>NKDA01000018.1:0-631832 GCA_002872375.1 Eulimnadia texana
TAGAGGTTCATTGTAGCATGATGAACCGCCTGTTGGACCCATCCGCATCTTGTCGTACTGTACATTTTCAATCTTTCGCTAATGATATTAGCTTCCTGCAGTTTCCGGATCCCATATCCTGGATAAGCTTCGGCCCTCGCTGTGTCATAATCCAAGGTGTATTTGATCTCGTTGACCACTTCTTCATTACCTGTAGTTGATTGAGCGATACGTATGGGCATGAGGTGTTTTGCACCATAATTGAAATTCTTGACGGACGTAATGAATGAATTACTGTTTTGATCGTACAGTTTCTGAGTTTGCCTAACCAAGAATTTCTCTTGATTCATCACGGTATAACCGCGAAATTATATCTCGTCTTGATCAGCCTCGAAGCTATACAAGGCTGGGGGTTTGTGGCTGTCACCGTACGCCACTCATATGTTTCCATTCCATTGAACAGAAATTTGCAGAGGATCATCTTATTATCTTGGTTAAGTTCAACTTGTGGCGTCCGATATACAACATTGCCTATGTTGTTGATCTGGTATTCATTGGTCACTTCACTAAGGACCTTACCCGCATTGTTCAAGACTACTGTCCTCAGTAAATCACCGTTACCAATATCGTCATCATTTGGATCTGGTACAGATGCGTTGTATTCATATATTGTAGCGCCAGAGGATTAGCACCTGTTGTATCTAAAGACTCTTCAACCACTCGCGAGTAACCTATATGGCTTCCTTGGATAGTTCCAATCCCAACACAGGACTTGCAGAGATCGTCCAAGTGTTACTGACTGATTCCGTCCAGAAGCTGCAACAATTACTCTCATCACCCAACAGCTCTCCGCATATTTGTGGAAATTACTGGTGATACATAGTTTACCGTTGCCGCCAAACCACTAGTTTGTTGGTCCGTTCGCTCGTAGCGGTATTTTTTCACTGAAGCTTTTTGGTTAGGCCCTGAATAATCAACGATGGACCTGATTCTAAGACCTCCTACTGCTATAAGTTGATTTTGTCCATTGTAAGCTTGATGGCCTTCCCACTCAAATACAGTTGATCCCCCAGTTGGGTATGTAATTTTTTGTATTACTCCGCAGGCTGACGTTTCTTCTGATGGCTCCCTCAACCCACCCATGCCATAAGGTGAGCCGTCAATAAGTATGTTAGGGACTAAAGACGTATTTATTGTACCGTTTGCAAAACCCCAATCAATACCCATTGGGTTAGTGGCATGAGCAATGAAGGCTTATAAGTAAATCTATGTGCAGGCTTATTCAGAGTACCTGCAACTACTGAATTCTCTCGGACGCTATCTTAATCGCAATCGTTTTCCAGAGGTATTGATCGTATTTGCCGGGTCAATAAAGTAACTGTGGAATAATTCCTGGTCTGTTTGAGCCGGAACGTACTGCCAAATCCATCCCGCTGAAAGAGCTGTATTCTGATCAACCTTCTCTCCCCGGGGAAATCCACATCATCCAAATCTTCCCTGGTATTCTGCAGGCTCTGGAATTCAAACATAGGCGATGGTGTTGTTTGACCGTTTTACGCTGATTTTACTAAGGTACTTTCTGGTGATCTTGTTCATAGACAAGTCTGAGAACGAAGTACTACTGCTCATATAATTTCCAGATGAGCAAGAAGCACCACCTGAAATAAGAACGCTAGTATTAGAGAATGTGATAGACTGGCCTTGAATATTGTTATTGATCGTTGTGTGCTGATCAGAAATAAAATACTCAAAGTCAATAACCTCAGCACCATCAGGCGAAGTTATTTCTGGTCAGGTACCAGGCCGATGGATAAGTATAGCTTGATCGAAACAGGAATTAGATCTTGTGGAACCTGAGTGTCAGTTACAGTATAGCTTGTTTCTACATCCCTGAACTCATAGGTAAAGCCCTGCTCATCCACAATTACAAACACGAAACCCCGGACCACATGTTACGCAATGACTGATTCTTGATATTATCACGCGTTTTTTTTTGCGATGGTCCGTCCTGACGGATATAGAATTTTCCAGAGAGCTTTCCTACATTAAAATAGTAAACATCCGGTTGTGTTTCCCTTTCACCCCGCCTTATGTCGTTGATAGTGTCATAACGTGCGAAAAGGTCATTATTCGGCGGAACGACTACGGGTGGCTTTCCAAAGTAATTCTCTTGAAGATCAGGATTCCCCAAGGCCGATCTCGTGATCACGCCACCTGCGTTGAGTGTCCATCCCAAGCCTACCCAAGATGCGGGCTCACCCGGTTTGAGACCGCTGTTATTGTAAGTGAGGGAAATATTAAGGGGATAACGAGTATTGAGTCCCACTAACGGTATACTGATCTGGGGCGATCCTGTGAAAAGACTCACAGGTACATTGCCGAACTTTCCCAGGTTAGCAGCATCGGGAGACGGAGGCACTACTTGTTTCGCTTTGAATTGAGCGTAAGCTGCTTTTACTGCGTAATCACCCAAGTCAAAAGTCTGTGCATTCAATATATTATAGCACAAAAGATATATCACCAGTGTTAATCTTTTCATATAAGGAATTTGGTGTTTACTGATTTATGGCTTGGTAAATCGAAACGTCATTAATGCTCATTTTTGGACCGAACACAGCTTTCCAATGTGCCGCGACTACTTATGAGGACCTTGTAAAATGGCTTATTTAAATTGAGGCTTATCTGACCATTGGAAGTTTGATTGGCCAGCCATTTATAGATTAGCATTTGCCTTTGTACCATTTACTACTTGCGGGCTCGCGACGATAAGATTACTTGACCTGACCTGGTTGTGAAATAGCTTTGTACAGCTGCGTCACGTCGCGAGGGGAATTATCTGATGGAAATACTACACCTTACAACCGCTGACTCTGGCACTTAGTAAAAGAAGATCATTATACTGGCTAAAGCTACTATCTGATGGGTCTATATTGACAAATAGGAACTTATTACCCTTATACCTGGCCAAATTTATTTTCGAGGTCCTGTCAAGTGTGTCTATAACAGGGAGAGTTATCTGGATTTGTGCCGATGTCCTTTGAAAGAAAGCCATTAAGAAAATGATTAGCGCTGATCTCATACGTTATTTGTTGAAATTGTATCCAAATCTGAAAATGAAAGGCTGCTGCGGGGCACCTGATGGTAACTTAGAAAATCCAAAGCAGTTTGTATCTTTCCTGTAAGTCTATTGCCAGCCTGAATCTTCTGCTGATTCCTACAAGACCAGATTGCTGCCAAGCATTCTGATCCTTTAAGGATGACATATTGTTGATCTCGTTACGATAATTCATCTCAAATCCTCCGGAAAGGAGAAGGTTGCCTTTCCATTGAAAATCTATAAAAGACCGTAGGCCTAGGCCTTGATGGCTGAAACGAATATTCTTGAAAACCTCGCCCAGACCCAATTTATAGGCGACACCTACACCTATTGAATTCCTCTTGCCCGCTTTGTATTCAGCGCTTACAGCTAAATCCATGGTTGCAGGGAAGACACCAGCCCTCTGAGCCTGTATATTCGAACCAAATTCTATACGCTGCCAGACTGACTTGTTCTTCAGGGGATTTGTTTAAAGTTGGGCATGTCTTCTATTGGTTCTGAGCCGTTCTTAACCCCTAATCTTTCTTTCATTTGGTCCGCCAATTGCTGAACAGAGGGTGTAGGCGCCTGCATCTGTGACTGCAATGCAACTCCACTCAAACCAAATCTTTGCTGAAGTAGATTTTGAATGCCCGAAACGGTTTGTAGCCCATTTAGCATATTGGGACTATTTAGGGGTGAACTGCCGGGAAGCAGGAACATTGAAGCAAGTTGCGAGTTTCTTGCAAAGAAGTCTTTGAAGAAAGCCGTTTGCTGAAGTAAAGCCAAAGTTTTCGCGATCAGTCTGTCAGGCTGATTTAATTCCTGCCGCAACTCTTCAGCTTGTTGCCTGTAGTAGAAAAGCTTTTCCTGCATTTTTCGCAGTTCCTTGAACTTACCGAGTTGCAACAACCTGTCCTTTATAAACTGAAGCCTGTCCTGCATCTGGGCATGGAACAATTCTGCATTCTCAGCCTGTTTTGGACTTCCTTTATCGCATTGCCAGCCTCACCAAGATCCATTTTATCTAGTATACCCTGCGAGGAAAGAAAATTGAGGGAGGTGCTGAGGGAGTCCAACATTGGTATGTAACTTCTGCCATCATCTAACAATTGCCTGGCTTTTGTACCTGCCATGGTAGCGATGATAACACTGTCGGTTTTCGAAAGAATGGAGACCAGTTTTGCTTCCTGATTTCGCAATTTCTGCTCTTGTTTTCTAATTCTTCCTGCAAACTCCTGATCCAGCTGAACCATTCTTTCCTTTACATCTTTTGCATAGGACAATGCTTCATTTAGACCTAAAGCAGAGTCTGCTTTTATCTGAGCTGATCCAGTTTGAAAAGCGACAAATGGACAATGACCAAGGCTGCGTAAATCAACCGTCTCATTTGATAGTTTTGATCTTTTTAGGCAATACGTTCCCTTGAGCTCTTTACTTCTCATTTATTTTTGCTAATTGGGACTATGTGATATAGCAAGTATGATTAAGGCGAGAAAGAAAATATAATAATCCTCATGGTTAGCATGTTTTGGTGTAAGAGCATTTATTCGACATTGAAACTAGTTGCTTGAAATGAGATTAACAATGGCATATCTGCCACAATCAAAATTTGCGACAATACGCTGTACTTGTTTACCTCGTCACAATAATAAGATCTCAATACAATTCTACAACCGGTGTTTCTCCCGAATTACACCAGGAAAAACACCGGGATAAAATGTTGAAATCACCGAAGCTGAGCATGTAGTAAAGGTCGCCCGGTATTCTATTGTATAAAAATACTCAAAATGGGCGCGCTCCATTTCTGCATCTCTCCATTCCTGCGAGATCTTTACATACCTGTGGAACTCTCTACTATTAGGGGCATGGCCGGAAATCTGGCGTACCATATTTTCCGGCAGACCAAGTTCAAGAAGCAACGATATACCGGTCCTCCTGCATGTATGTGTGGTAAGGAATTCAAAGAACTTTCCACTCCGCCCAGGCATCAACCTGCCCGACCTGCACTTCCACTGTGTGAATTGATGGTTCCAGCCCATTTGTGCACCTAACATTTTAAATCGTTTATTTAAGCATGCTTTGCTGACTCTGGGAAATACCCATTTGCGCCTCAGCTTCTTATAGTTCTTTAGGGACCTATGAAGACTCTCGGGAATAAGAATTTTACAAACTGAGCCGGTCTTCTGGCTTTGAATGTCTAATCTGAACTTTCCTCCACTCTGTATCAACTGCTTCCATGTAAGATTCATAAGATCACTATACCGCAACGCAGTTAAACAACCGGTGAGCATAATATCTCTCGTTTGTGACATCCAGGAGTTTTCTCCAAAGGACACCTTGGTCAGCTCGCTGACCTGGCTTAGTGTAAGCACCAACGGCTCTGGTGAACCAGTTTAGGGAGGATCACTCTGCAAAGACCCGCATCAGCATATCCTTTCTGCAAACACAAGTAGCGCATCAGCAGACGTACCGTCTTTAGGGTTGTCCATGTATAATTATCGCTATATCCTTCATTATGAAGGAAATCTCCCAATGCAAACAATAACTTCTGCCAATATCTTGACCTTTCCTTTGCAATATGCTTTGCCACAGAGGACGAAGTAAGAACTTCTACGCAACCTTTTTTGGCAATAAAATGGCTAAGAACCTTTCGGCAGTTGATGTAGCTTTCTACTGTTCCTTTTGAGATCCTTGTTCCATCAGGTTTTCTTCGTCTGCCAGATTTTGTGAGCTGAATGAATTTGTCAAATTCACCTAACAGTGAGGTTGAAGTAAAGTTTGTTCTCATAACTTTTAAGACAAAATCTTGGTCCTTTAACATGCCGAGAAAAGGATTTTTGTCACTATTTTGCCTTAATAACGGGTCTTTGAAAATCAGTACAGACACAATTAACGCCAAGATTTATTTACCCTCCGTTCGGGTTAGTAATGGCGGGGCTGTCATCCCACGCCCTGGCTGCGTCTCCTGAGAATCGTCTTCACTACAACGGTAAGGAAGAACAGCGTCGGGAGTTCACCGACGGAGCGGGCATTGAGTGGCTAGATTATGGTGCCAGGATGTACGATGCACAGATTGGGCGCTTCTTTACCAAGGATTCTAAAGCTCACATCTACCAATCTCAATCAATTTACTGTTATGCAGCTACTAATCCAATTGCATTTATTGATGAAAATGGCGAAGGACCTCGGCCAGCAAGTGATCCGACACTGGAGAAACGATTGAGAACGTTTGTCTCGGATAAGTTTGTTGATGTTTTAAAAAGGAGTAATAATTCTTCGTTGGGGGATTTTGAAGATTTTGCAAATGCTAAAAAAGTTACACCTCAGCAATATTATAAGGCATTAGGACTGGCAGGCGAAGCCATTGTTTGTGAGTATCTTCAAGATCTTGGCCCGATTCCACGGGATGGTAGAACTGGGCGCCCTCAGGCACAGTTCGCCACTGAAGTAATTTCTAGCCAGGAAATGTTTATTGGAGGCTGGGACGATGACAAGACAATTGATATAATGTATTCAGTTAACCTTGGAAGAAAAGAAGGCTACGTTCTAGGTGTAGATATGCCATTCAATAATGCGAGTGGAGCTCCTGTGAATAAGGGTCGCGGAGAATCTTTTGTTAAGGCTACGAATTTTGTAATAGAAGTTAAAACGGGCACAACAATTTCTAATTTCAATAAAGGTTTCCAACAAGCCCTTGATAAGTCGAAAAATGTGAAAAATTCAGTTGCAGTGGTTGCTATGGACCACTCAGCATTTATGAATTCGTTGAATGACAAAACATTTGTTGCAAATGTCTTAAAGTTTGTAGACTCCGGAGGGCGCCTTATGTTGATTGGGGACTTAAATAATAAAGCGAAAGCCCTAGTAAACAGCGCTGTGTCTGAAACCAGAAAAGGTAGAAAATGAAAGCAGGAATTAATTTATTGACGATCGCTTTCTTCATATTTTTCATCGAATGCAATGAAATGAGTAGTAGTATGCCTAACAATACGTCAAAAACTTCGCCAGTAGAATACCAGGTTATTAGCAGAACTGAATTTGAAAGCATTCCAAAGGAATATTTCGCAGATTCTAAAACTCTTAAAAGCTGGATGAATTTGAGATGTCAAATAACATCGGGAAAGGAAAATTACAGACAAATTTTATTACCGTTATCCTAGGATTCAAAATATAATCATAAATCTAGCTCTTAACACAACCAGCGATATGTGTGACGATGAATATGCTATAGTATTTATTAATTCGACAGTCGCCGAGAACATTCTTAAAAAATATAGATAACGAAGACGTGTCGGCAGAGTCAATTACAATGAGAGATTTACTGAGGAAAATAATGTCAAAAAATTATATATGCGCAATGAAATACAGTAAGAAGAATGGCTGGTTTAATTGGAAGGAAGTTGTCAAAGCAAAGGCGGAGTTAAGGAGTCGAATACAATCTGACGAAATGGAGGAATGAAACTATTATTTTGCTTTTTCGAACTTACCCTCCGTTCGGGTTAGTAATGGCGGGACTGTCTTCCCGCACCCTGGCTACGTTTCCTGAGAATCGTCTTCATTACAACGGTAAGGAAGAACAGCGCCGGGAGTTTACTGACGGAGCGGGAATGGAGTGGCTGGATTATGGGGCAAGGATGTACGATGCACAGATTGGGAGGTGGCACACTCCAGACCCTCTCTCTGAAAAATACCACTCTTTGTCGCCATACAACTATGTAGCGAATAATCCAACCAGATTTGTTGATCCGGACGGTAGGCTAATGAAAGATAGCAAAGGGGCTATTGTCTTCATTCCAGTTGTCACCACCAAATTAACTTTCGGCGACGGAAAGCAAAGAGATGTTCAAGTAGGTTACACATTTGCGAACGACGGTACTCGTATAGTAACCTACAAAAATCTTAGCGGTGATGTAGGAGCTGATACAGATTGCCATGGAACAATCTTTGCTCAAGGTAATTATTGGATAGATAATCAGCAAGTACCTTCTTTGTTGAAAGGAGATGGATATCAAGAAGTTGAAGAATCAAGTACTCGAGTTGGCGATGTTGTGATATATGCAGACAAGAATAATAATGTCGAAGATTCTAAAGTCATTGTAGGGAAAGATTCAAGAAAAGAAATATTTGTATACGGTCAGGGAGGACTTGAAGAAAAGAATTCTATAAAGCCAATTGATAAAGCATGGAATAGCGACAGGAAGAGGTTCTTTAGGAAAGTTCAAAAAGATGTGGTGCTATCAGATGAGACAATTCAGGCTTTAAACAATCAAGTAACAAGTACTATTTCGCCTGAGCAGATTGTTAAGGACATGAATCGTTCTGCAAAACTTGCGGATCGTAAAGAAGAGATGAAAGACGAAAAGAAAGAAAACCAAAAATAGCTATGGTTAGAAATATTATTGTCGCATTTGTTGTATTGGTTTGTTGTTGCAATATTCCTGAGGAAGAACTGGACGTGGGGATAGAACTTCCTTTGGGTGTTAAGTACGTTGATACGGTTCTACATCTCGTTCTCGTGAAGCCTAATGAGTTTAAGCCCGGCAGACTTGTTGAATACAAGAAAATACTATATAACGTATGCGTGGATAGCCAGCTGGTAGTAAGATACATATCAACCTTTGATAATCGGTTTATAAGTCCAGAGAATTGTAGGATTGGAGAAACATATAGCAAAGTCAAATCCAAATCAATAAGGGAATTTTATATACCAGGCTATGGCTATGAGTCACTTTTGCCATCTTCATGGCACGCGGTATTTTTGGATAGTATTGTAATAAATACCTCAACGATTTCAGATACATCAGTAGTCCAATCTTTTTTTAAACGTGACGTGAATTTATGATTCACAAAAACAGGGACTAAAAGTTAAATACAGTCGAAAGTGCTAAGGTGTTTAGTTCCCTTGTCCAAAGTATTTATAGTGCTTGACTGCTGATGGCCGTATATTTATGTAAGCAATGAAACGCCAAATGTTTCAGTGTTCTTTGACAACCTGCAGGTGACCCATATCCGCGGTCCGCTCCTAGAAGAAACGCACTACTATCCGTTCGGGTTAGTAATGGCGGGACTGTCTTCCCGCACCCTGGCTACGTTTCCTGAGAATCGTCTTCATTACAACGGTAAGGAAGAACAGCGCCGGGAGTTCACCGACGAAGCGGGCATTGAGTGGCTGGATTATGGTGCCAGGATGTATGATGCGCAGATTGGGAGGTGGATGAAGGTGGACAATAAATCTGAGTTCTACTTTGCAACATCCGCTTACGTTTATGCACTTAACCAACCTACTAATGCCGTTGATCCTGATGGAAATCTCGTAATATTTATCAATGGTATGCATGCTGGTGATGGGGGAGAGCCAGAATACTGGCGCTCATATGAAAAGAACATTGTCGGATATGAAGACGTAGCAGGCATCTACGGGGAAACATACCGAAAGCCAATTTTCCAGAATAGAGAGGTGTATGCATTCGACAAGGCTGTAATGGAGAGACTTGGCGATAATCATGCTATTTATAAAGATGGTGCGTTAGGAGGATTGACAGGGTTGCCTATGAATACAAGTGCTACATATAGAGAGAATGCTGGATACTATTATGGCCAACAAGATGCCGAGAGAGTAATTGCCAGTTTAGCTAGAGATAAAAGTGGAAATATTGTTGAGTCTATAAAAATCATTTCTCATAGCATGGGGGGCGCCTATGCAAAAGGGTATGTTAGAGCCTGACTAGAATATATAAAGCAACACAATGTGGCTGGGGTAACAATTGCTTTTGAAGCAGATTTTGCACCTTTTCAACCTTGGCTTCAGAAAGCAGTGAAAGCCAGAAATATGGGACCAACTTATCAATTTTCGCATACCAAAGATAAAGTTGCTGGCTATCGAGATATGCCGGGCTCCATCAAAATGGACACAAGCAATGATGAAAGTCAATATCATACAATATTCTCCTTTGTAAATCAGATTTTGGCATTACCCGCCGGGGAATATAAAGTAGAGAATGGCAAGATTGTTTCTCAAAAAGAATCTAAATGAACATAAGAGTAGTTTCTCTTCTTATTGCGACATTAGGAGCAGGATTTTTTCTAATCCTTACTTTGACATCGTCCAACGCATTCAATTTTTTGCCCTACTTAATTCATGGAGTTATAAGTCCAGATGGGAAGGGTGAAACGGAATTCATTATTATTTTTGATATTATTTTTGCATTTCTACTATTTTGGATTATATATAAGATTTCAATTACCATGATTAAAAAACGCAATTGATATTAACGGAACTTTGATCATATGTAGAAGTGTACTTTGAGAAATTACTAATTGTATAACTTCAAGAAAATTTCAAATTTTAATTACGTGTAAGCTATAAAGACACTCTCCGTTCGGGTTAGTAATGGCTGGGCTGTCTTCACGTGCCCTGGCTGCGTCTCCTGAGAATCGTCTTCATTACAACGGTAAGGAAGAACAGCGCCGGGAATTTGCGGACGGATCGGGGATGGAATGGCTGGATTATGGAGCCAGGATGTATGATGCGCAGATTGGGAGGTGGCATGTGGTGGACCCTCTTAGTGAAAAATACCCTACAACTTCTCCATACACATATGCATTCAATAATCCGGTACTATTTGTAGATCCAGATGGAAGAGATAACGTTATCTACTTGTATGCAGCAGATGCAAGTGTTTCAAAAAAACAATTAAGTCAAATAGCAAAAAAAGCTACTGCAAACTTCAAAGAAATGGGACTAAAAACAGAAGTAAGAGTCTTTAAAGGCAAGTTCGATGCTAAATCATATAGCAAACTAGATAAGACTGATGCAGTAGCAGTAATCGGACAAAATAAGGCAGTAATGAGCTCTGTAGCAACATATAACACCACTTTTGCAAGAGAGTTGAAAAAGGAAGGTTTTGGCTCGAATGGTGCAGATGGTCAAGTAAACCCAGAACACAGTCAGAATCCTAGAGGTTCAACAAATGCTAACCAGGGAAATATTATTGCAATAGCAACTAATGCAACAAACTCAATTGCTGCCGAAACTAAATCGTCATTTGAAGATGCCGCTGCCTTTAGCATAAATCATGGCGCAGGTCATAATGCAAATATGCAACACGCGGGAATGCAGAATTTCTATAATGAAGCTGGTCAATATGACCCAAATGCATATGTTCCTAGTACGCCAAATGTTATGACTGGTGGAGATGTTATAACAGGGCGTATCAAAGGAGGTCGGGCATTTGGTTCCGAAACTCTGGGTAGCTATATTTCCTCTCCAATAAACAAGCAACCGACGCAACAAGGACATATTTCAATTCAAGCAATGTACAAGCATAGGTTTGGAGACAATTCACCAAAAGCAAATCTACCAGGTCAACAATGAAAGTACAAAATCACAGTCTCTTTGTTGCCCTATTGCTTTTAACTATATCATGTAAGCAGGGAGGTAAAGAATGTCCCACATCAAATGATCAATTACTGGAACTCAAACCTGTTAATTGTCGATTAATGTTGCCTGAATACACCATCGAAGATTCAATGCGGTACGGTCACGAATCTCTATTGAATTACAGGATCAAACTTTTGGACTCGTCCATAAGAATGAATTGTTTTATAAGCAATTATCTGCATCATTCAGATTCAGATATTGAACTAAATAGAATCAAATCAAATCAACAAAACGAAGTAATATTCAATCGAAACGATACTGAGTTGCTTACTGACAAAGTTCAAATTGTAAATTCTACCAGGGTAGGATATCTAAAATATCTGGTAAATATGCAAGGTGATATGTTTTATGAAGGACGTATATTTTTTCTCCGGGATAACAAGCTTGTTACAATCTGGATGTTTGAGAAGTACGAGAGCCCCCAATTAAATTATAATTCCATGATTGATTGTATTTTCAAGTCTATGTATATCTTGTAATTCTAAAAAAGAACTAAATCAAATTGCTAATGCCGTAGGTATACCTAGCCTTCATCAGTTCAGAATTAGAGTTGACATCCAGTTTTGGACCGTCGATGTTTTGGTGCGCTTTCAAAAAGATTGATATTTATACTTTTCTGATACAAGTGAACAAAAAAACCGGCAATATCCCAATGTCATTGGTTCCATTGCCGGTGTATGTAAAAAGTCAGTGATTACGCTTTCAGCTTCAGGTTCACCGGATCCCAGTGAATGATCTTCTTGCTCAGGAAGCTTTCATTGCATGCCAGGGCGGGCGCGGCGGCGCGGAAGCCGAACTCGGCGTCTTCCACCACTTTCTTGCCGCTGCGGATGGCATCAAAGAAATTGGTGAAGTGATCCAGGTGATCGTCATATCCCGCAGGTGGCCTGAACGTAATGTCTTCCTTGGTGGGGCGCTTGCGCTGCTCGGGCGTCCACTTGGCATCGTACTCCTTCTGCATCTCGTCCTGCATGGCCTTGGAGAAAGTGAACAGCGAATCGTATCCGCCGAAGCCGGGTGCCTGGGGCATCAGGCTATGCTTCACCGTTACGCTGTTGCCGCGCAGTTCCATCACGCCTTCGGATCCCACGAGGCGGATGATCTCCTGGCCTCCGGTACCGCTGATGAAATTCACCTGCAGGGTCATTTGGTATGCGGGATGTTCTTTTGAATCCGGATACTGCATCACGCCTGACATGACATCGGGCAGGTCCCTGCCGTCCTTCCAGTAGCTGAACTGGCCGGTACTGAATATGGTCTCGGGGCCTTTGGAGTTGGTGATGAAATGCGAGCCGCTGAGCAGGTGGATGAAGAGGTCACCCGCCACACCGGTACCTACCTGTTTGAAGGCCCTCCACCAGAAGAATTTCTTGGCATCGAACTCCATCTTGCCCGTGGCCTCCACGAACTTGCCCCAGTTCAGGGTATCGGGACTGGCATCCTTGGGAATGGTGTATTCCCACGCGCCAATGGAACTCTGCCTGTCGTACACCGCATTCACCATGTTCAGCTTACCGATCTCACCCGCGGCGAGCAGTTCTTTCGCCTTCGCATAGCCGATGCTGCTCACGCGCTGGCTGCCGATCTGTACCACCTTGCCCGAGGCCTTGGCTGCTTTGATCACGTCATAACCTTCGGAGATCTTATAGACCATGGGTTTCTCCAGGTACACGTGCTTGCCCTTGGCAAGCGCGTCACGTGTGATGCGCGCATGCCATACATCGGTGGTGGCGATGATCACGGCATCGATATCTTTCCTGTCCAGCAGTTCCTGGTAGTTGCGCGTCACATAGAGGTCCTTGCCGAATTTTTCCTGAGCGTTGATGATCCTGCCGGTATAGAGGTCGCAAATTCCCGCGAGCTCAACGCCGGGAACTCTCAGTGCGGTGTCCAGGTCAAAATGTCCCTGCACGCCATAGCCGATTACGCCGAGGCGGATCTTCTCGCCGGCGGAGATCTTCTTCTCATAACGGAGGATGCGCTCTTCCGCTTTTTCTTTTGCCGCCAGGTTAGACAGGGGAGATGTAGCCGCCGCCAGCGTGGTGGCTCCTATCTGCTGCAGGAATTTTCTTCTCGAGTTGGAATTCTGGGCCATCAAAAAAAGTTTTCTCCAATTTAAGAAACAATTCCATCGCCACTCTCATCTTCTTCCACATATTCCAGAATATCCGCGGGCTGGCATTTCAACACTTTGCAAATGGCTTCCAGCGTACTGAATCGTATGGCCTTGGCCTTGCCCGTCTTGAGTATGGAGAGATTGGAGAGGGTGAGGCCTACTTTGTCCGACAGTTCATTCAGGCTCATCTTCCGCTTCGCCATCATCACGTCGAGGTTCACAACTATTGGCATAACTATACAGTATAATCGCTTTCCGTTTGTAATGCATTTCCTTTCCTGAATACCTGTCCGAAGACCAGCAGCACCACCGCCATGAACAGCCACACATCGCCGCCGCCGATCTTCAGGCTTTCTATGATGGCATCGCAATGCCTTTAGACATTATCCACTTGATGTGGTTGGCTCCCCATAAGGAGAAGATACCCGCACCCAGGCAGAGATAAGCCGTGTTGAAGATCACCTTGGTGACATCCTCCGTGAATGGCCGCTCGATGCTGAACTTTTTCTCCTGGAATAGCCTGATGATGAGCCAGAAGATCGTGGCCTTGAACATGGCCACAATGATCATGAAGAATGCCATGGTAAGGAACCGGCCTTTGTCGGATCCATACAGCGCGGAAAGGTCCGTCCCGTTCCAGAAATGGGCGGCCACCACGGGCTTGTACATAGCATAAATGGTGTTGAAGATGATGCCTCCGGTCTCAATGCAGAGGCCAATGAAAATGATCCATGAAATGACCTGCAGCAGTTTCAGGATCTGTTCCGTCTTGATGGTCATGGTGCTTCAGTTATTTGAAGCAAAGCTATAAATATTTATTGAAAAACAATAAAAATAATTCGAAAAACAATAGTTTGGCTTATAAGGTTTTTTTTGAATGTGCCTTCGTTACTACCCGAAGTTTTTTCTTAAATTGCAACTAGGATTTAGTTGCATAGAAATGGTGAGTATGAAATGGGGATTGGATGAGCAGGAAGGATAAGTTGTTGGAAAGGTTCTTGTTAATGCCAAAGGACCTGACCTGGGATGAGTTGGTGAAGATCATGGCATCTTTTGGGTATAATGAAATGACCAAAGGAAAGACTTCCGGCTCCAGGAGAAAGTTCGTCCGCGCAGAGGGTGATCTAATTTTGTAGCATAAACCACATCCTTCAAAAATTGTAAAGACCTATGCCATAAAGCAGGTCATTGAACATTTAACATCAAAAGGACTATTGGGCAATGATTGATATATTACAATACAAAGGTTATTACGCTGATATTCATTTCAGCCCTGAGGACGAAGTGTTCTTTGGCAAGGTGATAGGCATTAATGACCTGGTGAATTTTGAGTCGGATACTGTAAAAGGGCTCAAGAAGGCATTCAAGGATGCCATTGAAGATTACCTGGAAACATGCAGGAACCTGAATAAGACGCCCGAAAAGACGTATAAAGGCAGTTTTAATGTACGAATATCTTCCGAACTCCATAAGGAAGCCGCAATGTTCGCAGCCATTAAGAATATCTCCCTTAATGACTTTGTGCGTTATGCGATCGATTTCACGATATCGAAGGAAAAGAACACACTGAAGCCTGATACACAGGAATTGTCAAAGTAGGTCTTTGCCCTCTTGCCCAATTGCCCCATTGCCCCATTGCCTCTTGCCCCAATGCCCATTGCCCTACATTCTATTGAATCCAGAGATTCACCATAGACGCCCCCTCCATCGTTCTGGGCAGAAACACCTGTCCGCGGTTGTACACGATCAGCTCACCATCGGTGCCCAGGTCCCAGAGCTTGCCGCGCAGGCTCACCGTCATGCCATAGGGCGAGTTGATGCTGCGGATACGCGTGGGCATGGTATACTTCAGCCAGGCTTCACGTAGCGTGATCTTCCCGATATCCGTGGTGTCCACATCCCTGGGTTCATCAAATCCGCTATAGCCCACCCACTTGGTGCCCATGCTGTGGTCCGTCTGCGTATATGATGGCACTGCCACCAGTGTGATGGAATCCTTGTTCACGGCCTTATAACTTTCGGGGAACCAGGAATCGGCACAGATCATCACCGAGGTCTTGCCAATGGGTAGGTTGTAAATGGGTAGTTCTGAAGGCGGACATTTCTGCACAAAAGGAAGTTCATCCGCAATAGGGAAGGCCTTGCGCGTGATGGCATCCTGTATGCTGCCATCGGGATTGAACACGGCCGTTACGTTTTCCAGTGACCCGTTTTTCAGGTCGATGTATTTGTTGCGTATCACGCGCGGCTCCTGCAAGAGGATGGAACCGCCGATGATGGTGACGCCATATTCTTTGGACAATGCACTGAACACCGACGCATACACATCCGCCATGCGCTGCCCTTGGTGGCAAATACGGAATGCTTCACTTTATCCGCCGCACTGTCCGGACTCATGAACCAGGAGCGGATATAAGAGAAGAAATTCGACAATACAAACCCGGTCAGCGCCTCATCAATGGTGGCCTTCTGGTACACACTCTTTTTTTCTCCTTCCACCACCAGCCATGCACCGATGTATTCAGGGAAGATCACCACGCTCTTGCTGTTGAACCAGCCTTTCTGCCTGCACACTTCCATATAGCCTTTCAGCTTGCTTTGGAAATGTTCTTTAGATACATAATCATCGGGCGTCATGTAAGCGTTGATGCCTATCACGTTGCCCTTGCCGGAATCAGCGTTGAGCACATATGTACTGTCAAGGTGGAGCTGCACATTCACCGGGCCCGGTGTACGGTCCAGCGCGCTCCAGATGAAATAGGCGATGAGGCCTACCACAATAACGGACGACAGTATCTTGACCAATTTCTTCATGGCTCCAAAAATAAGGGTTGATCCTAGATCTTTTGCAGTATGATGCCGCCTCACGCTCCCCGGACCGCACCGCGCCTTCCATATACCCGTTCCAGGTCTCCGCCGTCTCCGTTCCCGCGAAATGGATATTACCAACGGCCTCGCGTAACCGATTTCCCATGGTGCTGAGGGTATGCGGACCCATCATCGCGGCATAACAGCCCCTGCTCCATTCCTCCTCCTGCCAGCCATGGTCAATGTACATCTCGATATCTGCCGCTTCCCGCCCGAAATATTTCACCAGCGAGTCAGTTATGGACGCACGGCGTTCCGCTTCGGTAAGGGTGCTGAACGCACGGGCCTCATCGGCCAAAACAAATCCCATCAGGATGCCTTTGGAAGCATCATAGGGCGAGTTATCAAAGACGAGCCGCGTATGTCCTTCATTGGATGCTACCAGTCCGTTCAGTCCAACCTCCCGCCAGAATGGCCTGGGGTAGATAGCATAGCATTTCCACACGGCACCCATCGGCATGCGCTGCCAGAGCTGGTATTTGAACGATGGGAGCTCGGTGCGTATATTCATCGCCGTAACCGGCGGCACGGCGAGTATGATCTTTCTTGCTGTGAAACGAATCCATCCCCTTCCACCTTCTCCCCTCCACCTTCTCCCTTGATCACACGCACAGCATGGTTCAACAGGAGGGAATCATCGAGGTAAGAGGCATCTTTCGCGCCGGTGCATCGGCACCACCAATAATGCGCGCTTCCTGTGCGCCGTTGCGGATATTCATCAATGTATCGAAATCATTTCCCGAGCGCGTGTAAAACAACGCGAAGAGGAAGGATAATTCCGATGGGTGCACGGCGTAGATGGCCTGCGCGGCAACGGTGAACAGTTCTTTTGCTTTACGGCTCATCATCGTCCTGTCCATCCATGCCTGCAGTGTGATGCTGTCCCATTCCCTGGCCTTGGGTGCAACCATGGATTTGCGGTGTCGATGCTTTTGGACAGCCTGTTCATGGCCTTGATGGCGCGGTCCAGCGAGAGCAGTGCCGGGATGGGCAGGGGAGGGATGAGGCCCTTGTATGCTTTTCGTTTGCCGTTCCAATAGAGCTGGCTCTTGCCTTCATCGTAAGTGGTGAAATGCTGCAGGCCATGTTCTTTGAGCAGGGCATACATGCGGTCCTGCCCGGGCCCGATCCACTGCGCGCCGAGGTCAACATATTGTCCGCCAGGAAGATGCTGCGTATGCACCCTTCCGCCAACACGGTCGCGCGCTTCCAGCAGCAGCACACGCTTGCCGGCTTTTTTCAGCATGGTGGCTGCCGACAGGCCGGCATAGCCCCACCGATGACGATGACGTCGTAAGTCTGGCCCAAGATTATTCACATTTAGGGTCATGAATGTAGAAAAGTTTAACGAATGGTGGACGGCTTCGGGCCGCGCTATCGTTACATTTGTGAAAACGCTGATAGAATGGCATTGAAGATGAATCCGGCCACATTGACGAAGATCGAGAAGATGATCGAGGAAGCGGGCTATATCCTGCGCTACGAGCGCGGCACCTTCCAGAGCGGCTATTGCGTACTGGAGCAGAAGAAAGTGGTTGTACTCAATAAATTCCTGCAGACCGAAGGGCGTATCAACACGCTTATGGACCTGTTGCCCATACTCACCATCGAACCCACCCACCTCAGCCCTGATCACCGGAAACTGTATGAGGAACTGATGGTCCTCAGCCAGGAATCGGAAAAGGATCAATAGATTTGTTGGGTGAACTACCCCCGCCTGGATATCACCTTCCTCGGTACGGGCACCAGCAGTGGTGTGCCGATGATAGGCTGTGGATGTGAGGTGTGTACCTCATCAGATCCGCGGGATAATCGCCTACGGAGCAGCATCATGCTGCGCTCCCCGGAACAATGCATAGTGGTGGATACCACGCCTGATTTCCGCTACCAAATGCTTCGCACCCACACAAAGCATGTGGACGCCATCGTGTTCACCCATCCGCATAAAGACCATATTGCCGGGCTTGACGACATCCGCGCCTTCAATTTCTTCAGCCGCAAACCCATGCAGCTCTATGCCAACTACCTCACCGAGGAAGCATTGCGCCGTGATTATTATTATGCCTTTGCGGAAAAGAAATATCCGGTGTACCGGAGATCGTGTTGAACCAGATCGATGATAAGCCTTTCAGGATCGGTGATCTCGACGTAGTGCCGATCGAGGTCTGGCACCTCAAGATGCCCGTGCTGGGTTTCCGGTTCGGAAAATTTACCTACATCACGGATGCCAACCGATTGGATGACGATGCCAAGGACAAGGTGCGCGGCTCCGAAGTGCTGGTGGTGAATGCACTGCGCAAGGAAAAACATATTTCCCATTTCACATTGCAGGAGGCCGTAGACCTGGTGCACGAACTGCAGGTGCCCAGGGCCTACTTCACCCATATATCGCATCAGCTGGGAAGGCATGAAGATGTGTCCGGGAATTGCCGGAGGGGATGGAGTTGGCCTTCGATGGACTCGAGCTATCAATGTAAGGTTAGGCGTATTTTTCTGTTCTTTCTTCCGTTTTTTTCTCTTGGATTCGGCACCGCCATGATACGACCTTCAGACCATGAAACAGTGGTTGAAGGATTATCTGTCGATGAGCAAGAAAGAGAGGATGGGGATGTTGGCATTGATAAGCATCGTTGCATCCATATGGTTATTGCCGAGATGGTTTGGTAAGCACCATGTTGATCCTGTTGTTACCGCACGCGCAGATGCTGTGCTGGCTTCCCAAAAGGCGGGACCTTTGCAAAGTCCGCATGCTTTTGATCCCAACACGGCAAGCGATGAGGAGTTGTTAAGCCTTGGCTTCTCGGAACGCAATGTGCATACTATGCGCAACTACCTCAGCAAGGGCGGGAAGTTCAGGAGCGCGTCAGATATCCACCGGATATATGGGATCAAACCTGAACTTGCGGAAAGGCTTGAGCCTTTTGTCCGGATACGAAATGCGGCTACACCGCCACGGCGCGGTCCTTATGTATACCAACGCCAAACATACAACCGGCCATATTATGTGAAGATGGTGGACGATGCCGTTACCTACAATCGCGTGAAACATTATAGTGTGCTGGACCTGAATGAAGCGGATACCACCGCCTTGATCGAACTCCCCGGCATAGGTTCCAAACTCGCGTCACGCATTGTGCTCTTCAGGGAACGTTGTGGCGGTTTTCACAGCGTGGACCAGCTGGCGGAGGTCTATGGGATCAGGGATTCGCTTTTCCAAATGCTCCGCCCGCGATTGAAAGTGGCGGCTCCAAAACTTCGTGGCTTGCGCATCAATGCCGTGGACGCAGATAGCCTGGCCATGCATCCCTACATAAAACGTTCAGAAGCAAGGGCCATAGTCCAGTACAGGCAGCAGCATGGTAACTTCCGGACACCGGACGACCTGTTGAATATAGCTATCGTTACTAAGGAGTTGCTGGTGAAGCTGGGCCCTTACCTTGATTTTAACTAACAGTTGTTAGTTTTTGTATACCTTTGGCTCCCGATAAAAGAAAAAGAAAGGTATATGCAGTTCCAACAACAGGAGATCACACAACAGGTGGCCACGGTGGCCAGGGATTTTGCCGCAACACATATCAGGCCTTTTGTTATGGAGTGGGATGAGAGCCAGGAATTCCCTGCCCATGTTTTTCGCGAAATGGGTAAGCTGGGTTTGATGGGCATCCTTGTTCCTGAAGAATATGGTGGCTCCGGTCTTGGGTATTTTGAATATGTTGCCGTGATAGAAGAGATCGCCAAGGTATGCGGCTCTGTTGGTCTCAGCCTTGCTGCGCACAACTCTCTTTGCACAGGACATATCATGAGCTTTGGCAATGAAGAGCAGAAGCGTAAATACCTGCCAAAACTGGCTACCGGTGAATGGATCGGTGCATGGGGGCTCACAGAACCGAACACGGGATCTGACGCCGGTAACATGCGTACTACAGCGGTGCGTGATGGAGACCATTGGGTGATCAACGGCACAAAGAACTGGATCACACATGGCAGGAGCGGACAGGTTGCGGTGGTGATCGCACGAACAGGTGAGCCACGCACCAGCGGTAACAGCACGGCTTTCATCGTTGAGCGGGGAACACCCGGTTTCAGTGGTGGCAAGAAGGAGAATAAGCTCGGCATGCGCGCCAGTGAAACAGCGGAGATGGTGTTTGATAATTGCAGGATACATGACAGCCAGCGTCTCGGAGACGTGGGCGATGGCTTCCGCCAGGCACTCAAGATCCTGGATGGCGGGCGCATCTCTATCGCGGCACTGAGCATTGGCATCGCCAAGGGCGCATACGAGGCAGCGCTGCAGTATTCGAAGGAGCGCAAGCAGTTCGACCAGCCCATCGCGAATTTCCAGGGCGTGAGCTTCAAGCTTGCAGATATGGCCACGGAAATTGAAGCCGCAGAATTACTTACCCTTCAGGCCGCGGACCTTAAGAATAAAAAGCTGCCGATGACGAAGGAATCTGCCATGGCTAAATACTTTGCAAGTGAAGTGGCTGTGAAAGTATCTACAGACGCTGTTCAGATATTCGGTGGCTATGGATATACCAAGGATTTCCCGGTGGAGAAGTATTACCGAGACAGTAAATTGTGCACCATCGGTGAAGGAACCTCTGAGATCCAGAAGACCGTAATCGCCCGCCAATTGTTAAGTTAATGTTACGACATCGATTGTTTGCCAATATAACCCCTTGATATTCAAGGGGTTTTTAATTTCCGCCCTGCCACATTACCACATTGCCAAATTTCCTTGGGTTACTTTCTCCGGCTTTGGGTATTAATCAATGTGTACAACGTACACAACCCAGCCCCAACTGCTTGAAACGATTTGCCGTATTGAAATGTGTCACCAAAAATCAAGCATATGAACACAAACATTGTGAAGTCTCTCCTGATGTCCGTGGTATTGGTAGTGGTATCTGTATTCGCCGTTAACGCGCAGTCCATCACCGGCACTGAAAAGCAGAACGAGATCCGTTATGCAGGCTCAAACCACGATTTCATCAATTTCGAAGTTAATGTTCGCAACAGCCAGAAAGCAACACTGAGGATCATTGATGAGGATGGCGTAGAGATCTATCGCGAGAACATCACTAAAGGTGATTTCAACAAGACCGTGAAGATCGTTCGTAACGACTACTCCCGCCTGAATTTTGTGATCGATTCACAGAATGGCCAGTTCAGGAAGACATTCAACATCAAGTCTGAACTCGTTGAGCGTCTGAATGTAGAAGAAGCAGGTAAATAACCTCAAATCCATTATCGACTATTGAAAACTGATTATTGGCTATCGGACATGGTTCCGTAGTCAATAATCGATAGTCGATCACTCCAGGAAATCATCATCTCTCCTGATCTGGTACTTATCGAACAGTTTATCGATAGCACCGCCGAAGATCGGGAACTTCTCCTTCGCAAAATCCTTGATGATGGTAATGGCTTTAATGGCCTGCTCCTCGGTTAATCCGGCAGCTTTAAGGCGATCTATTAAGTCGTTCATCCTTTAAAATTCAAAAGTCAAAATTCAAAAGTCAAGATAATTAATGACTTTTTTGAATTTTGACTTTTGAATTTTTAATTGCCCTAAGCTACTTTCAGCATATTCATTTTGCTCTTGTCGAACTTATGCTGTGCATAATCCAGCGTGAGAACAAATTTCTTCTGGTTGGATGAGGGCAGTTCAAACATCGCGTCTGTCAGGATGCCTTCGCAAATAGAGCGAAGTCCCCTTGCGCCCAGTTTGTATTCCACGGCTTTGGCCACCATGAAATCCAGTACAGGGGGTTCAATAACCAGTTCTATGCCTTCCAGGTCAAACAGCTTGGTGTATTGCTTGATCAGTGAGTTCTTTGGTTCTGTGAGGATGGCCCTGAGTGTCTCGGCATCCAACGGGCTGAGGTAAGTGACAACGGGCAATCGGCCAAGCAGTTCAGGGATCAGCCCGAAGCCCTTGAGGTCTTGCGCGTTCACGTATTGCAGCAGGTTCTTCTTCATGGCTTCCTGCTCTTCCTTGTTCACGTTGAAGCCGATGGCGTTGGTATTCACCCTGCGCGCGATGATCTTATCGATACCATCAAACGCACCACCGCAAATGAACAGGATGTTCTGCGTGTTCACCTTGATGAGTTTCTGCTCGGGATGCTTGCGGCCGCCCTGCGGTGGCACCAGCACTTCTGTTCCCTCAAGCAGTTTCAGCAGGCCCTGCTGCACACCTTCACCGCTTACATCGCGCGTGATGGAAGGATTGTCTCCCTTGCGTGCGATCTTATCGATCTCATCTATATATACGATCCCTTTCTCCGCCGCTGTGACGTCATAGTTGCAAACCTGCAGCAGCCTGGTGAGAATGGATTCAACATCTTCGCCCACATAGCCTGCTTCCGTGAACACGGTTGCATCAACAATGGCGAAGGGAACGTTCAATAATTTAGCGATGGTCTTGGCAAGCAGTGTTTTACCGGTACCGGTTTCGCCCACCATGATGATATTGCTCTTGTCTATCTCAATATCACTGTCGCTCTGCTTGTACTGCAGGCGCTTATAGTGATTGTACACGGCAACGGACAGCACCTTTTTGGCATCGTCCTGGCCTATTACGTATTCATCCAGGAATTTCTTGATCTCAACGGGCTTACGCACGGTGAGTTTGTAGTTGGAACTGGACTGGTCATTACGGATCATCAGTTCCTGTTCGATGATCTCCCTCGCATGCTCTACACAATTCTCGCATATATGCCCATCCTGCCCGGCGATCAGTATCTTGACCTCGTCACGACTTCTTCCGCAGAATGAACAATGCAATGTTGATTTGGCCATTATCTCTTATTCGTATTAGTGTTCAAAGGTACACCAAATAAATTGCGAATTCCGGATTCCGCATCCCGTATTAGCCCATACGGGGTCAGGATTATCTAATTGCCTGATAATCTGCTATTCGGAATACGGAATTCGCAATTCGGAATTCGGAATACGGAATACGGAATTCGGAATACGGAATTCGCAATTCGCAATTACCTAATCTATCTTATTGAGCACACCGTCTACGATGCCGTATTTCACTGATTCTTCAGCGTCCATCCAATAGTCGCGGTCAAAATCTTTCATCACTTTCTCGAAGGGCTGTCCGCAATTGTCAGCCAGGATCTTGGCGCCCAGTTCCTTGATCTTGCGGATCTGTTCTGCCATGATCTCGAGGTCAGCCGATGTGCCCTGGCCACCGCCGCTTGGCTGGTGGATCATCACTTCACCGTGCGGGTAGATGAAGCGCCTGCCTTTTTTACCGCCGCTGAGGAGGATGGAGCCCATAGAGGCGGCCATGCCCATGCATATGGTAGAAACGGGGAGGAGATCATCTGCATGGTATCATACATGACCATACCGCTGGTGACCACGCCGCCGGGGCTGTTGATATAGAATTTTATCTCTTTGCCGGGGTCGATGGCATCGAGGTAGAGTAAGCGTGCTGTGATATCTTTTGCGCTCCTGTCATCAACCACACCCCAGAGGAAGATCTTACGCTGTTCGATGAATTTCTTGTCGAACTGCGCCGCGGAGATCATTTTCTCCATGGGGTTCTCCGGGATCTTGGGTTCCTCTTCGTCGTCCATCCTGAAGGGCTTCTTATATTTCATGTAGTCCATAGCTTCTTTTGGTTTGGGGTTTAGGATTTTTGTTTTCTGGGGTTGAGGAGGAGTACTTCATCCACCAGGCCGTATTCTTTGGCTTCGAGGGCCGTCATCCAGAAATCACGGTCAAAATCCTTGGCGATCTTGTCCACGTCCTGTCCGCTGTGGCTGGCCACCACTTCATAGAGTTCGCGTTTCAGCCTTTTCACCTGGTTAACGGTGATCTCGATGTCTGAGGCCTGTCCGCCGGCACCTGCGCTGGGCTGGTGCATCATGATGCGCGAGTGCTTGAGGGCTGTGCGTTTTCCCGGGGCGCCTGCGCACATCAGTACAGCCGCCATACTGGCAGCAACACCAATGGTAATGGTTGAAACGTCAGGTGTAACGTACTGCATGGTATCGTAAACACCCATGCCGGCGTATACGGAGCCGCCGGGGCTGTTGATATACATCTGGATGTCACGCTGCCTGTCCGTGCTGTCAAGGAACAGCAGCTGCGCGGTGATGATATTGGCCACCTCGTCTGTAATGGGGTAGCCCAGGAAGATGATGCGGTCCATCATCAATCGGCTGTACACGTCCATCACGGCCACATTCATCGGCCTCTCTTCAATGATATTAGGAGTAAGGTTGGTCACGGTGTGAGTGGTATATCCATGCAGTGTATTGCTGGAGATACCGCGATGCTTCACGGCGTATTTTTCAAATTCTTTTCCAAGATCCATAATAGGAAGTTTGATTATACGGCAATTTACACGAAAAATGTGCTAGAAATGATTTCCGCCAAAACGGCGGAAAGCATTTCAATTAGGCAATGAGCTAATGCGGCAATGCGGCAATGTTGGAAGGCGCCTATGCGTTGCAGGGCGCCGGCAGTCACCCGGAGTGGTGCCGCGCAGGCCGGCAACGCACGGCCGCGCTTCCTTCATTGCCGCATTACTACATTTTCAAATTGCCGCATTAATAAAAAACCCCGCCGGAGGCGGGGCTTTTTATTAATGATTGTGCTCGTCTTGTTTTTTGAGGAATTCCTCGCTGCTGATAGGGGTCTCGTTGACCTTCACCTGGGTTTCGGCCCAGTTGAAGAGTTTTTCGGTGATCAGCCTGCGGTAGGAGCTGTCTACCTGCTGCTCGTCCTTCAGCATCCGGTCCACATAACTGTCCAGCCACTCGATGTTGCCGTCCAGGCTCATGCCGCCGAAATAACCGAGGATCTGCTGCCTCATATAGTCTTTCAGTTCCTCGGGATTCACATCGAGGCTGTTGTCACGCACGATCTTGTCAGAGATCAGCGTCCAACGCAACTGCTGTTTGAATCCGGGAATTCCTCTTCCACTTGCGCAGCGGTCTTGGGCTTATCGCCACCTACCTGCATCCATTTCTTCAGGAAATTCTCGGGGAACTCCATGCTGGTCTTGTCCAACAGCACGTGGTAGATCTCATGGTGCAGCAGGTTGCGGGCGTGGTTGTCCCACTGCTTCTGGATGTCTTCCCTGATGAGGTCCTTCATCTCGGCTTCTGTCTTGATCTCCTTGGTGGGGAATGCTTCCTTGAAGAACTCTTCATTCAGTTCCCTCTTTTCCACCATGCCCACCTTCACGATGGTCATTTTGTATTTTTTCTCGAGCTGTGCGGCATCTGAAGCGTCAACGCCCAGGTCCTTGATCAGCCACTCGCGTTCTTTATCGTCAAAAGCGCTCTTGAGGTCCAGCACCAGGCTGTCGCCATTCTTCAGTCCCATCAGCTTCTTGCGGAACTCCGGGGTGAAATACTTCACGAGCAGTGAGTTCTCCTTCGTGGCTGCGCCTTCTGCGCCGTCTTCCTGGAAGGTTACGTTCAGTACGTTCTCGTCATTGTCTACGCTCTCAGGCTCATTCATCTTTCCGAGGCGTGTACGCAGGCGTTCGATCTCATCGTTCACCATCTCATCGGTAACGTTCACCTTGTAGCGGGTGAGTGTTTCCTTGGCCAGGTCCAGGTTGAACTCGGGCTTGAGGCCTATTTCAAAATAAAAAGTGTAATCAGCGGGTGCGTTCATGTTCAGCTGGTCAGCGCTGTTCTCCTCGCTGGGGATGGGCTGTGCGAAGATGTCCAGCTTCTCGTTCTGCAGGTATTCCACCAGCTTGCGTTCCACACTCCTCATCACCTCGTCTGCGAACAGGGCGGGGCCATGCATCTTCTTCACCATTCCCGCGGGAACCATTCCCTTGCGGAAGCCGGGGATGTTGGCATTCTTTGCAAATTGCTTGAGCTGCTTCTCAAAAGAAGCCAGGTAGTCCTCGCTGCTCACGGTAACCGTGATCTTATCATTCAGCAGGCCGATGTTCTCTCTAGTGACTGTAGACATAATCTTTTTAACTGATTGGGGCGCAAAGGTAATGAAAAAGGCCCTGTTTGCAGGGCCTTTTTTGATTTTAAGTAGATGTTTGAGGATCGGGCTTTATTGACCGTCCGTCAGGGTGCGCAGGAAGGCTACCAGCTGCTTTTCCTCTGTCCATGTGAGCTTGATATTACCCACTTCTCCACCGCCTTTCATGGTAGCGGGGAATTCTGGCTTGCCCCAAGGCTGTGTAACACCGGGGATAGCATTGCCGTTTGCGTCCAAAGGCCAGCCTGCATTAGCTTGGATGCCAGCCAGGTCACGGGTGTTGTAGAAGTGTACCACCTGGTCCAGGCTCTTGAACACACCGTTATGCATGTACCTGCGGTTGCCTTCGTTCTTGCCCACGTTGCGCAGGGTGGGTGTCTTGAACTTACCCAGTTGGCAGCTACCACTGTAGGGTTGCTCCAGGGGTTGGAGGTGGGCAGGGTCTGCAGGAAGGCGCCAATACCACCGTCCGGAGTTGTAACGGGCCCGTCAGGATGCTCGGTTGTGGAAGGCAGGCCGATGTTGTCATAACCGAAGTCAGTGAACACCTGCTTGTTGTTGAACTGGTTGTTGATAGCGTGGCAGCCGGCACAACCTCCGCCTTTTTTACCTTTATTGGTCAGGTTGATCGCGTTGGTGAAGAGCTGGAGACCGGCCAGTTCATCTGTGGTGAGGCCTGTCTTGGTAGCGATGTACCTGTCGTACTTAGACGTGAAAGGCACCACTTCGAAAGACGCTTCGTAAGCCGCTACTGCGCGACCAACGTTATCATACATGTCGTTGATGGAAGCATCAGAGGCCGTGCTCAGGTCCGCAGGCATGGCGCCAAAAGCGTTTGCCCATGCGTTGCCGTAGTAATCAGGCCTGCTCTGGATGCGGGCCAGCACTTCGCGCTTACCACCCACAGTGGTCTGCTCAATGGCGCTGTGTACGTTCATTTCCACCGTGCTGAGGTATGGGCCGAGGGCCTGCTCAGCAGCGGGGTTGTTCAGGCGGAGACCGGTGGCGCGACCGTCCCAGAAAAGACCACCGAAGAATTCCATCTCCTGGTTGCCATTGGCGAGGACGATGTTCTTGGTCTGCAATACTGGTGTGAATGCGGCATTATAAGCGGCTGAAGGCGGGATCCTGCCACCAAAGCGGCCCTGTGTTGCACCTTCTGCGAAACCTGCAGTGAACTTACGCATGTAAGGATCATTTTCTGAATCGAGGAATGAACCGAGGCCGTCATAGCTGGACATTCCCGCGAAACCCTGGCCAGGAGCGTGGCAGCTCTGGCAGGACTGGATCTTTACCACTGAGCGGTCAACGTACGTGTAGTTGTCGTCCATGGACAGGTTCTTATCCTGGTACAGCAATTTTCCTAATGCTGCCTGCGGGCTGAGGCCTGAAGGTGGAGGTGTTGTGTTTCCACCGCCTTTAGCGGCCTGGGCGTCAATGTCAAGATCCTTCTGGCAGGATTCAACAGAGAACGCAAGGAGGGACAATGCCAACATAACTGTGGCGTGCTTGCGACTGATTAGAGCCATTTGGTTGAGTTTGAGTATTAAAGTTGATTGATGAAATAGCCGAAAAACCAAAGGCATTCGTAAGGATAATAAGGACCCGGGCTATATTCAAAAGGATACTAAGGAGAAGGCAAATTTAACAGCACATTAACCAAGCAACCATAGCGAGATTTCGCTATTAGAATGAAAAAGCACAATATGTATAGCTGGAAGGTTTGAAAAAAACAGGACTTAAAACCAAGTGGTACAGCGGTTTGTGAGGTCACGGGTATGACAATATCGTGACAAAATTTCTTAACCGATGTTAAGGATTCAAATCTTAAAAAAACCTGCTAACATAACCCCGGCGCAAATAAAAAGGGCATCAAGGTTACCTTGATGCCCTCACAATGACTATTGCCTTACTGCCCCTTTGCCTTCCGCTGTGCGCATGGAGGGACTCGAACCCCCACGTCTCACGACACCAGATCCTAAGTCTGGCGCGGCTACCAATTACGCCACATGCGCATAGGGCGGCAAAGGTAACCTTTTTAGCTTTTCGAACCCCCGCTTTTCAGTAAATTTGGACTATGCAGATGGTGGACCAAGACCAGGTGATCCCGAAATATGACCTTTCCCCGGAACAGGAGAGAAAGGAGATCATACGCCAGTACCGCTCACTTCTACGGGTGATCAAGCCCAAACTGAAGCCGGGCGACAAAGAACTGGTCCGCCGGGCCTTTGAGATGTCCGTAGACGCCCACAAGACCATGCGGCGCAAATCCGGCGAGCCTTATATCCTCCACCCCCTGGCCGTGTCCCGTATCTGCGTGGAAGAGATCGGCCTGGGTGTGCGCTCAACCATCTGCGCCCTCCTCCATGATACCGTGGAAGATACGGACATCACCCTCGAGGACATTGAAAGGGAATTCGGCTCTGAAATAGCGCGCATCATAGACGGGTTGACCAAGATCTCCAACGTGGTGGATAATAATTCCACCCAACAAGCCGAGAACTTCAAGAAGATCCTGCTCACCCTCACGGATGACCCCCGGGTGATCCTGATCAAACTGGCAGACCGCCTCCATAATATGCGCACACTGGAGAGCATGAAGCCCGAAAAACAGCTCAAGATCTCATCGGAGACCGTTTATGTATACGCCCCCTGGCCCACAGGATGGGATTGTACAACATCAAAACGGAACTGGAAGACCTCTCCATGAAATACCTGGAGCCGGCAACCTATAAGGAGATCGCCCGCAAACTCTCGGAAACCCGGCGCGAGCGCACCCGCTATATCAATGAGTTCATCAAGCCCATCAAAGACAAGCTGGACCGCGGCGAGTTCCAGTATGAGATACAGGGCCGGCCTAAGTCGATCCACTCCATATGGAACAAAATGAAAAAGAAAGGGGTGGATTTTGAAGAGGTATACGATCTTTTCGCCATACGTATCATTCTTGACTCCCCCCAGGAAAAGGAAAAAGAAGATTGCTGGAAGGTTTACTCCCTTATAACGGATATGTATACACCCTCGCCGGAGCGACTGCGCGACTGGCTGAGCAATCCCAAGTCCAATGGCTATGAGGCCCTTCATACCACTGTGATGGGGCCGCAGGGGCGATGGGTGGAAGTGCAGATCCGCTCCAAGCGGATGAACGAGATCGCGGAGAAAGGACTTGCCGCACACTGGAAATACAAGGAAGGAGGGAACGAAGAGGACCGTTTTGACCAGTGGTTCTCACAAATACGGGAGGCGCTCAGCCACCAGGACATCAGCACCATCGACTTCCTCCATGATTTCAAGACCTCCTTCCTCACGGAGGAGATCTATGTATATACGCCCAAGGGCGATGTGAAGATGATGCCCATCGGCTCAACGGCCCTGGACTTCGCCTTCGCCATCCACTCCGCCATCGGTTCCAAATGCATCGGCGCTAAGGTTAATCACAAACTGGTGCCCATATCGCACAAGCTCCGAAGCGGTGACCAGATAGAGATCATCACATCCAACAAGCAGAAGCCTACGGAAGACTGGCTGAATTTTGTGGTCACGGCCAAGGCCCGCAACAAGATCAAGGACGCGCTCAAAGAAGAGAAAAGGAAAGTGGCGGAAGACGGTAAGTACGCCCTGCAGAAGAAACTCGAAGGCATGGGCGCCTCTTACACCCCGCATAACATTGAGCTGGTTGCCAATTATTATAAGCTGGCATCGAGCCTTGACCTGTTCTACCGCATCGCCATAAAATCCATAGACCTCCGTGAACTCAAGGAGTTCCATGTGGTTGGCGATAAGCTGGAACTGCCAAAGCCCAAGGTGGAAGAGCACCACAAGCATGATGACATCGCCAGGGTGATCCCGAAAAAAGATACCGAGCTGATCATCTTCGGGGAAAGCAGTGACAGGATCGTATACAACCTCGCCAATTGTTGCAAGCCCATTCCGGGTGATGACGTATTCGGTTTCGTTTCCACGGGAAAGGGACTCATCATACACCGCACCAATTGCCCCAATGCCACCAGGCTGCTGAGCCAGTACGGCCACAGGGTGGTGAAAACCAAATGGGCCAAGAACAAGGAGATCTCTTTCCTCACGGGTATCAATATTGTTGGACTGGATGACGTGGGCGTGATCAACAAGATCACCAACCTGATCTCCGGTGAACTCAAGATCAATATCGCCGCACTTACCATCGAGGCCAAGGAAGGCCTGTTCCGCGGCAACATCAAACTGTATGTGCACGATAAGGAAGAACTGGAAAAACTTTTTGATCGCCTGAAACAATTGCCTGGCATCCACTCCGTGGAAAGGTTTGATACGGAATCGGTGTAGTAGTTTATTTCCCACTATCTTTGTCGCTTTCAAAACAACTACATGGTTGACGTCATATTAGGCCTTCAGTGGGGCGACGAGGGCAAGGGAAAGATCGTAGATTATTTCGCCCCCAATTATAATGTTATTGCGAGTTCCAGGGAGGCCCCAATGCAGGTCACACCTTATATGTGAACGGCAACAAGATCGTACTTCACCAGATCCCGTCCGGCGTTTTTCATGAGAACACGGTTAACCTCATCGGTAACGGCGTAGTGCTTGACGCGGTCACGCTGAAGAAAGAAGCACAGAAAGTGGCTGAGCACGGCGTTGACGTGAAGAAGAACCTTTTCATCTCGGAGCGTACCCACCTGATCCTGCCCACACACAGGGCGCTGGACAAGGCCTCGGAAATTGCGAAGGGTAATGAGAAGATCGGCTCCACACTGAAAGGTATTGGCCCTGCGTATATGGACAAGACAGGAAGGAACGGCCTGCGTGTGGGCGACTTGCTGGACGCGAATTTCGAATCCAACTATATCAAACTCAGGGACAAGCACCGCCAACTCCTGGATGGCATGAATTTCCATGAGGATATTTCCGAATGGGAGAATGAGTTCACAGAAGCCATTGCTTTCATGCGTGAGCTGAAGATCGTGAACGGGGAATATTTCATCAATGACAAACTCTCCAAGGGCGCAAAGGTGCTTGCAGAAGGTGCACAAGGCAGTATGCTCGATGTTGATTTCGGAACCTTCCCCTTTGTCACTTCTTCCAGCACCACATCCGCTGGCGTATGCTCGGGACTTGGCATTGCACCCCAAAAGATCCGCGAGGTGATGGGTGTATCCAAGGCATACTGCACACGCGTGGGCAGCGGCCCTTTCCCCACAGAGCTCGAAAATGAGACCGGAGAGGAACTGAGGAGGCTGGGCAGCGAATTTGGGGCAACTACCGGCAGGCCCAGGCGTTGTGGATGGATAGACCTTGTGGCCCTTCGTTTTGCGTGCATGATCAACGGCGTCACCAAGATCGTGATGACCAAAGCGGACGTGCTGGATTCATTCACGGAACTCAGGGTTTGCGAACAATATAAGGTCAATGGTGTTGCTTCGCACGAAGTGCCCTACCAGATGCTCAAGGCTGGCATCGAGCCGGTATATACAACCTTGCCCGGTTGGAACACCGATATCACCAAGGTGAAGAATTATAGTGACGCTCCCGCGAAAATGAAGGAATACATACAATATATTCGCCAATACCTCGGCGTAGATATCAGCTATGTTTCCAATGGGCCCGGCAGGGACCAGATCATTTCCGTTGAGGGCTAAAAATAATTTTGAAGAAATTTGGCTAATTAAAATTAAGGTAGAAATTTTACGACAGATTAATCCTGCTCAATCATGGCTAAGTCTGAAAAACCAAAGAAGGCTGCAGTAAAGAAAGAGACCGAAGCGGAAGAACCCGTTAAGAAGGCATCGTCACGTCCTTCCAAGAAGGAAGAGGATGATGACGATGATGACTTTGATGAGGAGGAGACTCCAAAAAAGGTCGTAAGGCATCGTCAAAGAAAGATGACGATGATGAGGACGATGATGATGTTGATGTAGAAGACGATTGGGAGAAAGTGGAAGAAGAGGAAGAGTGGGATCCCGATTTCGACGAGTTCGACATCCTAAGTCAAAAGGCAAAAAAGCGACCGGCGGCGGCACAACCAAGAAAAGTGCCGGCGATGACGATGATTTTGGTATAGACGATGAGTTCAAGGACCTTGGATTCTTCGATGATGCCGGTGGCGATTTTGATGATGATGACGATTTCTAATTCTGAAATTGAGAACATTCCGTTCATTCACCGTCCCTGACGGCAAGCTTATAAAAACACAAATGTTGAACTGGATCTCCCGGTTCAACATTTTTTGTTTCCTGCATGACCAGTGCATCGCGGGCGCCGGCGTATTGGACCAAGTAGCTCTGCAAGAGCGCTCTTGCAGAGAGGATCAACAAGACTGGATCTTCCTTCATCTGGGTTATGGCTTAAAGGCGGATACCGTGGGCGTGAAAGGCGGTCCTGGTGATCCTATCGGGTTCCCTGATGCCTTTTTGTTCATCCCGAAATACGTATTGCTTCTGGAAGGAGATATGGTTTCGATCGGTTCCGTAGAGCAAGACCATGAGCAGGTTTTTCACGAAATACTTGTTGGTTCGCAGGGGCAGGTCGCATCTCGCGGGTTTCACCATTACGCGGAAAGGTTACGCGGGAAGAATATCTCAGCACAGTAAAAAACTTACAACAGCACATTCTCCGCGGGGATTGCTATGAGATCAACTTTTGCCAGGAATTCTATGCGGAGGATGTGGAGGTGGATCCGCTGCAGGTGTACCAGCGCCTCACCACGGTATCACCCAATCCATTTGCTGCGTTCTATCGGCATCACGACAAATACCTGATGTGTGCAAGTCCCGAGCGCTTCATCAGGAAACAGGGGAACAGGATCATCTCCCAACCCATTAAGGGAACAATAAGAAGAGGGGAGAGGCTGAGGGAGAGGATGAGGCTTTGAGAAAAGCATTGTATGAAAGCCAGAAGGAACGTTCTGAGAACGTGATGGTGGTAGACCTGGTCAGGAATGATCTCTCCATGATATGTAAGGAAGGCAGCGTGAGGGTTGATGAACTATTCGGCATTTATCCCTTCCCGCAGGTGCACCAGATGATCTCCACCATAAGCGGTGAATTGCGCGAAGGCACATCCTTCCTGGACATCATCAGGGCCTGTTTCCCCATGGGAAGCATGACCGGGGCACCCAAGAAGCGGGTGCTTGAACTGATCGACCAGTATGAATCCACTGGCCGCGGCCTGTTCTCGGGATCCATCGGCTATATGAAACCCGGGGGCGACTTTGACCTGAATGTGGTGATCAGGAGTATTTTCTACAATGAAAGTAAACGTTATCTCAATTACCTGGTGGGATCAGGGATCACCCATTACAGCGATCCTGATAAAGAATATGAGGAATGCCTGCTAAAGAGCGGGGCTATGCAACAAGCCCTGGATATCAGTTCGCAGGGGCAGGGGGCAGTTCACACTAAAGCTTTCTCACTTTCTTTAGGCAGTTTCACCTCCCTGGGGTAAGCCACCGGAGCGGGAGAGCTCAGCAGGTAATTGACAGAGGCTTCAAGGATCTCCATCTTCATGCTGTTGAACAGCTCCATTTTCTCTTTGGGCAGTCGCATGCCGTAGGAGTCCGTAGATACTTTTGCATCAAAGCCCGGGTTGAGCTGGCTGAACAGCACGGGATCCATCTCCAGTTTTTGGGCGATGATGGTGCTGCTGTACTTGCCGGATACGGTCTGCAGCAGGCAGCTGTCCAATATGGCCTGTGAGGCCGGGAGCATGCCGAGTCTTTTCACGTCGCCGGCCACATTGGTGGTCACGCCACCCTGGCCTTCCATGATATAATGCGTGGCGATGAATTTTTTTACGTGGGTCCTTGATTCAGCAGGGAGGTAATACTGCAGGTCCCAGAAGTTCCTGCTTCCTGCCTTCTTGATGGCATATTCCACCCTTGCAGGGCCTCCGTTATAGGCTGCGATCACCAGCAGCCAGTCGTTCAGGTCAGCATACAGCGCCTTCAGGTATTTTGCCGCTGCGTGGGTACTGCGGTAGAGGTCGCGCCTGTCGTCCCTGTATTTATTCACGGTCAGCCCCATCAGCCTTCCCGTCTCCGGCATGAACTGCCAGGGACCAACGGCGCCTGCCCAGGAGGTGGCTGAGGACTGCAGGTCTGATTCTATGACCGCCAGGTATTTCAGTTCCCTGGAAGGTTGTGCTTGCCCAGGATATTATCGATAAGGGTAAAATAAGGAAGCGCGGTGGACTTCATTTTCATCAGCCGTTCCTGGTTCTCTTCCAGGTAATCCTTGACAAAAGGAATGGCCCTGGGGTGAAGGGTAAGGAGGGAGGCATTCTGGTCCGGGTCTATTTTTACCGCTTTGAAAGAGGCGTTGGACAGGGATGGTCCATCCTGATGCCGCCGGGCGTGGCTATCACCAGTTCCTTGGTGGCATCGGCAGCTCCGGTACCATCCTGGCCAAAAGAAGCCAGGCCGAAGCCCAAGAGGGTCAATATGGTCATTGCTGTTTTCAACATAAGGCTACGCTTAAGATTTTTGATCGTGGATCTTGGATCTTAGAGAGCTTTTGGATGTTGGATGATGGAACCGGACGCGGTGCCGGATTTCGTGGGATCTGGATTCTGGGAACCGGGATCTTGTTATGACCTGAGATCCAGGACCTGCTGCGAGAGCTGCAGCAAAGGTAACTCTTTAAACCGGGAAGTCATAACCTGGACGCCGAAGGGCATCCATTGGAGTGGGTGAAAAGGGGGAGGGAGATGGCCGGAATTCCTGCCAGGTTGGCATAAACGGTATATAGATCGGCGAGGAACATCTCCGTGGGATCGTTGGATTTTTCGCCGAAACGGAAGGCCGGGAAGGGAACGGTGGGCATGATCAAGGCGTCGTGGGAGGCAAAAACCTCTTCTGTCTTGTTGATAATCAATCGCCTTGCTTTTGGGCCTTGGTGAAGTATGCGTCGAAATAGCCGGTGCTCAGTACAAAATTGCCAAGCATGATCCTTCGCTTCACTTCCCTGCCAAAACCGGCAGACCTGTTGGCCTCATAAAATTCTGTTAAGTGGATATCTTTTCCTGCCGTCCGGCTGCCGTACCTGACCCCGTCGTATCGTGAAAGGTTGGAGGAAGCCTCTGCGGTGGTGAGAACATAATAGGCGGGTACTATGTGGTCCAGGTTCTGGAAATTGAGGGCTGAGACCTCATGCCCTGTTCCCTGAGCCTGTCCATCATTCCCTCGATGCCTGCCCTGATCTCCGGGTCAAGAGAGGGGTGTTCCAGGCTTTCCTTGAAATAAGCAAGGCGGAATTTCCCGTCCGTAGACAGCCGGGCAGAATACGCAGGAACTGGTTCTGCACTTGCCGTGCTGTCATACCCGTCGTCTCCGGCCATGATCTCCAGCAGGAGCGCGGCGTCTTCCAGTGAAGTGGAGAAAATACCGATCTGGTCAAAGGAGCTGGCGTAAGCGATGAGGCCGTACCGGGAGATCCGGCCATAGGAGGGTTTCAGGCCGATGACGCCACAATAATCTGCGGGCTGCCTGACGGAGCCACCTGTATCACTGCCCAGGCTCACCATGCAGAGGCCGGCCTGGACCGCAACAGCAGAGCCTCCTGAGGAGCCTCCGGGAACCCTTGTTTCATCAGCTGCGTTGAGGGTGGGGCCATAGGCGGAGTTCTCGTTGGAGGAGCCCATGGCAAACTCATCGCAGTTCAGGGAGCCAATGATGATGGCATCCTCGTTGAGGAGCCTCTCCACGGCAGTGGCATTGTACAATGATGTAAAGCCTTCCAGGATGCGGGATGCGGCCGTGACCTTATGCCCTTTGTGGCAGATAACATCCTTGATGCCGATAACCACGCCGTAGAGCCTGCCAAGGGGCTGGCCGGAAGCCTTTTTGGCATCCAGTTCAGCGGCCCTTTGCAGGGCTTCGGCTTCATATACTTCAATATAAGCGTTAAGATGGCGGGTATCACTGATACGGGAAAGATAATGGCGTACCACGCCAGTGCAGGTAATAGAACCTTCCCCAATTTCCTGGTGAAATTGCGCTATCGATCGGTGCAGATACAAGATATGTTGGCGGGTTTAAGAGGGACTAGGAAGAAACCTTCTGGCCTTCCTTTTCGTTCATGCCTTCCTCGATCTCTTTCTTCACATTTGACTTGGCGTCATTGAATTCGCGAATGCCACGACCGATACCCCTCATGAATTCGGGGATCTTACGGCCGCCGAAAAGGATCAACACTGCGATCACGATAATGATCCACTCAGAACCACCGGGCATTGCAAGTAATAAAGTAGATAACATGTTGCTTGATTTACGTATGTCCTACCAAAGTTAGCCTTACTGGGGGATTCGGGCAAAATAAAAACGGGAACCAAAGGCTCCCGTTTGTTAAAATATGATCTGTGCAAAGATTACATCCTTTTTTCCTTGATCCTTGCGCTTTTGCCGCTCCTGCTACGGAGGAAGTAAAGCTTGGCCCTGCGTACCTTACCGGTCTTGTTCAGGGTGATGGATTCAATGTTGGGTGAATTCACGGGGAAGGTCCTTTCCACACCTACGCCGTCAGATACTTTACGAACGGTGAAAGTAGCGGTAGCACCCTGGCCCTGACGTTTGATAACGTCACCCTTGAAGCTCTGGATACGCTCTTTGTTACCCTCGATGATCTTATAGTTCACAGTGATGTTGTCACCAGCCTTGAAGGAGGGGACTTCTTTCTTTACAGTCAGTTGCTCATGTACAAAGGCTATCGCAGCGTTCATGACTTTTAAATTTTAGCGGAGTGCAAAGGTAGGGGAAAATTTTGCTTGCACAAAATTTAAATGCGGCAATTTGAAAATGCGGCAATGCGGCAATGTTGGAAGCGCGGCCGTGCGAGCCGGCCTGCGCGGCGGCGTCCCTGCAAAATAGGAACGCTTTCCAATGCCCAATGACCGGTTAACGGGCCACATTTACGGTCCGCTTTTCGCGAATAACCGTAACCTTGATCTGTCCGGGATAGGTCATCTCGTTCTGGATCTTCTGGGCCATCTCGAATGAGATCTTCTCGCTGTCATTGTCTGATACCTTATCGGCCTCAACGATGACGCGGAGCTCGCGGCCGGCCTGGATGGCGTAGGCTTTTTCCACGCCCTGGTAGGTCATGGCCAGGTTCTCCAGGTCCTTGATCCTCTGGATATATTGCTGCATGATCTCGCGCCTTGCACCGGGGCGGGCGCCGCTGATGGCGTCACAGGCCTGGATGATGGGGGAGATCACGTATTGCATTTCCATTTCGTCGTGGTGCGCGCCGATGGCGTTCACCACCGCGGGGTTCTCGCCGTATTTCTCGGCCAGCTTGGCCCCGAGGAGCGCGTGGCTCAATTCAGTCTCCTCATCGGGCACCTTACCGATGTCATGCAGCAGGCCGGCCCTCTTGGCCAGCTTGGGGTTCATGCCCAGCTCTGCGGCCATGATACCGCAGAGGTTGGCCACTTCGCGGCTGTGCATCAGCAGGTTCTGTCCGTATGAGGAGCGGAACCTCATCTTGCCCACCACCCTTACCAGCTCCTTGTGGAGGCCGTGGATGCCGAGTTCGATAACGGTCCTTTCGCCGATTTCCATTACCTGCTCCTCGATCTGGCGGCGGGTCTTTTCCACCACTTCCTCGATGCGGGCGGGGTGGATACGTCCGTCAGCCACCAGCCTCTGCAATGAAAGGCGGGCGATCTCGCGGCGAAGGGGTCAAATGAGGAGAGGACGATGGCCTCGGGGTATCGTCAACGATCAGGTCAACGCCGGTGGCGGCTTCAATGGCGCGGATGTTACGGCCTTCTCGACCGATGATCTGGCCCTTGATCTCGTCACTTTCCAGGTTGAATACGGTAACCGTATTCTCAATGGTCTGCTCGGCAGCGGTACGCTGTATGGACTGGATGATGATCTTGCGTGCTTCCTTGTTCGCCTTCTGCTTGGCGTCCTCGATGATCTCCTGCTGGAGGGAGAGGGCCTGGCTCTGGGCTTCCTGCTTCAGGCTTTCCACCAGCTGGGCCTTGGCTTCCTCGGCGGTGAGGCCGGCGATCTTCTCGAGCCTGCGGATATGCTCCTCCTGGTGCTTCTCCAGCTCGGTACGCTTCTGGTTGATCACCTCGATCTGGCGGTTCAGGTGCTCCTTGATGGAGTCATTTTCCTTGGACTGCTTGTCCAGGTTCTCGAGTTTTGAATTGATGGACTGTTCCTTTTGCTTGATACGGCCCTCGGCGTCGTTGATCTTGCGGTTGCGGTCCAGTACCTCCTTGTCGTGCTCCGCCTTCAGCTGTACAAACCGCTCTTTGGCCTCCAGCATCTTTTCCTTCTTGATCGTTTCCGCCTGTGTTTTCGCGTCTGATACGATCTTTTGTGCCTGTTGTTCCGCTTCGTCTATCTGTTTCCTTGTGTTGGCCGAGAACAGGAATTTACCCGCTCCTACGCCTACGGCTAATGCAATTACACCAATTATTATGGGTAAGATCTGATTGAAATCCATTTAAGTTGGGTTTTATCAATGCTCACAATATTAAAAAAATGCCCTATTTGGGCAGTAATTACGAAGATACAGAATTAATGTGGCAATCTGGCAGTGTGGGGTTGTGAGAATGAGGGAACCGGCGGGTCAGGGGATCATTGAATCCAGTTCCGCAAGTGCCTCGCTGATGCCTGATTCTGAAATGTTACCGGCCTGTTGCTCCGTTACGAACCAAAGGAGTACCATGGAGATATAGTCCTGCATGTCCTTGCCGGCAAAACTGGTCTTGAACTCCACGATCTTGTCGTTGATCTTCTTGGTTATTTTCCTTACGGACTCCTCATCCGCGGGGCTGATCCTGATCCGGTAGGTCCTGTCCCCGATAACGATATTTATAGGCAAAAGCTCCTGGCTCATAATTTTTAATGCTTTCTGCTTGGTTGTTTCCGAAATTTTATATATTTATAAACATTTTATTCACGAAAAGTCCTTTATCGCGACAAAAGGCATGCTTGAAGATACACCAAAAAAGGGTTGAGGCGTCCGGTACAAACTTATCTGAGACCACATAAACAAAAAGTAGCATCCATGTTTGCCAGACCAAAGTCTTCCGTTTTCATTGACACGGTAGTGTTTGAAGTGGAGAGCAACGCACCTTCCTCGCCATTAAGGGCTGTGCTCAGGGACGAATCCGGTTCCATCCTTTCAACCCTGTCTGCCGAGGTTCCCCCGGACGCTCCCATTATCGTTGGAACGGGCTTGATGATCTTCCCTACGGTATCTACGTGCTTGAGATGAAGCACGGGGAGGAGGAGACAACGGTCCGCATGGTGAAGCGCATCTGACCTCACTGTGATAGCATGGCGATACACCTGTCTATCTCCCTGATATAATGGTTCAGTTGTTTCTCGAAAGCTTTTTTCGCAGCCTCATCCATTTGTCCTGCAGACAGTTTCATCACGTTCACCTGCTCTTCCATCAGCGTCACTTTTTGTTTGAGTTCCTGCTCCACTTCGGCCTTCCGGTCCAGTTCTGCACGCAGCTTCTCATTCTCCTTCTCCAGGTTCACCTGCTTGCGCAGCAGGGCCTGCACCTTTTGCCTGATCCGCTCTATCTGTTCGATGGGTTTCATGATTTCCTGATTTCTGCGTTGAGTTCCTTCTCAAAAGTTACGATGATTTTCTGCATCATCTCATCGATATCTTTATCAGTAAGGGTTTTCTCCTCGTCCTGGAAAGTGAAGCTCATGGCCATGGACTTCCTGCCTGCGCCCAGTTTCTCGCTCTCGAACACGTCAAAGAGTTTCATGTTGGACAGCCTCTTCATCCTCACCCTGTTCACCACCCCTTCCACCTCTGCGTACGAGAGGCTGTTGTTCACCACAAAGGCAAGGTCCCTTTGAACAGCGGGATATTTGGGTATCTCGCGGTAACGCAGTTTCTGGCCGGAGGCAAGCTTCAGCAGTTCGTCCCACAGCAGGTCCAGTACATATACGTCCTGCCTGATGCCGAATACATCTGAAACGGATTGTTTTACCCTGCCTGCTGAGCCGATGGTAACGGCGCCAAATTGTATCAGCAGGTGTTCATCCAGCTTTGCATGCTTTCTTCCACGAAGCGGATGCTGTCCAGTCCCATTTGTTTCAGTAATCCTTCTGCTATGCCTTTCAGGTAGTATATGTCTGCGTTCTCTTTCTTCACATGCCAGTTCTCTTCCCTGCTCTTGCCCGTGACGAACAATGCCAGGTGCTGCTTTTCTTCATACTTCCCTGCACCATGCGTGGCATAGGTCTTCCCGAATTCAAACAGTTTCAGGTTGTTGTTCTTCCTGTTGAGGTTGTGCAGTACGGTGTTCAGCCCGGTCTCCAGCATGGATACCCGAAGTGCGTCAAGTTCAGCACTCAGGTTATTCATCATCTTCACCGCTATGCCCTTCTCTTCTTCTGTGAGCCAGGCACTGTTGGTGATGGAATTGTTCATGATCTCGTTGTAACCCAATCCCACCAGCACCGCAGAGATCCTTTCCTTCTGTGTTTCCGCGAAGGCGTTCATCTCTGTTGAAGGTGTGATGGTAATGGTTGCAGGTATGGGGATATTGTCAAAGCCATCGATCCTCATTACTTCTTCAGCGATATCCGCCGGCAGGCTAACGTCTGTTTTGTGGGACGGTACGGTGAGGGTAAGTTCTCCCGCCGTTTCATTGGCGATGCCGAAGCCCAGGGCCTTCAGGATCTGCTTCACTGTGGCAGGGGCATATTCCTTCCCGCTGACTTTTTTCAGGTAGGCATAGCTTACCGTCACCTGCTTTTGGGGTGCAGGCACGGGATACACATCAATGATATCTGAGGCTATCTTTCCACCGGCGATCTCGCAGATCAGCGCGGCGGCGCGTTTCATAACGTTCACGGTATTGCCGATGTCAACACTTTTCTCGAAATGGGTGGCTGCATCCGTACGGAGGTTATGGCGGAACGATGTTCTCCTGATCATGGAAGGGTTGAACCAGGCGCTTTCCAGGAACACGGAGGTAGTGCCTTCGCTCACGCCGCTGGTCTTGCCGCCGAACACGCCGGCGATACACATGGGGCCTGAGTTGGCATTGCAGATGACAAGGTCTTCCTGGCTGAGCTTCCGCTCCTTGTCGTCCAGGCTGAGGAATGACGTTCCTTCCGCCAGTGTCTTCACTATGATGCCGCCGCCTTCGATCTGCGCCGCGTCAAACGCGTGGAGGGGCTGGCCGGTCTCATGCAATACATAATTTGTGATGTCAACGATATTGCTGATGGGCCTCACGCCGATGGCTTTCAGCCGCTTCGCGATCCAGTCCGGCCCGGGGCCCACCTTCACGCCGGTGATACTGATGCCGGAATAACGCGGGCAGGCCTCCCTGTTCTCCACGCTAACGGTGATGGGTAACTGCTTTTCAGCAGCGGGCCCGGCGGAAGCGGGGAAGGGGTTACGCACGCTGTATTCTTTTCCTTCGTGATGGCTCAGCCATGCGCAGATGTCACGCGCCACCCCGAGGTGGCTCATGGCATCCGAGCGGTTGGGTGTAAGGCCGATCTCTATGATATGGTCTTCGTACAGTTTGAAATATTCTTTGGCGGGCATGCCCACCTTTGCGCCTTCGTCCAGTACCATGATGCCTGCGTGGGAGGTGCCGAGGCCTATCTCGTCCTCCGCGCAGATCATGCCATGGCTCTCTTCACCACGGATCTTGGCCACGCGCATGGTCAGCGGCTCGCCGGAACTGGGATGGATGGTAGTGCCTACGGGCGCCACCACTACTTTTTGGCCTGCCGCCACATTGGGTGCGCCACAGACTATTTTAAGCGGTGAGGAGTTGCCTGTGTCAACAAGGGTAAGGGAGAGTTTGTCTGCATTGGGATGCTTCTGTACATCCAGCACATGGCCTATGACCAGGCCTTCCAGTCCGCCCTTGACCTCTTCGTATTTCGACAGGTCTTCCACTTCCAATCCGATGGAATTGAGGATGGAACAGACCTTTTCAGCGTCGAGATGTACGGGGAGATAGTCCAGGAGCCATTTATACGATATCGTCATGGCCCAAAGATATTTCTAATTGAGGATTCCGGATGGCGAATTCCGGATTCCGAATTGGAAAGCGGGAAAATCCAATGCGCAATTCGCAATACGGAATGCGGAATCGTTGATAAATATTTCCCAACCAAGCATGTGGATTAACCACGGAAAAACGTGAATTTTGGTGTTCGCCTGTGGATAGCCGGATGAGAATTGTGGAAAAGCCCCGATTTTTGGGAATTACGATGTGCGTCCCGTCTCGGTAACTATGTAGTTGGAAAAATTTGTTTTGCCCGTATTTCGGCAGCAAATTCGCCTCCCACCAGACGGGTATCGTTTTTCCTGACGCTACCGTGGACCAGAGCAAACACTATTTAGAAATTTCGAGTTTACGTGTGATAAATGGACTTAACTAATTTAAATCGCGACAGAAAGAACAGAAGAAAACCCACTGCTGATCTGAATACCCTTGTTTACGGAAAGATCCCCCCGCAATCGAAGGAACTGGAGGAGGCTGTGCTCGGTGCCATCATGCTGGAGAAAACAGCATTTGATACAGTGATCGAGATCCTGAAGCCGGAATGCTTCTATGTTGACGCCCACCAGCGCATCTACCGGGCCATGCAGAACCTGGCGGCAAAGAACAGCCCTATTGACCTGCTCACCGTGGTGGAGGAACTGAAGTCAACTTCTGAACTGGACATCGTTGGCGGCCCCTATTACATCACCAAGCTCACCAACTTTGTGGTGTCTGCGGCCAACATTGAAACGCACTGCCGCATCATCCTGCAGAAATTCATCCAGCGTGAACTCATCCGCATCAGCGGTGAGATCATTGGCGATGCGTATGAAGACAGTACCGATGTTTTTGACCTCCTGGATGAGGCGGAATCCAAGCTTTTCGAGATCACCAACAACCACCTCAGGAAGAACTTTGACTCCATTGACCAGGTGTTGGTGAAAACCATCACACGCATCGAAGAGATGCGTAACCGCCAGGAGGACGTGACGGGCGTGCCCAGCGGGTTCGTGTCGCTGGACCGTGTGACCTATGGCTGGCAGAAGTCTGACCTCATCATCCTGGCGGCGAGGCCTTCGGTAGGTAAAACCGCATTCGCGCTTAACCTTGCCCGTAATGCCGCCCTCAACCCGCAGAAGCCCACGCCCTGCGCCGTGTTCAGCCTTGAAATGAGTGCGGGCCAGCTGGTACAGCGTATCCTCTCGGCCGAGTCCGAGATATGGCTGGAGAAGATCGCCCGCGGTAAAATGGAAGACCACGAGATGCAGCAGCTCTATAAGAAGGGAATCCAAAGGCTGTCATCGGCCCCCATCTTCATTGACGATTCTGCCGCCCTCAACATATTTGAACTCCGCGCGAAATGTCGCCGCCTGGTGCAGAAGCACGGTGTTGGCCTGGTGATCATCGACTACCTGCAGCTCATGAGCGGTACCAGCGAGAACAGGAACACCAACCGTGAACAGGAGATCTCCACCATCTCGCGTAACCTCAAGGGCCTTGCGAAAGAACTGGACATTCCCATCATCGCGCTCTCGCAGTTGAGCCGTGAAGTGGAGAAACGTAAGGAAGGCAACAAGATGCCCCAGCTGAGTGACCTTCGTGAATCCGGTGCCATCGAGCAGGATGCGGACATGGTAATGTTCCTTTACCGCCCCGAGTATTATGAGATGATGAGCAATGAGATGGGCGAGAGCACGAAAGGTGAGACACACGTGCGCATAGCCAAGCACCGTAACGGTTCGCTGGAGACCATCAAGCTGCGCGCATTGCTGCATATCCAGAAATTCCAGGATGCTGAAGAAGACGGAGGCATGCCTTCCGTTCTCTCGGCGGCAACTGGAAGCCGGTGAGTGATGCCGAAGGCCCCAAGCTCTACATACAGAAGGGCTCTAAGATGAATGACCTGCCGTTCAGTGAAGATGAGGATGCGCCGTTTTAATGTGGCAATTTGAGAATGCGGTAATGCGGCAATTGACCCCAATGACCAATGAGCGATGACAAATCTTCCCTTCTTCTATATTGATGCCGGTCTTGCCGAAGGTGCTGTAGTGGAGCCTCCGGAAGATACGGCCAGGCATATGGTGCAGGTGCTGCGCATGCGTGAAGGGGAGAAGATCATGCTGACAGATGGCAGGGGGCAGTTCGCAAATTGCACTATTGTCTCCACCTCCAAAAGATCTTGCACCGTGCAGGTTGGTGCGGTAACGTGCACGCCTAAACGAAAAAGGGATATTACCATCGCGGTCTCCTTATTGAAGAATGCCAACAGGTTTGAGTGGTTCCTGGAAAAGGCCGCGGAGTTGGGTATATCACGCATAGTGCCGCTGCAGTGCACGCGCACGGAGCGGCAGCATTTCCGCAAGGACCGCGCTGTTTCCATCCTTGTCAGCGCCATGCAGCAGAGCCAGCAAACCTGGTTGACGGAACTTTCTGATCCCGTTGATGCTGTGTCATTTATCGATCAGGTACCTAGTGGCAGCCGTTACATTGCGCATTGTATGGAAGGGGAGAAGCAGCCGCTGGCCGGAGTGCCGGCGGGGGATGCTGTTATCCTGATAGGACCGGAGGGCGACTTCACGCCCGAAGAAGTAGCGTTGGCATTACAGCATGGATTCACTCCGGTATCACTCGGGGATACGCGCCTGCGCACAGAAACGGCGGCCATGGCCGCGGCTGTTGAGCTGGCTTTAAGACCTTAAGGCCCTCGCCATCAAGATATCAGGGCCTCAAATGCGGTTCCCTCAGCTCCACGGGTTTGGAAGCCTTAGCGCGCTTGCGCATCCACATATTCAGCAGCTCCACACCAAAGGAGAAAGCCATCGCGAAATAGATATAGCCTTTGTCGATATGCGACCCGTGCAGCGGCTCCAGGCCTTCAAAGAATAGGCTGAAACCCACCATCAGCAGGAAGCTGAGGGCAAGCATCTTCAGCGTAGGATGTTTATGGATGAAGTTGGAGATCTTTTCCGAAAAGAAGAACATGATGATCATGGCGATGATCACCGCAACGATCATGATCTCCACGTGGCGGGCCATACCAACGGCGGTGATGATGCTGTCAAAGGAGAACACCATATCAATGATGATGATCTGTGCCATGATGGCGCCGAAAGCGTTGGCATTGCTCTTCACATCCGTCTCTTCTTCGCCCTCGAGCTTATGGTGTATCTCTTTCACCGTCTTGAACAACAGGAATAAGCCACCGGCGAACATGATCACGTTCCGGAGCGTGAACGCATAATGCTTCTCTGCCCAGTCTATACCGAACAATTCACTGTTGCCGTTCTTCACCAGCCAGCCCAGGGCCAGCAGCAGGGCCACACGCACGGCGATACCTGCGATCATCCAGATCCTGCGGGCCAGGTTCTTCTGCTTTTGGTCCAGCCTGCCCATCAGGATGGATACGAAGATCACATTGTCTATACCCAATACGATCTCTAAAAGTGCAAGCGTGATAAGACTGATAACGGCGTCAACGGTGAAAAGATGTTCCATGAAATTTTTGTAATAAAAAGCAAATATATGGATGTGCAACTAGCGTAGACCGTTGCATATCTTTTTAACTATTGCGGGTCCTTCGTATACAAAACCTGTCCAAACCTGTACCAGCGAGGCGCCTGCATCTATCTTTTCTTGTGCATCTGCTGCGGTGAACACACCACCTGACCCGATCAATGGGATACGCCCGCCTGTTTGGCGGTGCAGGTATCGTAATACTTCGGTTGAGCGTACCCTTACCGGCTTGCCGCTCAATCCGCCGGGACCTATCGTCTCAACCTCATTCCCTGCTGTCACCAGGCCATCGCGGGAGATGGTTGTATTGGTGGCCACCAGGCCGCTGAGGCGCAGGTCAAGCGCCAGGGCGCAGATCTCGTCCAGCTGTCCCTCGGTGAGGTCCGGGGCTATCTTGAGCAATATCGGTTTAGGTTTGGCTTTCCCGTTGTTGATATGCTGGAGTTCATGGAATATCTTCTCGAGTGCGGGCCTTTCCTGCAGTGCACGAAGCCCCGGCGTGTTGGGCGAGCTCACGTTCACCACGAAATAATCCACAACCTCATACAGTTCACTGAAGCATTTCGCATAGTCAGAGGCCGCATCCTCATTGGGCGTAACCTTGTTCTTGCCTATGTTCCCGCCAATGATCATGGGCGATGAGGGGAAGCTGTTCCTCCAACGGGCTACTCGTTTGGCAGCTGCAGCAGCACCTTCATTATTGAAGCCCATACGGTTGATCAGGGCCTGGTCTTGGGGCAGGCGGAACAGTCGGGGCTTATCATTCCCCATCTGCGCCAGCGGCGTCACCGTGCCTATTTCCACATGGCCAAACCCCAGGACGTCCAGTTCCCGGAGGTAGGCGGCGTTTTTGTCGAACCCCGCGGCGAGGCCGATGGGATTTCGGAAGTTCAGGCGAAGAGCTGCCGGGGCAAGGGTTTGGGGTTTAGGCGGGAGGCGATGAGGGCCCTGACAGGCGCTATGGCGCAGGCCCGCTGCAGGTTGTGCATGGCAAAACCGTGCACCGCCTCGGCGTCATACCGGAACAGGATATTCCTGATCGTTGTATACATGGCTGCGAAGATAAAAGGAATTAACTGGTTGTTTGTGCAACTAATATTAGAATTTGTATATCTTAGGAGTCTTAAAACTAACTTATGCAAGAAGCATATATCGTAGCGGGATACAGGACGGCAGTTGCCAAATCAAAACGTGGCGGTTTCAGGTTCACCAGGCCTGATGACCTGGCCATTGAAGTGATACAGGGATTGTTGAAGAGTGTACCGCAACTGGATCCCAAGCGAGTGGACGATGTTATTGTGGGTAATGCTGTTCCGGAAGCGGAGCAGGGCCTGCAGGTGGGAAGGATCATAGCGGCAAAGGCCGTGGGTTTCCACGCACCCGGCATGACGGTGAACAGGTACTGCGCATCCGGGCTGGAGACCATAGCCATCGCAACCTCCAAGATCAGGATGGGCATGGCGGAGTGTATCATCGCCGGTGGTACGGAAAGCATGAGCCTGGTGCCCACTGCGGGATGGAAAACGGTTCCCTCATATTCCATTGCCAAGGATGAGCCGGATTATTACCTGAGCATGGGCCTTACGGCAGAGGCAGTAGCAAAGGAGTTCAACGTGAACAGGGCAGACCAGGACGAGTTCTCCTATAACAGCCACATGAAAGCAAAGGCTGCCATTGAAAATGGATTCTTCAAGGACGGCATCATGCCCATTACGGTGAACGAGGTTTATCTCGATGCCAAAGGAAAGAAGCAGACGCGTAGTTATGTGGTGGATACGGATGAAGGGGTAAGGGCAGAAACAACCCCCGAAGCACTGGGCAAGTTAAAGCCTGCCTTCGCCATCAATGGTACCGTCACAGCGGGTAACTCATCCCAGACAAGTGATGGTGCTGCCTTCGTGGTAGTGATGAGTGAGCGCATGGTGAATGAACTGGGACTGAAGCCCATTGGCAGGCTCGTGAACTGCGCTGTTGCAGGTGTAAATCCGCGCATCATGGGTATCGGCCCGTGGAAGCTGTTCCTAAAGTGCTGAAGCAATCCGGAATGAACCTGGGCAATATAGACCTGGTGGAATTGAACGAGGCGTTCGCATCGCAGGCACTTGCCGTGATACGCGAGCTGGGTATCGATCCCAATATCGTGAACATCAATGGCGGCGCCATTGCCTTGGGCCATCCCCTGGGTTGTACAGGTACTAAACTCACCGTGCAGATCCTGAACGATATGAAACGCCTGAATAAAAAATACGGCATCGTCACTGCATGTGTGGGTGGCGGACAGGGCATAGCGGGGATCATCGAAAACATCGCTTAAACAGTTCGCAGGGCGCAGGTCGCAGTTCGCAGGACGTTGATTGTCTGCGAACTGCGAACTGCGCTATGCGAACTTGTTTTTTGTTGTATATTGGGTTAAACAGACCGTCATTCCTGCCATACCCAATTATACAGGCACCTGGGGCAAGAACGAGATCGCCCATCTGCTGAAGCGTACCATGTTCGGCGCGCGCAAGCAGGACGTTCTTTATTTCCAGTCCAGGACACTTGCACAAACGGTAGATGAGCTGCTCAATCCTACCGCCGCACTTCCGGCGCCTCCACTGAAATATTATGTCAATGACAGCATCGCTGCAGGAGACCCTGAGCTGAATATAGCCATCGGCCAAACCTGGGTGGATGTGCACACAACGGACGGTACGGCACAGGGCCGTAGAAGAACTTCCCTGAAGGCCTGGTGGATGGGCCAGCTCGTGAACCAGGACAGGAGCATCCGCGAGAAAATGGTGCTGTTCTGGCACAACCATTTTTCCACCGAGACCAATGACGTCAGCAACGCAAGGTATTGCTACCGGCACGTTGACCTTTTGCGCAAGAACGCGCTGGGGAATTTCAAGTTGCTCGTGAAGGAGGTCACGCTGGATCCTGCGATGCTGGTATACCTGAACGGGCAACTCAACTCCAAGACCGCGCCGGATGAGAACTATGCACGTGAATTGCAGGAACTGTTCACACTGGGTAAGGAGAACAATCCCAATTATACAGAGGATGATGTGAAGACGGCGGCGCGTGTGCTGACCGGCTGGAGGAATGATGCGCCCAATAACAAGAGCTATTTCGATGCCACGCGGCATGATACCAATAACAAGGCCTTTTCATCGTTCTACAACAATACGGTGATCACGGGCAGGACAGGTGTTGATGCGGGTAACCTGGAACTTGACGACCTGCTGAATATGATATTCAGCAAACAGGTGGAAGTGTCAAGGTTCATCGTCAAGAAACTGTACCGGTGGTTCGTGTATTATGATATCACACCGCAGGTGGAGGCAGAGGTGATCACGCCACTGGCGCAATTGCTGGTGAGCAGCAACTGGGAGGTGAAGCCCGTGCTCCGCGACCTGCTGATGAGCGCGCATTTTTTCAAGTCCAGCAGCCAGGCCTGCCAGATCAAGAGCCCGCTGGATCTTGTAGCAGGACTCGCACGGGAGTTCAACGTGGTGTATCCTGACGGTACCGATGTGGTATCGCAGTACAACCACTGGAACAACCTGCGTAACCTGGCCTCCAACATGCAGCAGAACCTGGGGGACCCTCCCGATGTTTCCGGCTGGAAGGCATACTACCAGGAACCGAATTACTATGAGATATGGATCAACAGTGATACCTATCCCAAGCGCAACCAGTTCACGGACCAGATGATCGCTTCGGGTATACGTTCAACAGTAAAAAAGCAGTGGTGGATGCGGTAGGTTTTGCCAAAACGCTGGCGGCGCCTCATGATCCCAACCTGCTGATCAGTGAATCGGTGGAACTGTTATACCGCGTGCCCCTGAGCCAGGCCACCAGGGACCAGTTGAAGAAAGACATATTACTGAGCGGACAGACCAGTGACCATTACTGGACGGACGCGTGGACGGCATACATTGCGGCGCCCACGAATACCATGCTTTTCAATGTGGTGAATGACAGGCTGAAAGCATTGTACAAATACCTCATGAACCTGGCGGAATATCACTTAAGCTAACGCGCATGAACAGGCGAAATTTCATATCCGGGATGTTACCCTCGCTGATGGCGCCATCAGTGGTGAACGGTTTTTCCGTGAGGCCCGTTGCGCCTTCGCCTTTCCTCAGCGAGCTGCTGGGTTTCGCAACGGAAACGGACCATGTGCTGGTGGTGATACAGATGAGCGGTGGCAATGACGGTTTGAACATGGTGATCCCGCGCAGCAATTATTCAGCGTATTTCAACGCACGCAGCAATATCGCCATCCCGGAGAACAGGATACTTGCCCTGAACGGAAATGCGGCAACAGGCCTGCATCCTTCCATGACGGGAATGCAAAGCCTTTTCAATGACGGCAAACTGGCCATAGTGCAGGCAGTAGGATATCCCAATCCCAACTTCTCGCATTTCAGGGCAACGGATATCTGGATGAGTGCCTCCGATTCCAATGTTACGGTGAACTCAGGATGGGGAGGAAGATACCTGAACGAGGAGTTTCCCAATTTCCCTACGGGTTATCCCAACAGTACCATGCCTGATCCACTGGCCATACAGATAGGGTCAGTGACATCACTTGCACTGCAGGGGCCCGCGTTCAATATGGGCATGAGCATTACCAATCCCACATCATTCTATAACCTGGTGAACGGGATCCAGGATCCCGCCCCTGCGGGCCCGGCCGGCAAGGAGCTTACCTATATCCGTACCGTGGCGCAGCAGACACAGCAGTATGCTACGGTGATCAAGGATGCCGCAGCCAAGGTAGTGGTGCAGAATACCTACCCTGCCGGAAATGCATTGGCGGAACAACTGAAGATCGTGGCGAGGCTGATCAAGGGCGGACTGAAGACAAGAGTGTATATGTGCAGCATCGGCGGATTCGATACGCACTCCTTGCAGGTGGTGGCCAGTGATACCACAACGGGTACACATGCCAACCTGATGAAGCAACTCTCTGACGCCGTCAAGGCTTTCATGGATGACCTCAAGTTCCTGTCCATAGAAGACCGGGTGCTGGGTATGACCTTCTCTGAATTCGGCAGGCGTATCAAGAGCAACAGCAGTGTGGGTACGGACCATGGTGCGGCAGCACCCCTGTTCGTTTTCGGCAGCAAGGTTACTTCCGGTGTGCTGGGACAAAATCCTGCTATTCCGTCAACGGCAACGGTGAACGACAACGTGCCTTACCAATATGATTTCCGCAGCGTATATGGCACACTGTTGCAGAACTGGTTCTGCGCTGGAACATCAACACTGCAGGCCGTACTGTTCAAGAATTTCCAGAGCCTTCCCCTTGTGCAGAACGCAGCCTGCACTACCGGTTTGGATGATCTCAACAGGGATGCCGGCGAAACACTCATCATCAATTACCCCAATCCGTTCACGTCAACAACCAAGATCACGTTCAAGACCAAGGGCGGTCATGTACTTGTACAGGTGCTGGACAACCAGGGCAGGCTCATCGCCAACCTGGTGGACAAGGAGTACCTGCAGGGCAGGTATGATATCGGCTTTGACAGTGAAGGCCTGCCTGCCGGTGTGTATTATCTCCGCTTCCAGAACGGACCGCAGCAGCAGGTGAAGTCGATGCTCAAAGTGCTGTAACAGTTCGCAGGGCGCAGGTCGCAGTTCGCGGGCGTTAAAATTTGCAATATTGTTGCAAATTTTGATTTTTTGCCTAGATTTGCCCCCATGGCAATGTCAGTTCGCAAGGTGCATTTCGCGGTTCGCAGTGGATTTCTCCTGTTGCTGTTCGCTGTACTGGCGGAAGTTGCAGTTGCCCAGTGCACACTGGAATTGAGCGGCACGGTGATGGACCAGGACAGCAAGGCCGGCCTTGCCGATGCTACCATCACCATCAAGGAATTGAACAAGTGGGTCAAGAGTGACAGAAGGGGTGAATTTTCCTTCAAGGGCCTTTGCCCCGGCAGCTACACCGTGATCATCACACACATCAACTGTTCCCCCCAGCAGCAGCATATGCATCTGAAGGAAGACCTTCACAAGGATTTCGAGATGCCGCACAACTTCAACCAGCTCAGCGAGGTTGTGGTCACGGGAAGCACATCGGCCTCAAAAACAACAACCGTTGAAGAGCTGAAAGGCCGGCAATTGGAGGCAACGCGCGGGTTGAGCCTGGGTGAGTCCCTGAAGCGCGTGAACGGCGTGACGGTACTGCAGACGGGTAATAATATTTACAAGCCTGTGATCAACGGGCTGCACAGCCAGCGTGTGCTGATCCTGAACAATGGCATTCGCCAGGAAGGGCAGCAGTGGGGCAGTGAGCACGCGCCGGAAGTGGACCCTTACCTGGCCAACCGGCTCACGGTGATCAAAGGGTCAGCCTCTATCAGGTATGGCGGTGATGCCATTGGCGGGGTGATCCTTGTTGAGCCCAAGCTCTTGCCGTATGATCATCCCGGAACAACGGGCGAACTCAACACGGCATCTTCTCGAACAACAGGATGGGTGTTCTGTCGGCCATGGTGGAAAGCAGCCTCAAGAACAAGCCCCATTATGCATGGCGCTTACAGGGTACGGCCAAGAGAGGCGGCGATGCAAGAACGCCGGACTACTGGTTGCAGAATTCCGGCGTGGAGGAACTGAACATGAGTGCCACGGCAGGATGGCGGAGGAGCATAAGGGATTGGAACTGTTCTATAGTTTATTCAATACCCGCCTGGGCATCTTCACCGGTTCCCACATAGGGAATGTGACTGACCTGGTCAATGCCATCGCAAATGGTGACCCGCCTGACTATATCAAGAACGCACCGTTTTCTTATAGGATAGATCGCCCTTACCAGCGTGTGCAGCACCAGTTGTTCAAGGCAAAAGCGTTCTGGAATACGGGCGAATTCAGCAGGTTGAATATTACCGCATCGTTCCAGGATAACAGGCGCAGGGAGTATGATATTGTGCGCAGTCCACGTGACAATCCCCAGCTTGAACTGAGCCTCTACACCAGTTCTTTGGACCTGGCCTGGGACCATTTCAAAAGCAAGCACCTGAAGGGTACGATCGGTGTGTCAGGGATCTACCAGATGAACGACATCAATTACAGGTATTTCGTTCCCAACTACACCATGTTCAATACGGGCGTATTTGTTGCTGAAAAATACAGCAAAGGCAACTGGATGGTGGAGGCGGGCCTTCGTTATGACCTTCGCTCACTGAACAACATCACAGATAATGATGAAGCGCCTTATGATGCGCTGATGGGCGATGTTACTGCACCCGGTGCTCCCTACGGCACCAGGGATTTCAAGGGGTTCTCGGGAAATGCGGAGCAACCTATCGCCTCGGGCACTGGAGTTTCAACGTTTCCGGCGGAACGGCATGGCGGGCGCCACAGGTGAACGAAATGTTCAGCAATGGCCTGCACCATGGTGCAGCAAGGATAGAGCGTGGCAGGCCGGATCTGCTGCCGGAAAGAAGCTACAGCATACAAGGCGTGCTCGGCTTCAATGATGAGAGACTGGATCTCGATGTGAATCTCTATTTCAAGCGCATCAATGATTTCATCTACCTCAAGCCTACCTATCCGCCCCAGCTCACCATCCGCGGAGCTTTCCCTACATTTGAATTTGACCAGACCGATGCGCGCATGCTGGGTACAGATATCCAGGCCTCATACCTTTTAACGAAACACCTCCGCGTACAGGCAAAGGCAAGCCTGCTGAGGGCATTTGATCTTCGCGCGGACGACTGGCTGATCCAAATGCCGGCGGACAGGTATGAGGCTTCAGCAGAATATTTGTTCGATGAAGGGAATAAGTTCAAGCAAACCTATGTGAAGTTCACCGGGTCACATGTCACTGAACAGACCCGCGTGCCCACCACAGGCAATATTGAGATCACCAACCCTGATGGAACTGTAACAATGGCCCCGGATTATGCTCCGCCTCCGGCCGCATATACACTGCTGGGCATTGAGGCAGGAACGGATATACATGTGAAGCACAGGAGCCTGGGGATCGTTTTTGCGGTGACCAACCTGTTGAACACCAGTTACAGGGATTACCTTAACGCATTCCGGTATTTCTCTGATGACATGGGAAGGAATATTTCCCTGCGCGTAAAGTTTCCATTGAATTTCTAAACTATACATCAAACACGAGTAACCATGAAGAAGTATGCACTGTTTTTGATCCTGGGTGTAATTGTTGCCACAGTGGGCTGCAGCAAGGAAGATAAGGTTGACCCCAATGAGGAAGAACTGATCACCACGCTGAAAGTAAGTTTGCTTCCGCAGGGAGGCACCACGCCGCTGGTATTCACATTCAAAGATCCCGACGGACCTGCAGGTGCGCCCCCTACGCAGTTCGACAGTATCATCGTTGACGGTTTCAAGACCTATGCGGCAACGTTGCAGTTCCTGAATGAAAGTGTTTCCCCTGCAGATAACATTACAGCGGAGATCACTGCTGAAGCGGATGACCACCAGATCTATTTTACAAAGTCAACGGGACTTCCCATTGACATCAACGGCCTCAATTCAGACAGCAAGGGCTTGCCACTCGGTGTTACTTCCAGCTGGCTCACCGGAGTTGCCGGAACAGGTAAACTGAAGGTCACGCTTAAGCACAAGCCGGGAACCAAGGCGGCAGGAGACCCTGTTACGAAGGGTGAGACTGACGTGGAAGTGGAGTTCAATGTGCGAGTGAAGTAATTTATCCAGTTGGAAATTGTAAGGGAAAAGGTGGAAGTTGCTTCCACCTTTTTTAGCTTGTATTGGTGATTCGGAATGCCATTCAATTCATTAAGTCTTGTAAGTTGTCTGCATTTTCTGCTAACATAAGTTTCAATGTTCCCAAATCCTGAAGATTTTAAAATATCAGTCTGCATTACGGGAAAAGGATTCTTGCATAAGTTGCCGTTATTGCTTAGTTCTAAATACTTTGTTGACTACGCATGATTCATCATTATTAAATGTTAGTGATTCATCGTTCCTTTTGAGTATCGAAATATTTTTCAACGTCTCCCCAGATTGATTGCTTAGGATGTCAATAGCCGATACGCCTTATTTTTAACGAAGAGGTATAGACATATTGACCCGTCCGCTTATATTTACTGTTATGGTTTGGTTTCCGCTTTCAAACGTTTGGCTAACTTGGCCTTGTCGCAACACAACCTTATCCTCACCAAACGATACCACGTTGTGATTTGCTTTCAAACTTTTGGCTAACTTGGCCTTGTCGCAACTGAATATAGGGATTCGGCTACGGGGAACCGTTGTGATTTGCTTTCAAACTTTTGGCTAACTTGGCCTTGTCGCAACTGTATGTACCTGGTGGATGCATACGATGTAGTTGTGATTTGCTTTCAAACTTTTGGCTAACTTGGCCTTGTCGCAACAGCTCAGGCTCGCTGCATACTTTGCACAGTGTTGTGATTTGCTTTCAAACTTTTGGCTAACTTGGCCTTGTCGCAACAACTCATGCGGGCTTTCGCCATCGGTTTTGGTTGTGATTTGCTTTCAAACTTTTGGCTAACTTGGCCTTGTCGCAACATGGCGTAACGCCTGAGGAGTTGACCTCAAGTTGTGATTTGCTTTCAAACTTTTGGATAACTTGGCCTTGTCGCAACCGTTATCCGTAACCGTACACCTGAAAGTATAGTTGTGATTTGCTTTCAAACTTTTGGCTAACTTGGCCTTGTCGCAACATTACCCAAAACTTCGTGTCGGCGACAATAGTTGTGATTTGCTTTCAAACTTTTGGCTAACTTGGCCTTGTCGCAACTCAATCACCACGGGCGCACTTACCAAGCTGTTGTGATTTGCTTTCAAACTTTTGGCTAACTTGGCCTTGTCGCAACTACCACCTTGTCAACCTGCTCGGTTCTGCTGTTGTGATTTGCTTTCAAACTTTTGGCTAACTTGGCCTTGTCGCAACCCCTCACAACACCGGATGCAACTCGCGATAGTTGTGATTTGCTTTCAAACTTTTGGCTAACTTGGCCTTGTCGCAACTTAAAAATGAAGCCTGAGTTAACGATGATAGTTGTGATTTGCTTTCAAACTTTTGGCTAACTTGGCCTTGTCGCAACGCAAAACAATCAATCGGAGCAGGGTGGAACGTTGTGATTTGCTTTCAAACTTTTGGCTAACTTGGCCTTGTCGCAACATGCAAAATTTTAGTGAACCACTGCGGGAAGTTGTGATTTGCTTTCAAACTTTTGGCTAACTTGGCCTTGTCGCAACGTTGATTTTGCCGACGAACCAATCGGACCAGTTGTGATTTGCTTTCAAACTTTTGGCTAACTTGGCCTTGTCGCAACATCGCTGCGTCGTCGGCCTCACCCCAATATGTTGTGATTTGCTTTCAAACTTTTGGCTAACTTGGCCTTGTCGCAACTAGTGCTGGTGTGGGTTTCAGGACTGCAATGTTGTGATTTGCTTTCAAACTTTTGGCTAACTTGGCCTTGTCGCAACAAGCCATGCCCTGCACAAGGGTACTTCTACGTTGTGATTTGCTTTCAAACTTTTGGCTAACTTGGCCTTGTCGCAACCCAAGCAGGTACTTGAAACAACTCAGTTCCGTTGTGATTTGCTTTCAAACTTTTGGCTAACTTGGCCTTGTCGCAACCAAAAAGGATCTCGGAGTTAGCGGCGGCGGTTGTGATTTGCTTTCAAACTTTTGGCTAACTTGGCCTTGTCGCAACTTTTATGTTTACCAAATGAATCCTGTTGAGGTTGTGATTTGCTTTCAAACTTTTGGCTAACTTGGCCTTGTCGCAACCTTTCTGAATTCGTCCATTACGTTGAACTTGTTGTGATTTGCTTTCAAACTTTTGGCTAACTTGGCCTTGTCGCAACATGTTGTCCGTAGCGGCAGCCTCAGAAACGGTTGTGATTTGCTTTCAAACTTTTGGCTAACTTGGCCTTGTCGCAACCTTTCTGAATTCGTCCATTACGTTGAACTTGTTGTGATTTGCTTTCAAACTTTTGGCTAACTTGGCCTTGTCGCAACATGAACGATGAAACCTGGATGACAGCGCAAGTTGTGATTTGCTTTCAAACTTTTGGCTAACTTGGCCTTGTCGCAACGTAATAAGAAAACATGAAGGTTTAAGACTGGTTGTGATTTGCTTTCAAACTTTTGGCTAACTTGGCCTTGTCGCAACTTCCTGGGCTGCTGCCCATGAATACATATTGTTGTGATTTGCTTTCAAACTTTTGGCTAACTTGGCCTTGTCGCAACGTTGTCCTGCGCCTCCCCTGCCTTGGGTATGTTGTGATTTGCTTTCAAACTTTTGGCTAACTTGGCCTTGTCGCAACCACGGTGAAAGCGCCCGTGATCGCCTGGGCGTTGTGATTTGCTTTCAAACTTTTGGCTAACTTGGCCTTGTCGCAACTGGGTGGAAGTTTGATGCATGGCACATATCGTTGTGATTTGCTTTCAAACTTTTGGCTAACTTGGCCTTGTCGCAACTGCTGCTGCGATTTTCGTTATTGCGCTATGTTGTGATTTGCTTTCAAACTTTTGGCTAACTTGGCCTTGTCGCAACGGAAACCGCTGAAACAACGCGTTCAATGCCGTTGTGATTTGCTTTCAAACTTTTGGCTAACTTGGCCTTGTCGCAACTGGATCTGCTAGAATGTAGATCCAGTGCGGTTTTTAGCGGTTTAGAGGATGAAGAAAATGACGGTAATTGCAATTTTTATCATCCTGTCAGAACATTTCTAACTGTTGAACAGTAGGCGGCATGCCATTCGGCCGGCCAGAATAGAATAATTCCATCATCGAGAATTGCTGGTCCGTAACCAGGAAAATACATACTTTCCCTTCCCTGGGGAGAAAAGATTTTACCCGCTTAATATGAACCTGAGCGTTTTCCTTGCTCGGGCAATGACGGATATAGATGCTGAACTGGAACATCTGAAATCCGTCCTTCTGTACTCTTTTCCTGAATTTTGCAAAATTGTGTCGTTGTTGGGCGGTTTCAGTGGGAAGATCATATAGGACAAAGATCCACATGACTCTGTATGCATTTAATCTGCTTGAAGGTTGTTCTGATCGTACTTTATATTTCATGGAAAACCGGGTACAGGATTTTTCGCTGCTTTCCCTCAAAGCATTTGGCCAGACTTGCCGTTGTTCTGGCAACGGCATTCATCAAAGGGCTTCTCTCTCCGTCAATGAGCACATCCTTTGCGGGAATTTCGAGTAGTGCTTTTTTCAGGTGGGGTCCCAATTCCAGAAACTTTCCGTTCATCCTGATGATGTCGCATACAGTTGCATCCACAAAGGGACGATACGGTTCCATAACATCATCTGCCAGGCAATAGGCATTGTACTGGTTTCTGTGAAATATCCCGAGCGTTGGAAGCAGCCCTGATCCTACAAGACTTCTTGCTACCACTGCCCTAAGAATGGCATATCCATAATTTAAAAGGTTATTTGGAGGCGGTCACTCTCGCTGGCGGCTGAATTCCAGAAACTCAGGAAAGACCTTTTTCCAATAATACACAGCTGCCCTCGCTTCCAAATTGTCGGGGTCGCCGCTTTTTACGGAAAGTGCCCATTTCTTCAAAGGACCTGGATCCTCCCTTTGTCTTATCAAAACAGCCGCCTGATTGGCTATTTTCGCGGCTACAGTTTGCTGCCATAACTGTTTCTTCAAAGGTTGACTTGCAGAAACTTGAGCTTCGTAACGGAGCTGCTGCAAGGTGTGTCCTTCTAAAGGCAAGAAAAGTCCGGCAGGATGATGGAGTCGTCACACACAACAACAGCGGTATTGTTGAGCATTAGTCTTGACAACAATTGCTGTGTAATGGTTATCCGGGGTTATCCAGCATGACTATTCCAAGGTCCTCGATGGGCATGGTCACATTATCATCATCTTCCCTATTGAGGACGAGTTGCTCTTGCTTTGTTGACAGATATGCGGGTGATCCGAAGTATAAAGTGCGCTTAATCATTGCTTAGTTTGCCAAGATTTGTTAATCGAATATTTTGTGGTTCGCTTTTTGTAGGCTCTTTATAGATTGAACCTAATGAATCTTAATGATTGAGATGCAAATTTGCTGTCGTCAATTTTTGTTTCTAGGTGATGCCTAAACCAATAGTCTGATGACGATATTTTTTGTACCCTGTACAAATGCTCGGAAATTTTAAGGTAGTCGTTGTTTCGAAGTGCTTCTTCTATCTCCGCACTCGTCATCCCGACCAGAAAGCTCTCACCCTGTTGGAGTGATAACACCAGTTGCAGGTTTGGAGGAGGAAGCAATGCTAAAAAGCTATCAGGAAGGCCATCACCGTTATTGATCTCGTCCCACATCTGATTAGAATCTTCAATTATTACCGGAAGCCCCTGCTTTTTTCTGTCTACCGCGTGCATGAACGTACAGAGATGTTCAAGATAGTTGCCTTCCGTATCCCGGTAAATGGCCACGTGGTGGTTGTTGCCGGCTTCACGAATGCATGATCAGCACCCGGATAAATGGGAACAACAGCATCCAGGCCGGTATAACAGCGGACCGTCCGAATCTCCTTTGTTTGTTCCCGGTCGGCATAAAGAGGTATTGCAAAGGCTTTTTTCTCCTGACCTTTAAACGCTTCAAGCCTCTCTGTTACGAGACTTTTTATCTTTTTGTCTACTATAGAATCCGCTTGCTTTACGTTAGTAATGGAATTCAGGGGTACTTAATAACCACTGCCTGTTTGTAGCAGCTTGCAAACGTCAGTGGTGTTGTTCCTTCATGGTCTAAATAAATGGGCTGCTTCTTGACCGACTGTTGCGCTTTCTTTACTTCTCCCTGGCATTGCTCAAGTCGTTCTTCCACCAATTTCCGGATTCTCTCTTTGACAATGTCCTCCTTCCTGCTGAATAGATCTTTTACTTCTACCCGTTCTAGTGTTTTAATTTTTCCGTAAACACTTTCTTCGGATAGTGATCCCTTGGAATAATAATATTTTCCTGTAGCTTATACCCATTTCGATTCTTACCGGAACTGGTGACCTTCTTGCCCGCTTTATAGGATACCAGTATGCCAGCCGCTTTTTCTTCTACCTGGCCCGCGCTGAATGGCCTCATCAATTGAAGATAGTTGTCCAGCAAACTCTTTTTGGCATTGAACCGATCTCCTACCTCCGCTCGCATTGCATCCCGTGTTTTAGAGGAACTCAGCGTGTTCAGGCGGTGGATAAATCCCTGACGAGTACATGCAACAGTTAGTGCATCAATGGCGTGGTGACGATGATCGTCCCTTTTTGTCCACCCCGGGATGACTTCGATTTTTTTGGTCATGCCATTGCCTTCCTCTACCTCTTTCCATTCTGTCATTCGTAATCCACGGTATTTTGGAAGCTGTAGATTCATCAAAACATCATCCCAGCCCCATACATGCCTAAGATTACTTGTGACGGTTCCGGAAGTTGTCCACACGTGGTAACACACTTGTTCAAGAATTTCCCTGGCTTTACGCGTGATGTATTGGGTTTCCCTTAACTGCCGGTCTAAAAAGTTTTGGGGAATTTTTGATGAGGGATCATCAGCTTGTTCTTCTTTGTATAACTGATGACGCGATTTGCAAAAAGCTCATCTACCTGTGCAATGTACCTGTTCAGTTCATGCTCTCCCTTGCCAGACATATAGTCGAAAGCAGTCTCATTGTCTTTATGCTGGTTGCAGTGCCTATGGACAAGGATCTTGTTTGACTGGCTGTCATCAAACAACAATGATCTTGGAATAATATGGTCTACATCTATAGCAGAACCACGCAATGCATCGGTTATGCCAAATGGCTTCCCGCAGTACAGGCAAATCGCATTAATCTTGGCTTCTTCGTTACTGATCTCATGGAAGAGTCTCCACTTAAGGATGTTTTTCCTGCTGGCTTTTACGCCATAGGCACCATATTCAGTTTCTATTCGCTCAATAATGTTTTTTGCTTCTTTTTCCCGTTTGTTATTGTCACTAAAGGCTTGATTTCTTTCATCTTTGGACTGTTTGAGCTCCCGGGCAAGTTCAACCCTGATCTCGTCCGGGCGGCCCCATTCCCGCATGATGGCGTTGACAACGCCAATCATCTGGTTCAGTATCTTTTCTACCACTGGCTGACGAAGGCTGTTTTTCTTGATCTCTGGCAGGGCTTCCTTCAATTGTTTCTTCAGCGTTTCTTCCTTCGTGAAAGATCGGGAGTGGTTATAGCCGGCCAATGAACAGGCCGCACTATAATCATACCCTTTCATCAGATAGGGAATGATCTTACGCATGGCAGCTGCACTTTTATTTCCGAATCCGAATTTGGAAAAATCTATTCCCGCCAGTCGTTCGGCTTGCATCTCGTCAAGGCCAAACTTTGACCGCAATGCGTTTTTACATTCCGTCTTGTCCTTTATGGAATAGACAGTGTGCCAGAGCAGGTAAAGTGGTTCTTGCTGGAACGTACTGTTTATGCATGATTGTGTTTCCTCTGCTATGACTTCTCCGGTATCCTTCTTATATAAGAATGTGCTGCTTTCGTTTTCTACTATTTCAAGTGAGAACTTTAAGAGGGGATGGTCTTCTCCCAGTACATTTTCCAATTCGGTATACGTGATATTCCCTTGAATTCCTTTTGCCGTTTGCTTGTTACCGTACCAACCCTGTTTAGTGTCAATGTTTAGTATCTGAAATAGTTTCTTCTCAGACAGGGTTTTGTTTTTGTTTAAGAAATTGAAGAGGGCCGCTTTTTCATCTTTGGATAGGGGCCTTACTTCATTCCTACGGTTTGTAATCCGAATGTTCTGTATGGATTCGAGGATCTTACAGGTTTGAAAAAGAGGACTTGATTTGGGAGCAACTTTGGGTCCGGTAAAACTGGTCTGTCCATTGGGCAGGGGGCGATATTGGCCTTCAAACTCGCAAGTGCTTACCAATTTTTTCTGTGATTTCAGAGGTCTTTGATAGTAAATTATGCGATTTCGAAGTTCAAGGATTTCATGGGTGTCCAGTTTATGTGCAGGACCCTGAATGGACATAATGGCGTCAAACTCTTCCATATATGCTTCTCGGGGAATACCTGACCCTTTATTCGATAAGCTTTCCCCGTTTGTGACGCTTCGTTCAATCGTTCTGCAAACCACTGTCCGATAGTTTGGCCCGCTTCTCTGAGTAATTGATGTCTGTTTTTTACTTCGGCAACATAATCCGTCTCTTTTTTATCCGTGGAGGATTCTTCGGCCCTCGTTCCTTTGTAGCCTCTTTTTTGATTGAGGTGATAGAGAACCCTGCCTAGTTCTGACCCGCTTATTGGCTGTGTTGCTGCTAAAGCCCTTAGGCTCCACAGGTTCTCCGGTCCTAGTTGCATCTGTTCTTTTTCCGGCATCATGCCATGATTCTGAAGCCATGAAGCCAGCTTGGACCGGCGTTGTTGGTAGCGGTCATAGCCGCGCCGTTGCATTCTTTTCTGCCGTCTTTTGGCATTTTTTGAGATCGCATTACCGGAACTGAATTCATTGGTGTCATCTGGACTTAGGGGTACTATACGCACACCCATCCCAAGGATGTTCCTGGATTTCTGTTTCTCATTTTCTTCAATCAGTGCCCAGCCGATGGAGGTGACACCCAAGTCAAGCCCAAGGATTTTTTTTGTGTCCACAGTTTTGAAATTTTGGTTAGGGTTTATATATTTGTAATGAAGCAAATCACAATAAGGATTTTTTCCGTTGAGAAATCATTTACGCAGCCCTCGTCGTTCATCGGGGGCATTTTTATTTTAAATACCATTCGCCAGGGAGGCGCTTTGAAAGGTGGGGTTAGTGTCATCCAAAAGGTTTAGCACTCTAAATTTACCTTCAATTAAGAAAATAATCAAGAGGCTTTCCCCAATTTATGGAAACGCATATGACCCAAAATCCTGATAAGAAATTATCTGTTCTATGGATATAACACTCAATACACCCGCGTTACTATTCCCGGCTATCAGTCTTTTGTTACTGGCCTATACCAATCGTTTTCTCGCTATTGCGAATGTGGTGCGCAAGCTGCACGATGACTATTCGCAGCACAAGAATGAGAAGGTGGCACTGCTGCAGATCAAGAGCCTGCGGAAGCGGCTGGGATATATAAGGCTGATGCAGGGCGCAGGCGTGTTCAGCTTCCTGCTCTGCGTAGTGTGTATGTACAGTATTTACAACGGATGGATGGGCGTGGCCAAATACGTGTTCGCCGCAAGCCTGCTCAGCCTGCTGTTCTCCCTTTTCTGCTCACTGGTGGAGATCTTCCAGAGCCTGAATGCGCTGGAAGTGTTGATGCACGATATAGAAGAGTAGCCTAGTGAGCAGTGGCAATTAGCAATTTGCCCCAATGTCCAGACACTAGTGCCAATTGTCAATTGCTAATTGTTAGTTTTCGCCGCTCCCCGATCTGCTGTCTCCACATGGCATAATACAATCCTTTCATGTTGAGCAGTTCCTCGTGGCTTCCGGTCTCCACGATCTCGCCGGCTTCAAGGACGTAGATGCAGTCTGCGTGCATGATGGTGGATAGCCTGTGCGCAATGAGCACGGTGATGCGGTTGCCCTGTGTGGATACTTCGCGGATGGTCTCGGTGATCTCTTCTTCTGTAATGGAGTCCAGCGCTGATGTGGCTTCGTCAAAGATCAGGATATGCGGATCACGCAACAGCGCGCGTGCAATGGAGATGCGTTGCTTCTCGCCGCCCGAAAGTTTAAGGCCGCCTTCACCGATCACCGTTTCAATGCCGTTCTCCGCGCGATGCAAGAGGCGCTCACAGGATGCTTTTTTCAGCACGTCCTGCAGTTGTTCTTCCGTTGCATCTGGGTTCACGAACACCAGGTTCTCACGAATGCTGCCGAGAAGAGTTGGGTATCCTGTGTTACAAAACCGATCTGCTTGCGCAGGTCATTAAAGCTGATGCTGTTCTCATCGATCCCGTTATACAGGATATTTCCCTGGTTGGGACGGTAGAGCCCAACCAGCAGTTTCATCAGTGTTGTTTTTCCGGAGCCGGAGGGGCCAACGAAAGCCACGGTCATGCCTTTTTTGGCCCGGAAGCTGATGTTGTCGATCGCTTTTTGTTTTGCGCTCTGGTGCTTGAAGCTCACGTTGCGGAACTCGAGGGTGTTCACGTCTTCCAATGGCTCTGGTGTTGCAGGTTCCGCTTCCACCTTTTTGTTCATGAGGTTGTTGAAATTGTTCAGGGACGCCTCCGCTTCACGGTAGGAGAGGAGGATGTTCCCGATCTCCTGCAAGGGCCAAAAACATAGAAGCTGAAGAACTGCATGGTCACCAATTGTCCTGCGTCCATCTTCTCGCCGAAGATGAGCCACATCAGGATGAACAGGATCACCTGGCGGAGCGTGTTCACCATCGTGCCCTGGAGGAAGCTGATGCTGCGTATGCGTTTCACCTTGGTGAGTTCAAGCCCCAGGATCTTGTAGGTGTTCTTGTTGAGCCGCTCTACTTCCTGTTGCGTCAAGCCCAGGCTTTTCACCAGCTCTATGTTACGCAGGGACTCCGTGGTGGCGCCCGCAAGTGAGGTGGTTTGTGAAACGATGGTCTTCTGTATCTGCTTGATCTTCTTGCTCAGGAAGTTGGTGACGAGGGAGAGCAGTAAGATGCCTGCCAGGTAGGCGAGGGGAATGGACCAGTGAATGTATACCGCAGCATATACAAAAACAAATACCACGCCTATAAGGATGCCGAACAATACGTTGATACAGTAGTTGATGAATTTCTCAACGTCTATCCTCACCTTCGTAAGGATGGACAGGGTTTCGCCGCTGCGCTGGTCCTCGAATTCCTGGAAAGGCAGCTTCATCGCGTGCTGCAGGCCATCCGTGAAAACCTTAGCACCAAATTTCTGGATCACCACCTGCAGGAAATAGTCCTGGAAGTTCTTGGCGATCCTGCTCACCATGGCCACGGTAATGGAGCCGATAAGGATATACCAGACGCCCGGGTCATTCCAGGAGAATTTATTGAAGTATTCTTCCCTGCTGATGGGGCTGCCATCGGCCACACTCTGGCGGAATTTGTTGGCGAGGTTCACCAACTTACCGAAGAGGATGGGATCGATGAGGGAAAAGCCGGTGTTGAACGCCGCCAGTAAGATGGTCAGCAGCACCAGCCATTTATATGGTTTTAAGTATTGTACGAGGATCTTCATAGGGTGAAGGTCGGCATAAGTTCCGAAACTTCATCGCCACCTGTCCTTGTCCAGGCTCCGGTACTGTATCGCTTCCGCCAGGTGTTCCGGTTTGATGCGCTCGCAAAGGTCCAGGTCCGCGATGGTGCGGGAAACCTTGAGGATGCGGTCATAGGCGCGGGATGAAAGCCTGAGCTTTTCCATTGCCATTTTCAACAGGTTGGTGGAGGCCTTGCACAGTTCCGTGTGTTCACGAAGCAGTGTGGTGCCCATTTGTGCGTTGCAGAAGATGCCGGGGTCATCCCTGAATCTCTCCTGCTGCAGCTTTCTGGCCTCGGTCACGCGTTGCCTGATATTTACCGATGATTCAGGATGCACAGGTGCCACATAGTCGTCAAACGGAAGCGGCGTTACCTCCACATGAAGGTCTATCCTGTCCATCAGCGGGCCGGATATTCTCTGCATATATTTCTGCACAGCCCCGGGGGGACAAACACATTCCTTTGAAGGATGATTGAAGAAACCACAAGGGCAGGGGTTCATGGATGCGATGAGCATGAAGGATGCCGGGAATTCAAGGCCCGAGTGTGTCCTGTTGATCGTGATCTTTCTTTCCTCCATGGGTTGGCGCATGACCTCTAATACTGTTCGCTGGAACTCCGGCAGTTCATCGAGAAAGAGAACGCCGTTGTGTGCCAAAGAGATCTCGCCCGGGTGGGGAATGGTTCCGCCGCCCACGAGTGCGATGGATGAGATGGTATGGTGCGGGTTGCGGAAAGGTCTTTTGGAAATGAGCGTACTGTTGGCGTTGAGCTTGCCGGCAACGCTGTGGATACGTGTTGTTTCCAATGCTTCGGCGAGTGTAAGCGGAGGAAGAATGGAGGGCATACGCTTGGCGAGCATGGTCTTACCTGCGCCTGGTGGGCCGATCAGTAAAGCATTGTGCCCACCCGCCGCAGCTATCTCCAGTGCACGTTTAATATTTTCCTGCCCCCTTACTTCGCTGAAATCGCCGTCATGTTCTTCCTGTGCGAGGAAAAATTCTTCGCGCGCATTGACGATGGTGGGCAGCAGGCTTTTTTGCCCGCTGCGGAAGAAGTCCACCACCTCAGATATATGGTCCACGCCGTAAACGCGCAGGTTGTTCAGTATGCCTGCCTCACGGGCGTTTGATTTTGGAATGATGAGGCCTGAGAAGCCCTCCTTGCGCGTCTGCATTGCGATCGGCAGTACACCTTTGATGGATCTTACGGATCCGTCCAGTCCCAACTCTCCCATCATCACGTGATCCGTAAGTCCGTCAATATTGTCCAGTTGCCCCGATGCGGCAAGTATGCCGATGGCGATGGGAAGGTCAAAGGCGGAGCCCGACTTCCTGATATCCGCCGGTGCCATGTTCACCACGATCTTGGTGCGCGGCATATGATAGCCCATCGCTTTGATGGAGCTTTCTATACGCTGAAAGCTTTCCCTGATGGCGTTGTCTGGCAGTCCTACGATGAAATACATCCTTCCTTCGGTGTCCAGCTCACTTCTATCGATATCGTTATCGCATCGATCCCATACACAGCACTGCCAAACGTCTTCACCATCATACCATGAAGGTAGCATCCCTGCATGTGCGCTTCCAAGGTGTTATCCACCTGAGTGACAGGGAAAATAACGCTGTGCCGGCGGGTAATGGCTCAACATAAAACAGAAAACAGACCAGCATTGGCGGCTTAGAATGCCAATGCTGACCTGTTTGTCCTTTGTTTGTTATGTTGTTGTTCAGTTAGTAGCGGATCAACTGCGCCTGTTCCGCTCCCGCCCTGATATGGTATGCACCCGGGCGCAGGCTGCTGATGTCAAGCGTCTGCTGGCCTGCCTGCAATTGTTTGCTCAAAACGATTTTTCCGTTCTTGTCAAATACTTCTACCCGTGATGCTTTGGGAAGCTGGAGCTGCACCGTTGTTCCAGTTGCGGGGTTGGGGAATACCGCAAGGCGTGTACGGTTCTCAGACATGCTCACACGGCGGATCATCGTCTCCGTGAAACGTCCATCGATATCACGTTGACGCACCCTGTAATAGTTAAAGCCGGTGACAGGGTTCTCATGGGAGAACCTATAGGTCTGCTGCGAGGTGAGATTGCGTGAGGCTACAGCGCCCAGGTCATTCCATTGAATGCCATCTGCTGAATGCTGTATGATGAAGTCTTTTACCTTGTATTCATTTTCCGTCACCCATTTGAGGTCAACCTTGTTTCCATTCACCACCGCATTGAAATACAGCCATGTCAAAGGCATTACGGAAGTGACGTTCAGCTGCATGGTGGTCTGCGTCTGGCACCCGCTGCCGGATAGTGAGATCGCATTTGTCTTCAGCTGGTATGTGCCGGTAGAATTGAATGGCGAGGTGGTCAGCTGAAGGCTGGTACCGGTGCCGAAATCCGAGGTTGCATAGTTGATGGATTGTGTAGGGTCAGTAATGGAATAGAGTATGCCGGACTGGCTGCCGGATACCGTATAAGTAACCGACTGTCCAACAACAATAGAAAGTGTTGAAGGGTTTACCGTTGGTGTTGACGGCGCTGCGCAGGTTACTGTCACTGATGAAGGACAGCTCCTGTTTAAAGTACCGCCTGTAGCCTGTGCACCTGCGGTGAGTATGCCGCCTGCGTTCAACGGCGTTGCGCTATTGATGTTTACCGTCCAGTTCGTGGATGCGCTCACGCTGCCGGAGCCAACGAGGGCGCCATCCTGGTATACATAAACCGTTCCCGTGAAGGCAGAGGGGAAGGTGCCGCTCACTGTGGAAGCTCCTTCGTTGTAGCTGCCAGTAATGGTTGGGCATGCTGTTGTTGCCGTACGTGCGGTTGCTGTTGTTGAATTGGCGCTTACAGAACAGGTGCCATTCTGTGCGGTAGCGTAATATACGGAGCCGGCGGCCAGTGTAGGTGATACTGTTGCGCTCCATGTTCCATTGGCGAGTACGGTTGCAGTGCCTATCAGTGTTGAGGGACTGAGGAAAACCCTGATGGTGGTGCCTGCAGGTTCTGATGATGTTCCTGATACCGTGCCGGCGCCGGCAGTAAGGTTGCCGGCAGCATCCGTATTGACCAGCGGAATGGTGGTGAAGCAGGTCACGGTAAGCGTTGCCGCGGGGCTCACGCAATAGTAGTTTGTGCCTGAAGTGGGCTGCTGTGCACGAACGGTGACTACATCTCCCACCTGGAAGCCACTGAATGTGAAGCTGTAGTTGCCACCTGTGGCTGTGGTGGATGCTACGATCAGGTCATTGATGATCAGCCTCACCGTTGATCCTGCTGTTGCCGTGCCTGACACAAGCGTAGATCCCGCGTTCAGGGATGTCTGGGTGATGGTTGGAGTGGATGTTTGTGTACCCGTCATTGCGCCGCCGCCTGAAGTGGAGATACAGCTGCCGGCAAGACTGCTCGGGAAAAGGAATCCAGATTCACATTTTCCGGATTCTATAACCGTAAATACATAACTGTTCGCAGGCATATCGTTGCTTCCGCCACCGCAAGGATCTGCTGTTCCGCCTGTGCTGCTGTGCTGGTATTCCCATACGGTAACGCCGGCGGGGTTTGATGTTCCATTGTATGTGACCTTGTATGTTGTGGTGGCATCGTCCGCAAAAAGAACAGGGCTTCCGCCGGGGGATATGGTATATATTTTCACCCTGGCACCTGCCGGTTTGGTGCCGCCAATACCCCTGGCCGTTAAGCAGGTAACGGCGAGGCCAGATATTGATGATGTGTTGGCCGGCGTACATGACGTGGCTATCACACTGTTGCTGATATTGCACAAGCTCTCACCGGTTGCCTGTGCAGCGGCGGTGATCACGTCGCCAAATGCTACGGATGCGATGGTGAAGTTCCAGTTGCCTCCGCTATTGCAGGTAGTGGTTCCCTGGCTTACACCGTTTTTATATACAGTTATGGTTGCAGAGGTTAACGATGAACCGCTTAGTTTGGTCCAGTGCCGCCAACGGATACATTGGTACCCGTGGTGATGCCGTTATTTACGGTTGGGGCAGAAGTGCATCCCGCACCAGGCCCTGAACCCGATGCGCTAACGTCATTGAGCGTGAAGCTTGGGGTGTATGTGCCAACATATTCCCAGGCATCGGTGGTGTTGGGGAACTGCGTGTCATCGATACCATAGATGTCAGACCTTGTTCCCTGGAATGCCGATCCGGGGTTGGTATTGGTGGTGATCACCATGCGGAAAGGAGTTGTTGAACTCAGTCCGAGTGCAGATGCAGGCACATAGAAGTCGTAAAAGTAGTCCGCGTTGCCAGACTCACGGGAAAGGGCAACCGAAATAAGCTGGTTTGTGGTGAGGCTGTACGTAGAGGCTGCTGTTGGGTTAACGATGCCGTCCACGTTATAAACGGCTATGCGTCCGCTGGAACCTGTTTCGAGTGCAACTTCCCATTCAAATCCTGCGTTACCGTTTCCCGAGTTCGTTGCAGGTACATAATTGGGATCTGCCGATTGTTCCCTTGGCGCCCATTTTAAGATCCGTGTCAAAAAGGATGTTGTATGCTTTTGCACCGCTGACGATATCGCCGATACGAAGGCGGAACATCATGTTGGTGCCATCGAAATACATGTAGCATCCGCTGCCATCCAGGCTTTTCACGATATCAGAATATCCTCCGTTGGGACCGGTAGCCAGGTCTCCATTCGGTTCCGTTCCGAACAGAGGCTTGATCACTTTATACCCGATCTCAGATTGTGTGAGGTCACTGGTAGTGAAACCCGAAGAAGAAGAAGACGTATACCTGTCTGTATTTGGATTAAGAATAGCCGGACCGGATCCTGAGGAGGGCCTTACGATGATGCCGGGTGATTGGCCGAGAACAAAGGTGGAACAGAGGATAAAGGAAAGCAGTAAGCAGCAAAACTTCATGGGATAGAGTGATTGTAGGCACTACAACGACATACCTACTGCTCACCGTTGTTTGCAGGCTGAAATCTCCTGATTTCTTATCCCCGGATAATCTGACCTTGCCTCAATGCCTCATTGCCTTCTCACTTGAGCGGGAAACGGGATTCGAACCCGCGACTTTCAGCTTGGGAAGCTGACGCTCTACCAACTGAGCTACTCCCGCAGAACAATTCCCTAATTTACTGATTTTCTGAATGCTCGTTACCAATCAGTGAAAACGCAAATAAGTTAACCGGACAATGACCTTAGGAGGTCAACCACGCCCTCCCGCTGAAGAATGAGGTAGCCCAGGCGGTCATTGCTGATGCCTTCCTTGAGCTGGTAGGAGAAGCGCAGGTCATTGTCTGTGATCTCCGTTTCGAAAAAGCGGAAGCTGATGTTGGGGTAAGCCTTCAGTTCCTCACCGATCTCGTAGAGGTGGGTGGACAGCACGAAGAGGGAATGACGGATGTTTATCAATCCGCGGATCACGGTGGAGGAGCATTTCATCGCGTCCTGTATGTTGGTGCCCTTGAACAGCTCGTCGATCAGCACCAGCCATTTGCGCCCGTCATTGATGCGCACTACCGTATTCTTGATCCGCTGCACTTCATTATAGAAATAACTTTCTCCCTTGACGATATTATCCGTGACATTGATATTGCTAAGGATGCCATCGAACAAACTCAACTTCATGGACCGGGCGGGTACGCCCATGCCTATGTGGGCAAGGAAGATATTGAGGCCGATGGATTTGATAAAGGTGCTCTTGCCCGCCATGTTGGCTCCCGTGAGGAAGATGAAGTTGGTGTCCTTATTCATGGTGATATCATAAGGTACCGCCTTGCTCAGCAGGATATGGTATAAGCCTTCTGCTTCCACATACGGATCTTCCTGGTCAATGAATTCCGGGAACACGAGCTGGAACTTCTTCATTGCCATAGCCATGGAATACCAGGCATCAAACTGGCTGTAGATCTCCATGAGTTCCTGCGCACGGGCCTTGAAAGTGGTATGGAAAAAATTGCCGTAGAAGATGGTTTCCCTTATCGAGAATTTTGCATCCCTGGGCCTTGACGCTATGTCTTCCACTTCGCGGTAGTTCAGCAGCTGCGCCGCCCTGCTCAGGAGCAACTGCATCCGTGAGGGCACTCCTGACTCGCTGAAGATGACCACCAGTTCTTTCATGGTCCGCACGAAATCCGCAAAATGCGTGAGCGAAAAATTCACCAGTGAGTAATCAGATGAGTGCAGCAACCGGTAGATATAACTGTTGGCAGGGTCAGCTGAACGGGGGATGGGGTCAAGTTGATAGTCGTAGAACTTGTCCATCACCATGATGGTGCCATTGCTGATACCGCTTGGCCATTGGTCCAGCTTTTCCAGGATCACCCTGATGCCCTGCTGTGTACTTCTGATCCTTGAAAGATCACTGAAGGGTTCGCGGAAATAGCGCAGCAGCCATTCCTTTCCACCCCAGGTGGTGGTGAAGTTCAGCCGGTGGAACACCGAGAACTCCTCTTCCGGGTGAAAGATGGAGAGGTCAAGGAATGTATACTGGTCTATCTGCATGCTAGCGGTTAAATGTCAGCCTCTTCCCCATATGAGATTCATCGAACCGGCCATTTTCATAAGCCAGGTGTCCGCTGACCCATGTTTTTTCTATGGTGGCAGGCATTTGGAAACCTTCGAATGGGCTCCAGCCGCATTTGTAATATAAGTTGTCTTTGCTTACCACAACAGGTTTGTCCATGTCAACCAGTACAAGGTCAGCGAAATAGCCTTCGCGGATATAGCCCCGTTCTTCTATCTGGAAGCAGCGCGCTACGGCGTGGCTCATTTTCTCCACCACTTTCTCTATGCTGATCCTGCCTTCCCTGACATAGTGTAACATGAGCTGCAGGCTATGTTGCACCAGCGGAAGGCCTGCATGCGCATGCTCGTAGGGAGGTTCCTTCTCGCTTAAAAGGTGAGGGGCGTGATCAGTGGCGATGACATCAAGCCTGTCGTCCAGCAACGCCTCCCACAACGCAGCCTTGTTCTCGGCGCTCTTAATGGCCGGGTTGCATTTGATCTTGTAACCCTGTGTGGCATAGTCGTCTGCCGTAAAATGCAGGTGGTGCACGCACACTTCAGACGTGATACGTTTCTCTTCTATCGGGATCATATTGGTGAAGAGCTGCAACTCCCTTGCCGTGGTAAGGTGCAGGATGTGCAGGCGGGTATTGTATTTCTTGGCGAGTTGAACGGCGGTAAAAGAGGATTCAAAGCAGGCCTCCACATCACGGATGATGGGATGGTCAGCAGGCTCGAGGGTTTTGCCGGCGTCCTTGTATGCGTCCAGGTTGCGCTTGATCACACGCTCGTCTTCACAGTGCGTGGCGATGAGCACTTCTGCTTCGGAGAAGATCTTGTTGAGGGTAATGAAATTATCCACCAGCATATTACCAGTGGATGCACCCATGAAGATCTTGATGCCGCAGATGTCACGCTTCCTATCGTTGGTGCGGAGCACCTCATCTGCGTTGTTGTTGGATGTACCCATGAAGAAGGAATAGTTGGCAAGGCTGCTCTTGCTGCCTATGGCGTATTTGTCTTCCAGCAGTTCCTGGGTAGGGCGTTGGGAATGGTGTTGGGCATTTCCATAAAGCTGGTGGTGCCTCCAGCCACGGCCGCCCTGGACTCCGTATAGATATTGGCCTTGTGCGTGAGGCCGGGCTCCCGGAAATGTACCTGGTCATCTATCACCCCGGGTAGCAGGTATTTCCCTTTCGCATCAATTTCGATTACGCCGCCTTCAACCTCCAACGTCCCGCCTATTCTCTCAATACGGCCATTCTTAATCAGTACATCTCCTTCCACGGTCCTGCCTTCATTGACGATCCTGGCATCCTTGATCAGATAATTTTGCATATCTTTTCTGCTGATTTTATATATACTATGAAAATTTTAAGCGCCATCGGGCTCCTGCTGATCTCTGCACCTTTAGTGGTTAAATCGCAGTCTGTGTTTCTTCAACAGGGTTCTAAAGAGAATATTCTTTTAGAGCGGCTTGAAATTAAGGCACAAAAAGACACCGTACTCAATTTTTCCTACCTAAAACCTTATAACCGCAAGTGGTGGACCAGGAGGCTTGAAGCTATAAAGGCAGACTCTGTGCATGTGGAAGGACTCACCGCTATTGATAAGTATAACATCGACCGCGCCCTGCTCAACAACATGGAATGGGTGACCACGGGCAAGGAGAAGATGCAGAGCCGGAAAAGCCTGTGGAATACTTTTTATAAAACGCCCGCCAACCTGGTAGAAGTTGACCAACCTGATTTCTACCTCTCCGTCAATCCCGTGCTGCAACTCAAGGCCGGAAAGGAAACGGGTAATGATGAAACTTTATTTCTCAACTCCAAGGGCATTGTGGCACGCGGCCTGATCGGCAAAAGATTGGGCTTCTATACGTATATCACGGACAACCAGGAAAGAGGCCCGCTGCATTTCCAGGATCGGGTGGGCAGATACCGCGGCGTACCGGGGCAGGGTGGTATAAAGCTTTCAAACGCACAGGGGTTGACTATATAGACGCAAGGGGTGGCATCAGTTTCAATGCGCTGAAATACCTGGATATTCAGTTCGGGTACGACAGGTTCTTCCTCGGCAACGGATACCGCAGTCTGTTCATGAGTGATTTTGCGAACAATTATCTCTATCTCAATCTCAACCTCCGGGTTTGGCGATTGAACTACACTTCGCGCACCATGGAACTCACGTCACAATATGCGAGGCAGGCAACGGACGTATTGTTGCCGAAGAAGTATATGACTATGCATCATATCAGTTTCAATGCGCCCAAATGGCTGACCGTGGGTGTTTTTGATGCCATCGTGTACGGGCGGGTGAACAATTTCGAGCTCAGCTATCTCAATCCATTCATATTCCTGAGGGCGATGGAATCCAACCGTGGCAGCCAGGACAATGCATTGGTGGGTTTTGATTTCAAGGCCAATGTGCTGAAGCGACTGCAATTTTACGGACAGCTCAGTCTTGACGAGTTCAGTATCCGCGAACTCCGGGCCGGGAATGGTTGGTGGGCCAACAAGTACGGGCTGCAGTTGGGAGGCAGGTATATCGATGCCTTTGGTATCAAGAACCTTGACCTGCAGGGTGAGACAAATTGGGTGAGGCCCTTCACCTATGCACACAATGACACTATTGCCAACTATACCCATTATAACCAGCCGCTGGCGCACCCCCTGCTGGCAAATATCCGCGAGTTCATCGGCATCGCGCGTTACCAACCCGCGCCAAAATGGTATATGGAAGGAAGGCTTATTGCATGGCAGCAGGGATCTGATACTGCGGGCAGGAATTTCGGCAACAATATTTTCCGCAGCACCAATACCAGGGCCGCAGATTATGGGTTCAGCTACGGTTCCGCCGTACCCCAGAAAGGGCTGAATGGCAATCTTTGGCTCGCCTATGAGTGGAAGGAAAACTTTTTCATTGAAGGAAACCTGATGTACCGCAAGCTTGCCTCCAACTCGTCAACAACGTTTTCAATGGGTATCCGATGGAACATGCATAGGAGGGAGTACGACTACTAAACAGTAAATAACAATTGGCAATTGACAATAAGCAATTGGCACTAGTTTTTGGGGTTTAGTTTATTGTTCCGCGCCGTGGTGATGGACTTGTTGAGCATCTTGTAGATGATCATCAGGTCCTCATGAAGTTCTGGTTTCACTTCCACCATTTTTTCTGCAATCCGGAACCAGTAATTCGTTTCGCCTCCTTCTTTGCAGGCGATCTTCATCTTATGAATGAAGTCATCCGGGCTCTCTCGTGTTGTGATTCATGCACGCAGGCGCCGATGGACGTTGCGGATCTCAGAAGTTGTCTTGCGATCACCTGCTGTTTTCTTTGCTCCAATGCGTTGCAAATGTCTATCACCTCCAGGGAAAACTTTGCCACCCTGTCTTTCAACATCATCTTTTCCATTCCCAAACGCAACACCTGCGATGGCTGGTAACCGAATTGCCACTGCCAACTGCCAACTGCCAATTGTTAAAGAATTCCTCCTCCTTCAAAATGCAGCGAAAACAAGATCATCCTTGACTTCAGCTGGTCTATCACGTTGGAATACTTGAGTGACGGGTCACGCATGTGAACATTGGACAGGCCCTGGGAGACCTTTATCTCGGGCGAGAGGATGAAGTATTTGAAGAAGAACTGGAACCCTACGCCGGCCTCTACGCCAAAGTCAGACTTCTTGACTTTCACAAAATCCTGTGCATTGCGGGCGCCCGCATTGGAGGCCAGGTCGAAATCGTATTTCATACCCAGCAGGGAGTATACGCGGAAATTGTTGATGCGGTCACTTTTAAGGCGTACCTGGAGCGGGAAGCTCATCACGATGGACTCTACTTTCTTGGTATACTGCAACTCATTATCGCCCGGATTGGGAATGGTTTGCGTATAGTTGAACTTCTTCTCAGAGAAGATAAGGTGCAGCGGGTAGAAGCGAATATCGAGACGGTTGGACACCTGCCAGTTGGCCATGATACCCAGGTGCACGCGGCCCGAGTTGAGGGATTCCACACCAAAAATAGTATCGCGGGCGAGGAAGTCCGGGTGATGGGTAACGTTGTAATGCGAGGTGTTATAGCCCAGTACGATACCGAAGTAATAGGGCTTCAGGTCGTGGTTAGGCAAGTTCATTGTCCTCTCCTGGGAGAATGCGGCATTGACCAGGAATAACAAGGCCAGGGTCAGGAGGCCTTTATTCCTGTATAGATGCTGCAAATCCCAAAGCTTAGTCTTCTGCATGTGGTTTCCTTATATCCAGTTTCGTTCATGATGGCAGTGAAGGCTTTTCCTTCAGGGAAGGCCCTTACTGAATTGTTGAGGTATTTGTAGGCATCCTTGTTCTTGGAGACCACTTTGGCGATCTCGGGAGCTACAAGACCCAGATACAAATTGTAGAGTTGTTCTATTCCTGGTAAGGTTGGTTTTGAAAATTCTAAAACGCAGAGCATGCCGCCCGGTTTGAGGACCCTGAGTATTTCGGATAATCCTTTTTCCAGGTTCTCAAAATTCCTGACGCCAAACGCAACTGTCACAGCATCAAACGATTGGTCGGGAAAGTTTATTGCCTCACTGTCGCCGTTATGAAGTGTTATCACATCCGTCAACTGCCTGGCTTTCAGCTTTTCACGCCCTAATTCCAGCATTCCGTCTGAAATATCTATGCCAATTATCTTGGCCGGCTTCAGGATCTGTTCCGCCATGATGGCCACGTCAGCTGTACCGGTAGCCACGTCCAGCATGACCTGGGGCTTCAGCGGCTTCAGCATCTTCAACATCTTTTTCCGCCAGGAAACATCAATGCCGGCAGAGAGAAAGCGGTTCAGGAAATCATACTTCCCCGCGATCTCGTCAAACATCCTTGCTACCTGCTTTTTCTTGGACTCCCCGGACTGCTCATAGGGGAGAACCTCTTCATGAGCGTATTTGGCCATAAAATGCAAAGATACCGCCTCCGGCGGATTCCGGATTAGCTAATTCCGAATTGGCGAATTATTAAGCTAATTTTGGGAATCCGGAATTCGGAATCCGGCATTCGGAATATGAAAATCATAAAAGCAAGTTACCTCATATCGAGTCCGGATATAGACAAATGCCCTAAGGCAGACAGGCCTGAATTTGCCTTCATCGGGCGGAGCAATGTGGGGAAATCGTCCCTGATCAATTTGCTGGTTGACCACCACAACCTCGCCAAGACTTCCGGTACGCCCGGTAAAACCCAGCTCATCAATCATTTTGACGTGAAGGCTGTGTTGAAGAACGATAAGTCACTGGCTTGGTACCTTGTTGACCTTCCCGGCTATGGCTTTGCAAAAGTGTCACAGAACCAGCGCAAGAACTGGGAAAAGATGATCCGTGACTATATCAAAAAGCGGGAGACGCTGGCCAATGTATTCGTGCTTATTGATTCAAGGCACGAGCCGCAGCAACTGGACATTGATTTCATCAACAAGCTGGGTGAGTGGGGGATACCGTTCTCTATTGTATTCACCAAGGCCGACAAAGAGACGCAGAAGGTGGTTGCCAATCACGTGAATGCATTCATGGATGCCCTGCAGGAGCAATGGGAGGAACTGCCTCCCCATTTTGTGACGAGCGCGGTAAAGAAGTCCGGCAGGAACAGGCTGCTGGAATACATGGAGCAGGTGCTGCTCAACTGATATCAGTTCACCATCTTATTGGCACAGCTTGAGCTGGCGAATGCTTCCGGCTTGGCTTTGAAGGCGAATCCCATACCCAGGATATAGCCCATCGCTTCGCGCAGCGCTTCGTTGCTTTTGAAGTGCGGGTTGGTGTTGATGTCAGCGTGTACCTCCATGTCCACATCGTATAAAGTAAAAAGATCGCATAACTCATACGCGATCTCAATACTCTTGGCTACTTCTACAAGCATTCTCTCTTTGATGGAGAACTGCTGGCGGGTCTTTTCGTTGTGGATGAACATGAAACCGCCGCGACCTTCCCGGAGGAAAACGATCACGGTGGCAAACTCCGTTTCATCCCCCTTGACCTGTGAATCCGTTCCGATGCAGACCTTTAATTTGTGGCCCGCTTCTGTCTCCCTGACGATGGCCTCTTCTACGGCCTCTTTGATCGGGAGCTGGATGTGATCTCCATTGAAGCGACGCCATAATGCTTTTTGGATACCGTGTTCGGCAAGTGGTGTAAGCATAAACGAGTCGGTTTATACAATTTAACCATAAATACCAAACCACGCAAATTAGTTCGCAGGGCGCAGGTCGCAGTTCGCAGGGGAGCAGTTCGCAGTTCGCAATTCGCAGGGCTGTCCGCACTATCTGCGAACTGCGAACTGCGCCACGCGAACTAGTATTGCGCTGTGGCAAGCATCACCAGCGTACATGCTTCCAGCGTCTCGATGCCTTTTGCGGCGGCGAGTTTTTCCAGCTCGGGGTTTTCGGTGCCGGGGTTAAAGATGATCCGGCGGGGAGAAAGGCCCAGGATATAGTCATAGTATTGCTGCTGGTGCTGCGGGTTGAGGTAAAGGGTAACCGTGTCTATATCTTCAAATGGCAGGGGTTCTGTCTCGATGGGTACGTCCATGACAATGGAATGCGTTCTGCCCACAGCCTTCACCGGGTAGCCATTGGCCCTTAGTCTTTGGACAGCCAGGTAGCTATACCGGGAGGGATTGTCTGATGCGCCGAGAACAAGCGTTGTCTTCATTGCCTAAAGTTAATCCAATTGCTAAAATCCGGTTCCATGTGTTTGCCTGATCATGATGCTGGTGAGGGCGGGCAGTTTCTTCATCGTCCCCACAAAGAGATTTGTGGCGATGGGTTTGCCAAATGCCTGCTGGATGAGCCTTCCCGTGCGCAGTCGGGACGAGAATGTCTGTTGCCACTGCTGAACATACGAGGTCTCCATCCTGTCCCTGCTGATCCTGTGCTGCAGGAAATCATGCATAAGGCCACCGGCGATCTTGCCGCCGTGCATGGCCATACTCATGCCGTTCCCGCACAGAGGGGTGATCATGCCCGCTGCATCTCCCACCATGAGGACATGGTCTTCCACCTGGCTTTTCCGCTCAAAGCTTACCTGAGATATGGCAATGGGTTCCTTGAATATGAACTCCGCTTCCGTGAAGATCTTTTTCAGGTGGGGATTTTGACAGAGTATTTCCTGTTCCATTTGGTGGATCGAGTGGTTGCTCCGCTCCAGGTTGGCGGCCGTGGTGAGGTAGCAGAGACAGGAAAGGCCGTCTTCGATGGCCGACATCCCGCAGTATCCGTCCCCAAAATTGTGAAGGACGATGGTGTCCCGCCGATGCGGATACCGTATGTGGTATTTTATACCAACGTAGTTGCTGAGCTTACCGCCTTTGTTGCGAATGAATGGCCGTGCCCATTTCACATCGAGGTTGGACCGCTTTCCAAAGCTTCCCGCGGCTACCCGTGACCGGTAGTTTCCGGATGAGGAAGAGACCAGCATGTCCCCGTCCTTGTATTGTACGTCAAAAACCTTATCGCGTTCCCGGATCTGCACACCAGCTTCACGTGCCAGTGCGGCCAGCATCTCATCGATCCTGTACCTGCTGATGCCAAAGCCTCCGAGGGGCAGGTCATGTTGCAGGATATTACCATTGGGCGCGCTTACTTCCAGCCTGCTGACCAGTGGCAGGCCGAGCGTACGGATATCGATGCCGCATTCCCCCAGGTAGTGCTCGGATTCAAGGCTGATATATTCCCCGCAAACACGGTGGAAAGGATATTGTTCCTTCTCAAAAAGCACAACGCTATGGCCTTGATGGGCGAGTTGGACAGACATGGTCAACCCGGCCAGCCCGCCGCCAATGATGGCCACATCGTATGTGCTGTTGTTGTTCATTTCCTGAAACAGATGAGCCAGCGGAAGGCCCAGCGCCACTGCATGATGGCTTTTGTATCCACTGCCGCCCGTGAGATGATCTGCCGCAATTCTTGCCGCGAGAATCCACGCGTCACGCTGATGGGAGCGTCATGCTGCACAAGATAGGAAGATGAGAAGATCTTGGTGATAAGCCTTATGGAATGGTATGCCAGCACATGACGCTGCAGGTCATTAATGAAGAATCCGAGTTTGCTGTTGGCTTCTTTCCATTGCAGTATTTCAACGATCTGCTCGTCCGTAAAATGATGGCAGAAAAGGGAGGAGAAAATGATATCGGGTTTGGAACTGAAGTTCACCTCCCTGTAATCACTGGTGATCAGGTCTGCTTCATAACCTTTGAGGTTGATATGCGCATATTCAATGCAGGTATCCTTGATATCGATACCGTGAGCCGGACGTTGATCTTGTTTTTTTCGCACCACTTGGCAATGGCTTTGAGGTTATCCCCGCCTCCGCATCCGATCTCGCAGATGTGCACGGATCTGTTATTGCCCAGTAGTTTTTTAAATCCGGAGATGGTGATCGCATGCCCCCCGAGCCATGTATTGATGGTCTCGAGTTCTTCCATGTTCTTCCTGATATCCGCAAAGGGGATACCATCCTCATCCAGCAGTTCCCTTGTATTTGCCCTGTAGCGTAGATCCATCGGCATTCATTCTGCGGTGGCGATAAAGGTTTCCATGGTGAGGCCGGGGCCAAGGCCACGCCGAATGCACGCTCCCCTTGTTTCAGGCTATGCATCAGTTCTTTAAGCACAAAAAGTATGGTAGCGGAACTCATGTTGCCGTGATCTTTCAATACCTGGTAGCTTTTGTCCAGTGCATGGGCGGGCAGTGATAATTTTTTCTGTATGGCTTCAAGGATCTTTTTCCCTCCGGGGTGGATGCACCAGGCGCTGACATCGTCCCGCTTCATGCCGTTTGCTTCCATAGCGCCTTGCAACAGGTGTTCGATGTCTTCTTCAATGAGGTCGGGAACATAACCACTTAATGTCATCTGGAATCCCGTGGACGAAAGTTCCCAGCTCATGTCTTTCTTGCCTTTGGGTACCACCTCGCTGTAGAAACCGCTGAGCTTTACGCCGGTGTGCGGGTCATCATCAGCAGTGACGAGTGCTGCTGCAGAGCCGTCCCCGAATAATAAGCCCGAAGCGAGATTATCGGGCGTGGGTTCTTTCTGCAGGTGCAGGGTGCAGAGCTCGGTACAGAAGATCATGACCTTGGCCTTTGGATCGGTTCTGCAAATATGGTCAGCGAGTTTAAGTGCGTGTATGGCTGCGTAGCACCCCATGAAATTCACCGAGGTGCGGAAAATATTCTTGGGAAGGTCAAGCAGTTCCATCACCTGCAGGTCCAGGCCGGGAGCACTCATGCCCGTGCAGGAAACGCTGATGAGGTGCGTGATCTCATCGGCCCTTACCTTATGGTCAAGGCAACGGCGTACTGCCTCCAATGAGAGCTGGGGCGCATACCTGTTGAACCAAGCCATGCGTTGTTCCAGCGTGGGGAAGGGTTCAATATTTTCCGACTGCGGGTAGAATTTCCAGTCTGGCAAAGGCCTGCTGTAATCCGGGATAAATGAGTAGCGGTGTTCAATGCCGCCGTGACGGTAAAGGAAGCGCAGCTTGCGGCGGTCCTGCTCATCCATGACATAGAGCATCTGCATGAACGAGAGGATGTTCTCCTGTTCGTGTTTGTGCGGAGGAAGCGCCGTGCCTATGGATATGATCTTGCTCAATCAATGATATTCCAGATCAACAATGCCAGGAACGCGAGATTTGTACAAGTGCTCGCGATGATATTCATCTTCATGGTATGCTCAAAGTCGGCAGCAGAAATATCATGCCATACTTTTTTGGCCCATGAGAAAAAGAAGAACAACACCGGGAGCAGCATTGTTGCGAACAATATGAATTTATTCCGCATGCCCTGTTGTTCAAAATACAGAAATAAACCGAGCATGGCCATGGCATACATGATGGCGCAGAAAATAAAACTTCCTTTGTAGCCGAGCATACGACTGATGGTGCGCACACCGTCCTTTGCGTCCTGCTCGTGCTGGTAGATCTGTGTGAGCGGGTAGAAGCCGCCGATGAGCAGGCTGCTGATCACACAGGGAAGCCATGGGATATCCGTGGTGAGGTTGGCACTGCAGGCGTGGTAGGTGATCGCGAAAGTGACCGCGCCCTGGAATATGATGACGGAGAGATAGCCGATGACGGGATATTGCTTGAGCCTGATGCCGCGATAGCTGTAGGCACGTGATACGAGGATATAAGCGATGATGCCCGCTGTGAAGGGAAGGCTGATGAGCAGGGACAGGAGGAGCGCGAGGATATCAAGGGTGAGGGTAACATGGAAAAGTTGCCTTGTGGGCTGCAAAGGTTTTTTAATGCCGCCGATACTGCCCTCGTCCCTGTCCATATATGAGTTGTAACCATTGCTCGCGGGATAAACGAGCAGGTGGAGTATGATGAATACCAGGGCCGTTCTTGCCGGGTCAATGGATGGCTCCAGGCAGAGGGCAAATAAGAATACAGGCAACAGGAAGACCGAGAATGGGAAACGGAGCAGTTGATGGTGGATCGCTCTATTCTCATCCTGTTGTTTAGAGCACCTTATCATTGATCAGCCTTCTCCTGGCCTGTATGCTGAATTCAGTGAATGCAGTTTCTATGGCGTTGCTCATCTTGAAGGGCAGGCCGGTGCGGTACTGGGTGCCGAGTTTGTTGGCTACGAAGAGATCGAGCTGTACGAAACCGGTTTTCACATTCGATGTTTCCATATCAAAGACGGCGTATGGAGTACCGAAAAAGCTGTACATGTTGCCGTTATAGTGGCTTTGGTCCGAGATGCTGTTCACTGCACCGAGGAAACGCATGGTGATGGCGGCGTCAACACCGGCTGCTTCCGCGGTTGTGCGCATAGCGGCCGTGTCCTTGAGCATTTCGTTGGTGAAGATGTCTGTTGAGGGATCACTTTATACCCCCTGTCTTTCAGTTCCTTTACCAGGGAGTTCTCCGCGCGCTTGCGGTAGGTGTTGTCCGGCAGCAGGGCCATGACCATGATCTTGCTGTATTTCTTCTTCTCATAGCCGGGAGCTATATAGCTCTGGTGCCTCCGGCGGAAGTGGAGGTTTCGTGGGGGCACTGCAGGCGTTCAACAGGGTGGTAAGCGTCAGGACAGCAAGGAACAGTCTCATCAGTTGGTTTAGTTTGGGCCAAATATAAACATAATGGCCTGCCTTTTGTTAAGTTTGTGAAGCTTGCCGGCTATGAATAAGTTGCACATTATAACAGCCATACTGTCCGTGGCATGTTATCCTTCACCCTGCCTGAGACACCGTCCTCCCGGGGCAGCGAGGAAAGATTTGTGGATTACCATGAAAACGGTATTACACAGGTCTCTGCCAATTTCAAAAAGAATAAACTTTCCGGTACCTGGGCCAGCTGGTTCGTGACCGGTGCCAAGTGTGATTCGGGTCGTTTTGCGGGCAGCGTGCCTGACGGCGAGTGGAAGAGCTGGTATCCCAACGGCAAGGTGCGTGTGGTATGGCACTTCAACGCCAGGAAGCTTGCGGGGCTGAAAGATGAGATACTCCGGACAACCCAAGGTAAGGCAGTACGCCATCGCCCAGAAACCTGTTGAGGAGGCGGTACAGTATTACAGGGTGGAGTATTGGTATAACGAGAGCGTTGCAACCTCCGCTGTGGTCACAAGGTCTGGCCTGGTGTCTTCTCCCGCCATCACCCGTGAGGAGTTATTGAAGCGCGTGGATAACAACACTGTTCATGCCATTGAGAAATACAGGCCCCCGTTCAGTGAAGCATTATTGCACGGAAATTATACTTCATATTATCCCGATGGTTCCGTAAAAGAAGAAGGCGTATTCCTCAACGGCATGCGGGAAGGTGCGTGGGAAGAGTATGGGGACGATGGTGTGCGTTGGCGCGGCAACTATCGCCATAACCAGAAAGAGGAGAGTGGCGGAAGTATGTACGCGGTAAACTGCATAGCTTCGTCAGGTACAATTCACGCGGGGAAGTGGTGGAGTCACATGATTTTTAGTTCGCAGTTCGCAGGTCGCAGGTCGCAGGCGGAGCCCTGAAAACAGAATGCTGATTTTTTTAACTTACCGGTATGAGAAACATAATTTCCCTTTTGCTGCTGTTTGCCTGCACTGCATCGTATGCACAGGATTTCGCCTTGAAGCAACTCGAGAGTTCGCCCCGCCACCAGGAGTGGGTGAACATTGAGTATGGCGGACGCAAGGTTCGCGCATTTGTGGTGTATCCGGAGATCTCTGCCAAGGCCACATCCGTGATCGTGATCCACGAGAATTCTGGGTTGACGGATTGGGCGCGCAGTATGGCGGACCAGATCGCGGGTGAAGGTTTCATCACCATCGCGCCGGACCTTCTTTCCGGCATGGCGCCCAATGGAGGGAACACAGCTGATTTTGCACCCGGCACCGCAAGGGATGCTATTTATAAATTGGACTCTGCGCAAATACGCCGCGATCTTGATGCCGTTGCTGCATATGTGTCCAAACTGCCTGCGGCCAATGGCAAGGTTGCCGTTGCCGGTTATTGCTGGGGCGGTTCACAGTGTTTTAAGATGGCCACTACCAATCCGCTCATCAAGGCGGCATTTGTTTTCTACGGCACGGGTCCGGAAGATATTAACGCCATCAAACAGGTGAAGGCGCCGGTCTATGGATTTTACGGAGGCAATGACGCCCGCGTGAATGCCACCATTCCCAAGTCTGATTCATTAATGAAGTCTGCCGGCAAGTCCTACCAACCAGTAGTATATGAAGGTGCGGGCCACGGATTTATGCGCGCCGGCCAGGATCCTGCCGGCACACCTGAGAACCAGAAGGCGCGTGGGGAGGCATTCCGTCGACTGTCTGAGATCCTCAGGAAGATCTAGGTCGATGTCGATACGAAAAGAAAAAGCCGCCCTTAAGGGGCGGCTCTACACTATTTGCCAGTTACTAATTGTCAGACCAGCATGGTTACCGGATTCTCCATGTACTTCTTCAGCGTCTGGAGGAATGCCGCACCAACGGCGCCGTCCACACTGCGGTGATCGCAGGAGAGGGTCACCTTCATGACGTTGGTAACGCCGAAGCCGTCACCCTTGCGCACCACTTCTTCCTTGATCTTGCCTACGGCGAGGATGCAGGAATCCGGCGGGTTGATGATGGCAGTGAATTCATCGATGTCCATCATGCCCAGGTTGGAGATGGTGAACGTGTTACCGCTGAACTCGGCGGGCTGTATCTTTTTATCGCGTGCTTTCTGGTAGAGATCTTTTGCATCGGCAGCGATCTGGGAGAGCGACTTCTGGTCTGCGTGCCTGATCACAGGAACGATGAGTCCTTCAGGCAGCGCGATGGCTGATCCGATGTGCACGTGGTTGTATGTGCGGATGAAATCGCCCATCCAGCTGCTGTTCACTGCGGGGTGCTGGCGGAGTGCCAGTGCGCAGGCCTTGATCAGCATATCCTGGAAGGAGATCTTCACGGGGCTTACTTCGTTTATTGCTGCACGTGAGGCCATCGCATTGTCCATGTTGATGGTCATGGTCAGGTAGAAATGCGGGGCAGTGTACATGCTTTCCCCCAGCCTGCGCGCGATGGTCTTGCGCATGGAGGTAAGCTGCGTATCGGTGTAGCCTTCCTGTCCGCCGGGCACAAAAGGTGCAACTGCAGCGGTCTTGGCAGGCTGTGCAGCGCTTGCAGCGGGAGCAGCAGCAGGCTTGTAGTTGTCGATGTCAGCCTTGACGATCCTTCCACCGTCGCCGGATCCGGCTATTGCGGAGATGTCGATGCCTTTTTCCTGTGCGAGTTTCTTGGCCAATGGAGAGGCTTTGATCCTTCCATTGGATGATGCAGCAACCGGAGTTTCAACAGGTGCAGCTGCGGCGGTCTGGCTTGCAGGCTGCTGCGTTGTTGCAGTCTGTTGCGTTGCCGTTTGTTGCGAAGCCAACAGGGGTGCAACATCTGTTCCGGCTTTGCCCACGATGGCGATGATCTCATTCACCTTGGCGGCTTCACCTTCTTTCACACCTATATAGAGCAGGGTGCCATCGGCATAACCCACCACTTCCATCGTTGCCTTGTCAGTTTCCACGTCAGCGATCGCATCATCACTCTTCACTTTGTCGCCGATGGCCTTGTTCCACTTCACGATCTTGCCTTCGGTCATGGTATCGGAGAGAAGGGGCATTCTGATGACCGTGGCCGCTTTTTGGTCCGCGTTGAGTTCCGCTGCTGCAGTTGGAGCAGGGCTGGGAGCTGCGGCAGGCTGGGGTGTGGACGTTGCAGCTGCGGGGGCAGGGCCGTCCAGAAGCTTGGAAACGTCCTCGCCTTCCTTGCCTACTATCGCTATGATCTCATTGACTTTCGCAGCCTGTCCTTCGGGCACGCCCAGGTAGAGCAGGGTGCCATCGGCATAACCCACCACTTCCATGGTGGCTTTATCGGTTTCAACGTCCGCAAGGACGTCATCACTTTTCACCTTGTCACCCACCTTTTTATTCCACTTGACGATCTTCCCTTCGGTCATCGTATCGCTCAAAAGCGGCATTCTGATCACTTCTGCCATAAAAGGGCAATTTTTTTGGTTTTGGACGCCGAAATTAACTCATTATTCCGAATTACGGATTCCGGATGCCGAATAAAGGATGCGAATACGGAATACGGAATCCGCGATCCACGATCCTCAGTAGTCAAGTTCAAGTCCCAGGCGGTCTTTAAGGTCTTTTATCTGGGGGTATAGTTCTATCATTTTGAGGTATTGCTCCCGGGAGCTCATGGGCTTTTCCCTGGGGCCCGTGTCTTCCTCCGGCTTTTCCTCCAGGATGAGGGCATATTTGAGCTGGCGGTTCTTGAAAAAGGTCTGTAGATGCTCGATGAGCGGGCCGCGCTCGGCCTCGATGAACCGCTGCTGGATCACGCTTTCCGTGATCACCTCGAAATTGCTCTCGTCCACCACCCTGAGCCTGGCCACCTTGAAATTGGTGACGGCGGAGGGGTTTTTCATCTCCTGCAGCCTTTCGATATACTGTCCCATGCCTGGTGGAGCAGCTCCTCGGTTATATCCAGCTGGGTGTCCACCTTTTTCTGCTTATTGGCCACCTGCTTGCGGATCTCACCCAGGGTCTTATATGATTTCGGGGCCTCTGAACTGCTCTGCTGCATGGGCTGCGGCCGGGGTGGCGGCGGCGGCGGGGCATGTAGCTGTCGGCCTGCTCCTCGATGGTGAGGGAGGGAGTAGGGTTAGGGGGAGGGGGAGGGGGGGCAACGGCGGGACTGGCCGGGCGTATGGGCCTGAACCCTACTGCCCGGAAGTTGTCAAGCTTTTTTTTTACCGCGCCATCACCTGCCATTTCGATGGCCTGGTGCAGGTAGGTAAGCTTGATCAGGGCAAGCTCAACATGGAGGCGCTTGTTGCGTGCCTGTTTATAGTTGATCTCCGCCTCGTTGAGGATACTGAGGGCGCTCACCAGCCAGCTCAGCGATATTTTCTGGGCCGTGGCGATGTATTTGGCGCGGAAGCTTTCCACGGCTTCCAGGAGGTTGGCGGTCTTGCTGTCCCTGCACACCATCAGGTTGCGCAGGAACTCGGCGAAGCCGTTGAGCACCATCTCTCCTTCAAAGCCTTTGTTGTTGATATCATCATAGAGCAGCATGGCATCGGCCAGTTTCTGCTCCTGCATGAAGCCCAGCAGCCTGAAATAATAGTCCTCGTCCAGTATGTTCAGGTGCTCCAGCGTATTCTGGTAATGGATCTCGTGGTTGGTGAAGCTGGCGATCTTGTCCAGTATACTCAACGCATCGCGCATACAGCCTTCACTTTTCTGGGCGATGACCTGCAGCGCCGCTTTTTCGGCATTCATCCCTTCCTTCCTGCAGATCTCGTCCAGGTGCTCCACCGTGTCCTGCAGGGTGATGCGCTTGAAGTCGAAGATCTGGCACCGTGAAAGTATGGTAGGCAGGATCTTGTGCTTCTCTGTTGTGGCGAGGATGAAGATGGCATAGGGCGGTGGCTCTTCCAGCGTCTTGAGGAAGGCGTTGAAGGCCGATGCACTGAGCATGTGCACCTCGTCTATGATATACACCTTGTACTTGCCGGCCTGGGGGGCGAAACGCACCTGGTCCGTCAGCGTACGGATATCTTCCACCGAGTTGTTGCTGGCGGCGTCCAGCTCATGGATATTCATGGAGCTGCCGTTGTTGAAGCTGGTACAGCTCTGGCAGGTGTTGCAGGCCTCCCCGTCGGGCTGGAGGTTCTCGCAGTTGATGGTCTTCGCAAGGATACGCGCACAGGTGGTCTTGCCCACGCCGCGCGGACCGCAGAACAGGAAGGCATGCGCCAGCTGTTCATTGCGGATGGCATTTTTCAGTGTGGTGGTGATATGCTGCTGCCCCACAACCGTAGAAAAATTCTGCGGCCTGTACTTTCTCGCGGAAACGATGAACTTTTCCATAACCCCGGCAATTTAATCAATTGCAGGGTATTCGCTGATTCGCTTATTCACTGAATCGCTGATTGTTTATATTTATTCAGTAAATCAATAAACCAGCAAACCAGCGCATCGGCATATGGCAGATTTTATCCTCAGTCTCGACCAGGGCACCACATCGTCAAGGGCTATTGTATTCGATCACGGCGGACAGGTGGTCAGCGTGGCACAGAAAGAATTCAGGCAGATCTTCCCGCAGCCGGGATGGGTGGAACACGACCCACCGAGATCTGGAGCACGCAGCTCGGCGTGGCTGCCGAAGCGATCTCCAAGGCAGGACTCACGGTGAAGGACATCAACGCCATCGGCATCACCAACCAGCGGGAGACCACGGTGGTCTGGGACCGAAGCACGGGCAGGCCCGTGTACAACGCCATCGTGTGGCAGGACCGGAGGACCTCATCATATTGCGACCAGCTCAAGGCGGAAGGGCATGAGGCTCTGATCCGTCAAAAGACGGGGCTGGTGATCGATGCCTATTTCTCCGCCACAAAGGTGAAGTGGATACTGGACAATGTGGACGGCGCAAGAAAGCTGGCGGATGATGGAAAACTGGCCTTCGGCACCGTTGACTCCTGGCTGCTCTGGAACCTTACGCAGGGACAGGTGCACGCCACGGATGTGTCCAATGCATCCCGCACCATGCTGTTGAATATTGAGACAGGGGATTGGGACGATGAGCTGCTGCAGTTGTTTGATATCCCGCGTACCATACTTCCCTTCGTGCGCTCCAGCAGTGAAGTGTATGGCATCACGCAGAAAATACTGACAGCCTCGCAGGTGCCTATTGCAGGCATTGCGGGCGACCAGCAGAGCGCATTGTTCGGGCAACTGTGCAACAAGCCCGGCATGGTCAAGAATACCTACGGCACAGGTTGTTTCATGTTGATGAACACCGGTGAGAAGCCGGTGGCGTCTTCACATAACCTGCTTACCACCATTGGATGGAAGATCGATGGCAAAACCACCTATGCGCTCGAAGGCTCCGTCTTCATCGCGGGTGCCATTGTGCAGTGGCTGCGAGACGGCCTGCAGATCATCAAGAAAAGCTCCGATATAGAAGCCCTTGCCCAGGCGGTGCCCAACAGCGAAGGCGTTTATGTGGTGCCCGCATTCGCCGGCCTGGGGGCTCCCTATTGGGAGCAGCACGCGCGCGGTACCATCGTTGGCCTTACGCGTGGAAGCAATACATCACACATCGCCCGTGCGGCGCTGGACAGCATCGCCTACCAGACGCGTGATGTATTGAAAGCGATGGAAGCAGATTCAGGTATCCCTATCCGTCAGCTTCGTGTGGACGGCGGCGCTACCGTGAACAACCTGCTCATGCAGTTCCAGAGTGATATCCTGGACACACAGGTGATCCGGCCGCAGATCATTGAAACCACGGCCCTCGGCGCGGCCTACCTCGCCGGGCTTGCCACCGGTTTCTGGCGCTCCCAGGATGATATCCAGAACTACTGGGCGGCGGAGAGAACGTTCTCTCCTGCAATGGAACCAGCCCAGCGTGATACCCTGACCAGGGGCTGGGACCGGGCCGTTAAGACCGCCATCGCCTACGCCAATTCCTGAATGGCTCTGCAAGAGCCGGCTCTTGCAGAGCGGTGGATAAGAAAAATTGCTAAAGATTTTAGTTTTTCCTAGCTTGCACTTAAACCGGAATCTTAGTGAGAATACTGCATACTGCCGATTGGCACCTGGGACTGCGTCTGTATAAGAAAGAGATCTTCGAAGAGCACCGCTTTTTTTTCAACTGGCTGCTGGAGCTGATCAGGGAAAGGAAGATCGATGTGCTGCTGATCTCGGGCGATGTGTTTGACCAGGCCAATCCCACCAATGAGGCGAGGGCACTTTATTACGAATTCCTCGTACAACTCATACAACTCAAATGTAAGGTCATCATCACCGGCGGAAACCACGACGCTCCCGGTATCCTCAACGCGCCACGTGAGATACTGCACATGCTGGACGTTCACGTGGTAGGCTCTGCAAGAGCGGATGTCAGGGAAGAGATCATAGACCTTGGTGAAGCGGTTATCGCCGCGGTACCGTATCTCCGCGAGCCCGACATACATGCACTCACCAAGGGCGTGGAATATGAAGATAAGCGACAACAGGTCCGTGATGCCATCAAGCGCCACTACGATCTTGTAGCAGAAGCATGCGCACATTATAACGTGCCGGTGATCGCCATGGGTCATTTATATGCCGCCGGTTCCTCATCGTCAGACAGTGAACGTATGATCCAGATGGGCAACCAGAGCGCGGTGGCCTCGGATGATTTTTCTTCACGCTTCAATTATGTTGCACTGGGGCATATCCATCGTCCACAGGTGGTGAACGGGCAACAGCATATCCGCTACTCCGGCTCTCCTGTACCACTCAGTTTCAGCGAGCGCGCAGACCAGAAGATCGTCATAGAGTTGGATATACAGGGGAATGCCATCGCCCAAAAAGATCACCGGGTTCCCACTTTCCGCAAGCTGTTGCGTTTCAGGGGAACACTTGAGGAGGTGATGGCAGAAGTAGAAGCGTATAAAGAGACCGGGCCGGCAAAAGCTTTTGGGGAACTCCACATAGAAGAGGAGAAAATGGATCCCGCCATTTATGCAGATGCGGCGCGGTTCGTAGCGGATTGGGAGAGTGCGTTTATAGATATCGTGAACTATGGCATCTCTGTTAAGAATGATCTTGCCGGAATGGCCGAGATGAGTGAAGGGAAGGACCTGCGCGAAATTCAGCCACTGGAAGTGCTGGAGCGCATGATGGAGTCAGGCGGCATGAGTACGGAAGACCAGGCACTGATGCGCAATGCATTCCTGGAATTATTGGGTATGGACGATGAAAATGAGGAAGAATGAGGATCCTTTCTATTAAACTGAAGAACATCAACTCACTCCGTGGTGAACACGAGGTGAACTTTGACGCGAGCCCGCTCCGCGAGGCAGGGCTGTTTGGAATAGTGGGTGCAACAGGTGCAGGCAAATCCACGTTGCTGGACTGCATCACACTGGCTTTGTACGGTCGGGTTCCACGGATAGGCCAGGTGACCAAATCCATCCTGGACAAAGGCGGCGTGATCCTTACCAAGCACGAGAAAGAATGCTATGCTGAGGTGACCTACCAGTGCAAGAGCGGAACATTCCTCGCCTCCTGGTCCGTCAGTAAAACACGGAACAACACTTTCCGTGATGTGGAGATGAAAGTGTTCAATGAGGCGGGCGACCTGTTGACGGAGAAGCTGAGTTCTGCGCCGGAGGTGAATGTCAGGAATATCGGGCTCGACTATGACCAGTTCGTGAAATCCATCCTGCTCTGCCAGGGCGAGTTCGCGAAGTTCCTGCAATCAGACAAGAATAAGCGTGCGGAACTGCTGGAAAAGATCACAGGTACCAGGCAGTTCAGGAAGATCGGCAAGAAAGCATATGATGAGTTCATACGCAGGAGGAAACTGGTGGAGGAGAGATCGCTGCTCATAGATGAGGTCAGTAAAAATTGTTGAATGCGGAAGAGCGTGCCTCTCTCCTGGCAGCCATCAAGCAGAGTACGGACAACATCAAGGCGCTGGAGCAGAAGTTGGATGAAGCCAAAGCCAGTCTTGCGAAAACGGAGCGGCTCAGGCAGCTCAGGGATAAGATCAGCGAACAGGAGCAGAAGAAAATAAAGGCCGAACAAAGCCTGAAGTCCTTTGATGAAGAGTATGGTGAAGCGCTGAAGCATTACGACAAACTATTTGGATACAGGGAGCAACTCGCTGACTACGGAAGGCTGAAGCAGGCCGTGGCAGAGGCGGATAATAAGATCAATGGGCACCGGGAGCTGATCGCCACCTGCGATAAGGGGATGGAAGAGCTGGTGCTTGAATTACGGGAATGGGTAGGCGAAGAGGTGTCCGTTGGCGATTATGTGTTGCATCTTCGCGCGTTCCGCGACAAGGTTCGGGATGCCCGGAAGAAATGTGAAGACCAGAAGCAATTGTTGAAAACCAGTTATGGAAGGCTCATGCCTTTACTTGGTTCCCCTGCGTTCCAGCAAGAGAAGGCGATGTTCAGGCCGGGTTCCGGTAACGAGCAGTTGCTCATCAAGCTGGCGGGAAGAAAAGACAATGAAGCGGCTGCTTATAAAGTGGCCATGGCTACTTATGGGTTCAGCGAAGAGGGGATGGAGACGCTCAAGGCCGGGCTTAATGATGCAATGGCGGAACTGGCGCAGCTGAAGCTGGAAGTGCGGAGTTATAAACAGCATGATGACCAGGTGAAGCAACTGGTCCGGAAGATCGGGGATGGACGGCAGCAACTCGCCGGTTTTGATATTCCATCACTCAAGGTTGCGATGGAAGAGGCGCAGGTGGCGTATGAAAAAGCGGTGACCGAGCGCGACCAGTTATTGCGCGCGGAGAAACTGGACGAGCTAAGGAAAAGCCTGAAAGACGGGGAGCCCTGCCCGCTTTGTGGATCTGCCCATCATCCTTACCTGCACGGGTTTGCGGAAGACGTGATCCACTCCGCGACACGCTTTCAACCACCAAGGATCTGTTTGACCAACGGAAAAAATTGCACGATGATGCTGTTTCTAAAGTGGCGGAGATCAATAACGGCATGGAAAGGAACAAGGAATTGCTGGAAGGCCTGAATAAAGAGAAGGAACGGATCGGCAAACTGGTGGAAGGATATAAACTGAAACTGGGGATAGATAAAGTGCAGAGTGAGGATAAGGTGCAGGAGTTGATAGAAGGGCATAAAAAGAAATTGAATGCACTGGAATCATGCATCAGTTTCAGGCAGTGGGAACCGCAGGCGCTCCGGGTAGAACAGGAAGTACAGTTGTACGATACATTACTCGCTGATCTGGCCCGCATGGAAGAGGCATCGAAACAAATGTACGCAGGCCATGACCTGGAAGCCGATTGTACGCAGCGGGAAACGGAGATGAACAACCTGCTGAACAAGCAGCATGCGGCACGAGAGCAGATGAAAAGCATCGGTGCGCAGCTGGAAAAGGATAATACGGCTTTGAACGCGCTGAATAATGGATTGGGCCTTGCGTTGAAGGAGGCGGTTATAACGGGATAGAGGAGGCCAATGCCTTGCTGATCCCGGAAACCAGGCAGAAGGAACTATTGGTGCGGAAGATGGCGCTGGCACAGGATGTACACGGCAGCGGACTGCAGCTTGAGCTGTTGAGGGATCAATGGAACAGTGAGAACGCGGGAGAAGCACATGAAATGGACATCGAGAAGCAGCGGTTGGTGGTCAATCAGGTGGAAGGCCAATTGGGGGTATTGCGTGAAGGGCTAAAGGAAGAGAATGCGAGGTTGTTCAGCGATGATGAAAGGCTGGCGCAGGCAGCATCTTATGGGGAGGAGCGAAGAAAGTTGCAGGATGCATTGAGGCCCTGGGAGATGCTGAACAAGCTGATCGGCGATGCCACAGGGAACAAGTTCAACAACATGGCGCAGGAGCTAACGCTTGGCCACCTGTTGATCCTCGCCAACCAGCGGCTCGGCAAACTGCACAGTAGGTATAAGATACTTCCGCCGGCGGATGATGATGACCTTCGCGTGGAGGATACCTACATGGGTAACGAGGTGCGCACCGTGCGTTCCCTCAGCGGAGGGGAGACCTTTGTATTGAGCCTGGCACTGGCACTCGGCTTGTCTGACCTTGCGTCAAGGGATATCAGGATCGACAGCCTCTTCATTGACGAAGGCTTTGGCTCACTGGACCCGGAGACATTGGAAGAAGCGATGTCTACCCTGGAACAGCTGCAGAGCGAGTCAAATAAGACGGTTGGCATCATCTCGCATGTGGATTCGCTGAAGGAAAGGATATATACGCAGATCCGCCTGGCGAAAAGCAACAATGGTTTCAGTACCTTGAGTATATTTCCGGAGACGGGAGATGCCGATGAAGCGGAGTTATAATCTTGACAGGCTTAGAAATGAAACCATTTGGGACATCCTGGTGATAGGGGGTGGGGCCACCGGGCTGGGCATTGCCGTTGATGCGGTTACGCGCGGTTATAGTGTTGCGCTTGTGGAGAAAGATGATTTTGCCAAGGGCACATCGTCCCGCTCAACCAAACTCGTGCATGGCGGGGTGCGCTACCTGGCGCAGGGAAACATAAAGCTGGTGCGCGAGGCGCTGAAGGAGCGGGGCATCCTGCTCAGGAACGCGCCGCACCTCACGCGTAAGCAGCCCTTCATCGTTCCATCGTTCAATATCATCAACAAATACTATTATGGTTTGGGCCTTGGTGTGTACGACCTGCTTGCGGGAAAACTGCAGATCGGGAAGGTGAGCATACTCAGCAAGCGTGAGGTGATGAAGCGCATGCCGGCAGTACGGGAGAAGGGGCTCGATGGAGGTGTGGAGTATTATGATGGACAGTTTGATGATGCGAGGCTTGCGGTGAACCTGGCACAAACGGCTGAGACCTACGGCGCGTGCATCGTGAACCATGCGGAGGTGGACGACCTCATACGTGATGGTAAGAAGATCACCGGGCCGTGGTGTTTGATCACCTCAGTGGCGAGTATATCAATGTAAAGGCGAGGGCCGTGGTGAACGCAACAGGCGTTTTCGCGGACGGTGTGATCCAGATGGATAACAAGGAGGCCAATCCTTTGTTGTCGCCATCCCAGGGTATCCACCTGGTGGTGGATAAGAAATTCTTTCCCGGTGATACGGCGATGATGATCCCAAAGACGGATGACGACCGTGTGTTGTTCGCTGTGCCCTGGCACAACAAAGTGGTGTTGGGAACAACGGATACGGCAGTGGATGAAGTGAATGAAGAGCCCGTAGCGCTGGAGGCCGAGGTTGATTTTATCTTGTCCCATTTTTCCAGGTATACGTCGCAGACCATTACCCGTTCCGATGTGTTGTCCGTGTTCGCGGGCTTAAGGCCCCTGGTAAGGTCCTCCAATTCCACATCCACCGCGCTGATCTCACGTGACCATACCATTGTAGTATCTCCTTCCGGGCTGATCACCATTATAGGCGGCAAATGGACCACCTATCGGAAGATGGCCAAGGACGCGGTGGAGAATGCCGCATTTGTGGGCAAGCTGGGTAAGCGGGAATGTGTGACCGAGAGCCTTCGGATCCATGGGTGGACGGACAAGCCGAACGAGGGACCCCTCTCCATTTATGGCAGTGATGCAGAAGCCATCCGCGCCCTCGCTCTGCAAGAGCCGGCTCTTGCAGAGCGACTGCATGAGCGCAGTGATTACACCCTGGCAGAGGTGCTTTGGGCAGTACGCCATGAAATGGCGATGACCGTGGAGGACGTACTTGCGCGCAGGCTGCGGCTGCTTTTCCTCGACGCGCGCGCTGCACTCGAAGCAGCTCCTGTTGTTGCCTCGCTCATGGCCAGGGAGCTCGGCAAAGACCTTGCCTGGGAACAGGGCCAAGTGAAACAGTTCACCGAAATAGCCTCATCCTATATATTGTAGCCCTGCTCCCGGCGAACTGCGCCATGCGAACTGCGCCATGCGAACTAATTCGCTATCTTGGAGTAAACTAACTGACATGACTCCATTCGTAGCCGAGGTCATCGGCACTGCACTCATCCTCACACTGGGCAACGGCGTTGTTGCCAATGTTCTGCTCAAAAGGACCAATGGAAATAATTCAGGCTGGATCGTGATCACCTTTGGTTGGTGTATCGCGGTATTCGTGGGAGTGTTCGCTTCTGCCGCCGTTTCAGGCGCGCATTTAAACCCAGCGGTAACCATCGCACTGGCAGTAGCAGGAAAGTTCGATTGGGCCAGTGTGCCGTCATATATACTCGCACAGTTCATTGGCGCCTTCATAGGTTCCGTACTGGCGTGGCTGGCTTATTACAAGCATTTTGAAGAGACGGAGGATCCCACTACCAAACTTGCCGTGTTTGCCACCGGCCCCGCGATCCGCAATGGCGTCGCCAATTTCACCACCGAAACCATCGCCAGTTTCATCTTCATCCTGGCCGTCTTGCACCTTACATCGCCGGAAGCCAAGCTGGGTTCAATAGACGCCCTCCCCGTAGCACTGGTAGTGCTGGGCATAGGGCTTTGCCTCGGGGGCGCTACCGGATATGCCATCAATCCGGCCCGTGACCTTGCGCCCGGCTCATGCACACCCTCATGCCCATTCCAGGCAAGGGCAGCAGTGATTGGGGATATGCATGGGTGCCCGCACTCGGGCCCGTCACCGGCGGTGTACTCGCAGCGCTTCTTTATTCCTTCTTAAGATCCTGAAATCCCTGGATCCTGAAACACAAAAGTGGCCGATGACAGCCACCCGTGTTAACCACATGTTGCAGCTGTATTTTTCTATGCCTCGCATGATGAAAAAACTGATTGCTACAGCTACAATTTGATCAAAATTTGAGCATGGGAAAAAATGTGCTGTGTGGATTTACAGCTTTTTTGAGGATTTGGAAGAAGACCTGGCATGCCGGTATTGCCAAGGGGCGACGGGGGCGGGATCAGCCCATAGGCCGCGGCGGGTAGAGCGGGCGCGAAGTTCTGCATTGGCAAGCACGGTATCCGTAGAGTATTTTTTGAAATGCCAGGCCATGCCTTCGTTGACCATGACAAGGCTAAGCGAGCGGCCATTAAGGTAGGTGTCTGCTATGAGGCGTTTATTGCGGTCCAGGCTATAGGCGCGAACAAGAACACGCTGCCCAAAGCAAAGGCCGGAAAGTGTCTGTTGAGAGCGGGAGCCGAAAGCCTGTTTTTTTTCCGGTGCGTCTATACCGTTCATTCGCACGCGCGATACGGTGTTGAGGGAATCCAGGACGTCAAACGTGTCCCCGTCCACTATCTTGATGACTTTGGCGGAAAACTGTTTCGGGAATTTCTGTTGGTGCGATTCGGAAACCCGGGGTACATGCGCTAGGAACAATGTGAACAAATAGAATAGGATAGGACTCATGGAACCAAGTTATCAAATTTCACCCGCATGTGGAATGGGACCGGGATATTGCAACACCAGGATGTTGGGTCTATCAGGGCATCAAAAAAGGCCCTCAGAAAGGGGCCTGTGCTTGTTCCATAGGTAGGCAAAGAAAGATTTGATGTTTAATGATGTTACCTGATGTCCTTGAATAGCTTCTCCATCGGAGTGTCCAGGGCTTTGGTGATCTGGTAAACCGTGAACACACTGGTACTGATCTTGCCCAGCTCTATCCTGCTTAATTGGGTATAATCAAGGCCGGATTCAAGGGCAAGTTCGCTGATCGACATATTCCTTATTATTCTCATCTCGCGGATCTTCTGTCCCAGCTGGATGGCGAATTGTTCTTTTGTCCTCACAGGCATAAGCTTAGCAAAACTGTACAATAACTATCATAAAGTCAATGGCATATATGCCATACGCTAAGTTGTGTGCTTGCCCTCACATAGAAAACGGTGTTTTTCCCGGTAAATAAGGGGAAAAAAACGGTGGATATTACCAAAGAACATTTCGTGTTCCAGGTCCTCCCTTCCAACCTCGCACATCAAAACCCGGGTGCGGATATCCTGAATGAATTGGAAGGTCCGTCAAAATGAAAATTGCAGAAGCGAAGTACGTCCCTGCCGATCACGCCATGGTAGGGGCTGTTCTCGAAGTTGCCCTCAACAATATCCATAGGCAGGGCCTTGGTCTGGAAGATGTCCATATATAATACGCAGCGGTATAAGTTTAGGGAGGCCATGCCTCCGGCACCATCAACTGACGCTTTACCGCTGTAAAGCGGTAGTTGTAGCATATCGATGAGCTTGCGGTCAAGCCCGGAGATATTTGATCCGGTGTCTAACAACATCTTTACGCGAGCCCCGCGTTGTTTATTCTGATTGTTCTTATGGTCAAGGAAGATCTTTTCACTTGCATAAATCTCCGTTTCCACCACAGGGCCTTTGCTGAACAGCGTAGGCGTTATGATCACCAGGTTATCCATTATATAAAACTACATTATGAGGAGAGCCCGTGTTCATTCTGTATAAGAATGCAGAAGGCAAGTTGAATACAAAGTTTCAGTCCGCCATTCCCAACTTTAAACAGATTGATTAAATTGGGTGATGCAACAGATCAAATTGACCATTTGCCTGGTGATCCTGTCCTTTTCAGTGACCATGGCAAAAGCACAGGATAACAAGCCCAGGCTTAACCATGTGGCGCAGTATGTGGTGAACCTGCAAAAGAGTACAGCATTTTACCGCGACGTGGTTGGACTGGATACGATCCCGGAGCCGTTCCATGACGGCCGACATACCTGGTTCTCCATCGGCCCCAAAAGCCATCTTCATATCATATCAGGTGCAACGGTTGCAACTGCCAAGGATAAGAATACGCACCTCTGCTTTACCGTGCCTTCCGTAGCAACATTCATTGAAAGGCTGAACAGGGCGGGAGTGCCATTTGAGGACTGGGCCGGCAAAAAAGGCGCGGTAACCAACAGGGTGGACGGGGTGAAGCAGATATATTTCACGGATCCGGATGGCTATTGGATCGAAGTGAACGACGCGCGTGAGTGAGTCCCGACCTGCGAACTGCGACCTGCCACCTGCGAACTAAAGCAGCATGTTGCGCAGGAATGGGGCCAACAATATCAACAGGCTCAGCAGCAGGATCACATAAGACACCAGCATGGCCTGGTTCAGGTATATCTGTTGCGGCGTTTTGCCGAACAGGATCGCATGCTTACGGTAAGCCAGCACACTCATGAAAAGTCCGAGGAATCCGGCTGCTATCATTAAATATCCCACGGATATGGGCCTGATCACATCCAGCAGGGGATGCTTGCCCTCTTCCCTGGCCTTGTCTTCCAATAACTTGATGATACCGAATCCAAAGGTGAGCAGGTTGGTGGCCGTCCTCACCCATGCAAGCAGGGTGCGCTCAAAAGCGAGGAAGGTTTTGGTCTGGTCCTGCATTTCCTTCAGTTCCTTATCTTTTTTCTTCTTCTTTTCCACCGGGGCCTCCGGCGATAATGTAATTTGGTCTGTCATAAGGTGAAAATATATATACCGTACCGGCTAAACCAGCCCCGGAGCCTGCTTCACGTTGCATAACCGATAAACGGCCCATTTTTTTCCTATCCGTCAGCATACCAGTATTCCAGTACACTTATTTTCCCTTACCTTTGCGGCAAATAATCACCCTCGCATTAATTAATTTTCTAATATGGCCAATCAGGGTAAAATCAAACAGATCATCGGTGCGGTAATTGACGTGCAATTCCACGGTACGCTGCCCGAAATTTATAACGCCTTGGAGATCACCAAGCCCAATGGCGACAAGATCGTTCTCGAGGTGCAGCAGCACCTGGGTGAAGACAGTGTTCGTACCATCGCTATGGACGGTACGGAAGGCCTCACCAGGGGAATGGCAGTGGTTGACACAGGGAAGGCTATCGCAATGCCTACGGGTGAGGCGATCAACGGTCGTCTCTTCAACGTGACCGGTGATGCTATCGACGGTTTGCCCCAGGTGTCAAAAGAAGGCGGTCGTGCCATCCACGCGAAACCCCCGTTGTTCGAGAACCTGAGCACGGCCTCGGAAGTACTGTTCACCGGTATCAAGGTCATTGACCTGATCGAGCCTTACGCAAAAGGTGGTAAGATCGGTCTCTTCGGTGGTGCGGGTGTAGGTAAGACCGTACTGATCCAGGAGTTGATCAACAACATCGCCAAGGGTTATGGCGGTCTGTCCGTATTCGCAGGTGTGGGTGAGCGTACCCGTGAGGGAAATGACCTGCTGCGCGAAATGATCGAAGCGGGCATCATGAAATACGGTGATGCATTCAAGCATTCCATGGAAGAAGGCGGATGGGACCTGGACAAGGTGGACATGGAAGGCCTGAAGGATTCAAAAGCAACCTTCGTGTTCGGACAGATGAACGAGCCCCCCGGAGCACGTGCACGTGTGGCCCTTTCCGGTCTGACCGTAGCTGAATATTTCCGTGACGGTGACGGCACAGGAAAAGGTAAGGACATCCTGTTCTTCGTAGACAATATCTTCCGTTTCACACAGGCCGGTTCTGAGGTATCAGCCCTTCTGGGTCGTATGCCTTCAGCGGTAGGTTACCAGCCCACCCTCGCTACAGAGATGGGTCTGATGCAGGAAAGGATCACTTCAACGCGTAACGGTTCCATTACCTCCGTACAGGCGGTATACGTACCTGCGGATGACTTGACTGACCCCGCGCCTGCCACAACCTTCGCCCACCTCGATGCCACTACGGTATTGAGCCGTAAGATCGCTGACCTTGGTATCTACCCTGCGGTGGATCCCCTGGATTCAACTTCACGTATCCTGACTCCCCAGATCGTTGGTGAGGCACACTACAACACTGCCAACAGGGTTAAGGGTATCCTCCAGCGTTACAAGGAACTGCAGGACATCATCGCGATCCTCGGTATGGACGAACTGTCTGAAGAAGACAAGCTCGTGGTATCACGCGCCCGTCGTGTTCAGCGCTTCCTGTCGCAGCCTTTCCACGTGGCCGAGCAGTTCACCGGTCTGAAAGGTGTGTTCGTAAGTATTGAAGACACGATCCGCGGTTTCAACATGATCATTGACGGTGAAGTGGATGAATATCCTGAAGCGGCGTTCAACCTGGTTGGTACCATTGAGGATGCTATCGAGAAGGGTAAGAAGATGCTTGAAGCAGCGAAGAAGTAGTCATTGAGTAATTAAGTCATTTAGTCATTATGGAATTAGAGATACTGACGCCAACAGGTAAGTTGTTCAGTGGTGACGTGTACGGGGTTCAGCTCCCCGGCATCTCAGGATCATTCGAGATCCTGGAAAAGCATGCCCCGCTGGTAAGTGCGCTGGGCAAGGGAAATATAAAGGTGCTGAATGACAAGTCCGGCAGCAACAACACATCCTACGCCATCAACGGGGGGTTCATTGAGATCCTCAACAATAAGTGCGTGGTGCTCGTTGAGTCAATTAGCTGATCTTCTGTGGCTGATCATATTGAAGGGTTGCGAAAGCAACCCTTTTTTATTGTGTATGCATGATCCGGCAGTTCTTCAGGATCATGCGTGTGACCATGCTTTCCTCCAGGAATGTATGGACCACCTCTTCAACCTGTTCTCCGGCAAGCATAGTGGCCAATAGCCTGTTGCATGCTGCTGCTTCTTTTTCCCTGCCTGCCTCCGCTAGTGCGGTGGATTTCAGCAGCAACTCCCAGACCTCGGTGTAATCATGCAGTTTCTCCGCCCAATACACGGCATCCTGGTATTCGCCTTTCTGTAGATGATATATGCTCAATCCTGCGTTGAACCACCAGGGGTAGAACGGGTTCACCTGGATAGAATCTGAGAGCATCTGGTATCCGCGTTCGTAATCTTCGCAGCATACCAGGCAGAAACCAATGCCTCCTGCGATGGATGCCACATTAGCGCGCAAGGATATCCAACTGCGTGAGACGGCAAGGCAATTTTCTTTCTCATGCCGGAAAAGATAGGCCAGGGCAAGAGACTGGTATGCATGATGGCAATGAACGTCCAGTTTCAATGCTGTTTTCCCCGCTGAAACTGCCTCGTCCAACAGTGATGCAGAATCGCCGAAACGGTAGAAACTGCCGGCTACGCAGGTTTCTGCAAGTACGGCCCATCCCATTGCATATGCGGGGTCCAGTCTCACTGCTTCACGCATGGAACCTATAGCCTTTGCAAAAAGGTCCGCATCCAATTCCCTCACCAGGTAGTAGTACCAGAACACGGCATCGTACACTTTTACGTCCAGAAGTTTTTGGTTCGATGGGATCCTCACGGCATTCTGGTTGATCACGCCCATGCTGCCCGCGATCCGGTTCACCACATGTTTCACAATATCATCCTGCAGCGTGAATGTATCAAAGGCGTGCCGCTTGCGTTCATACGTTCCTGCCCAGACCTGTTCCAATGTATTGGCCACGTTCAGCTGAACACGGATGCGTACCTCATCCTGTTGGGATTGGATATTTCCGGTTAGCAGATAATTCACGTCAAGCAGTTGGCCCAGCTTTCGAAGGTCACTGTATTGTGCAGCTATCCTTCGAACGGAATAATATGATATGACCGTGATCTCACTGAAAGAGGTAAAATCAGTGCTCAGCTGGTCACACAACCCGTCCGCCAATGCTTTGTCTTGTTCCTCGTCATACACATGGAAGGGCAATACCGCCAGCGACGCACGGTTGTACACTTTCTGGGCATCGGACACAGCCTGGTATGTGGTGGGAGTGTTGTAAGCGAACTGGGGTATATAGCTGCCTTTGGGCACGTTGATGAGGACAGGGTCGGTTTTGCCCTTGCCTGAATAATAGGCGCTCAGGGCTTTTCTCAGCCTGCCGGCATGGATCCGCACGGATGCATCTGACTGCGGGTCATAATTCGTTTTCTTGGAAAGAACGGCGGTGCCGATGGTATATTCCTTAAGGGTGATACTTTTTCCTGCAAGCGTTTCTTGTACTATGTAGGAAAGGAAATCATGAAGTATCGTAGCATTTGCAAAGGACTCATCCGCCAGTATCTTTCCCAGCTGTTCCTTTACCTCATGATCAGGTACAACAGTGTTCTCCATTATACGGTTAATTAACTGTGGGTTGATAGGAGTTCAAAGTACAAAAAATTACTTTCGGTGACCCAAATTATACAAAACCGATGTTCAAGCGATTAACACCTGTCCTGCTGGCCGTAAGTATCCTTGCCTGCAACGATGCAAAGAAAGAGGAGAATCAGCAATCAGTTAAAGAAACTTCCAGGCCCAATATCCTACTCATCGTGGCGGATGATCTTGGATTCAGCGACATCGCTCCTTATGGCGGTAATATCGCAACCCCCTCTCTTACCAGGCTGGGCCAGGAGAGCGTTTCCTTCTCCAATTTCCACGTACTGCCTACCTGTTCCCCCACGCGTTCTGTGCTGCTGACAGGTAACGATAACCACGTGGCAGGTATGGGTATCATGAGTGAGATGGATTATCCGGCACTCCATAGCCTTAACCTGCCAGGGTATTCCGGAAGGCTGAGCAAGCAAGTGGTCACTATCCCTGAAATACTCAGCGGTAACGGCTACCATACATATATGGTTGGCAAGTGGCACCTTGGTGAAAGCGACGGTGCCAATCCACATGACCGGGGCTTTGAGGAGACCTTCATACTGGGCACCGGCGGCGGCAGCCACTATAGTGACCGCAGGGCACTCGCGCCCCCGCAACACATGGAGTACACCCGGAACGGAAAACGGGTGGACCTGGCCAGCGATTTTTACTCTACCAAAGATTATACAGACTCCCTGCTTCGCTTCATGGATATGCACAAGGCAGATGGCAAGCCGTTCTTCGCCTTCCTTTCTTACACAGCGGTTCACGATCCACTGCACGCTCCTAAAGAGTACATTGATAAGTACAAGGGTAAGTTTGACAAGGGCTGGGACTCACTCTGGACTGAGCGCCTTAACAACCTGAAGGCTTTGGGCATTGTTCCCAAAGATATGCCCCTGCCTGCCGGAAAGATGGCCAAGCCCTGGAACATGATGGACAAGGAACATCGTGCGGAACTCGCAAGGGACATGGAGGTTTATGCCGCAATGCTGGACTATATGGACATGAGCATTGGAAGAGTGATCGATGAACTGAGGAAGAACGGACAGTACGAGAATACCATGATCATCTTCATGTCTGATAATGGTGCCAACGGGGCCATGGCAACTTCTTATCCGGGTAACGAGGACGGCGCCTACCTGGCCGGCTTCAACAATAAAATGGAGAACCGGGGACTGCCCGGTTCGTATATTGAAACAGGGCCCGGCTGGGCCTGGGCCTCATCTTCCCCTTTCCGCCTATTCAAGGGGTTTTGTGCCGAAGGCGGCATCAAGGCGCCGTTGATGGTGAAAATGCCTGGCAGCGCCAGTAACGCAGCTAAATGGAACAACAGTTTCGTGCATGTGTCAGACATCATGCCCACCATACTCGAATTGACCGGAAGCGCTTACCCGCAGACCTTCAAAGGCAATACCATCCATCCCCTGATCGGAAAATCGATGATGCCATTGTTCAATGGAACGTCAACGGACATACACAAGGATGAAGGCATGGGTTACGAACTTTTTGAAATGAAGGCCTTTATAAAAGGCAAATGGAAATTATTGCGGATGCCCGTGCCCATGGGAACAGGTGATTGGCAACTGTTCGATCTTAGTGTGGACCCCGCCGAAACCAATGATCTCTCCAGGCAGCACGCAGACATAAGGGCTGACCTGATCAAGGGCTGGGAGAAGTACGCAAAAGACAATGGCGTGTATGACCACAAAGGGCACTACGACTCATTTTACAGGAGAACCTTCTAATCCCAAACGATACATGAAAAACAAGATCATCATCGCAGCCTTTCTTCTTATTGCAGCTGCAGGCGCAAAAGCGCAGGAAGTAACAACGGAAAAACCCCTGGTTCGCGAATTGGCGGAAGCGAAAACATTTTTCTTCCAGGCCACGTCCATGATCCCCGGCAAAGGCGGCATGCGTAATATTACCGGCACGTATGGCGTGCGCGTGAAAGGAGACACCCTGGTGGTTGACCTGCCCTACCTGGGCAGGGTGTATTCCGTGGACATTGCCAATCCGGGAATGAATTTTGAATCGCACAAATTCCGCTATGCAGTAGCGGATCATAAAAAGAAGAAGGACCGTTTCACGGTGGAGATCAAGACGGACGACCAGAAAGGTGATAAGACCCTGTACTTCGTGATCTTCCATAATGGGAACACTACATTGAATGTAACCAGCTCAGACAGGGAGTTTATCAGCTACAACGGGAGGATCGTAAATAAATGAGCAAGCTATTCAAGGTGGCGATCACCATCATATCGTTCACCATGTTCTTCAATTTCCTCTTTACCGCTGGCTTTGGTGTGTACCGGACCCTGCATGCAGTAGTGCTGCTGGTGCAGACAGGTCCAGAGGCAAAACCAGGCCTCGAGATCATTGAGTCGCTGGATCTTTTCCTGGTGGCACTGGTGTTCCTGATCCTGTCGCTGAGTTTTATGAAATTGTTCAACCCTGATTTCGATCCGTTCCGGCATATCAACCTGCCCTGGCTGCATGTGGAGGATTTTTTTGAGCTCAAACACATCACCTGGAATGCCATGCTTCTGACCATGCTGATCTATTTCGGCAGCAATGTGCTCAAGGGCAGCGGGACGATGGACTGGCATATGATCATCATTCCCGTATCCGTTCTGCTCTTCTCCATCAGCGCAAAACTTTTGAAAAGCTAGCCTATGCGTATCATCCCGGTCCTCACAATGTTCATCCTGGCCCTCAACACATCCCTTTACGCCCAAAATACAACCACACAGGTCTGGGGTGAGTACATGGGCAACCTCGGCATTGGCAAGAGGTTGAGTGTGGAAGGAGCTTTCACTTACTGTTCTGCCATGGAGCAACCCAAGTGGAGGGCATATGATCTTCAATTCACGCCGGAGTTTGCACTGAACAGGCACGTGGACCTGATGGGTGCACTCTTGTTGAGCCATACTTTCCAGACGGCAACACTGAGTACCTATGAGGTCAGGGAGATGCTGGGCGTGCGCTACAACGTGAACCCCGGAAGCAAGTTCCTGGTCAGGGCGATGTACCGTTTTGAACAGCGCAATGTAGAGGACCGGGAGAACAGCACCTGGACGCACAGCACGCGAAGCCGCTTCAGGCTGGAAGGTATACTTGCCGTGAACAAGAAGAACTTATCATCGTATGATCATGTCCTCTATGTATTGTCAGACGGCGAGGCTTTTGTCAATTTCGGCAAGGACGTGGAAGAGCGTTTTGCCAACCGTTTCCGTTACCGCTTCGGGGCAGGGTATAAACTGAGCAGGTCATTCCGATTTGAATTTGTGTATACACTCCAGTCTTCCGTGAATGCACTGGAAGGCGGCACAGATACCCGGGAGAACATTCTCCGGTTCCGGGTCAAACAGTATTTCTGACGGTTATTGGATCTCCTTACATAGCCAAAATGGAAACAACGTCTCTTAGACAGTGAACGGAGGATGTATCGAGATCCGGTTTACTGATCATATCAACGGGTTGCAGCAATGCAACCCGTTGTTCGTATAATAAGTTTTAAGGCTGTTAGATAAAATATCGCACCTAATGGTGTGTTCATGCAAGACGGCTATTACGGATATTGGTGGAGTTCTTCAGCGGGGGAGCCAGGGGACTCATAGATCCCATTGAAAATACAAGCCTTTCCTATGACCTTCCCCAGAAGATTTTACTGAAACACCCGCACATAATCCACGATGAACCACTGGGGGAAATAAGTGGAGGCATTGGGCGCCCCGGCCAGTTCCCGCCCACGGCCATATTGAATATGAAAAAGAACGACTCGTTGAAGGGATAATTGTTGCTGCCCAGATCTGCTTTCTTTATATCGGAGATCACCACATCATCCACCAGGAAGCGCAAACGGTCTGTCTCCCAGATGAGTGAGTATACATGGAAGGTCTCGTTATAATTGGCGGGGCCAACGAAGCTCCTGCTTATATTGATGCTGCCGGGTCCGGGGCCGAAATGAACGGTGGAGTGAACTTTATTGGTTTCATGGCCCAGGAACTCCATGATATCTATCTCGCCACTGCGGGGCCATCCCCCGAATTTGTCGTCCTGTGGCATCATCCACAATGCCGGCCAGATACCCTGCCCGTATGGAAGCTTGGCACGAATGTCTATACGGCCGAATTTGAAGGGTCTCTTCGTCTTGGTGGTCATGCGCGTTGACGTGTAACTGCGCGAGCCCCTGTTCTCTTTTCTTGCTTCGATCACCAGTGCGCCGCTTTGTACAGATGCATTGTCGCCGGCCGTATAGAACTCCAGCTCATTGTTTCCCCAGCCGCATAGGTTGGGACAACCGTCTCCAACTTCATAGTTCCAGTCGTTTGTGTTCACCGCAGAGCCATTGAACTCGTCTGCCCACACAAGGGTCATACCCGCGTAGGTGCTGGGGCTGGACGGCCCTGTATTGGCGAAGACCACCTTCGTGTCATCATTCTGGATAGTACAGGAGTACGAAGCGGCGCCCAGGGTACAGTTCACCGGGTTGGTGAGGCCGAGGAGGAAATCATCGTCCCCTTCACGCGCTTCATCCGCCACCACTTCCACTGAAAGTTTCTTTGTGGTTTCACCGGGAGCGAACTGCAGTGTCTGCTGCACTTGTTTATAGTCTTCCCCCGCCTTTGCAAATCCGTCCGCCGTTGCCACCTGCACACTTACCGTTTTGGTACTGGCCTTGCTCAGCGTGAACGTGAACTCCATGACAGTGGTACCGCTATTCCCTTCAGGAACGGTGACGGCTCCGGAACGGAGAATAGGATCAGAAAGGTCAGCGGGAGGCGTTTCATTCTTGCTGCAGGATGCTAGGGCTAACAATAGCAATAGCGTGTTGGGTATTTTCATATGGTCAATATAGTTAATTGCAGGCTGATATCCCAAGTCCGTTTAACTTTGCGGCATGCGTAATGTGAATTTGGTCCACGCTCGCTACGCGGTTTCCATGTTATTTTTCTTTTGCGGTTTGATCTTCACCAGCTGGGCATCCAGGATACCAGCCTTTAAAGACCTGTTCCATCTCAACGAAGCCCAGCTTGGAGGCGTGCTCTTTATGCTTCCCCTGGGGTCTTTCATCGCGCTGCCATTTGCCGGATGGGCCGTGGACCGGATCGGTTCCCGGATCATGGGGCCCCTGTCCGTGATCTTATACGCCCTGTCGCTATATGCCCTAAGCCTTAGTCCTACGGTTTTCATGCTGTCACTCATCCTCTTCATTTTTGGATTCATGGGAGATACGGTGAACATCGCCATGAACACCCAGGGCCTGGATGTTCAGCATGCGATGAGCAAGCCTATCCTTTCTTCATTCCATGCACTCTGGAGTGTAGGCGCTCTTTGCGGCGCCCTGGTTGGCGGATGGACGCTTCAGCGTAACATGACCACCGAACAGCATTTCCTCATCGTACTTATACCGGTTGTTATACTTGCCACTGTCAATTATTTCTACCTGCTGCCGCATGATGATAAAGGCCACGATGGAAAGAAACTGCTGGCGATGCCGGACAAGGCCCTCATGCTTATTGGCATCATCTGTCTCTGTTCAACACTTTGTGAAGGAGCGATGGCAGACTGGAGTGCACTGTATTACAAGCAGGTGCTGTCAGACCCTGCTGCTGTCAGTACCACAGGATTCACGGGATATGCGTTTGCCATGGCACTGGGGCGCTTCAGCGGGGACAGGCTTATCCATGCCCTGGGCTACAAAAAAGTATTGATGCTCGATGCTGTGCTGATCTCGGGAGGCATGGCCCTGGCGCTGGCAACAAAAATGCCGGTAGTGGTGATCCTTGGATTTGGGTTGGTGGGTTTCGGTGTCAGCACCATCATTCCCATCGCTTACAGTGTTGCCGGAAAGAGCAAAACAATGAGGCCCAGTGTTGCCCTCGCCGCCGTGAGTACTGTTGGGTTCACGGGCTTTCTCATCGGCCCTCCCATCATCGGCTTCATTGCGCACGAAGTGGGGCTTCGTTCAGCGTTGTTACTCGTAACGATCCTCGGCGTACTCATTTTCGCATTATCGGGCAGGATGAAACGCTGATCCGCAACCTGCGAACTGCGAACTGCCCCCTGCGAACTAATTCAACTGTGGGTCCGTTGGAAAGTTGATCATGATCTCATATTCACCACCAAGATGCTTCAGCGAGTCTTTCCAGATCTGCTTATGGTCATTATGGAAAATAAGGTGTGAGGATCCATGCGCCATGAGCCAGCTTTTCTCCTTGAGTTCATTGTCGAGCTGCCCCCCGGTCCACCCGGAATAACCAATGAAGAACCTGATCTTGTCGTGTTCCAGTTCCCCCTTTTCCAAAAGTTCAAGTGCAACATTGAAATCACCGCCCCAGAACACACCTTCGCTCACCTCGAGGCCGCCGGGGATCCCAGCAGGACAGGCATGCAGGAAATGAAGTGTGTCCGGCTGCACAGGGCCGCCATAATATACGGGATGGCCAGCTGTGTGACATCCGGCAGGAGCTCTTCCAAAGTTGAACCGAATTCCCGGTTCAGTACAAAACCGAAACTGCCTTCCTCCTGGTGTTCGCAGAGCAGGATCACGGTACGCATGAAATTGGGGTCCTTCAGAAAGGGCTCCGCTATCAATAGTGTTCCGGTTGCAGGTTGTATCATCATACCTAATATAATAATTTGACGGGCTAACTCCAAATTTGATGTTATTTTGCAAGCAGCACTCATTTTGTTCATCCTAAACCTTCGTTAATTCCTGTTTGTAAATGAGCGACAGGACGGGCATTATATAGTTTCGCAGTTCCGATGAAAAAACTTTTTACGATCATCACCATACTGATCACGCTGTCTCTCATCGGGATCATCATCCTGCAGGTGTCCTGGATCAAGAGCAGTTTGCTGTTGAAGGAAGAGCAGACCAAGCAGAACATCGAGATGGCGCTGGGTGAGATCAACCTTGAACTGAGAGAAGAGAAGAGTAAGTTCCCCTCCATGGTTTCGCCCAAGATGATGCAGGAATGGCCGCGCGACCAGCTGCTGAATTTATTTCGTGCCCCCACTATCGCCGAGCGCTACACGTCCTTTAAGATGCAGGACAAGATCCGCAAGGGTTTTGAAAGGCATGGCCTTCGCAAGACCAATTTCGAGTTTGCCATCGTCAACAATGTGAACAGCCTCACCTTCGAGATGCAGTCGGCCAATTTTGAACGCAGCTACGAGAAAGCGCTGGAAGATACGCTCAACAACAAGATCTATTATATGGACATCACTGCACTCGAAGGCAGTGAAACCGAGACCCTGGCGCCCGAAGAGAACCTGGTGATCGTGGTGTCCAACATCAAGGAGTTCATCTTCAAGAGCCTCGGGTGGATGATCGCAGGCGCCATTCTGTTCACCACGGTGATCCTCGCCGCGTTCTACATTACCCTGCGGGCGCTGATCAGGCAGAAAAAACTCAGTGAGATCAAGAGTGACTTCATCAACAACATGACCCATGAGTTGAAGACGCCGCTGGCAACCATTTCACTTGCCGTGGATGCTATCCGTAACCCCAAGGTGATAGGCGACGCCACCAAGCTCGAGTATTTCAGCAGTATCATCAAGGATGAGAACAGGCGCATGAACAAACAGGTGGAGACCATCCTGCAGGCCGCACTGCTGGACAAGCAGGAAGTGCAGCTCAGGTTAAAGGACCTTCGTATCCACGATATCCTGACCCATATTGTGGACAATTTCAAGCTGCAGTTGGACGAGCGGAACGGGAAGCTTACCCTCAACCTGGAAGCAGCGAACGACCTCATGGAAGGCGATGAAGTTCACGTCACCAATATGCTGAGCAACCTGGTAGACAATGCCATCAAGTATTCAAGGGAAGATGTGCCTACCGTTATTGACATCAGCACCATGAACTACGGCAAGTATTTGCGCATCCGTATGGAAGATAACGGCATTGGTATGAACAAGGAGACGGTGTCCAGGATCTTTGAAAAATTCTATCGCGCCCACACGGGCAATATCCATAACGTCAAAGGCTTTGGCCTTGGCCTAAGCTATGTGCGCACCATGGTGGATGCGCACAATGGCAAGATCAAGGTGGATAGCGTTCCCGGAAAGGGCAGCGTGTTCACGGTGGATCTGCCGAATAAAGGAGCGTAATATTGATATCTTGATATCCGGAACCGGTATGCTGGTGTCCGGATTTTTTCCCTAGTATTTTATAGGCAGTAATTTGATCATACCCACCTTGTTGAAGACCTTCATAATGGGGTAGACGGGATCGATCTCATACCACTTCACCGCGAAGTTGGCGCGCGCGCCGGCGTGGTGGTGATTGTTCTGGAAGAGTTCTCCCAGCAGGAGGAAATCAAAGAACAGGGTGTTGCGTGAGTGGTCTCCCTCGTTGAAATTCCTGTAACCGTATTTGTGTCCTGCCCAGTTCACCACGGCGCCCTGTATGGGTCCGATGAGGAAATGTATGGGAAGGAAAAGGAACATCCACCACTCGGTGGCGAAAATTATATATAGGGCGATATATACCACGGCAAAGGAGATCCTCATGAACCAGCTGTCAGCCACTTTATCGATCTTAGGATATACCGGGTAGTTCTTATCAAAGCGCGGCTCCACTTCCATGGTGCCTTTGTGTACGCCGTTATATACTTTACGGGTATGCCACATCATGGTGAACACTTCCTTGAAGAAGTGGGGTGTGTGCGGGTCATTTTCCGTGTCACTGTATGCGTGGTGCATTCGGTGAAGGATGGCATAGGCACGGGCGTTAAGGTAAGAGGTTCCCTGGGTAACCCAGGTGTAGATATGCCAGAATTTCTCCCAGAACTTTGACATCGAGAACATCTTGTGTGCAGAGTAGCGATGGAGGTAGAAAGTCTGGCCAAAAAGAGAAAGGTACCAATGAAGGATGAGGAAGATCAGAACAAACATGAAATAATAAAATTGAATAGATAATGCTCCCAAATATGCAGAGCTGTTTACCCTCAATGCATCGGAGGTGATAAAGGTAAGTGCAATATTGCTGATATGATTTATTGTTCTGCGTATTATGCATCAAACTTTAACATGAGGCGGCTTTTGCAGCAGGAGTTCAGACAGCATGCGCAGTTTCATCAGCAAAAAGAGTTTAACAATTCCTGCTTAGGTTTCGTTGATCTTGATCAGGCTGCCATCGCCATAGCTTAAGAAGCGGAAGCCGTTGGCCAGGGCATGATCATAGATGCGGCGCCAGTCTGGCCCCACCAGTGCGGCAATGAGCAGGAGCAGGGTGGATTGCGGCTGGTGGAAATTGGTGATGATGCCCGATACCATGCGGGCTTTGTAGCCTGGGGCTATCAGTAAGCGCGTTCTGCAAATGATGCGCTCCAGGTTTCGGGTATCCATCCACGTGAGCAGGTGCCGCAGCGCTTCTGCACGGGCAGGGCGTGTTGCTGCAGGTGGTCGTACACATCCCACTGGTTGAGTTCTATTTCTTCTATGGATATGGAAGGGTTGAGCGAGGCCTTGATCCCCATCCAGTACAGCGATTCAAGGGTGCGGAGCGAGGTGGTACCCACGGCGATGATGTGTGCATCCTGTGCCAGGGCGTAGATGGACGGTGCCGATACGTCAATGAATTCCGCGTGCATATCATGGTCTTCCATGGTATCGCTTTTCACGGGTTTGAAGGTGCCGGCGCCTACATGCAGGGTGACGAAGCGTGACTGGATATTTTTTGCGGCGAGGGATGCGAAAATGCGCTCTGTAAAATGAAGCCCGGCGGTAGGGGCTGCCACGGAGCCTTCCTCACGGGCATAGATGGTCTGGTAGCGTTCCGCGTCTGATGCTTCCGCGTCCCGTTTGAGATAGGGCGGGAGGGGGATAAGCCCGGCGCGGTGGAGCAGTTCCGCAAAGCTCATGTCCTGGGCGCTCCATTCCAGGTTGAGCAGGAAGCAGTCCGGCAGTTGCTCCGCAATGGACGCTTTCAGGGTTACATCGCCCACCATTTTCTCCAGTACAATGCCGTGTTTCCACTTGCTGGCCCCGCCGATCATGCATTTCCACTGGACCCGGCCGGTCTGGAGCATGGCCGAGGTGATATCCGGGTATTGGCCGCCCGGTTCCAGGGCAAACACTTCGATCTTCCCGCCGGAGGGCTTGGAAAAGATGATCCTGGCCTCCACCACTCGGGTATTGTTAAAGACCAGGGTGGTCCCGGGCTCCAGGTAGTCTGCCAGATTGCGGTACACGTCCTGTTTTATGGACCCGTCGGGTTCATACACAAGTAAGCTGGAGAGGTCCCTTTCCGGCAGTGGGAACTTGGCGATCCGGTCTTCGGGAAGGGCATATGTATAGTCGGTGATCCTTATTTCTCTTGGCGAAACCATAAAATTGGGCTTGATCCACATGCAATTAACACTCTATGCACATATATCCACATGTAAAAGGCAGAAATTTCCTAAAACCCATAGTGGTGGCGGGTTCCGGTTGTGGAAAAATTAAAAAAACTGATTTTCGTTATGAAAGTGGGAAATTGTGTTAATTTGTGTAAATATCGATCGAAATTTGATAACTCATTGTAAATGATAGGCTTTCTCGGTGAATATGAGGTCACTCTGGACGCCAAAGGCAGGTTCCTGGTGCCGGCAGGGCTTAAAAAGCAGTTGCCGGAGGGGAATCGAATGCCTTCGTTATCAACAGGGGGTTTGAAAAGTGTTTGACGATGTACCCACTGAAAAGCTGGGAGCCCATTTTTTCCAATATCAGCAAGCTGAATGATTTTGACCCCAAGGTACGCGAATTCCGCCGTTGGTTCCTGAACGGGGCCATTCAGATGGAGCTCGATTCCGCCGGGAGGCTGCTGATCCCCAAGAACCTGATGGAACACGCGGGGCTGGAGAAAGATGTGGTACTGGTATCTGCCGTGAACAAGATAGAGATCTGGACAAGGCGAAATACCAACAGTTCTTTGATTCATTCTCGCCTGAAGCGTTCAGTTCGCTGGCGGCCGAGGTAATGAGTACTTCTAAACCTGACTAAGATGCAGGGAGAAGGTGGAAGGGAGAAGGTGGAAGGCAGTGATTACCACGTACCCGTGCTCTTGCGCGAGTCTGTGGAAGCGCTGGACATCAAACCCGATGGGGTTTATGTGGATTGCACCTTCGGCGGCGGGGGACACAGCAGGGCGATACTCGCCAGGCTGGGGCCCAAAGGAAAGCTGTACGCATTTGACCAGGACGATGACGCACGAACCAACCTGCCCGATGATACCAGGATAGTTTTTGTACCCTTCAACTTCCGGCACCTCTCTCGCATGCTCCGTTTCCACGGGGACGCGAAAGTTGACGGCATCCTGGCAGACCTTGGTGTAAGCAGTCACCAGTTCGACGAAGCGGAGCGGGGTTCTCGATCCGTTTTGATGCGGAACTGGACATGCGGATGGACCGGAGGCAGCCACTCACGGCGGCAAAGCTGATCCGGGAGCTTGATGAGCAGGAGCTGGTGCGCATATTCAGTGCGTATGGTGAAGTGACGAACGCGAAAACATTGGCAAGAACGATAGTGGCATATCGTGGCTCCGTACCCTTGCAAACTATCCAACAGTTCAAAGAGGCGTTGAAGAGTGTGGTCAAGGGAAATCCCAATAAATATTTCGCGCAGGTCTTCCAGGCCCTTCGCATCGCAGTGAACGATGAGTTTGGTGCACTGAAAGAAATGCTGGAGCAGACAACATCTGTGTTGAAACCGGGAGGAAGGCTTGCGGTGATCACCTTCCACAGCCTGGAAGACAGGATAGTGAAGGTGTTCATGAAGAACGGAAGCTTTGAGGAAGAGGAAGCGGATGAGATCTACGGCACAAGAAGGGAGTCGCCCTTCATCCTTGTGGCTAAGAAGCCCATCCTGCCCTCCGGCGAAGAGCAGAAAAGAAATCCGAGATCCCGAAGCGCAAAGCTGAGGGTCTGTGAATTGAAATAAATCCAAATCCCCGAAGAACAATTAGCAATTAACAATTAACAGTTGGCAATTGGATCAAAGGGATAACAAGCTTGAATGGAAGAAACTGTTTCTGAACTATCAGTGGATAGTGAAGAACATTCCTTTCTTTCTCTTTCTCTCCCTGCTTACCGTGCTCTATATCTATAACGGGCACTTCGCTGAGAAAACCATAAAGGATATCAATCGCTCTTCGCGTGAACTCAAGGAGCTGCAGTATGAATACAAGACCATACAAAGCGAACTGATGTTCCAGAGCAAACAGAGCGAGCTGGTGAAGGCGGTGGAGCCGCTGGGTTTGAAAGAACTCACGGAGCCGCCAAAAAGATTAAAGGATACGATTGAATGATGCATAAAATCCGGTAACGCGGTTGGATATCAAGAAGGACATATTATGGAGAGTTTACCTGATCTTCCTTGGCATCGTTGTCTTCAGTCTTTTCATCGTCGGTAAAGCATTTTACATACAGACTGTGGAGGGTGAATATTGGAAGAAGATGAGTGACAGCCTGCACCTGGAATACCGGGAGCTTGACGCGGAGCGTGGTACCATCTATAGTGAGGACGGATCCATGCTCAGCACGTCCATACCCTATTTTGACGTACGTATCGATTTTGGTGCCGATGGGCTCCGCGATAAGAACGGAAAACGCTTTAAGGAAAACATCGACTCATTGTCCAATGCCCTTGCCGGTTATTTTGCTGACCAGAGCGCGGATGCTTATAAGAAAGAATTGAAACAGGCCTATAAGAATAAGGAACGCTATTTTCTCCTGCAGCGGAATATCTCATTCCGCGACTACCAGGCACTGCGCACATTCCCGCTGGTGAAGCTGGGCAGGAACAAAAGCGGTTTCATATTCGAAGAGCGCGAGAAGAGGCTGACCCCCTTCGGGCTGCTGGCGAACAGGACCATCGGTCTCTCACGCCAGTACATTGACGAGAACGGTAAGATGGTGAGCAAGAACGTGGGCCTTGAAAAAACATACGATACCCTGTTGAAAGGCGAAAACGGAAAGCGCCTCGTGCGTAGGATCGCAGGAGGCGCGTTCGTACCCATTGAAGGCTCAGAGATAGAGCCGGAAGATGGAAGGGATGTGCTCACCACCATTGACGTGCGCATCCAGGATATCGCTGAAAACGCGCTGATGAAGATGATGGTGGAAAATGAAGCCGAGCACGGCACTTGCATCGTTATGGAAGTGGCCACGGGAAAAGTGAAGGCCATTGCCAACCTGGGCAGGCAAACAGACGGTAGCTATTTTGAAGACCTTAACTACGCCATCACCAAGGCAGAGCCAGGGTCAACTTTCAAGCTGGTCACCATCCTCTCTGTACTGGAAGACAAGTTCACCAACCTCAACAGTACCGTTGACCTGGAAGGCGGGGTGTGGAAGACAGCCGGAAGAACCGTATATGATTCAGAGAAACACGGCAGGCAGGGTGTGACCGTCAAGGAGGCTTTTGAGTTGAGTTCCAATGTGGGTATGGCCAAGCTGGTGACAAACTATTATTCATCCAACCCCTATAAATTCATTGACCACATCAAGAGATTGAAACTGGATTCAGCCACCGGAATTGATCTCTTGGGTGAGTCAACTCCCGCGATCCCTACGCCGAGATCCAGGTTCTGGAGTGCTCCCACGCTGCCCTGGATGTCTTTCGGCTACAACCTTTCCCTCACGCCCATGCATACCCTGATGCTTTACAATGCCGTGGCCAACAACGGCAAGATGATGAAGCCTTACCTGGTGAATGCGATCATGAAAGACGGGCGCGTGGAGAAGCAGTACAACCCCAAAGTGAAAGTGGAGAAGATCTGTTCCGATGAAACCCTGAAACAACTCAGGGCCTGCCTTGAAGGTGTGGTGATAGAGGGAACCGCCAAAAGTATGCAAAGCCCCTACTACGCCATCGCAGGAAAAACAGGAACGGCCCTCGTGGCCAATGGCACAAGGGGATATGCAGATCATATCTACCAAAGCTCATTCGCCGGATACTTTCCCGCGAATAACCCGAAATACTCCTGCATCGTAGTGATACGCAACAAGCCCTTTGCCAAGAAGTTTTACGGGGCACTGGTTGCCGGCCCTGTGTTCAAGGAGGTGGCAGACAAGTTGTACGCCATGGACCGTGGCTCTCTTCCCGTTTATGCCGCCACGCCTGTGAAAGACAGTACGCTCGCATACTGGGCCGGCTGGAAGCAGGACTTTGCAAAAGTCTTTGGGACGATGGGTCTCCGCTACCAGGATTCCTCGGCCAAGGCAAGATGGACCTTTGTACAAAGGCAGGACAACACCACCACCGCCCGCGTACTGGCCACCCAAAAACAGGTCATGCCCAACGTAAAGGGTATGGGCCTTAAGGATGCTATCTACCTGCTGGAGAATTTGGACCTCAAGGTAGTGGCAAAAGGAGTGGGTAAGGTGAGCCAACAGTCGTTGGCCGCCGGCACAAGGATCAATAACGGACAAACCATAACACTGGAACTGAACTGATGGCCAAGCTGAGCGACATATTATATAAGGTAAGCCTGCGCGGTGTAAAGGGCAGCACGGATATGGACATATCCGATGTGGTCACCGATTCCCGCAAGGCCACCAGGGGCTCATGCTTCATCGCCATCAAAGGAACGGTGACGGATGGCCACCAATATATTCCCGTTGCCATCAGCAATGGCGCAACCGCCATCATCTGTGAAACCATTCCGGCAGAAACAAAAGAAGGTGTTACCTATGTGCAGGTAGATGACGCTGCTGCGGCGTCCGGTCCGCTGGCACACCAGTTCTTCCGCGAACCCTCCGCTAAACTGAAACTGGTGGGTGTAACCGGAACCAATGGCAAGACAACCGTAGCCACCCTGCTTTACCAGCTTTTCACGGGCCTCGGCTATATGTGCGGTTTAGTATCTACCGTGAAATACATGATAGGCGACCGCGAACTTCCATCCACCCACACCACGCCGGACGCGGTTACCCTTAACCGTTTGCTGCACGATATGTGGCGCGAAGGATGCTCCCACGTTTTCATGGAATGCAGCAGCCATGCCATTCACCAGCATCGTATCAACGGCCTGCATTTTGAGGGTGCCATCTTTACCAATATCACGCATGATCACCTGGACTACCACAAGACCTTCGACGAATATATCCGTGTAAAGAAATCATTCTTTGACGGGCTTGCCTCTGAAGCTTTTGCCATCACCAACCTTGACGACAAGCGCGGTGCCGTGATGCTGCAGAATACCCAAGCTTCGAAATATACCTACAGCCTCCGCTCGGTCGCGGATTTCAAGGGCAAGATCCTTGACAATGCACTCGGCGGACTGCACATGCTCGTCAATGAACAGGAAGTGAACTTCCGCATGATCGGCGAGTTCAACGCATACAACCTCCTGGCTGTTTATGGCGCCGCAGTTTGCCTCGGGGAAGACAGGCAGGAAGTGCTCACCGTGCTCAGCAACCTGCGGGGCGCAGACGGTCGTTTCGATTACATCGTATCCAGGCAGGACGGCATCATCGGTATCGTTGATTACGCCCACACTCCTGATGCGCTGCTGAATGTACTGGCCACCATCAAGAACCTGCGCAAGGGAAATGAGCGGGTGATCACGGTGGTAGGTTGCGGGGGCGACAGGGATAAGACCAAAAGGCCTGTTATGGCCGAGGTGGCCGTGGAGCATAGTGACAAGGCCATCTTCACTTCAGACAACCCCAGGAGCGAAGACCCGCAGCAGATCCTGAAAGACATGGAAGCCGGTGTGGTGATCGAGAACAGGAACAAGTATATCTCCATAGCAGACAGGAAGGAGGCCATCAAGGCCGCGGTGAGCATGGCCAACAGGGAAGACATTGTGCTGGTGGCAGGCAAGGGGCATGAAAGATACCAGGAGATCAAGGGAGAGAAATTCCCTTTTGACGATAAGGAAATTTTGGGTGAGTGTTTATCATACAGGTAAGAAAAACATATGCTATATCATCTTTTTGACTGGCTTTCGCAAAATGGCACCAAACTCCCGGGTAGTGGACTCTTCCAGTTCATTACGTTCAGGGCTTTGATGGCCATCCTGCTTTCGCTGATCATCACCATGATCTATGGCAAGCGTGTGATCAACCTGCTCAAGAAGAAACAGATCGGTGAGAGCGTGCGCGAGCTGGGGCTTGCAGGTGAGAACCTGAAAAAGGGAACACCCACCATGGGCGGCATCATCATCCTGCTCGGCATACTGCTGCCCACGCTGCTTTTCGCCAACCTGGACAAGACCTATATCCGCCTCGTGCTCATCGCAACGGTATGGCTGGGTCTCGTTGGTTTCCTTGATGACTACCTCAAGCTCAAGGCCAAGCGCCTCAAGCAGCAACAGGGTGGCGAGTACAAAAAAAGCAACGCGGATGGACTGGCGGGATGGTCAAAGATCATGGGCCAGGTAGGCCTGGGCATCATCATCGGCGCAACACTGTATTTCAGTCCCAATACCAAGACCTGGCGTGAATACACCGGCAACCCCACCGAGGCTGCCAATGTGAAAACGATCAAGATCGATGGCCGGGAACGCTATTTTGTGGAAGCGGATGAACCCATCACTACCATCCCTTTTGTGAAGAGCCATGAGTTCAACTATGCGAAACTGTTACCGGAATCGCTCCGGTCTTATACCTGGATACTGTATATCGTGATCGTGATCTTCATCGTCACTGCGGTATCCAACGGTGCCAACCTGACGGACGGACTGGACGGACTGGCAACGGGCGTATCCGCCATCATCGGCATATGCCTCGGCCTCTTCGCTTATGCAAGCGGCAACCTGCGTGTAGCTGATTACCTCAATATCATGTACATCCCCAACCTGGGAGAGCTGAGCGTATTCATTGCCGCCATGATCGGTGCCTGTATAGGGTTCCTGTGGTATAACACTTTCCCCGCACAGGTTTTCATGGGGGATACGGGAAGCCTGGCATTGGGTGGCATCATCGCAGCCCTCGCCATCATGGTAAGGAAAGAATTACTGATCCCCATATTCTGCCTGATATTCTTTGTGGAAAGCCTGAGCGTTGTGATACAGGTGAGCTATTTCAAGTACACGAAGAAAAAATATGGTGAAGGAAGGCGCGTGTTCCTGATGAGCCCGCTCCACCATCACTACCAGAAGCTGGGATATCACGAAAGTAAAATTGCGGTGAGGTTCTGGATCGTGACACTCATGTGTATAGTGTTCGCCATCCTCTCACTGAAATTAAGATAGGACCATTATGAAAAACCATAATAAAGGCACCCATTAAGTTCATTCCCTTGAAAAACCTTTTTTTAATTCAAACGCATGGCTAAACTGGTCATTCTGGGCGGAGGGGAAAGCGGGGTTGGCTCGGCGGTGTTAGGGAAACTGAAAGGGTACGATGTATTCCTGAGCGATGGCGGTACGCTGAAGCCCAAATACATCGAGGAGTTGGAACGGTACGGCATCGCCTATGAGCATGGCGGGCACAGCGAGGAGAGGATACTTTTGGCCGATGAAGTGATGAAGAGCCCGGGGATAGCTGAGAAGTCAGGGGTAGTGATGAGGGTGAGGGAGAGGGGGATACCCGTGATCTCAGAGATGGAACTGGCGTTCAGGCACAAGGGGGATTCGAAGATCATCGGGATCACAGGCACGAATGGCAAGACAACCACAACGTCCCTGGCCTTTCACCTGTGCAAGGAAGGAGGAGCGGATTGCGCGCTGGTGGGAAATATCGGCAACTCTATCGCAAGACAGGTTGCAGTGGATCCCAAAGCGCTCTATGTGGCGGAGATCAGCAGTTTTCAATTGGACGATATCGTGGACTTCCGTCCCGATATAGCGATCCTCACCAATATCACCGAAGACCACCTGGACAGGTATGACTATCAGTTCGAGAATTATATCCGGTCCAAATTCAATATCACGAAGAACCAGACCAGCAATGATCATTTCATTTTCAATGACGATGATCCCGTAACCATGAAATATATAAGCCACTATCCATTTCAATCAAACCAACTGCCGTTGTCTATGAACAGGGAATTACCAAAAGGAGCATTTATCAGGAACAACACGATGACCGTACACGCGGCGGAGACTTTTTCCATGAGCGTGTTCGACTTCGCCTTGAAAGGGAAACATAATCAATTCAACACAATGGCAGCATGTGTGGCAGCCTCAACCATAGGCATCAGGAAAGAGAAGATCAGGGACGCCGTTTCCACTTTCAGCAGCCTGGAGCACCGTATGGAGCCCGTAGGCAATGTAAGAGGTGTGGAATTCATCAATGACAGCAAGGCCACCAATGTGAACAGCACCTGGTTCGCCCTGGAATCCATGACCAAGCCGGTGATCCTCATCCTTGGCGGGGTGGACAAGGGCAACGACTACTCACTCATCTATGACCTGGTGAAAGATAAGGTAAAGGCAATTGTCTGCCTCGGTACAGATAATACCAAGATCCATAAGGCATTTGGCAATATCGTGGAAGTGATGGTGAATACACAAAGTGCAGACGAAGCCGTGAAGGCAGCCTATCACCTCTCCTCCAAAGGGGATGTGGTATTGCTCAGCCCAGCATGTGCAAGCTTTGACCTCTTCGCCAACTATGAGGAACGCGGCAGGAAGTTCAAGGAGGCGGTGAAGGAGTTGTAAGTGCAGGTTGTGGTTACGCAATGAGTGAATTAGAACACCAGCAAATCAGTCAATTGGAATGTTAACAGGCTTACATAACAAGACAAAAGGCGACAAGGTCATCTGGGCCATCGTGGTGATCCTCACCATGATGAGTCTGCTTGTTGTGTACAGCAGCACCGGAACTTTGGCATACAAGCTCTCCAAGAGCACGGAGTCTTACCTGTTCAAGCAGGTGGTGTTCATTGCCATCGGCCTCTTCATTATATACTTTGCACACAGGGTCAACTATACCATTTACTCCAAGGTGGCGGTATTCATCTTCCTTGCGTCCATTCCCTTACTAGTGTATACTTTATTTTTCGGGACAAGCCTTAACGAGGCCAACCGATGGATAAAGCTGCCAATCATCAACCTGACCTTCCAGACATCTGACCTCGCAAAGCTGGGACTGTTCATGTACCTGGGAAGGATGCTGAGCAAGAAGCAGGCAGTGATCAAGGATTTCAGGAAAGGATTCCTGCCCCTGATCATGCCGGTAGGTGCTATCTGCGTGCTCATTGCGCCAGCCAACCTGTCTACTGCCCTGCTGGTAGGTGCTACGAGCCTGCTGCTCATGTTCATCGGCAGGGTTGATCTCAAACATATCGGACTTGTGGTGCTTGCTGCCATGATACCCCTGATGTTCCTTGTGGGTGTGGCGGCAGCATATTATGATAAGGAAGAGAAACATTCCAAGGAGCTGCCCTCCTTCATGCAGAAAGGCAGGGTAGGCACCTGGGTGAAGCGTGTGCAGGGCTTCATGTATGCCGGTAAGGAAGAGACCGCTTACCAGGTGCAGCAGGCCAAGATCGCCATCGCCAAGGGTTCGTGGATGGGCCTGGGCCCGGGTAACAGTGAATCCAGGAATTTCCTTCCGCACCCTTATTCAGATTTTATTTATGCCATCATCATCGAGGAGTATGGATTGATGGGCGGCGTGTTCGTGCTGTTCATCTACCTGGCCTTCCTGTTCCGGTGCATCAGGATATTCAAGAACTGCCCTTATGCATTCGGGGCATTCCTTGCGCTGGGACTCAGCTTTACACTGGTGATACAGGCCATGGCCAATATGGCGGTGAATGTGAACCTCTTCCCTGTTACCGGTGTGACACTGCCGCTGGTGAGTATGGGTGGAAGTTCATTCCTTTTCACCTGCCTGGCCATAGGGATCATACTCAGCGTGGCGCGGAACGTGGAACAGATGGAGCAGCCGGTGGTAGTGGCAGAGGAAGCAGAAACAGGAGAGGAGTGATGGCATTGCGCGTGGTCATAGCAGGAGGTGGTACGGGCGGACATATCTTCCCCGCGGTTGCCATCGCCAACGCATTGAAGAGGAAAAGACCGGATGCAGAGATCCTCTTCATCGGTGCCAAGGGAAAAATGGAAATGGAGAAAGTGCCGCAGGCGGGATACAGGATCGAGGGGTTGGACATCGCGGGTTTCAATAGAAGTTCTTTGATCAAGAATATCGGATTGCCATTCAAGCTCATCAAAAGCTTTTTACGGGTGAGGAGCATATTCTCATCGTTCAAGCCGGATGTAGCCATTGGTGTAGGTGGTTATTCCACTTTCCCTGTACTGAAATATGCACAGCAGAAAGGGATACCCACGTATATCCTGGAAAGCAATTCATTCGCAGGGAAGTCCAACATCATGCTGGGCAGCAAAGCTTCCCGGGTATTCGTGGCCACGGATGGGATGGAGAAATTCTTTCCGAAAGAAAAGATCATGGTCACGGGGAACCCCGTAAGGTCATCGATCCTGGTGCCGGAGGGGAACAGGGAGGAAGCCGTGAAGTTCTTTGGCCTGGATCCGCAGATGCCGGTGGTGCTGGTGACGGGAGGAAGCCTTGGTGCAAGGAGTATCAACGAGGCCATTGACAAAGGCCTGCAGAAGATCACGGCCCAGGGAACACAGCTGATCTGGCAAACAGGAAAGCCTTATGCAGAACAGGGAAAGAAAGCGGCAGCAGGGAATGGAAGGGTTTGGGTGAATGATTTCATCCGTGAGATGGACAAGGCATTTGCCGCAGCCGATGTGATCGTGTCAAGGGCAGGGGCGATGGCCATCTCAGAGATCTGTGTGATCGCTAAGCCGGCAGTGTTCGTGCCTTATCCGCATGCGGCGGAGGACCACCAGACCTCCAATGCCATGAACCTGCAGAACAAAGGTGCCGGTATCATGATCCGGGACGGTGAGGCCGGGGACAAACTGGTGGATACATTGATCAGCCTGGTGAATGACCAGGCAAAAAGGGAAACACTGAGAAGGAACATAGCGCCGCTGGGTATACGTGATGCAGACGAGGTGATCGCGGAAACCATTTTGAAGCAATTGGGAAAATGATCGTACTGAAAGACATACAACACATCAACTTCATCGGTATCGGAGGTATCGGCATGAGTGCGCTCGCCCGTTATTTCCATTCGTTGGGGAAGAAGGTGAGCGGGTACGACAAAACGCCATCTACCCTCACGCGAGATCTTGAGGCACTGGGGATGGATATCCATTACGAGGACGATGTGCACAAGGCGCCCAAGGATGTGCAGGCCGTAGTGTATACGCCGGCCATCCCTGCGGACCACACTGAGTTGAATTGGTACAGGGATAATGGTTATCCCGTGTTGAAGCGCAGCGATGTGCTGCAGATCATCAGTGAACACGCATACAATATATGTGTTGCAGGCACGCACGGAAAGACCACGATCAGTACCATGGTCGCACACATACTCCGGGACAGTGGGTATGGTTGCAATGCATTCCTCGGAGGGATCGCGAGCAACTACAACACCAATTTCTGGAGCAGTGAAAGGAATTGCTGCGTGATAGAGGCGGATGAGTACGACAGGAGCTTTTTTGAAACTGAGTCCGGATGTGGCTGTGATATCGGCTATGGACCCTGACCACCTGGACATCTACGGAACGGCCGGGGAAATGGAAGATGCCTTCGTCAAATTCGTTCACAAGATCCGTATAGGCGGACTCCTGCTGAGCAAGAAAGGACTGAAGCGCGAGAAGGATCTTATAGCTGACAAGCACCAGACCTACAGCGGTAATGACGCTCACGCTGATGTATATGCGAAAAACCTGCACGTGGTGGACGGCGCTTACAGGTATCATGTCAGTGTGAACGGTCTGGAGATCAGGGATGTGACGCTTAACATGGGCGGTTTGCATAATGTGGAGAACAGCGTGGTGGCCATAGCCGTGGCAAAGTTCTTAGGAATTGAGGATGAAAAGATAAGGGCTGCCGTGGCGTCTTTTAAAGGCGTAAAGCGGAGGTTTGAATATATCGTGAAGGGGGAGCAAGTGATGATCGATGACTATGCACACCATCCCGAGGAGTTGCGCTGGCTGATCAACAGCGTGAAGATGCTGTATCCGAAGCGCAACTGCGTGGTGGTTTTCCAGCCGCACCTTTTCTCCCGGACCAAGGACCTGGCTGATGGGTTTGCGGAGGTGCTGGATATTGCGGATGAAGTGATGCTGTTGCCGATCTATCCGGCCAGGGAGCTGCCGATGGAAGGCGTTGAATCCAGGATCATAAGCGAGCGGATGTCGCGCGCGAAAGTTGCTCTTCTTGAGAAGCAAGGGGTAGTGGAAAGAGTGAGGGCGATGGATTTTTCAGACAAGGTGCTGGTTACCGCCGGTGCCGGTGACATAGACAGAATGTTAGATGAACTGAAAAACGCAGTGTTACAATGAATTGCCGCACTGCCGCATTGACCAATTGACCCATTAACTGAAATGCCAACAACGAATCGCATAGTAAAAGGACTTTTTCTGGTTTTCTGGATAGGCTTATCCGTTGGTGCCCTCGTGCTCCTGGTGGCCGCCATGGAGACAAGGAACGGGAAACCCTGTGAGCAGGTGAGGATCGAGCTCATCGCGGGAAAGAATGTGCGCTTCATTGAGAAGCGTGACGTGAGCAATATCCTTGAAGGTGTGGCAGGGAAAATGGTTGGCAAGCCTTTGAAGGATTTTGACCTCAAGCGCATGGAAGATTCACTGGAAAGTGAACCATGGATCAGCAATGCAGAACTCTTTTTTGACAACAACCGTGTGCTCCAGGTGAAGGTGGTTGAGAAGGAGCCGATAGCGCGCGTGTTCACGACGAGGGGAAATTCGTTTTATCTCGATACCGCATTATCCGTTTACCCTTGAGTGACAAATTCACACCCAGGTTGCCCGTTTTCACGGGCTTCCCTTCTGAGCGGAGCAGGTGGACGCACGGTGATTCCCTGTTGCTCAACCAGATGAAAGAGATGAGCCTGTTCCTTGCGGCAGACAGTTTCTGGATGGCACAGGTAGACCAGATCGATATCAGCCCGCAGCGTCAGTTCACCATGGTCCCCAAGGTGGGAGAGCACACCATTCTTTTGGTGACGGCAATGACGTGCAGAAGAAATTCGGGAAGCTGTATGCTTTTTATGACGAGGTGATGAGCAAAACGGGATGGAACCAGTATTCAACGGTGCACGTGGGATTCAAGGGGCAGGTGGTGGCCACAAGGAAGGCCGCGATGGAGATCCGTTCAGATACTACGCTGGCGCGTCAACAGGTGAAACTCATGATCAAGAACCTGCGAGAGCAGGCATTGAAAGACACCATCAATACCAAGTTAGTTACAACAACAAGAATAAAAGAACAACTATGAACCAGGAGCAACCCATTATTGTAGGCCTTGACATAGGCACCACCAAGATCGCCGCCATCGCGGGCAGGAAGAATGAATTTGGAAAGCTTGAGATCCTTGGATTTGGCAGGGCGAACAGCAACGGCGTTCAACATGGTATGGTTCTGAACATCGACCAGACCATCAAGGCTATCCAGACCGCCCTTGACAACTGCTATGCATCCAATCCAAACCTGGAGATCAATGAAGTGTATGTAGGTATTGCGGGCCATCACATCAAGAGCCTGCAGACCCGTGGAGACATCGTGCGTAAGAATACGGACGATGAGATCAAGCAAAGTGAGATCGACCAGCTGCTGGCAGACCAGTATAAAACCTATATCCCTGCCGGCGACCAGATTATTGATGTGATCCCACAGGAGTTCACGGTAGATAATTTCCAGAACATACCCAACCCGATCGGTTATAGTGGCGTGAAAGTAGGCGCCAATTTCCACATCATCACGGGCGATAAGAACGCGATCCGCAACATCAACCGCAGCGTAGAGAAGGCGGGACTGCGTGTCAAGGACCTGGTGCTGCAGCCGCTGGCATCCGCTGCTGCGTTATGAGTGAGCAGGACCTGGAAGCAGGTGTTGCCATTGTGGACATTGGTGGTGGAACCACTGACCTTGCAGTGTTCTACGAAGGCATACTGAAGCATACCGCTGTGATCCCCTTCGGCGGTGAGAATATTACTAATGATATCAAGACCGGCCTGGGTGTATTGAAAACACAGGCGGAGCAGATGAAGTTGCAGTTCGGTTCAGCCTTGTCTGACGAAGCCAAGAGCAACGCCTATATCACCATTCCCGGTCTGCGCGGCATGCCTCCCAAGGAGATCAGCGTGAAGAACCTGGCCAACATCATACAGGCGAGGATGAGCGAGATCCTGGATTTTGTGAGCTATCACCTCAAGCAGGTAGGCCTTGACGGCAGGCTGCTGAATGGTGGTGTGTACTGACCGGTGGCGGTTCCCAGCTGAAACACCTGATCCAGTTGACGGAGTACGTGACAGGGCTGAATGCAAGGATCGGCTATCCCAATGAGCACCTGGCGGCAGGGCATATTGACGAGCTTTCCAAGCCCATGTATTCAACCTGCATAGGACTGATCCTGAAAGGATACAACGTGTTCGAGAATCACAACAATGTACTCAATGGAAATACCGTGGAGAAGGAAGAGGTCGTGGAAGAGACAGTGTCAACCATACAGGACGGACAGGATGTGATGATCAAGGTGAAGAAGCGCAAGAAGAGCCTGAAGGGATTCATGGATTCCATCAAGGACGGGTTGATAGACTTGTTCAAGGAAGAGGAAGACGCCAAGCTAATGTGAGAATGTGGCAGTGTGGCAATGCAATTGCCGCATTACCGCATTATCAAATTGACTGATTATTTACGCCCATTAAATTCAAAAAGATAACCAATGATTCAATTCGATTTACCAAAAGAGCAATCATCTATCATCAAGGTGGTAGGTGTTGGCGGCGGCGGCAGCAATGCTGTGAACCACATGTTCAGCCAGGATATCGAGGGAGTGAATTTTGTGATATGTAACACAGATGCCCAAGCCATTGCCCTGAGTAAAGTTCCCAATAAGATACAGTTGGGCCCCCACCTGACACAGGGGCTCGGAGCCGGCGCCAATCCCGAGATCGGAAGGCAGGCAACAGAGGAGAGCCTGGAGGAGATCAGGCGCATCCTCGAAGTGAATACCAAGATGGTATTCATCACCGCTGGTATGGGAGGCGGTACCGGTACGGGAGGCGCACCCATTGTAGCCAAGATCTGTAAAGACCTCGGTATACTCACCGTAGGCATCGTGACCACGCCTTTCTCATACGAGGGAAAGAAAAGGATCGCGCAGGCCGAGGATGGTATCACCAAGCTGAAACAGTATGTGGATACACTGCTGGTGATCAGTAATGATAAGCTCCGTCACCAGTTCGGTAATCTCACTATGCGTTCAGCATTTGCGAAGGCAGACAATGTATTGGCAACTGCGGCGAAATGTATCACGGATGTGATCAACTCCACGGGTCAGATCAACGTTGACTTTGCTGACGTTTGCACTGTCATGCGCAACGGTGGTGTAGCTATCCTGGGTAGTGCCACCGTGAACGGCGAGAACCGTGCACAGCGTGCCATCGAACAAGCCCTCAACTCGCCGCTGCTCAATGATAACGATATCAAAGGTGCAAGGTGGATCCTCATCAACATCAACTCTGCCGAAGGGGAGAATGAATTCACAATGGACGAGGTGGAGATCATACAGAACTACCTGCTCAGTCATGCCGGTGAGAATACGGATGTGATCCTGGGTCTTGGATATGACAACAGCCTTGCGGATAATATCGGCATAACGCTGATCGCAACGGGGTTTGACCATAAGAACCCTTTTGAAGGCGCCATGATACCTGAGAAGAAGAAGCCTGAAGAAGAGAAGATCGTGATGACCTTAGGTGTTGATGGCGAAGAGACAAAACTGTACGGACAGCCTGTGCTACCATTTGAGGAGAAGGATCCATTTGCTCCCAAGCTTGTGGATACCCAAAGCACTCTGAATACCCCTGAAACGCAACTGCAGCAGACTATGCCTCAGGTCCCTGAAAAGCCTGAGGTATATATGCTCAGTCCCGAGCCCGTGGCAGAGCCTGTAAGGGTTGTTTTTGAGTTGCCTGTTGAGGAGAAGCCGGTAGCTCAACCTCGTGCAGCAGAAGAGGCAGGGGTTGAGGCAGAAGGGGAGGTTAACATGGTGCCTTTCCTCACCTTGACACCAAGCGCAAGTGCAATGGAAAACGAAGTTCCTGAGGCTGAGCCAGTTATGAGAATGGAGCTGAGGATGGAAGAATTTAGTGGTGAAATTGAGTCACTTTATATATCTTCACCATCTCAAGTTCCTACCGAAAATCTCAAAGTCGAAAGCCAGTCAACTGCAAGTCTGCAGGCTGACATTAACGATACCAAAGACGCTAGCACCACCCGGACGTCAGGTGGGTTTTTGGCCAAGCCATCCAACATCTATGCTGAGGAACCCTCGGATTTAAAATCCAAACAGGATAAGCCTGTTGAAGAGCCGGTCACGGCAAACATGGACGAAGATGGGCCAATTTTCGACATGCAGCTGGTGATCAAAGAAACAAACGCGGTGGATGAGCCTGGCACACCTCCTGTTCATGCAACTTTGGGTTCTACAATCTCAGTCGAGGAACCTGCGATGCAGGACGAGGCAGAGGATCAAAAAAGAAAAGCAGCAGAGCGGTTACACAAGTTGCGCAACTTGAGTTTCAATATAAATGCTGCCGATCCAAACAATGAATTTGAGAGTGTGCCGGCTTACGTCCGCCGTAATCTGGAAATGCACAACACTGCCCTCACTTCCGTAGAGAAGTTCTACAGCAAATACACCGTCAAGTCTGACGAAAATAACCAGGGGCAGATCAGCACTATCAATACTTTTTTAGACGGGAAGAAACCTGATTAACCGAGTATATTTTCCTATACCCTGGAAAACCCCATTTTGTTCATAGTTGTAACTCCATAGAGCGTCCGTTTTTACGGATGCTCTTTTTTTTAGGGTTTGGGGATAAGGGAAAAGGGTTTGGGCCTTCTCCCTGAACCCTTCTCCCTAAACCCTTCTCCCTTACTACGGGAAGGCCAATTTTTAGTACCTTAGCCCCATGGCTACGGTAATGATCACCGGCGGTACGGGAATGATCGGCACAGCGCTGAGCAAGATGCTTGCAGACAGCGGGTATAATGTCATCATCCTGTCCCGCAACCCACTGCAAACCGCAAAAGAACACGATTACAAGGGCCGCGAAGTGTATTTCCGCGATAACGGCCGTGTGTACTATTCCCGATGGGATATAGACAAGCAATACATCGATCCTTCAGCCATAGCCGAAGCGGATTATATCATCCATCTTGCGGGCGCCAGTGTAGCAGAGAAACGTTGGACCGAGAGCCGCAAACGCGAGATCCTGGAGAGCCGCACGCGCAGTTCCTCGTTCATTGTCAAAGCCCTCAAGGAACATCCCAATAAAGTACGCGCCGTGATCAGTTCATCAGCAATCGGCTGGTATGGTCCGGACAATGGGAAGCCATTTGTGGAGACTGATCCGGCTAACAAGGATTTTCTTGGCAAGACCTGCGAGGCCTGGGAGCAATCCATTTCCGGGGTTCAGGATCTGGGAAAGCGGTTGGTCATCCTCCGCACGGGTATCGTGCTGAGTAATGAAGGCGGTGCGTTGAAAGAGTTCCGCAAGCCCTTGCGTTTTGGTGCTGCGGCAGTGCTGGGCTCCGGTGACCAGGTGATCAGCTGGATCCACATTGAGGACCTCTGCAGGCTCTATATGCACGCCATAGATGAGAAGGAAATGTCTGGCATATACAATGCGGTGGCCCCCAACCCCGCAAGCAACAAGGAGCTCACGCAGTTGCTTTCCGAGCACGTCACCAATGACAGGGCTTTTCATGTGAAAGTGCCTGCATTCGCGTTGAAGATCGCACTTGGCGAGATGAGCGTGGAGGTGCTGAAGAGTGCTACTGTTTCCAGTGCGAAGGTGCAGTCCACTGGCTTCCAGTTCATCTATCCTAAATTGGATAAGGCGATCGCAAGTTTGTATTGAGTTGATCTATCCTGTTGGAATTAAGGAGTAGTGTTATCTCATTGTGCGTAATGGCTTCCGGTTTCTATCCGAAGGTGATACAGTATTGGATGGGCGTCAATGGCACCCATTGTGTTATTGAAGGATGCGTCCATCTGGGTAGAAAAGCCGAGGGCCTAAACGGAAGAAATCATTAATTTCCTGAACGAAAAACATTGATAATGGGACTGTTTTCAGCATTGATGGGTAACGCGGGCGCCGTAAGCAAGGAAGACCTGCTGAAGAAATACGGACAACTCCTTGTGGAAGGAGAGGACATTGAACTGGGCTTCAAGCTGATCCGGGATACTTTTGTGTTCACTAACAAGAGGCTGATCCTGGTTGAAGTCCAGGGCATAACCGGCAGCAAGACCGAATACAGGTCCATAGCCTACAAAAGCATCACGCGATTCAGCATTGAGACCCCGGGAACCTTCGATCTCGACGCTGAACTCAAGATCTGGGTCTCCAGTGAACAGGAGCCCAGCGTACGCAAGCAGTTCAATAAATCCGTCAACGTATACGAAGTACAGAAGGTACTGGCGTTTCACGTCCTCGGATAAAGAAATTGGGCACCCGGATAGCCGAATGCCCAATTCCTCAAATCCTTAATTCCTCAATTCCTCTTCCCCCACTGCTCACCTTTGACGGTGGCAACACAGGCTTTCCCGTGTACAGCGCGGATTCACCTTTGCCGTATTGCCCATATACACCCAGTTGATCTTTCCGAAATATTTCCTGAATGCGTCATTCACCTGCGCAGGGGTCAATGATGCAAGGTCATTTTTCAGGGTGTTCGCCCGGCGCCAGTCCCCGAACAACACTTCATTGGAAGCATAGGCGAAGGCTTGCGCTCCATTGGTCTCCTGCCGATAGTAGATCCTCGTGCCATAGCTGTTGATCTCGTTCTTTACTTCGGCATCGGTAAACCCGTCTTTCTTAGTCTTGTCTACCAGCTTATTGAACACATTGATGTATTTGTTTGGATCTGTAGTGGACACCGCGGTGTAGGTGACAGATGTGGCACCCTCAACAAAATAGGCGTTAGGCGCGTATGAGAGCCCATTGTTTGTCCGAACTTCCAGGAAGTGCCGGTCAGAGAAAATATTCATTGCCACTTTATAGGCAAGGAAGTCCTTATCGCCGGGCAGCGGACCACTGGAAGAGCCGAGCACATAGTTCGTGGCGAATTCTTTCTTGGTGCTGTTGAAGGTGTTGGCAGCAGGGTTGAACTTTTCTTTTTTCAGTACTGCAGGCACTCCTGCAGGAATACCGGAGAGCAGCGTTTTCAGTTTGGCTTCCAGGTCTTCCCGGGTCACGTCGCCCACAACAACAATGAGCAGGCGGCCCTTGGTGAGCAGTTGGTCATAATAGGCTTTGGTTTCAGCAACTGTCAGTCTGGACAGCACGTCCTTGCTTCCCTGGGGATCTTTCGCATAGTCCTTACCGTTAAAAGAAACCTTTTTTGCATACTTGTTGATGGTGTTGTCCGGGTCAGACTCCTGCATGCCTATGAAGTTGACGGCATCGGTCCTGATACGCTGGAATTCTTTTTCGTCAAAACGCGGCGCGCGGATGGCATCTACGTACAGCGGCCATACCGTGTTCAGGTCAGAGCTAATGCAGTTCATACCGATGTAGCTGTAATCCATGCCGGCGTTGGAATAGATCTGTCCGCTTACTTTTTCCAGTTTGTCCTTGAAGCTGTTCTTGTCGTCATTCCTGGTCCCGCATTCTGTCAATGCCTGTAGTGAGAGGTTCTCGATCCCTGCTTGCTGATGGGATAGTTCTGCACTCCGCCTTTGATCACGGTGACCAGTTCCACCAGTTGGTTTTGTACGGGGTGTACAATAACCTTAACACCTTCCACGGTCATTTCGTAAGGCTCCGTCTGTGCCGTTGCTGCGCGGGTTATGAAAATGGAAGCCAGTATGATGATGATATTTTTCATGCTTGAAGTTTGTCAGTTCTTGAAATAAGTTGAAGGCTGGTATTTCTTGTTGGCTTCCGCATTCAGCGTCATGCCTGCCACATAGGGTTTGCCCTTGATGTATTTGTCTATAAACTTCCTGATATCTTCCCTGGTGACCTTATCATAGTTGTTCTCGAGGTCAGTATAATACTCGTAATCTGCGCTGCACCAGTAATAGGTGAGCTGTGATGCAAGCGATGAGGGTTTTTCCTGCCTGCGGATAAAGCTCCTGCGCAAATTGGCTTTTGCATCTTCAAGTTGCGCGTCTGTATAATAATCTGCGTCACCCCACATTGCGATCTGTTTCATGATCTCCAGGTGGCATTCTTTCATTTTCTCCGGATTGGGAAGTACGTAGATCACCTGGGGGCCCACATATTTCAGTGTCTGGTACTGCACGTCAGCCGCTGAGGCCAGGCCCTTATCTATCAATGCCTGCTTCCACTTGGAGGAGTTGAGGCTGAGGATGGTGTTGAACACATCAGCGGCAAGGGTAGCTGCGGAGTCATTGCGGGTATCCGGACCCTGCCACATATACATTACAAAGGGCGTAGACGCAATAGAGCTTTCCTTGATGAGGTAGTCTGTTTTTTGCAGGGGCTTGAATTCCGGGACAGGATACTTCTGGTGTGGATCGAAGCCGCTGTGTTTCCAATCGCCATAGATATTCTTTACGAGGCTGAATACCTGGTCATGTTTCACGTCACCGCAGATCACGAGCAAGGAGTTGTTAGGGTGATAGTATTTGTCTTTTATGACCATCATTTTTTCCGGCGTGGCGTTATTGATCACGTCATGGTTGCCGATGGGATTCTTGCGCGTGACAAGGTCGCCCCACATCATTTTCTGCATATCGAAATAGAGCAGGAACTGCGGGTTGCTTTCTGCCCGCTGGAATTCCCCGTCCACCACAGGATTTTCCTTCACCATATCTTCCTTCCTGTAGATGGGGAAACGGATAGCGGCATTCATGAACTTCAGTCCGGCTTCCAGGCTGTCTTTGTTGAATGTGAAAAAGTAGTTCACTCGTTCTTCGCTGGTGGTGCCGTTCCAGATCATTCCCAGCTCCTGTGCGCGGTTGATGAATTTCTCCTGGTCTGGATAATCCTTGTTCGCCTTGAAGAACATGTGTTCGAAGAGATGGGAGAGTCCGCTGAATTCAGGACCCTCAGTGTACGCGCCATTCTTTACGGCGATCTCAAGGGTGGCCAGGGGTACCTTGTTGTTCTCGATCACAACCACTTCAAGGCCGTTATCGAGTTTTTGCCAGAAATAGTTCTTCGGCAGTCGGGGCTGCGCTGAGGCATGGAAAACCGTCAGCAGTGTCAATGCATAGATCCATTTCATTCTCTGATAAATTTACTGTGAAAGTTATGGAATCTTTTTGCGCTGGACGGGGGTTTGGGGCTAAGGGTTTAGAGCTAGGCTGAATGGTAAACATTGGTAAAGTCTCCCAGCACGGCCATGCCGTTAACGAAGCGAAGGCGGTGAAGGTTAAGGTTGGTGATATCCTGCAGCGTCACGCGCCGGTGCATGGGATGCATGGTGCCGCCCGGTAGACCAGCGTCTATGGCTGGGTCATACTGGTATTGCGGATCCACCAAAGTGCCGCGGGGATACATGATACCCGGCCTGCCCTTTCCGCGGAGATCTAGGTCCCGGGGATGGTCGAGTCCAAGTGTATGGCCAAATTCATGTGCTGCAGTTGTGGATCCTTCATAGAGGTTATCTGCCTGGAAATAGCCGGTATTGCAGCCAAGCCCGTCCACGAATGAGATATTGCCAAATGCTTTTTCTTCTATCCTGAAATAGTTGTTGCGGGATCCGTATTGCTGACCACTTCCAGCGGGTCAAGGTCAGGGATATGGGCCGATGTGATGCTGAACTGCAGGCCTGCTTCCCTGCCATCTATCATCACTACAGCCTGAGGTTGGTTCCACATCGTCTCTATCTCCTGCCTGATGCGTTCCGTCAATACGCTGTCTGCAGCGCCGCCGTAGGTGGTGATGTGAGCCCTGAGTAGCAAAATATCTCCAATTAATTCTGCGGAAAGCATGTGGAGGGTTTGGGGTTCAGGGATTGGGGTTTAGGGTTTGGGGTTCGGGCTCTGCTTAACCCCAGACCCCAAACCCCAATTCCTATTGTTTAGTCGGTTCCTGTTTCATCGTGATCTTGGGCTTGGCCGTAGGAGGGATCACTACGTCCGGACTAAGCTTGGGCATCTTGTCCTTCAGCTCATTTGCCTTGCCCATATTGGGGTCATAGAAATACCAGTTCTTTCCGTTATCCCGCGAGATGGCAACAAGGGAGGAGGTGAGTTCAGCATCGGCAAAAGGTGATGTAACGGACACCGTCTGCGGCAATGTGGTCTGCAGCTCTTTCTTGTATCTGACGATCTTGCCGGGATTGCCGTAAGTGATACGCTCCACGTTACCACCGAACTGTTTGAACACTATGAACATGGAGTCCATCATCGAACTTACCTTTTTTGCGCCTCCGCCGGCTTCCAGGACCTCAGGCAACATATACTGGGCGAAGGTCTTGTATCGCCCACCACCAGGGCCTTTCCCATCACGAGAGCCTGGGATTTCACGATTGTACTCATGGGCTGCCCTTGTGCAAGGGAGAAGATGGAAGGGAGAAGGGTTAAGAGAAAGATGAGCTTTTTCATGGAACTAATGTAAGGAGAATTCCATCTACTTACAGTCGGATTCCGAATTCCGGAATCCGTATTCCGGATAGTTGCTAGCTGGCTACAGATCCCGCTTTTTGTTGATCCAGTAGCACAGCGCCCAGGTGCCGATGGTGAGGATGATGGTGTACATGATGAACTCGTTGATCTCGGCCATCTTCAGCTTATACCCTGCTTCATCGAACCTGGCCATGAATTGAGGCATGGGTATGATGCGGTCAGAGATCTCAAAAGGCAGGAATCGTCCCCAGGGGTATTTTTTGACACGGGCATAGCTGGTGAGTACATTTTCCAGGATGATGAAATAGAAAACAAAGATACCGAGGGCGATGAATGACCTGCGGAGCAGGAAGCCGAACAGGAATGCAAGGGATAGCTGGGAGAAGGTCTGTAAGGCGAAATAGGCGATGTATTTTGTTCCGCTCCAGGGATCGGGCACGGGCTTGGTGGTGGCTATCTGTCCAACTATCGTGGAGAAGATGGCATACAGCAGTGTTACCACGGCAGTAATGATGACCACATCGAAAAGCTTGCCCAATAAGAATTTTTCCCTGGACCATCCGTCGATGACATTCTGCCTGCTTGTCTTGTACGTATATTCATTGGTGACCAGCATGATCACGAGGATGGCGGGAATGAAAACGAATACCGAACTGAAGAATGCCGTGGTGTGATAGGTTTCCGGCAATTCAAAAGGGTTGCCCACCAGCATTTTCAGCACTTGGCCCGTCATGTCTTTTTTCGTGAGCAGTTCTTTATACTCGTGGTAGAATATATAGTTCACGCCGGGATAGGCGAGGCAGATCACCAGCATCATCAGCCAGAAAGCCCAATAGCTTTTTATCTTAAGCCACTCTGTGTATAGTATTTTCATGATGTGAGTTCAAAGAATTTTGCTTCCAGCCTTTTCTTGCGCACATTCAGGTGTTGCAGGGTGATGCCCTTGCTGAAGAAAAAGCCATTGATGGTTTCCGTGTTGGCGTTGCCTTTGGCAAAATGCAGGTGAAGGATATCGCCATCTTCTTTCCATTGGGTTATGCCGGGAACCTCATGTACCCAGGTCATTAGCGCGCTGCTGTCTGCGGCCGCTATTTCCACCACATCTTCATCGGTCAACACGTCATCCACTGCGCCGCAGGCCATCACTTCCCCTTTTTTCAGGATGGCCACGTGGGTGCAGATCTTCTCCACTTCATCCAGCAGGTGGCTGGCGATGATAATGGTATGGCCTTCCTGCTGCAGTTGCTGTATCAGTTGCCGGATCTCTGCAATGCCAACCGGGTCCAGCCCGTTGGTGGGTTCATCCAGCACCAGTACTTTAGGGTTGCCAAGCAGTGATGCCGCGATGGCAAGCCTTTGTTTCATGCCGAGGCTATACGTGGAGAACCTGCTGTTCTTACGCTCATACAGGCTCAGTTTTTTCAGCACATCGTCAATATCCTGCCTGGAGCCGCGCTCGCTGATGCTCTGCGTTACCTTCAGGTTGTTCACGGCAGACAGGTAATGATAGAAGTTGGGCGTCTCCAGTAAGGATCCTATCTGCTTTCTCGTTTCTGCGGATCCGGGCTTTCCGAACCAGAGATAACTGCCACGGTCAGCCGAAAGTATATCCAGTATGATGCTCAGCAAGGTTGTTTTGCCGGATCCGTTGGGCCCGAGGATACCGAAAACGGATCCCTCCGGCACCGAGAAACTTACGCCTTTCAGCGCTTTTACCTTGCCGTATGATTTTTCTATGTCTTGTAGTTCAAGTACTGCCATCGTCCCTGGTTAAAATAGTTCACCGTCGTTCCATTTCGGCCTTTCCCTGTCCATGGCTACAGAATAGCTGATCAGGAAATTCAGTTGTACATACGTTTTCGCTGCCGTGAAATTGAAGATGCCGCCATCCATCTGGTCCTGTGGCTTATGATAGTATTTCGCGCGCCATTCCTTGATATACTTGTCCAGGTCAAAGCCGGGGATGTTGCTCTTGGCGCCGTACTTGCAGTTCACTGCAGGGATATGCTCACGTACAAAGCTGTATTGGTCTGAGCGGATAAAGAAGTTCTCGTTCGGCTCCCTGTCTTCCTCGATGGTGAGGCCAAGCGTACTGGCTGCGAACTGCACGTGCTTCATCATGGTGGAGTGGAGGGCGCCCAGCGGGACGATGGAAAGAAGTGGCGCGATCACAGTGGGCATATCCGTATTCACATTGGCTACGATCTTATCCCTCGGGACCGTGGGGTTGGAAGCGAAATATGATGAGCCGATCAAGCCCGATTCTTCTGCTGCCACCAGTGTGATGAGCACGGAGCGTTTTGGCTTTGCATTTCCTTTCATGTAGATACGCGCGATCTCCAGCAACGAGGCAACGCCTGACGCATTGTCATGTGCGCCATTGTAGATGGAATCACCATTCACCGGCCTTCCCACGCCTACGTGGTCAAGGTGTGCGGTGTGTACCACGTATTCGTTCTTCAATGAGGGATCGGAACCGGGAATGAGGCCTATGACGTTGTATGTTTCCACATCAGTGTAGGTTGACGTGAAGCTGATGCTGAGTTTCTTAGCAAAATCAAATCCCTGGTTCTTTCCTGCACGCAGGGCTGCGAGCACTTCATCGTAACTTTTCCCGCTGTTCATGAACAGCCCGCGCAGGAAGTTACTGGAAGCGTTCAGGTAGAGGTCCAGTTGGCCGGCATAACGGGTGCCGTATGCGGCCGTGTTCTCCTTGTTCACCGCAACCGTCAGATTGGTAGAGGGGAACGGAGCAACAGGGTTGCCGCCGGGGAAGTAGACGCGGCCGCTATTGGGTGACGCCACGATGAGCCCGAGGGCGCCCTTTTCTTTCGCCACTTTCATTTTATAGCCGATACCGTTGAAGTGCGTGGTATACACAGAACTCATGCCTTTGGGCACTTCGTTGATGATAACGGCGATCTTGCCTTTCACGTCGATATCCGCATAATCATTATGTATGCCGGGCAGGTCAACGCCAAAGCCCGCAAAGACCAGCGGTGCGTCAGTGATGCTCACATTGGGTTTAAATGGATGTGCGCCTACGATGAGGTCTGTCCTGTTCACCGAGTCCACATTGCCCAGGGGGTCCTTGATGCTCATGCGTACGGAAGCCGACTGCAGGGCTGCTTTTCTCAGCGTGAATGTCTGTATATATGTTCCATTCTCACCAGCGGGTCTGACGCCCATTTTCCTGAACTGGTCTGTCACATAGTCCACGGCCATCTGGTAACCGGGCGTACCGGGAAGTCTTCCAAGCAATTTATCATCAGCCAGGTAGGCCACGTGTGCGCGGATCTGGTTGGTATCGACGCCCGTCCAGGCTGTTTTCAGTGAGCCACCCAATTTCGGTTGGCTGAACCCCGCGAGGGCAGTTAAAAGAAGGAAGGGGATAGGGAGAAGTTTCATGGATGAAAAGTAGGACAAATTCGCCTGCTTTCTGCCCGGTTTTTTCGGGTGGCATAATACTGTTTTGGGCGGGGTGAAATACCAATTTCAGGGGATGACCCTGGCGCCCGGTTTCCTTACCTTTCGGGTAACCGAATATTATGAAAAGGACATTTTTGCTGATCCTGTCCCTGCTCTGTATCGCCATGCACAGTATGGCACAAAAACCCGCCAAGAAACCTGCTTCCAATAGTGGTGTTCCCTCGCAGAAGGAAATGATGGAGATGATGAAGCAGATGCAGCAGGCCATGGACGGGATCAGTCCCGAGGATAAGCGGAAACTGGACAGCATGGGATTCAAGTCGCCCAACCTCAACAAACTGCAGGGGACGGCGGCGGGCCTGGACCTGAACAGCGTACCCGCGCCTGGCGGTCTTGTACCACAGAAAGACAATGAGGGTATTGCATTTGCCACTGCCCAGAAGTTTGACGCGGCAACGGCCGTGCCCTACCTGAAGATGGTATTCAATGAAGTGTGCACACGGCTGGGACCCGGTCTGTCTTCATTTGGTGAGGTATACGAATCCGCGAGGGCGCAGGGAAAGGATGTGGACATGGGAAATGTTGCCATGACGTTCTACCTCCTGGGCAAGCAGGAGATGGCGTTGTATGCCATCAGCAGGGCTGCCATGGAAGATGGCAAAGACGGTAATCTGCTCAACAACTGCGCGGCCATGCTGAGTATGCACGGAGGCGAAAGGTTCTCATTACCCATACTGAACTACCTCAACAAGGCATATCCCGGTAACAGTACCATTTATAATAACCTGGGGCAGGCCTGGTTCGGGTTGGGCGATGTACCCAAGGCCGAGAAATACCTGGACAGCTGCATAAAGATCTATGCCTATCATCCCCAGGCAAACCTGACCAAGTCATATATCGAGGAAGCGCGGGGAAAGAAAGATGCGGCAATAGAGGCAGTAAGGAAGAGCATAGCGGATGCATATACTACAGAGAAGGATATCCGTCTGGAGAAACTCGGCTACCCGTTACAGTGGGATGATATGATCTGGGACAGGCCGATGCCGGCGGATCCCCTCGGCCTTGGGAAATTCAGGCGGCCGGCATATCCCATGACACTGGAGCAAAGCAAGCTATTGAAGCCGGTATGGGATGAGTTCATAGAGCAGGTGGAGGCAGAATTGGCCAGGCTGAATGTGCAAAGGGCCAAACTGGAGGCGGAGATGGCAGAGGGTGTACAGGAGCGGGCCGGGATGGTCATACAGATGGCAGGGCAAACCCTATGATCCCAATCCGCCATTTGCGGAAATGGCCATGCGTAAACTTGCGCATCTGGTGGACGATAAGGACGGGAGCGCCCTCCTGCGTAAGAAAAGGGCAAACCAGGCGCTGGAAGATTGGGTGGAACTGAAGAAACTGAGGGATATACGATTTGATGACGAGTTAAAGGCGGTGTTGAATTCCGGCTGCGTTGCCATAGATGCGGTGGCGCTGAAGTATATGGCTGAGTTGAATGATACGCTCCGGGGGACCGTGACATTCTATGAAGACGTGATGCGCAGAAGGATCAGTGATCAATTGTATTACGACCAGTATACGAAATGGCCGGATGAGTTTGAGGTGAGTAAGATCCATGCAAAGATCGAATGGCTCAACATCGTCAAGAGCGGCGGGCCAATTTTCAAATTCAGTAGTTGTGATGATAAAGCTACTGATCAAAGGACCACCATCAGGCCTTTGCAGAATTTTGACGATCTCGGTTGCCAGTATAATTCCAAGATCAACCTGGGCATCGGAACCATTGAAAGCAATTGCAGTAAACTTACGGTTACCCTTGACGCGGAGATGATCAAGATCAAGTTGGTGAGTAAGCAGGGCGACAGGGATGATGAGTCATATTTCGACCAATGGCAGACGGGAACACTGGAACTTGGTATCAAACGTTCGGTGGGTGTAGGCGCAGGTCCGCTTCGTGCAGAGGCAAAAGTTGGCGTGGCAGGTTTCATAGAAGTGGGTCGTAACGGTATGAAGGATTTCAACATCGGTGCAAAGGTCAGCGCCACCGCGAAGTTGGGAACCAACTTTATCAAGCACCAGGACGGCGGCGGAAAGCCTGAGTCTTCCGCATATGACGGATACGTAAATGCGGCCGCAAGGAACGGTTATGATATCAGCATGGGCCCCATCAAGGACCCTTCCGTAAATGCAGTGGGTGTAGAGGCAACCATGTCGCTTAACGGGGGCTTCCATGTAGAAGGCAAGGGAATATTGGGGGGAATGAAGAGGTGATGCCGGGCAAGCTAAATGCTTCAATGCCCCAATGCCTCAAGCCCCTCTGGTATGTTCACCATAGTAAGGGCTATATGCTTATTATGTGCCTTGTTCTTGAAATCATGGAAGATCTCCAGGATATCATGGTCTATATAGATGCTGCGTTCCGCATGTATCTCTACTTCTGAGTAGGGTGGGATCCTGTCCAGGAATTCCATGAATCTTTTCTTGTTGAGGAAGCTCACGTTCAGCGCCAGTTGGATGATGAAGACTTTTGTGTGTCCGTTCATTCTCTCTTCAACGCTATAGCCTGCCCTGTAGGTATGTTTGATCAGGAAGTAGACAGCGTAGAAAAAACCAAGTACCACACCGATCAGCAGGTCTGTCAGCAATACAGCAATGATGGTGACGATGAAAGGCATGAACTGTTCGCGTCCCTGCCTGTAGACGCTGCGGAACATTTTTGGCTTGGCAAGGTTATATCCTGTTCGCAAAAGTATCAGGGCCAGCACGCTGTAGGGAATGCGGTTGATGAGTGGAATAGCGAAGGCCAGCGCAAGTACGAGCCAGAGGCCGTGGGCGAAGGCAGATGCGCGGGTCCTGGCACCCGCTTCTGCGTTTGCAGAACTGCGCACGATGACAGCCGTAATGGGAAGTCCGCCCATGAGTCCGCTAATGAGGTTGCCCGTGCCTTGTGCGATCAGTTCCCTGTTCTGTGGTGATACGCGGTTGTAGGGTCAAGTTTATCGATGGCCTCCAGGCTGAGGAGGGTTTCCAGGGAGGCCACAAAGCAGATGAGCAGGGCATTCTTGACGATGTGGATGTTGTTGGCGGAAGACACATCGGGAAAATTAAGCTTCGCCAGTAGATCCCCCGGTACTGTCACATACTGGGTAGGCTGTAATTGCATGCCCGGGAAATAATTTTCCAGCATTAGTGCGATCAGCGAACCGGCCAGTACGATCACAAAGGCACTGGGTATGAAGCCAAGTTTTTTCTCAGCGAACCTGTTCCATCCTGCCATGAATGCGGCGGTTAGCAATGCAACAACGATCGAGCCGGCAGAGAATACTGAACCCAGGTCGGCCATATTACGAAAGCCATGTCTGAAGCTGATGATGTTCACCAGCTCATCTGTCCAGAAATCGGGTTTACTGTAACCCAGGATGATGGGAACCTGCTTGGATATGAGGAGTATACCGATGGCAGCGAGCATACCCCGGATCACGCTGGAAGGAATGAAATGGGTGAAGCCCCCCAGCCTCGCTATTCCCAGAATGACCTGGAAGATGCCGGCAAGTGCTACTGCCAGAAAGAAATGGGGAAGGCCGAGTTCAACAATTGCCGCGGCGCAAATGGCTGTAAGGCCTGCAGCAGGACCGCTTACACTAAGGGAAGAACCACTGGCCAGGGAGACGATGATACCACCTACCATGCCGGCGATCAGTCCTGAGATAACAGGGGCTCCGGAAGCCATGGCGATCCCAAGGCAAAGTGGAAGGGCAACGAAGAATACGGTCACACTTGCCTTGAGGTCGTGTTTCAGGAAAGTCTTGACATGATAAGCACTCTTCCTTGTGAAAAGCATTTCCAAATTTAACAATTAGCAATTAGCAATTGACAATTGGCACTAGTCTTTAGTAACTAGTGCCAATTGTTAATTGTCAACTGTTGATTGTCAATTGTTAGTTCCTCACCGGCTTCCCGCCCTTGAGGACAGTTTGTATACGCTCGAGCGACTTACGCTCGCCGCAAAGGGAGAGGAATGCTTCGCGCTCAAGGTCAAGCAGGTATTGCTCAGAAACGAGTGTGGGTTCGCTGAGGTCACCGCCACACATCACATAAGCCAGTTTGCGCGCAACCACTGCATCGTGGTCCGTTGCATATCCGCCGCGCCACATGCCGTTGATGCCGGCGAGCAACGCGCCGAGGGCAGAGCGTCCCAGCACTTTCACATCAGTGCGTTGTGTGGGCATTACATATCCGCTGTCGTAGATCTCTATGACTGATTTCTTTGCTTCGGAGATCCTGCGGCCCTGGTTCATCACCACCTCGTCAAGGCCCTTGCGGAGTATGCCCAGTTCAAATCCTTCCTTGGCTGATGTGGCAACCTTTGCCGTGGCTATGGTCAGGAAACGGTTCTTCAGCGTGATGGTTTCGGGTTCATCTTCGTGCATTTCATCTGCAGCGCGAAGAACGAATTCCTTGGTACCGCCGCCGCCGGGGATCAGGCCTACGCCCAGTTCCACCAGGCCGATATATGTTTCAGCTGCGGCGCATACTTTATCCGCGTGCAGGCTCAGCTCGCATGCTCCACCAAGGGTCAGCGCGTGCGGGGCCACTACTACGGGAACAGATGAATAACGTGCACGCATCATGGTGTTTTGGAACATGCGTATGGCCATGTCCAGCTCATCGTATTCTTGTTCAATGGCGAGCATGAAGATCATGCCCACGTTTGCGCCGGCAGAGAAGTTCTGCGTATCGTTGGCAATGACAAGGCCCTTGTATTTCTCTTCTGCGAGGGCGATACTCTTCTGTATGCCTTCCAGCACCTCTCCGCCGATGCTTCCCATCTTGGTGTTCCACTCGAGGCCAAGCACATCATCGCCCAAGTGATAGGTATTGCAGGCACTGTTCTTCCATACGGACTGGCCTGCGAAATTCTTCATCACAATGAACGCTGATTCCTGTCCTTTCGCAACAGTGCTGACATAGGTGCCGCTGGCAGGGGAGTAGCAAACGCGTACGCCATGCTCCACTTTATAGAAAGATGTGTTGCCTTTGGCGATCATGTCTTCCACCCATGCCGCTACGCTGTATCCGGCCTTTTTCATGGCCTCAACGGTTTTGGCTACACCCAGTACATCCCAGCTTTCATAAGCGCCGATCTCCCAGCCGAAGCCAGCCATCATGGCGTCATCCACGCGGTAGAGTTCATCTGAGATCTCAGGGTAACGGTGACTGATATACGAAAACAGGCCGTAGTGGAAGTGGCGGTAGAATTCGCCGGCTTTATCGCCGCCCTGGCAAAGCGCCTTGATGCGCTGTTTCAGGTCTTCCAATTGCTTGGCAGCTTCCACTGACGCAAACTTGGGTTTATTGCGAGCGCCATATTCCATGGTCTGCAGGTTGAGGGTGAGGATCTCAGAAGACCCACCGCTCTTTACTTTCTTGAAAAAACCCTGGCCGCTCTTATCGCCCAGCCAGTTGTTGTCCACCATTTTCTGCAGCCATCCGGGGATCACAAATGCTTCACGGGCTTCGTCAGTGGGACAATTATCGTACACACCCTTGGCCACTTTCACCATGGTGTCAATACCCACAACGTCTGCTGTGCGGAAGGTGGCAGATTTTGGGCGGCCGATGATGGGGCCGGTCAGGGCATCCACTTCATCAATGGTGAGTCCCATTTTGTCCACCAGGCCAAAGATGGCCATGATGCCATATACACCTATCCTGTTGGCGATGAATGCAGGCGTGTCCTTGCAGAGCACTGTAGTTTTGCCCAGATAGAGATCACCATAGTGCATGAGGAAATCCACGATGGCGGGATCCGTATGTGGCGTGGGAATTATTTCCAGCAAACGCAGGTAGCGCGGAGGGTTGAAAAAATGCGTGCCGCAGAAATGCTTCTTGAAATCATCGCTCCTGCCTTCGGCCATCATATGGATGGGAATGCCGGATGTATTGGAAGTGATCAGGGTGCCTGGCTTGCGGTATTTTTCAACTTGTTCAAATACGAGTTTCTTGATGTCCAGTCGTTCCACTACCACTTCTATCACCCAGTCGCAGTTGGCGATCTCTTTCATGTTATCATCGAAGTTGCCGGTAGTGATGCGCTTGGCAACGTCCTTGGTGTAAACAGGCGATGGATTGCTTTTCAGCGCAGCCTGCAATGCATCGTTCACGAGTTTGTTCCTTGCCTTGGTGTCCTTGCTTTCTTTTGCATCGCCCGGGACGATGTCAAGCAGCAGTACCTGAACGCCGATGCCTGCAAAATGACAGGCGATCCTTGAGCCCATAACTCCTGAACCGAGTACCGCAACTTTCCTGATCGTTCTTTTCATATGTAAAGCCGTTGAATTAGTTAGTTAAACAACTATTGTCCAACGAAAATAGGGAAAATTAGTATATGAGTAAACTGGTGCAGCATGGTATTTATACCCCAGGGCTCTGCAAGAGCCGGCTCTTGCAGAGCCAAAAAAAGGGTGAGCCTCCTCACCCTTTTTGGAAGACGCACCCTGAGGCTTATCTTTTCAACTCATATTGCTTGATCCAGGTGACCTTGCCGTCTTTGTTAAAGCCCCAAACCTCCTGGATGTCCCGTACGGTTTTCTTGCCGCCGGCCTCATTGGTTTCGGTGCCCCAGACGCAGACCACGGTCTCATCCTTGTCACTGGCCTTCAGCGGAACGATGGCGTCAAAAACAGAAACAGAGGAAGTGAGTGTACTCCTCATGGCAGACACTTGCGCGATCAGCGTGTCCCGGGAAACCTTGCCTCTGTAGCCGGGCAGGTCATTGTCAACGGAGTCAGCAAAATTGTCTTTTACATTGGCCATGGTATTGGCGTCAAAGTTCTTCCAGATGGCCACAACCTTATCTGCAAGTGCAGGATCAGCAATGGCGAAATCGGAAGAGTAGGTGGCCTTCACGCCATAATCGTGCTTTGCAGGGGTTGCGGGAGCCGCCTCGGTCTTGGCAGCTTCATTGGAAGGGGTGTTGCAGGAAATGGCCAGCAGAACGATGGCCGCAGATAGGAGTTTGGTCATGTCAAGTGATTTAGGTGAATGCATAAGGTAGAGGCTTTATTTCCTAAATGCAAGCCCCGGTTCATATTTTTGACATCTAATATCTGGGCAAATTGATATCTCAACATCTGGATACCAATAACCGAACAGCCCGACCAGATGGCCAGGCTGTAGGTATCAAGATATTAAGATATCAAGTTGCTAAGTTGTCCGGATATTAAGAAACCGTCGCTCCGGGGTTGGGCGTTTCTTCCGGATTGATAAAATGCAGCTTCCCGGATGCGTCTTCCGCCATAAGTATCATTCCCTTTGACTCAATACCGCGCATCTTGCGGGGAGCGAGGTTGGCCACTACCACCACCTGCTTGCCAATGATCTCTTCCGGCTTGTAGTGCATGGCGATGCCGCTGACCACGGTGCGCTTCTCGTAGCCCAGGTCCACTTCAAGTTTCAGCAGCTTATCGGCCTTCTCTACTTTCTCCGCATGCAGAACTTTACCCACACGCAGGTCCAGCTTCGCAAAATCATCGTACACGATCTCGGGCTTTTGCTCCGCATAGGTGATGCCGGCGGGCGGAACGGGTGCATTTCCGGCGCTGGCCGCAGCTTCTGCTTTTTGCAGCTTCTCGATCTGTGCGCTCACTTCGCTGTCATCGATCTTCCTGAACAGCAGCTCCGGCGCGCGCAGCGAGTAGCCCACGCTCAGCAGTTTGCTCTTGCCTGCGTTTTCCCATTCCAGCATCTTCTCCACCACCTTCATCATGTGCAGCATTTTCTTTGCCGTATTGGGAAGGTAGGGATTGACGAGGATGGCCAGGTTGGCGCAGCATTGCAGACAGATGTGCAGGCAGTTGTCTATCTGGTGTTGTGCTTCCGCCACCGGGTTACCCATGCCGTCCACATTCTTGGCCTTGATCCATGGCTCTTTATCCTGCATGTACTTATTCCCCTTGCGCGCCAGGTCTATCACTTTGAACAGGCCGTCCCGGAAACGATAGTGCTCTATATCGTCAGCGATCTCCCTTGCGGTGACAGTGAATTGCTCCATCATCTGCCTGTCCGCATCGTCCAAGATATCTTCATGCAGCTTGGGTACCTTTCCTCCACAGAGCTTGTGCATCAGCACCCAGGTCCTGTTCACATAGTTTCCGAAAACAGCAACAAGCTCATTGTTCACGGCGTCCTGGAATCCTTTCCAGGTGAACTCGCTGTCCTTGGTCTCGGGCGCTATCTGGGTGAGGTAGTAACGGAGCATATCCACCGCCTGGGGCCACCGTTCTCCTTGTTCACGAAATCATCGATATAATCCTGCATGTCTATCTTCCAGTTCCGGGATGTGCTCATCTTATCTCCTTCGAGGTTCATGAACTCGTTGGAGGGAACGTTCTCCGGCAGGATATTTCCATGCAGTTTGAGCATGACGGGGAAGATCAGGCAGTGGAACACGATGTTGTCCTTGCCGATGAAGTGTACGAGTTTGGTATCCTTATCGTACCAATAGGGCTCCCATTCTTTTTCGTTGTTGATGGCCCATTGTTTGGTGGCACTGATATAGCCTATGGGCGCATCGAACCAGACATAAAGCACCTTGCCCCCGGCTTCCTGCAGGGGTACTTTCACGCCCCAGTCCAGGTCCCTTGTCACAGCCCTGGGCTGCAGGCCTCCATCGATCCAGCTTTTGCACTGGCCCAGCACATTGGTCTTCCAATCGTCCGCATGGCCTTCCAGGATCCACTCCCGGAGGAACTGCTCGTGCCTGTCCAGCGGGAGGTACCAGTGTTTGGTCTGCTTTTTCACCGGAGCCTTCCCGCTGAGGGTGCTGACCGGGTTGATCAGTTCATCGGGGCTGAGACTCTTTCCGCATTTTTCGCACTGGTCACCATACGCACCCTCATACCCGCAATTGGGACAGGTTCCCTTGATGAAACGGTCAGCCAGGAAAGTTTTGGCCTCTTCATCATAATACTGTTCAGACTCCTGGGTGGTCAGTTCGCCTTTTTCATGGAGCGAAGTGAAGAATTCACTGGAGGTCTCATGGTGGACGGGGGATGAAGTACGGTCATATATATCAAAAGAAATGGATAGGTCCTCAAAATTCTTCTTGATGATGCCGTGGTATTTGTCGATAATGGCCTGAGGGGTGGTCCCCTCCTTCATGGCCTGGATGGGTATGGCGGTGCCGTGTTCGTCGCTGCCGCACACAAAAACCACGTCGCGCTTGTTGGCCCTCAAAAAGCGGACATAAGTGTCTGCCGGCAGGTAGGCACCGGCAAGGTGGCCAATATGTTTAAGCCCGTTGGCATAGGGGAGGGCGGAAGTAATGAGATATCTCTTTGGAGTCATCCCGCAAATTTAGTCATTAAGTCATTAAGGCATTGGGTCATTGGGGAAACCGGCATTCCCCCTATTTTATACGTTAAGGCCTGCCATGCAACAGTATAATGTCCAATATTGTGAAATATGATCAAACTCAGGCCTTCTGAGGGTTGTGCCCGAGGGCTTTAGAGGCTAGTTTTGCCTTATGAGAAAATCAACCCTTCTGGCAGCGTTCGTCCTCCTCGCTGCCGGCGCCTATGCGCAAGACAACCACTACGAATACCTCCGCCCTGGATCCAGGAATTCCATCCTGGCCAACGCGGGCATCTCCCGTTTTGAAGACCAAACGGCTGTGATCGTTAACCCCGCCACGCTGAGTTTTGCCAACAACTCCAGTTTCGCTTTCAATACCACTGCTGTTGGTACCAGCAGCATCAAGTTCAAAAATGGATTGGGACAGGGTTATGATATCAAGTACAGTAACATGACCGTTCTTCCTAATATGGCTGCAGGCGTGCTCAAGCCCAAGTCAAAAGAGCGCGACTGGGTTGTGGGTTATGGCATCTATAGCAGGCTTGCAGACAAACTGCGTTTTGAGGACAGGGCGAAATACAATGTGGATGTGATCAACAACACCGAGAGTCCCGGTGCCGAAAGCTATACGGCACAATACAACCTCAGGCATGACGTCAGCGAAGTGACCGGTGTACTGGGTATTGGATGGAACCTGAGCGATCGTTTCGCCTTTGGTGTTTCACAGTATTTCACCATACGTGATGAAGAATATAATTCAAATTTTTCAGCCAGTGCACTGCCTCTTCCCAACAGCGGCGCAACCATGAGTGGGATGACACTGGGCAGGGAATTCTATACAAGATATTACAAGGTTCTGGCGCAGACCAAGGTGGGTATAGCGTGGCGACTGGAGAAATGGGATATCGGTATCACCGCCATGATCCCGTCCATCGGCATCATGGGCAACGGTACGGTGTTTGCCAAGGCCCAGCTGACCGATGTAAGACGTACGCCAACCTCCCCGCGTAAAGATTACTACGCGAACGGATACGCAGAGAAGATCAAGGCCGCCTACAAAATGCCCCTTTCACTGAGCCTTGGCGTTTCAAGGCCTTTTGGAAATGTGAGGATGTATGCCGCAGCAAATTATTACAGCAGTGTGAAGACTTACAGCATTATGGATCCGGGTAACATAGATTTTGTGCAACCGTCAACGGATTCCAATGTGCTTTATTCTTCTGCCGCAATGCGCGTGCTGGCGGGTTCAAACTCCGTACTGAACGGGTCCATTGGTGCTGACTGGGAGATCAAGGGCAATAAGCACCTGCTGTTCTCATTCAATTCAGACAAGCATTACGCCAACATTGACTCAACAGTGAAAGGCAATTATCTCACCGTGAAAAATTGGGATTATTACCACATCGGCCTGGGTCTCTCGCAGAGCATTGGCAGGAGCGATTGGGTGATAGGCTTCCGTTACAGTTTCGGCGGCAGGGATGATGCAAAGCAGCCCTACAGTTTTGATGATCCTTCTGAGGGAAATTATTTACAGGGAGATCGCCGGACAGGCAAGCTGACGGCCAGTAGCCTGCAGTTGTCACTGAGCTATGCGTTCAGGTTCAAGTGAGGCAATGGGACAATGGGGCATTTGGGCAATGGGACAATGGGCATTTGGGCAATGGGACAATGGGCATTGATGCCTCAATGACTTATCATCACTGCGCCCGCATCCCCCACTTCCAACTCATGCTCCATTCCGTGCCTTAGTGCGAAATTGTCTTTCTGGTGGCCCACAGGGAACCCGAAGCAGACGGGATAGTTGTATTCACTGACCTTGCCCAGGACGATGTCTTGTACGGTATGCCCAAATTCTTCGCCAGGGTCATCGGCCTTGATCCTGTTGAAGCCGCCTATCACAAGACCTTTCAGCTTACTTAATTTGCCGGCTCTCTTCAGGGTGGTCATCATCCTGTCAAGGCTGTACAGGTATTCGCCTACCTCTTCGAGGAACAGGATCCTGCCATCGGTCTCAATCTCAGACGCCGTACCCATCATGCTGATGATAATGGCCAGGTTGCCGCCGGTGAGCATCCCTTGCGCTTTTCCTTTTCGGTTATTCGTATCCGGTAGTGATTTGTAAATGAGCACTGAGCCATTCAGTGCGTTGCGAATGGAGAGAATGGTGTCCTGGACAGTGGCGTCAGCGGCATTGAGATCTTTAGGAAAGCTATTGCACATTTTGGAATGAATGGATGCGATATGGGTGTGCTTCAGGATGTGAAGGTGCAATGCAGTGATGTCTGAAAAACCGATCACCCATTTTGGATGTTTCTTAAAAGTATTCAGGTCAAGACGGTCAAGTATCCTGTTCACGCCATAGCCACCTCTTGCGCACATGATGGCTTTTACGCTTTTATCATCCAGGAGTTGCTGAAGGTCCTGGTATCTCTCGTCATCGGTCCCGCCAAAGGTATTGTAGCGCTTCCCGATCGTCTTGCCCAGCCTCACCCTGTATCCCCAAGACTCCATCTGCGTTATGGCAGGCTGCACATCTTCCGCTGAGATATAACCGGCGGGCGAAGTAAGCGCAATGGTATCACCGGGCCTGAGGTATGGCGGTATGATGGCGTCATGCATGGCTCTGCAAAAGCCGGCTCTTGCAGAGGCCGCTCTTGCAGAGCCAAGTAACGGCAGGAGTGACAGGAATTCATTGCGCTTCATGTGTGAAAGTTAGCGCAAAGGCTGCAATACTTTTATGCGAATTGCAGGGCCGATGGTTTTTCCGGCAGGCCCGGCATGCGCATCATCTCGCCGCAAACGGCAACAATGAATCCCGCCCCTGAATTCACGATCAGGTCATCAACAGTGATGGTGAAATCCTTATACCGGTGAATGTCCTCAGGGGTGTCCGTAAATGAATACTGGGTTTTGGCGATGCAAATGGGCAGGTGCTGCAGTCCCTGGTTCACGATGTCCTTCGCTTTCAGTCTTGCCTTTTTCTCAAGGAAGATGTCATCGGCCCCATAAATTGTCTTGGCTACTTTCCGGATCTTCTCATCAACGGTGTCATTCAGGTCATACGTATGATGGATGCTCTCCGGCCTTGTTGATGTGAGTCCGATAATGGTCTCTGCAGCATCAATAGCGCCTTCGCCGCCCAAGGCGTACGCGTTGTTTATACCGAAGGGCACCTTGTGTTGCCTGCACCATTCGCCGATCAGTTTTACTTCCTCATCGGTATCGAAATCAAACCGGTTCAGCACCACCATCACGTTCTGGTCAAAGGTACGCAGGATGTGGAGGTGCCTTTCCAGGTTGCGCATGCCGCGCAGTATCCCTTCGGGATCTGGTTCACTGATCCTTGCATAGGGAACCTCACCGTGCAGTTTGAGCGATTGTGTGGTCACCACCAGTACGCTTAGCGCGGGTACAATGCCCGCTGTGCGGCACTTTATGTTGAAGAATTTTTCCGCGCCGAGGTCTGATCCAAATCCTGCTTCGGTGATCACATAGTCGGCCAGGTTCATCGCCGTCTTCGTGGCCAGCAATGAATTGCAGCCGTGCGCGATGTTGGCAAACGGGCCGCCGTGCACCAGGGCAGGTGTGCCTTCCAGTGTTTGTACCAGGTTGGGCTGCAATGCATCTTTCAACAGTGCATGTATGGCTCCGGTAACACCGAGGTCATTGACGGTGAACAGTTTTTTCCCGGCCGTGGTGGCAAGGGTGATCCGGGCGATGCGTTCCCGGAGGTCCTGTTGGTTTTTGGAAAGGCAAAGTATCGCCATGAGTTCAGAGGCCGGGGTGATATCGAAACCGGTTTCCGTTGGGATGCCGTTCTTGCCGCCGTGCAGACCGGTGATGATGTAACGCAGGGAGCGGTCGTTCACGTCCATGACCCTTCTCCAATAGGTCTCCTTTATCTCCTCCTGTGTACCCTGTTTAAAATAATTGTAGTTGTCCAGCAGCGCTGCAAGTGTGTTATTGGCCGCGCTGATGGCATGGAAGTCGCCCGTGAAATGCAGGTTGATCTCTTCAGCGGGAACCAGCTGCGACCTGCCTGCGCCCGTTGCCCCGCCTTTCATGCCGAAGACCGGACCAAGTGATGGCTCCCGCAGGGCAAGCATCACGTTCTTGCCGGCGCGGTGAAGCGCGTCACCGAGCCCGATGGATGTTGTGGTTTTCCCGTTTCCTGCTTTGGTGGGTGTGATCGATGTTACGAGGATCAGTTTCGACTGGCGGATCTTCTGCTCGTTCAATTCAGGCAGCATGATCTTGGCCTTATACTTTCCATATGTGGTGACCTGGTCCGCTGTCAGTCCCAGCTGGTCTGCCAGGTGGACGATGGGCTGTATGCTGTATTCCATGTTCACGATTGAAGGCACAAAATAGGGCGCTGCCCGGTAGAAGGGATTGACTTGGGTTTTGCCGGGAAATGATAGAGGTCATGGACCTGTAGGCCCCGCGCCGGTGGTGTGGGCGGCGCTGACCGCTTTCTGCATTTGGAATGCTATGCGTATTTTCGGCGAAATCAATTGCAAGTGCCTGGTATCATCATTCCACCCTATCTGAAGAAAGGAGACACGATCGGTATTGTTTGCCCCGCAGGGTATATGGATGCGGCAAAGGTGGAGGAGTGTGTGCGTGTGATGAGGGATGTATGGGGGTATAAGGTCAGGGTCGGCAGGACCGTGGGAAGCCAGGATTATTATTTTTCCGGTACGGATGAAGAGCGATTGGAGGACCTGCAGGAGATGATGGATGACCCAACCGTGAATGCCATCCTCTGCGGAAGGGGAGGATATGGAACCGGACGGATCATTGATGACCTCAGCTTCCGGGCATTTCGGAAGTCGCCTAAATGGATCATTGGCTTCAGCGATATCACCGTACTGCATTCGCATATACTTTCCCGTTTTAAGATCGCATCCATCCATGGCCCCATGGCCAACGCATTCAATGATGGCGGTTACAAGAATGAATATGTGCAGTCTCTGCAGGCGGTACTGAAAGGAAAGAAGATGAGGTACGATGTCAGCCCGCACAGGTACAACCGTCACGGAAAGGCAGAGGGTATCCTCACCGGTGGTAATCTTTCGCTGCTTGCTCACCTCACGGGCACCAAGAGTGAAGTGGATATGCGGGGTAAGATCCTATTCCTGGAGGACGTGGGGGAGTATTTATACAATGTGGACCGTATGATGTACCAGCTCAAGCGTGCCGGCAAGTTCAGCGGACTCGCCGGACTGGTGCTGGGCGGGTTCACGGATAACAAGGATACCACAACGCCGTTCGGGAAAAACATCGACCAGATCCTCTTTGAAGTGATCAGGGATTTCGATTTCCCCGTCTGCTTTGGCTTTCCCGTGAGCCATGAAAAAGAGAATGTGGCGCTCAAGGTTGGCGGAAATTATTCCCTCACCGTAACGCCCAAGGGGTGACGGTGAGGGAGGTAGTGGGGGATTGAGGAATTGATGCGATTATTCGCCGTCTTCCAGTTGGAATACCTCTTCTACTTTTACTGAGAACAGCTTAGCTATCTTAAGGGCGAGCAAGGTGGAAGGCACGTACTTGCCTGCTTCCATGGCATTGATGGTCTGCCTTGATACGCCTATCTTTTCAGCAAGATCCTGCTGCGTCATGTTATGGATCGCACGCTGCACTTTAATGGTGTTCTTCATGCTGTTTTGTTTTTCGCGAGTACGTAATGGAATCGGATGATGAAGATGATGGGTATGGTAAGCATATTATACACCATTACCTGGATGTAGGCCAGTGAGTGAACCGCCCAGGTAGTGATCACCAGTAGTACATAGTGGATAAGAACGGCCCATTGCAGTGATTCCAGCCTCAGGGTGCTGATGTATTCGTCTTCCGTTTTTTCCTTTGAGAATGCGATCAGCAGGAGGCCGGCAATGGTGCCCGTAAGGGCGATCTCATCAGTGAGGTTGATGGACGGGCCGATGTCCAGCCAGCCAAAATTGAAATCCCAGAACATGTACATGGTGCCCAATACAAGGAACGGGACGAGAATGATGAGGCCCAGGCGCTTGTAGCGGTTGGGAGTAGGAGAGCTTTGGTCATGGTGTAAGGTTTATGAGACTAAAAGTAAAATAAACTTTACATATTGTCAAGTCATTTAGACAAATTTAACAACTGCTCATTGCCGCATTGCCACATTGCCGCATTGCCTAAACTGCCAGTATATCCCTGATGAAATTGTGGTACTCGGGGTAGGAGGGCAGGTTGTTATGCCCGCCGCCGTTGATGCTGATCAGCGTGATCTTTTTCGGGTTGATCTTCTGCAGGCTTTGTGAGTGTTTGATGGGGATCAGCCAGTCGCGCGTGCCATGAATGATATAGGTAGGGCATTTTACGTATTTCATCCATTTGTCCGTTTTCAGTTTATAACGCAACACAAATCTCAGGGGAAAGATGGGCAGGAATTTTTGCACCGCACGGGAGAAATTATAATAGGGCGCGTCCAGGATGAGATAGCGGGGGCTGTTCTGCGAGGCAAGTTTTGCTGCAAAGCCACTGCCGAGGCTTCGGCCATATATAATGATGTCTTCCTCGCGGTACTGTTGCTTCAGGGAATCATACACAAACTGCATGTCTCCCAGCATAGCATATTCACTGCGTTTGCCGGTGCTCTTGCCAAAGCCCCTGTAATCCACCAGCACCACATCATAATTGTACCGGTAAAAATCCCGCGCGTATTTTGCCCAGCCCTTGATGCTTCGGGAGTTGCCATGGAAGTAGAGGATGAGGCCATGTGGTTTCTCACGGGAGAAGTGCAGCCCGTTGATGCGCACACCCGGTTCCACGTCAAAGAACAACTCGCGGAAGGGGATATCATACACATACTGGAAGTCCTGGCTGAGCTTCTCAGGCTTGAAGATGAACTTCTCCTGGAAGAAATAAGCGATGACCATCAGGGCCAGGTATGCGGCGCCAAGGAGATACCAGTTCACCACCCCAAGGGGCATTAAGGTATTGAGGCATTGGGGCATTCAGGAAGTTAATCAATTTCCTTTTCATAATCCCCAATGCCTTAATGCCCCTATGCCTTGCGGCCTTAACTTAGCGCATGCAGAAATGGAGAAAACGCCTGACCTGGATCTTCCTGATCTATGGCATCCTGGGGATAGTGATCTATTACACCCAAGACTATTTCTTTTTCCAGTCGCTGGCTGTGAAGCAAAGCCACCGGTACAATTTCTCCATTCCCTATCGGGAAGTGAACCTTTCATACAGCAACAACCAGAACCTGAACATCATCCAGTTTGAAACGCCAAAGCCTTTCAGGGGCGTAGTAATATATTTCCACGGCAACCGAAAGAATGTGGGATGGTACGCGAAGTTCGCGCCGCTGTTCACGGCGCACGGATATGAAGTGTGGATGCCTGACTATCCCGGATACGGCAAGAGTACGGGCAGGCTTACGGAAGAGGTGTTGTACGATTATGCGTTGCAGTTATATAAGCTGGCGCGTAAAAGGACCAGTGCGGACAGCATCATCGTGTTTGGTAAGTCGATGGGTACCGGCCTGGCCACCTACCTGGCCTCCAACGTGGAGTGCCGGCGCGTGATCCTGGAAACGCCTTATTACAGCCTCAGTTCCGTAGCGGCACATTTCTTTCCCATCTATCCCATGGAGATGATGACCCGCGTGAAGATCCCTCGTGGCAATACCTACAGCAGGTATCCGAGCCCGTTACCATACTGCACGGGACTTCTGATGGTGTGGTGCCTTATTCAAATGCAAGCAAACTCAAGCCTTTCCTGAAGCCCGGGGATGAGTTTGTGACGATAGAGGGCGGCAGCCATAATGACCTCCGGGATTTCAGTCTTTTCACTGCGAAGATTGACTCCCTGTTGAAATAGGGTTTAGGGGTTAGGGTTAGGGTTTAGGATAAGAATGCCCTAAACCCTAATCCCTAATCCCTGCACTCTACTCATCAACGCGTTTCAACTTGATGTTAGTGACCGGCGCACGATCAAAGGGAACTTCTCCACTTTCACATAGCTGGGATCCAGGCCAAAGCCCTTTTCCTCGGAGAGGGATATTTCTTTCAGCCAGAAGTAGATCTTCATGACCAGCCTTTCAAAGAATGGCAGCTCATTATCCTGGCTGAGGAATTTTTCCATAACGATGAATTCAAAATCGCCCACGATGTTGTTCCGCTGCAGGCTTTCATAGCGGCTAACGATGTTCACCTCGCGGTTGGCCACCATTTCTTCCACCACCTTGCGGAACATCAGGTTGATCCTGGGTTCCACCCGGAATCCAAGTTTGAACTCTATCCTGATCACCTCGTTGGGGATGATGGTCTGCACTTCATATTCGCAGGTATAGGGGTCATCCAGCGTATCCACGTGCACAAACCAATAGATATCCGCGCGTTTGGGCTTGCGGTTCAGTATGGAATGGATGATCTTATGCTCTATCTCCTTGGGATTGTTTGCGCTGGTGAGATAGATCAGGTGCGTGGCGTATTTGGTGATGGTATTGTCGTTGCTCAACTCCTGCAGCATGGGCAGGTAGTGGTCCAGCCGCACAAATTCCACATAACGGTTCTTGATCTTGCGGCTCTTGAACCAGATGTACATGATCATGAAGAATACAGAGGCCACGATCATGGTGATATAACCGCCATGCGTGAACTTCTGCATCAGTGCGGTAAAGAAGGTGAGTTCTATGGTCAGGTATCCTAAGAGGAAGATCCAGATCAGGGCAGACTTCACCCTGTGCAACACCAGGTAGTTCGCGAACAGTATGGTGGTGGCGATCATGGTCACGATGATCGCTAAACCATATGCCGCGCCCATTCGGGCTGATTCCTTAAAGTATAACACCACGCCTACGCAACCAATGAACAACATGGTGTTGATGGCGGGTATGAAGAGCTGTCCTTTTTCTTCTGAAGGGTATACGATCCTGAGCCTGGGCCAAAGGTTGAGCCGCATCGCCTCGGAGATCAGGGTGAACGAGCCGGAAACCATGGCCTGGCTGGCGATGATGGCGGCGCTGGTGGCAATGATCACGCCGAAGATCACGAACCAGTGCGGCATGAGGTCAAAAAATGCGTTGATGTTCATCTGGTCCCGCAGTGCTTCGGTGATGTGCATACCCTTCCTGTGCGCCAGCAGGTTGGCACCCTGGCCGAGATAGTTCAACAGGAGGGTGGTCTTCACAAAGCCCCAGGTGATGCGGATGTTGGGCCTGCCGCAGTGCCCGAGGTCGCTGTACAGTGCTTCCGCACCTGTGGTACAGAGGAATACGGCGCCCAGCAGCCAGAGGCTGTCAGGGTTGGTGCGGATGAACTGCAGCGCATACCAGGGATTGAAGGCCCGGACAATGGAAGGGTCGTCAGACAGGTGTATGACACCCAGTATGGCAAGCATGGAGAACCAGACGGACATGATGGGCCCGAACAGTTTACCAATGGATGCGGTACCGAACTGCTGGAGGAAGAAGAAAGCCACCAGGATACCGAGCACGATATATACGATGGCGTCCTTTTCTATATGGTGCAGGGCCGGTATATTCTTAAGGCCTTCTACGGCTGACGTGATGGAGATGGGCGGGGTAATGATGCCATCGGCCAGCAGCGAGGCGCCGCCGATCATGGCCGGCACTACCAGCCATTTCTTTCGCCGCCGCACCAGGGCATACAAGGCGAAGGTGCCGCCTTCCCCCCGGTTATCCGCCCTGAGGATCAGGATCACATATTTGATCGTGGTCTGCAGGGTGATGGTCCAAATGATGCAGGACAGGGCCCCGATGATAAGGTCCTCCGTCACAACTTTATTAGCGATGATCTCGTTGAAAACGTAGAGAGGGGAAGTTCCGATGTCCCCGTAGATGATGCCCAAGGCCACCAGCAAGCCCGCTGTTGAAACCTTGTTTAAGTTTTTACCCACCTGTTGATAGAGTTAGATAGCAGTGATGTGTCAAAATTAGAACCCAAAGGTATAATTTCAGGGAAATAATGTCCCAAATAATAATAGCGGCTCAAATACAGAAAATTGCGTTAACTAAAGTGCAGGGACTGCCCAAAAAAAGGGAAATTGGCACACAAGTAGTACTTTTAGAACCTAATGGGAACACAAATGATCTTTCGCCAGCAGCTTGTCATCCTGGTTTCCTTTATGCTCATTTCCTTCGTTTCCAGGGGCCAGAGGATATTTTATTCTGACATTGAGAAGGACGATTACCGCCAGACCAATTTTGAGATCATCGGAAGGGTGGGCGGCAATATCAATGTCTACAAGAACATGCGTAACCGCAATGATGTTTCTATCTACGATAATGAGATGAAGCTTATTAATAAGGTGAGGATGGACTTCCTGCCTGACAAGATCATCAATTCTGACTTCATCGTTTACCCGGATTCCTATTGGATGATCTACCAGCACCAGAAACGTAACGCCGTATACTGCTCAGCGGTGAGGATGGACGGGGCCGGCAAGGTGATCAAAGGGCCTGTTGACCTGGACACCTCCCAGATCCCGGGTTTGGAGATAATAAGATCTATTCCGTTGTGAACAGTGACGATAAGCAGCAGGTGATGGTCTTCAAGATCAACAAGCGGGATGAGAAAAGGCTGCTGTTCACGCTGCTCCGCTTCACCGGCAAGGACGGCGACCTGAAGCTGGTGGAGAAAAACGATATTTCGATGCCATTCCCCGAACGCGATAAAGAATCCGTGTTCACTGAATTTGTTATAGACAACGACGGCGATTTTGTATTTGGCAAGATGGGCAGGTCCGGCAGCAGGGAATACATCACCAGGCTGGATGTGTATGCAAAGCGGCCCGGGCAGGACAGCTTCATGACCAGGAATCTGCCTTTTACGGATAAGACCCTTGATGAAGTGAAGATAAAAGCGGATAACATCAACAAGCGCTTCATCTTCAACTCTTTCTTCTACAGGCAGAAGAAGGGAAATATAGACGGCATTATCAACCTCGTGTACGACAAAACCTCACTGCGGTTTCTGCTGCGAACAGTGTGATTTTCAATGATACCTTGAGGATCGATGCACGTTCTGAGAATATGCCCATCAAACAGGCTTTCAACGATTATTTCATCAAGCACGTGATCCCCAAGCGTGACGGCGGGTTTGCCGTGCTCGCGGAACTCTATTATACCACCTCCAGGCAAACGGGATGGAACCGCTGGGATTATCTCTATGGTTATAACTATTACAACCCGGGTGCCTGGGGTTACTATTCTCCCTATAACAGCCTGAACTATTACCGGTGGATGGACCCCTGGAACAGGTGGGGTGCCTCCACAACCCGGCATTATGCAGAGAACATCATCGTCATGAGTTTTGACAAGGACGCAAAACTGGAATGGTCCAATTTCGTGCGCAAGACTCAGTTTGATGATAACTCCGATATTTTCCTCAGTTATAACATTTTCTATACGGGCAGGGAAGTCAGGTTCCTGTTCAATTCACTGGAAAGAAGGGAGTTGCTGCTGAACTCCGTGACCATCAATGCCGAGGGCAATATGAAGCGCGATCCAACAATGAAGAGCCTTGACAGGAATTACGAGTTCATGCCCCGCTTCGGCAAGCAGATAGGTGCAAATACGGTGGTGTTGCCGGCCATGTACAAGAATTATATTTGTTTCGCCAAAATAGATTTCTAATACGTGCCGGGAATATTCAGAACCACCAATCCTTTCAGCATCGTTATCCTGTTCTTTTACGGACTCATCCTCCGTTTTGCTGCATTCATGAAACCGGTGGTTCCTGAGTCCAGCCCCTCTGACGGTGTGCTGTACCAAAGCATGATGAGGGGGTTGAAGAATATGGGCGATGGCTCTCCGGTCATTTATTCCGTTCTCGCCTATATCCTGATCTTCACCCAGGCTTTGTTGCTGAACTCCGTTTTTTTCAGGCACCGCCTGCTGGCACGTCCCAACTATGTTCCTGCGTTGGCGTATGTCATGATCACGGCCTTGTTCCCGGAGTGGTGGACGCTGTCTTCAACCCTTGTAGCCAACAGCCTGTTGATCTGGGCCTGGTCTAACCTGTCTGACCTCTACAAAAGCCAGAAAGCCAAGCAGATCCTGTTCAACACGGGCATTATCATTGGCCTGGGTTCATTCTTTTATTTCCCTGCAATCGCGTTTGTGTTGATGGTGCTCGCCGCGCTGTTGATCATGCGGCCCGTAAATATCCCCGAGTGGTTCATCGGCCTGCTCGGCGCCACCATACCGTATTACTTCCTGTTCGCCTGGCTATACCTCAGCGGTAACTTTGACCTCGCAAAGTACCTGCCGAAGATCAGCGTGAGTTACCCCCAGTTCCAGCAAAGCCTCTGGGCATGGGTAGGGTTGCTTCTGCTCATGGTACCCTTCCTTTTCTCCGGGTTCTATATCCAGAACGCCATTCTTCGCATGCTGATCCAGGCCAGGAAGAACTGGAGCCTGTTGCTGGTTTACCTGTTGATCGCCCTGTTGGTGCCCTTCATCAACGGTAGCAGGGGTTTCAGCTACTGGATACTCTGCGCAGTTCCCTTTGCGGCTTTTCACTCCAATTATTATACAGCCCCGCAGAAAAAGCTGGTGCCGAACATTGTATACTGGGTGACCAGCGGGTTTGTGCTGGCGTTGAATTACTATGTGTTGAATCATTGAGCATCGCCCCATTGCCAACTGCCCCAATGCCCCATTGCCACATTGATTTCCTATCGCCCATTGCCAACTGCCCCAATGCCCCATTGCCACATTGATTTCCTATCGCCCATTGCCAACTGCCCCAATGCCCCATTGCCACATTGATTTCCTATCTTTGCCCCTCAATCAGGTATATGAAATTTGGCGTTGTTGTATTCCCCGGTTCCAATTGCGACAGGGATATCATGGACAGTATCAGGAATGACCTGGGACTGGAGGTTATCCAGCTTTGGCATAAAGACAAGGACCTGTCCATGTTCACTACGGACGACTGCATTGTGCTGCCCGGCGGCTTTTCGTTTGGCGACTATCTGCGCTGCGGTGCCATCGCCAAGTTCAGCCCCATGATGCAGAGCGTCATTGAGTTCGCAAACAGGGGAGGCAAGGTGCTGGGTATCTGCAACGGCTTCCAGATCCTCTGTGAATCAGGCTTGCTGCCCGGCGCGCTGCTCAGGAACGCCAACCAACAATTCGTCTGCAAGAACGTTTTCATAAAGGGTGCCGATGGCAAACCGCTCCGGATACCCGTTGCCCATGGGGAAGGCCGCTACTACGCGGACGAGCAGCTGCTTGACCAACTGGAAGCCAACGGGCAGGTCATCTACCGGTATTGCGATGCCAACGGCGAGGAGACCTCGGCCTCAAACCCGAACGGATCCACCCGCAACATCGCCGGTATCCGCAATGCCGCCGGAAACGTGTTCGGGATGATGCCGCACCCTGAAAGGGCAACGGCTTCAGTGCTGGGAAATACGGATGGACTGGCGGTGTTCAACCAGCTTTTCTCCGTGTCCAGGACGGCTGAGCCCGCACTTTAAAGATTAATTAAGAAGTTTCCTGCAAGCTTTTGCAGGATCTTTCGTCTTACTAACAGAAACGCAAGTATGAAACATATCGTCCTGTTTGCATTCGCAGTTCTGGCCTCCGGTGTATCCTTCGCGCAGTCTGGTTCTGCCAGGCAAGTCAGCTGGACCTACAAGGCTAAGAAGATCTCAGACAATGTTTATGAGGTGAGGATGAGTGCCGTCATCAATGGCAATTATCACATGTACGCCCAGCAGGCCGGGGTGGAAGGGCCCGTTCCTACCACCGTGAAATTCTCTCCCAACCCCCTGGTGGTCCTTGACGGCAAAACCAAGGAGGAAGGTAAGGTGATCAGGAAGTTTGAGTCCGCCTGGGACGGCAATGTCAACTATTTTGAGAAGAAAGTTGACCTGGTGCAGATCGTGAAGCTGAAGGGGAAAGTGAAGACCAATGTTGCAGGCAAGATCGAATTCATGGTCTGCAATGACAACCAGTGCCTGCCGCCTTCAGAGGTTGATTTCAAAGTTGCCCTTAACTAGACCGTGCTCCGGGTAGTACCCCGGGCCGGAACTTTGCATATATCATGAACCGATTCCTGCTGCTCCTCCTGTCTTTGGCATTGATGCTGGGCCATCTTTCTGTTAAAGCACAAGATTCTACTGCACTCCGTTGGACCGTTACCAGTGAAAAAAGGGGACAAGGCGAGTATTTGCTCCGGTTCTCATCGCCCATAACAAATAACTGGCTGCTGTACGCACCCGGCCAGGATCTTTCCGGGATCAGCACAGCCCAGCTCAACCTGCAGGATTCTTCTATAACGGTATTGCAACCACTTACGGCGGAAGGCCCGGTTGCGGAGATAACCAGTGAACTTTTTGAGAATGCGAAGGTCAGCGTGCAGAACAATGCCGCGGAGTGGACGGTACGCATCAGGATCCCCGGTGAAGTGCCTGCCAAGCTATTAGGAACCTTGCAATACACCTACGGTAAAGGGGATGAATTCTATCCATTGGAAAGTTTTGCCTTTGAAGTGCCACTGGAAGGCGGCGTACAGGCGAACAACAGGATAGTTATTGAAAAGCTTGATATCAACAAGCCCGCCCGGGATTGCGGGGGTCCTGACAGTGGGCTTTCGAACAGCGGGCCGTCCAAGAGCCTCTGGAGCATTTTCTTCCTGGGTTTCCTTGGCGGGCTGGTTGCGCTGCTGACGCCTTGCGTTTTCCCGATGGTGCCGCTGACGGTGTCATTCTTCACCAAAAGGTCAGGCGAGAAGAATGGCTTGCTCAATGCGTCCATGTACGGATTCTTCATCTTCCTGATCTACATATCATTCAGCATACCATTCCACCTGATTGGCAAGGTATCGCCCACTATCTATAATGATATCTCCACCAATATCTGGCTGAACCTTATTTTCTTTATCATCTTCATCGCCTTTGCGATCTCCTTCTTCGGGTATTATGAGATCACATTGCCCAGTGGCATCGCCAACAAGGCCAATGCAAAACAGGGCTCCAATATATTCGGCATTTTCTTCATGGCGCTTACCCTCGCCATCGTGTCTTTCTCCTGCACCGGGCCCATCCTGGGTACGCTGTTGGTGGGAACGGCATCGGAAGGTGCATGGCCGCTGACGGCGGCCTTGCAGGCTTTGGTGTTGCGCTTGGTCTTCCATTCGCGCTGTTCGCCATGTTCCCGCAGTGGCTGCAATCGCTCCCGCGGAGCGGCGGCTGGCTGAACACGGTCAAAGTGGTGCTTGGTTTCGTTGAGCTGGCGCTCGCGTTGAAATTCCTTTCGAATGCTGACCTGGTGGCGCACTGGGGCATTCTTCCCCGCGAGCTTTTCTTCGCTATCTGGGTGTTGATCGGTGCCGGGCTTTTTGTTTACCTGATGGGATGGCTGAGGTTCCCGCATGATACGCCCGGACAGAAGATCAGTTGGGGACGAAGGGGCTTCGCGTTGGCAGTGCTGGCCTTCTCACTCTACCTCTCTCCGGGTGTGACCAATACCAAGGCCGCCAACCTGAGCCTGGTGAGCGGTTTCCCTCCGCCGGCATGTTACAGTTTGTATGAACACCCGGTGAACTGCGAAGAGCCTTTGAAAGATTATGACGAGGCGCTGAAGCTGGCGAAGGAAACGGGTAAGCCCATACTGATAGACTTCACCGGCTGGGCATGCGTGAATTGCAGGAAGATGGAAGAGAATGTGTGGACCAAAGCAGAGGTGAAGGAGTTGATGGAGAAATATGTGCTGGTGTCACTGTATGTTGACGATAAAGCCAAGCTTCCCGCAAGCCAGCAGTTCATGTACAAGGCCAAGGACGGCTCACAAAGGAAGATCGTTACGGTGGGGGATAAATGGTCCAATTTCCAGACCGAGAATTTCCAGGCGTCCTCCCAGCCCTGGTATGTTGCCATCAGTGCCGATGAGAAATTACTTACCGCTCCTGTTGGATATACGCCTGATGTTAAGGCATATGTGGCTTGGCTGCAGTGCGGTTTGGGAGCAATGAAGAAGTAAAAAAAGTCAAAAGTCAAAAGTCAAAAACGGCTTCCTAAGGTTCCGTTTTTGACTTTTGACTTTTGACTTTTTTACTTATGAATTTATAAAGCTATTTGCTTTTCAACCATCAGCTTACGGAGGTTGATAAGCCCGTAGCGCATACGGCCGAGCGCGGTATTAATGCTGCAGTTGGTCATGGCAGCGATCTCTTTGAAGCTCATATCTGCATAATGCCTGAGAATGATCACTTCGCGCTGGTCTGCGGGAAGGAGATCCAGCATCTGGCGAACGCGGTCGTGGCTCTGGCGCTGCATCATTTTGCGGTCCGCACCATCCTCTGTGAAGTTCAGCACCTCGAAAATGTCACGGTCTTCGCTGTTCTTGATCATCGGCGTACGCTTCACCTTGCGGAAATGGTCAACGCAGAGGTTGTGGGCAATACGCATCGCCCAAGGCAGGAATTTTCCTTCTTCTGTATAACGGCCACCGCGTACGGTGTCAATAACACGGATGAAAACGTCCTGGAAAATGTCCTCGGCGAGGTACTTGTCTTTAACGAGCAGGAAGATAGACGTGTAGATCTTGTCTTTGTGACGGTGATCAAAGTTTCAAGGGCAGATGAATCACCGTCCTGAAAAAGATTGATCAGTTGCTGGTCAGAGTAATTGGTTAGGGACTTCATGGCTTCTTGGTTTTTGATTGGTTTGGATTTGGCACCAATAAACCGTTAAGATAGAAGCCTTATTCAGTGAGGAGAATAGAAGGTTTCGGTCTTTTAGGAATATTGGTACGGCTAAAGTAAGTAGTTTTTTGAAATAACCAAACGTTCAGTTAAAATTTTTTAGCCGGGCGTGCGTTGGCCCGGCTTAGTATGCTGCAAACGGTATTTGCACGAAATGCAGTACTGCTCAAGGTTTCGCTGAACTTATTATGCCTTGAAAATGTTAGTTTTGGGCATCTTCATGAAGACAAAAAAAAAATTCCGGAAAGGCCCTTTCCGGGCAGGAAAAAGCCGGATCTGAGGACATCAGCATCCACGGAGCAAGGGTCCATAACCTCAAAAACGTATCGGTTTCCATCCCCAGGAGCAAGTTCGTAGTGGTGACAGGTGTGTCCGGCTCGGGCAAATCATCCCTCACCATAGACACTTTATACGCAGAAGGCCAGCGTCGCTATGCTGAATCCCTCAGTGCCTACGCGCGGCAGTTCCTCAACAGGATGAATAAGCCTGACGTGGACTACATAAAAGGACTTTGTCCTGCCATAGCCATTGAACAAAAGGTGGTTACGCGCACCCCGCGCTCTACTGTGGGCAGTATGACGGAGATATACGATTATCTCCGGCTTCTGTTTGCCCGCACCGGGAAAACCATATCACCTGTTTCGGGAAGGGAGGTGAAGAAAGACGATGTTACGGACGTGGTCAATGCCATCAAGGCAATGGAGCATGGCAGCAAGGTGTATATACTCAGCCGCTTTCATTTCCATGGCAAGCGGGATGTGAATGAGGAGTTGAACATTCTGATACAGAAGGGTTTTTCCAGGATCTATGACACCCATGCCAAAGGCTTGGGCAGGATAGAGGAAATGCTGGAGTGGAAGAAATGGAAACCCTCTCAGGATACTTATGTGCTGGTAGACAGGGTGGTGGTGAAGGATTTTGAAGAGGAGGATCTCCATCGGCTTGCAGATTCTGTGAATACTGCTTTTTATGAGGGTGAAGGCGAGGTGCATGTGTTGGTGAATGAAGACCAGATGCTGCAGTTCTCCAATCGCTTTGAACTGGACGGGTTGAAGTTTGAGGAGCCGGTACCTAACCTTTTCTCTTTCAACAATCCTTATGGTGCATGCCCCGTGTGTGAAGGGTTTTCGCAGATCCTGGGCATAGATAAGGACCTGGTGGTGCCGGACCATCGCCTGAGTGTGTACGAAGGTGCCGTAGCGCCTTGGAAAGGCGAGAAACTGGGCAAGTGGAAAGACCAGTTCGTCCGCGGTGCGGCTAAGAATGGCTTTCCCATTCACAGGCCTGTGGCCGATCTTTCTCCTGAGCACCTGGAGATCCTTTGGGAGGGCGATAAGCACGTGTATGGCATCAATGATTTCTTCAAGGAGGTAGAGCAGAACCTGTACAAGGTGCAGTACCGTGTGCTGTTGTCCCGTTACCGCGGAAGAACCACCTGCACTGCTTGTAAAGGTTACCGGTTGCGTAACGAAGCGTTGTATGTGAAGGTGGGCGGCAAACATATCGGCGAGTTGAGTGAGATGCAGGTGCGGGACCTTGCAACCTGGTTTGATGAATTGAAGATGAGCGATCACGATAAGGAGATCGCCAAGAGGATATTGATCGAAGTGAGGCAGCGGTTGAAGACATTGATCGATGTGGGCCTTGGGTACCTGACGCTCAGCAGGCTGGCGAACAGCCTGAGCGGAGGTGAGAGCCAGCGGATACAGCTCACCCGCAGCCTCGGCTCCAACCTCACCAATTCATTATACATATTGGATGAGCCGAGTATTGGCCTGCACTCCAGGGATACGGAAAGACTGATCAGCGTGTTGAAGAACCTTCGGGACCTTAACAATACCGTGGTGGTAGTAGAGCACGACGAGATGATGATGAAAGAAGCGGATCATATCATTGACATGGGACCGCTTGCTTCGCACCTGGGTGGGGAAGTGATCGCAGAGGGAGACCGTGACGCCATCATGAAGAATCCCAACAGTCTCACGGGAAAATACCTTAAAGGTGAGTTGAGCATTGACCCGCCCGCAAGACCGCGTAAGTGGACAAGGAGTATCAGGGTGGAAGGGGCCAGGCAGAACAACCTTCAGAATATTGATGTGGAGTTCCCCCTCAATGTGCTTTGCGTGGTGAGTGGTGTCAGTGGCAGTGGGAAGACCACCTTGATCAAGCAGATCCTGTATCCCGCGTTGAGCAAGCTGAAAGGTGAGTATGGAGATAAAGTAGGTGCACACAAAGCCGTTTCAGGGATGTAGACCAGATCTCACAAATAGAGATGGTTGACCAGAACCCCATAGGCAAGTCGTCCCGCAGCAATCCCATCACATATATCAAGGCCTATGACGAGATCAGGGACCTCTATGCATCACAGCCCTTGAGTAAGATGCGCGGTTTCCAGCCCAAGCATTTTTCTTTCAATGTGGATGGCGGCCGATGCGATACCTGCAAGGGAGAAGGCGAGCAGCTGGTGGAGATGCAATTCCTTGCAGACGTACACCTGGTCTGCGAAAGCTGCGGCGGAAAGCGGTTCAAGGAGGAAGTACTGGAAGTGACATACAAGGAGAAGAGCATTCATGACGTGCTGGAGATGAGTGTGGACCTGGCGATGGATTTCTTTGCCGATAAACCTGACATTGCCAAGCGGATCAAGCCCTTGCAGGATGTAGGCCTGGGCTATGTGAAACTGGGGCAGAGTTCAGCAACGTTGTCCGGCGGTGAGGCCAGCGTGTTAAGCTTGCGTCTTTCCTAGGCAAGGGTAAGGCGCAGGGGCATATCCTGTTCATCTTTGACGAGCCCACTACGGGTCTTCATTTTCATGATATCAAGAAATTGTTGGCATCATTCAATGCGCTGATAGAGCAGGGGCATTCCATGATCGTGATAGAGCACAATACGGATGTGATCAAAAGCGCCGACTGGCTGATAGATCTTGGGCCAGAGGCAGGCGATGAAGGCGGTACCCTCGTGTATGCCGGTGTGCCTGCGGGGATCAAGAAGGTGAAGAACAGCTGGACGGGTAAAGTGTTGGATTAGGTGCCGGACCGTCAAAATGTGTTATTGATGCAGAAGAAGTTAAAAAAGGCAGGACCCTGTGCTTTACCATCCAAATACAGAAAAATACTAACCAGAGAAAAAAGAAGATAGGGTACGGATCGATCAAACATTTTAAGAAGTCACAGGGTCCTTGCCAATATTTTATGTCAGTTCGCAGGTTGCAGTTCGCAGCGAGCAATGCGAACTGCGAACTGCGCCATGCGAACTACTCATTGGTTCTATATACGCAGAAAAGCTTCCATTCGTATGTTTCACATCGCAATGGAAGCTTTTCTTATCTTATGCTAATAGCTGTTCTAGCGCAGCCTGTCCAGGCTCTTGATCAGCTTTTCATCATTACGGATACCGCCGATGGCCAGTGAGAAGAAGATGACCATCAGTATGGGCATGATCGCCCCGAATTTCCAGGAGCTCTGCATGAAGTTGGCGGATGTCTTATAATCGTTCACTATCCAAACCTCCAGCCCGATCAGTACCAGCGAAAGCAGGAAGCCTACCCACGCCAGGTTCTTCTGCGTCTTCCTGTTCTTGAACAGGAAGATGGTCACGAAGCCAAGCAGGCATGTGGCGATGTTGGCGGCGAAATACAACAGGTTCTCTGTTCCTACGAAATTCTTGATGCTTCCATCCTGCAGTGTTCCGGTCCAGATGGGGAGCTTATAGGTGAGGAGGCCTGCAACGCCGGCAAGGAGAAGCCAGAGGGATTGTATTCTTTGGATCATGATCGGTAATAGTTAGTAGTTATTTGATATTACATCGCGGGATAGAGCGGAAAGTTGTTCATGAATGTATTCACCTCTTTGCTCACTTCCTTGACAATGGTCTCATTGTCAATATTCATCAGCACTTTGTCAATGAGGCTTACCACTGTTTCCATGTCGTTCTCTTTCATCCCCCGTGTGGTAATGGCGGGAACGCCAACGCGCATACCTGAAGTTACGAAGGGGCTCTTATCGTCAAAAGGCACCGCGTTCTTGTTCAGGGTGATATGTGCCCTGTCCAGTGTTTCCTGGGCTTTCTTACCGGTGATATTCTTGTTCCTCAGGTCAATCAGCATCAGGTGGTTGTCTGTTCCGCCGCTGATGATCTGGTAGTTCCTGGACACGAAAGCTGCGGCCATGGCCTGTGCATTGGCCTGTACCTGTTTGGCGTATGCAGTGAAATCATCGCTGAGGATCTCGCCAAAGGCAATGGCCTTGCCGGCGATCACGTGTTCCAGCGGCCCGCCCTGCGTACCGGGAAATACTGCCATATCCAGCAAGTTGCTCATCATCCTGGTGTTGCCCTTCACATCTTTAAGGCCAAAGGGGTTCTCAAATCCTTGCCATCAGTATGATACCGCCACGGGGGCCACGAAGTGTCTTATGCGTGGTGGATGTAACGAAATGGCAGTGGTTGAAGGGGGAAGCCAGCAGCCCTTTGGCGATAAGGCCGGCAGGGTGTGCAATGTCTGCCATCACAAAGGCTCCCACTTCGTCTGCAACGGCACGGATGCGGGCATAGTCCCAGTCCCTGCTGTAGGCGGATGCGCCACAGATGATGAGTTTGGGTTTGTGTTCCCTTGCCTGCTGCTCCAGCATGTCATAATCCACGATACCATCTTCCTTCCTTACCCCGTAGAATTTTGCATTGTATGTTTTGCCGGAGAAGTTGACCGGAGAGCCGTGTGTGAGGTGACCGCCCATAGCGAGGTCGAGCCCGAGTATGGTATCGCCGGGCTGGAGTATAGCGAGCATCACGGCAGCATTGGCCTGTGCTCCGCTATGGGGTTGTACGTTGGCGTACTCGCAATTGAACACCTGTTTGATCCTGTCGATTGCCAGCTGTTCCACCTGGTCCACGATCTCACAACCACCATAATACCTTCTGCCGGGATAGCCTTCTGCATATTTATTGGTGAGGGCGCTTCCCATTGCTTTCATGACGTTGTGCGAAGTGAAGTTCTCAGATGCGATCAGTTCGATGCCATTACGCTGGCGCTCGAGTTCTTTGGCGATGAGGTCAAAAACGAGTGTGTCCATAGCGCGAAAATACGCTAATTCGTGCATTGGCTGATTTAGGACTTGGGGGCTGTTGATAAAGGGTGAGTGCTTATATTGATTTAGCCACCTGTGAATCAGAGAATCCGTAATTTCGGCCGATGAAGGCGATCATTCCGGTAGCCGGGGCGGGCACCAAGCTTCGTCCCCATACCTATACCCAACCCAAGGCACTGATCCCGCTGGCCGGCAAAACCATCCTCAGCATTATCATCAACCAGCTGTTGGAGGCGGGAATACAGGAATATGTTCTTGTTACCGGTTACCTGGGTGATAAGATCCAGGATTATGTGAGGAAGGAATACCCGCAGCTCAAGGTCCATTTCATTCAACAGAACGAACGCAAGGGACTGGGCCATGCCATACACCTGACCAAAGAGATCATCGGCAACGATGAAATTTTCGTTGTACTGGGTGATACCATTTGCGAATATGACGTCAAGGATTTCCTGGCACAACAAGGTTCGGTGCTCGGTGTGAAGAAGGTGGATGACCCCAGGAATTTCGGCGTGGCGGAGATCGATGAAGCCGGCCTGATCAGCAGGGTGGTGGAGAAGCCCCATATCCCCAAGTCCAACATGGCGCTGGTTGGCCTTTACAAGATCAGTGATACGGCCAATCTTTTCCAGTGCCTGGAGAACATTATTTCCCTGGAACAGAAAACGCATGATGAGTTCAATCTTACCGATGCGCTGGAGTGCATGATCAAGGCGGGAACGAAGTTCTCCCTTACAAGGTGGCAACTGGTTCGACTGTGGAAGAAAGGAGACCCTGCTGGAAAGCAATGCCACGCTGCTTAAGAAATTCGGCGGCGTAGTGGCCGAAGAGCATAATTTCGAGAATATCATCATCATCCCCCCGGTTTCCATTGCGCCGGGTTGCGATATCCGCAACTCCATCATCGGCCCAATGTGGCGATAGGGGAGAAGACCAACATCAATTACTCCATCGTCAAGGATTCCATTATCGGCTCTTTCTCTAAACTCTATGATGTTGTGCTGCATGATTCCATCATCGGCAGTGATACCGAGATCAAGGGTGAGACGAGGACGCTGAATATCGGGGATAATACAGAGATCGACCTGGGCTGATCTTACAATTAACAATTGGCAATTGACAATTAGCAATTGGTATGGCAAATCGTGTTTGTGACCTTTTTGGGATACAGTATCCGATCATACAGGCAGGGATGGTATGGGCATCCGGGTGGAAGCTTGCCGCTGCGGTCAGCAATGCCGGAGGATTAGGCTTGCTGGGGTCCGGGTCCATGTATCCCGATGTGTTGCGCGAGCATATACGCAAATGCAAGGCTGCCACGGACAAACCCTTTGGCGTCAACGTACCCATTCTCTATGCGGATATAGAAAAACACATGCAGATCATCCTGGAAGAGAAAGTGCCCATCGTTTTCACTTCTGCCGGCAATCCTAAAACTTGGACGCCCTTGCTTAAGGCGGCAGGCATCAAAGTGGTGCACGTGGTGAGCAGCAGCAAATTCGCTTTGAAATCCCAGGAAGCAGGTTGTGATGCGGTGGTGGCGGAGGGTTTTGAGGCAGGTGGACATAACGGTCGCGAAGAGACCACTACGATGGTACTTGTTCCACTTGTTAGGGAAGCGGTTAGCATTCCCGTGATAGCGGCGGGGGAATTGCCACGGGCAGACAGATGCTGGCGGCCATGGCTCTCGGGGCTGATGGGGTGCAGGTTGGCTCACGTTTCGTGGCCTCTGAGGAGGCTTCTTCACATCTTGCTTTCAAGGAAGCGGTTATCCATGCCAGTGAGGGAGACACGCACTTGTCCATGAAAGACGTGGTGCCTGTAAGACTGCTCAAGAATAAATTCTATGAACAGGTGCGCGAACTCGAAGCGCGCGGTGCCTCAAAGGAAGAACTCATTGCACTGCTTGGCCGCGGGCGCGCTAAGAAAGGCATGTTCGAAGGCGACCTCGTTGAAGGTGAGCTCGAGATAGGGCAGGTTGCAGCATCTGTCAGGAGGATATTGCCCGCCGCAGATATAGTTCAGGAAATATGGAATGACTATATAGGAGGGATTGAGGAATTAAGGAAATGGGGAATTGAAAAGAAGGCATCTCCAAAATGAAAAATGGTTCAGAAAATAACAGCAAAGCTGTTATTTTCTGAACGCCCACTTCGCCATCTCTTTCCAGGTGGCTTTCTTTCCATACATAAGGATGCCGGTACGGTATACCTTGCCGGCGAACCAGGTGGTGAAGAGGAAGCCGCCGATGAGCGACAGCATGGATGCAGCCAGCTGCCAGTAGGGCACGGTGTCCGGCACGCCAAATGGGATCCGGCCCATCATCACGATCGGTGATGTGAACGGTATGATGGATGCCCACACGGCCACGGGGCTGTTGGGGTTTTGCAAACTGCTGGTAAGGATGATGAATCCAAATATGATAGGCATGGTGATGGGCAGCATCAGGCTTTGCGCTTCCTGCGGGTCTTCATTGATCACGGAGCCGATGGCGGCGAACAGTGATGCGTAGAACAGGTATCCGCCCAGGAAGTAGAAGAGGAAGCAGCCGATGATGAGCGGCCAGTTGGCCCCTTCGGTCAAAGTTGTTTTTGCCTGCATCACTTTGATGGCCATGGAGCTGTTGCCCGGCATATTCTGCTGCTGTTGCTGCGCCTCCTGGACCTGTTGCAGTGTTTCCGGCGACAGGAACATCTGTGCGCCCCAGCCTATCAGTAAGATCAGGCCTATCCATAGCAGGAACTGCGTGAGGCCAACGCCGGCAATGCCGATGATCTTGCCGAACATCAGCTCAAATGGTTTGCAGGAGGATACGATCACCTCCGCAATGCGGTTCATTTTTTCTTCGGCCACGCCCCTCATAACCATCGCTCCAAAGATGAACATGGTGATATAGATCAGGATACCGCTGCCGAACCCGATGCCATAGGCCAGGCCGGCATTGGACTCCTTGGCCTTGCCGTCTTTTTCCTTCACCTTATTGGTGAGCACAACAGCGTCATCCGTTGCCTTGCTGATGGAATCCAGGGTGCTCTTGTCGATACCCCGCTGCTGCAACAGGTTACTCTCAATGGCTTTGTTCAGTTGCTTTTCGATGTATCCTTTAGCGCCCAGGCCTACCTGCTTGTTTGAGATCAGCGCATAATCGTTCCCGTTGTTAGGGAGATAAAGTACGCCGTCATAACCTTTCTTATTATAGTTAAGGCTGTCAACAGTTGCATCGAATGTGAATACTACGGAGCTTGAATCGCTTTTCAGGTTGCTTTTGAAAAAGCCGGGATCGTTGACCACTGCGATCTTCTGCTTTTCACGCGAATTGATGGCGAAATAGGTGGAACCGAAAATGAAAATAACCATGACCACAGGGAGAAGAAAGGTTGACAGTAGGAAGGTCTTGTTCCTTACCCTGGTGAGATATTCCCTTTGTATGATGATCCAGATCTTGTTCATGATGTGTGATTAAGCGTTCACGTTTTCAAATTGCCTTGCCTTGGGGTTGATTCAACCAGGCGGATGAAGATGTCATTCAGGGAGGGCAGGATCTCATTGAATGAATGTATGCCCAGGTTCTTGTTGATGAAATACTGCAGGATGTCATTGGTGGTGAATCCTTCGGTTTTCTTGATCACCAGTTCCTGTTCTTTCTTGTCCACCACCTGGAAGAGGTGTATCGCCAGGTGCTCAGGGTGGATCTTGTCGTCAAACTCTATCCTGAACAGGTTTTCCTTGAACTCCTGCTTCACGCCGTTCACGGAACCGTCAAGGATCTTGCGGCCTTTGTTCACGAGTATGATATGGTCACAGATCTCTTCCACCTGTTCCATCCTGTGGGTGCTGAAGATGATGGTGTGTCCGGACTTGGCGAGGCGGAAGATCTCATCCTTGATCAGGTTGGCGTTGACGGGGTCCAGCCCGCTGAAAGGTTCATCGAGTATGATCAGGTCCGGCTCGTGCAATACGGTGGTGACAAACTGGAGCTTCTGGCTCATGCCCTTGCTCAGGTCTTCCACTTTCTTGTTCCACCAGCTCTGCATCTCGAACTTCACGAACCAGTGCTTGATCTTTTCAATGGCTTCCGAACGGGAAAGGCCTTTGAGCTGCGCGAGGTAGACAGCCTGTTCGCCGATCTTCATTTTCTTATAGAGGCCACGCTCTTCCGGCATGTAGCCGATAGCGCCAACCTGTTTGACGGGGTCATAGGGCTGTCCGTTGAGGATGATCTGTCCTTCGTCAGGATAGAAGATGCCCGTTACCATCCGCAGCAGTGTGGTCTTGCCCGCGCCGTTGGGGCCAAGCAGGCCGAAGATGGATCCTTTTTCAATGTTGAAGCTGATATCATCCACCGCTTTCTGGGTGGCAAAATATTTTTTGAGGTTGTGTACCTCCAATAGGTTCTGCATACGCTCAGTTAGTTGCGTGAAGTTAGCAGATGTTACGCGTGGATGGTAAATTATTTATATGAATGGGCTATGGCCGCTGCCACCTTCTGCCCGTCCATGGCCGCGCTTACGATGCCCCCGGCATATCCGCGCCTTCCCCGCAGGGATAGAGATTGGTTATTTGCGGGTGGCGGAACATTTCGTCCCGCGGTATGCGGACGGGCGATGATGTGCGGCTTTCCGTTGCAACCACCACCGCTTCATTGCTGAGGTAGCCGCGCATGTTCCTGCCAAAGGCTATGAACCCTTCCTGCAGCCTTTTATGGATGAATGGGGGGAGTACATCCACCAGGTGTGTGCTTTTCAGCCCGGGTACATAGGAGCAGTCCGGCATTGAGTTGGAGAATTTGTTTCTGGTGAAATCTTCCAGCCTTTGTGCAGGTGCCACGAACTTTCCGCCTCCTGCCCGTAAGCGGTTTCTTCCACCATGTTCTGGAATTTCATCATCAGCAGCGGGTCATTCTCATCCGTTTGCAGGGAGGGAAAGAATTTTTTGGTGCTGCTGTGGAACAGGTCGGCCATATTGACCTCCACCACCATGCCGGAATTGGCATAAGGGTTATTGCGTTTGGAAGGGCTCCATCCATTTACTACCAGTGCCCCTGCAGATGTGGATGCGGGAGCGATGATGCCGCCCGGGCACATGCAGAAGGAGAACACCCCTTTGCCATCCACCTGTTGAACCAGTGAATAAGAGGCAGGGGGGAGACTGGCATCACGGATGTTGCATTTATACTGGATACTGTCTATCAGTGCCTGTGGGTGTTCCACCCTTACGCCCAGTGCAAAGGGCTTGCTTTCGATCAATATACCCTTGTGGTGCAGCAGCGAGAAAATATCCCTTGCAGAATGCCCTGTGGCCAGTATGAAGGCATCGGCATTTATTCGGTTACCCGCTGCTGTTATGGCGCTGCGGATCTTTCCCTTCTCCAGGTCCAGATCCGTCAGTTTTTCAGAGAACAGTACTTCCCCGCCGCAGGCGATGATGTGCTCCCTGATGGCGGTGATGATGTGGGGGAGTTTATTGGTGCCGATGTGGGGATGGGATTCATAAAGTATCCTTTCATCCGCGCCGAAGTGTACGAGCAGGCTGAGGATCTTGTCTATATCGCCCCGCTTATTGCTGCGGGTATAGAGTTTCCCGTCACTGTAGGTGCCGGCGCCTCCTTCGCCAAAGCAATAATTGCTTTCCGGGTTGATGACGCCTTGCTTGTTGAGTGCGGCAAGGTCCCGCCGCCGTTCCCTTACGTCTTTTCCTCTCTCAAGGATGATCGGTTTTATCCCTTGTTCAAGTAGTGCCAGGGCGGCAAATAGACCTGCCGGTCCTGCACCAACGATGGCAACGCTCTTCGCGGCCTGGTGTACATCACGGGAATGAAGGGGTTCCAGGCTTCTTGGAACGAAGGGCTCATTGATGGAGGCCATCAGGCTGAGGTTCACCCAGATGGTCCTGCTCCTGGCATCTATGGAACGCTTGACCGGGTAGAAACCCGAAACGGCGGAGGGTTCTACACCTTCCGCCGCAGCGATGTATTCTCTCACCACCTCGTCATTCAATGACTCAGTTGGTGTTATCCTCAGTGTGATCTTCTTCTGCATGTATTGAAGTTGGAAGCCTGAACCCTTCTCCCTTCCACCTTCTCCCTAGAACGGCAGGTCATCTGCAGACGCAGGGGGCATATCATTATAAGCAGCAGGGGGTGGCATGTCCACCGGCGCGCTGCCCATGGCGGCCTGTTCAATGCGCCACGCGTCAAGGTTGGTGATGTAGTTGGTATTGCCGTTCTTTTCCCACTTGGTGCCTTTGATATTGAAATGCACCTTGATGGTATCGCCCACGTTGAAGCGGTCTACCAGCGCCGTGCGGTCCTGCACGCTCTGGAACTTGATATAATTGTTAATGGTCCTCCCGTTGATGTCTTCGGTGGTCTCTATCACGAACTCCCTGGTGCGGAAGGTTTCTGTACGCTGGACGGTGTCAAATTTGGCAACCAGCTTACCTGTTACGTCAAAACCCATGTTGGAAAAATTTGGCCGAAGTTACCGCTATAATTTAGGAAGCGGGATGGAGAGAAAAAATCTTTTTTACCCATGGTTTTGGGTACCTTCAACCTGTATGAAAAAGGTATTTCTCTTACTGGGTTCATTTTCATTCCTGCTCCTCAGTTGCCACACTTCATACCAGCCGCGCACCATAGCTTTTAAGGATTACCAGGTGGTCACAAGCCTGGGCGCAGACTCATCGTACAACACATATCTCAAGCCATTCCGGGACAGTATGGTTGTTGCCATGGGAGAGGTGGTGGGCAATGCGGCCAGGCGTATGGATGTGAAAAGGCCTGTGACCACGTTGGGCAATTTCATGGCGGATGCATACCTCGTGATGGCGAGGGAGAAATTTGACAAGGAGGCGGATGTGTCCGTGATGAACATGGGCGGTATCCGCAAGCCTTATATAGAACAGGGTGCCATCACCCGGGGGATGGTGTTTGAGATCATGCCCTTTGACAATGTGATGACGCTGGTAACAGTGAGGGGAGACCAGTTGAAGAAGTTCCTGGACGCCTCTATGGCGGAAGGGGGAGGTGTTGCCGGGATGAGCTTTTCCACTGACGGAAAGCAGGTGAGCAATGTATTGATAGGCGGCAAGCCCCTCGATCCCGGGGCTGAATACACCCTGGTGACATCTGACTATGCTTCCAACGATCCGCGGATGGCCTGGTTCTACGGGCCGGCAAAGAAAAAACAGACCACCTACCTGCTGAGGGAGTGCATCATAGACCATATCATGAAAATGGGCAGGGAGGGTAAGGCAATTGGCGAACAACTCGAAAACAGGATATCCAGTGACAAGTAGAAGATCATTCATCCGTTCCACCGCGATGGCGGGCGCATCGTTCCTGGTAGCCCATCCGGTGTTGTATGCTGCAGAGAAACCCGCTTCCCGTAAGCTCGTGATCCTGCACACCAACGATGTGCACAGCAGGCTTGACCCTTTCCCTGACGGACAGTACGCCGGCAAGGGGGGCGTGGCCTCCAGGGCTGCGCTGGTGTCAAAGATCAGGCAGGAGGAAGAGCATGTGTTGCTCCTGGACGCAGGCGATATGTTCCAGGGAACACCCTACTTCAACTTGTACAAAGGCGAGCCGGAGATCAGGGCGATGAGTATGATGGGATATGATGCAGGCACCATCGGTAATCATGATTTTGATGCAGGTATCGAGAACCTGGCCAGCCAGGTTTCCAGGCATGCGAAATTCCCGATCGTGATCGCCAATTATGACTTTTCAGGAACGCCGATGGAGCACCTTCATCGCCCATATCACATCATAAAAAAAGGTGATCTGAAAATTGGAATTACAGGTGTTGGAATTGAGATGGAAGGACTTGTTGGATTGGGCTTATATGGTGAAACAAAATACCTTGATCCCATAGCAAGGGTTAATGAGATATCCACATATCTTAAGGAGAAGAAGAACTGTGACATCGTGGTATGTTTGTCTCATTTGGGTGACCGTTACAAGAACGAGAAAGTAAGCGATGAAGTGCTTGCGCAAAGGTCAGTGAATACAGACCTGATCATCGGTGCACACACCCATCAATTCTTTGAAAAGCCGCGCCAGTACAAGAATGCAGCGGGTGAACAAGTGATCGTTAACCAGGTGGGTTTCGGAGGGATACAACTGGGGAGAATAGACTATGAATTGATAAAAGGCAAGGCCAGAATGGGTGAAGCATCAGCCCCACTCTTAATTGAAAAAAAATTAGAGAATAAAAAATTTTTTTTCACTATTCCCCGTCCTATATTCGCTACCCTTTTTGAAAAAAACGGTCCGAAATTTTTTTCAGAAAAAAGGTGAAAAGAAGTCAGGAAAAATTAACTACTTTCAGAAGACGATGAAACGAAAAATATATTTACACTCATATGGCCATTGTTTGATGAGAAGGCCACGTTTCTCCTACTCGTATAAGTAGCCACTCTGACCTCTACGCAAAAAGTACTCCGATCCTTTGAAAAAACACAGCTGATTTAGTTTCGATAACCAATAGATTAATTGCTTAAGGTAGAATGGAGAAAACTCACGATAAAGTCTGGACCAACTGCTTAGATATCATCAAGGACATCGTGGAGTGGCAGCATTTCAAAACCTGGTTTGAACCTATTAGGCCTGTTGCGTTGAAAGACAAGGTCCTGACCATTCAGGTTCCCTCGCAGTTCTTCTTTGAATATCTTGAAGAACATTATGTGAACCTGTTGGCAAAGACGCTGAAGAGAGAACTGGGTAAGGAAGCCAGATTGGAATACAGGATAATGGTGGATAGCGGGAATGGGAAAGAGAAGCCGCTTACGATGGACGTTGCCGGCAACGGTTTTAAGACATTCAGCAACCAGGAGATGGATTTCCCCCTGGTGATCAATAATCCCGTCAAGAATCCTTTTGTGATCCCCGGTCTGAAGAAAATGCAGATCGATTCACAGCTCAATCCTATATATAGCTTCGAGAGCTTTGTGGAAGGCGATTGTAACCGCGTTTCCCGCAGGGCGGGAAAGACCGTGGCGGAAAAGCCCGGTGCCACATCCTTCAATCCGCTGGTGATCTATGGCGGGGTAGGCCTGGGGAAAACCCACCTTGCCCAAGCCATTGGCAATGAGGTGAAAAGGCTCCATCCCAACAAGGTGGTGCTCTATGTGAGCTCTGAGAAGTTCATCAACCAGTTCCAGGACCATAGCCGGAACAACGCCATCAATGATTTCATTCATTTCTACCAGCTTATAGACGTGCTCATCATTGATGACGTGCAGTTCTTCAACAGGGCGGAAAAGTCGCAGGACGCGTTCTTCGCGATCTTCAACCACCTGCACCAGAGCGGCAAACAGCTTATCCTTTCATCTGACAAGCCGCCAAAAGACCTTGAAGGCGTTCAGGAAAGGCTGCTCAGCAGGTTCCGCTGGGGTTTGAGTGCAGACCTTCAAGTGCCTGATTATGAGACCAGGATCGAGATCCTGGAAAAGAAAATGAGGAATGACGGCCTCGATATGCCCAAGGAAGTAGTGAAATACATTGCCTATAATATACAAAGCAATGTGCGTGAACTGGAAGGCGCATTAATATCCCTTTTGGCACAATCTTCGCTTAATAAGCGTGAAATTGACCTGGACTTGGCGAAGAAAGTGCTCCGTAATTTTGTGAAAACCTCATCTAAAGAGATCACCATCGATACCATCCAGAAGATGGTATGTGATTACTTTGATGTGCCGTACGACAAGCTCCTGCAAAAAACCCGCAAGCGCGAGATCGTACAGGCCAGGCAGATCACTATGTACCTTGCCAAGATCTTTACCAAGAACTCACTCAAGACCATTGGTGAACATTTTGGCGGAAGGGACCATACAACAGTGATCCACTCCTGCCAGACGGTGAAAGACCTGATGGATACGGACAACCTGTTCCGCGAGAGTGTGATGGAATTGCAGCAGAAAGTGCAGTTGGCGGCCATGTAGTCATTTACCAATAAAGTTTGTTATCCTGTTTAATAGATACGATCCCGCCGCGAGGCGGGATTTTTTTTGTGCCGATGGGCGATTGCGATTGCGATTTTTCCTTATTTTTGCTGCCCTTCAGCAAACGAAAACATTTGTCCCGGTGAGGTGGATGAGTGGCTGAAATCAACGGTTTGCTAAACCGTCGTAGGGCCTTAAAGCTCTACCGAGGGTTCGAATCCCTCCCTCACCGCAAAAAAAGAAGGCCCGCTGTTGCGGGCCTTCTTTTTTTGCGAGGGAGAAGGGAGAAGGGAGAAGGGGGAAGGGGAAGGGGAAGGGAGAAGGGGGAAGCTTCCCTGTTTTCTTTACCTTCGGGGAGATGCTCATGAAGGCTGTCAGATCAGTGGTTCTGTTATTATTAGTGGTTGCGCCTACCCATGCCCAGGACAGCAGCCTGCACCGGGAAAAGGATATTATTGATATCGGCATGAAGGTCCTCGGAAAGGAAAGGGGAGCAGATGCATCAAACAAAAGATCCAAACAGGTGTCCGTAGTGCCGGCGCTGGGATATACCCTCCAGACGGGATTTGCGGCAATCCTCAGCGGCAACGTCGCTTTTTACACAGATACATCAGCCAGGTCAAGGCTTTCCTTTGTTTCATCGTCCATAACCTATTCCCAGTACAACCAGGTCATAGTGCCGGTAGTGGCCAATCTCTGGCTGGATGGCGACAAATGGAACCTCGTCACAGACTTCCGCTATATAAAATACCCTTCTGATATCTACGGCCTGGGAGGGCCTGCGGACCCGGCAAAAGGATACACGGTCAACTTCTCCGGCATCAAGGCCCACCAGACGGTAATGCGTAAGGTTGGAGGGAAAATGTATGCAGGAGCAGGATACTATTACGATAAGTTTTATAAGATAGAGCCCAGCGAAGGTTTGTCGGATGACGTTGCAGAACAGGTGCGCCTGAAAATGGGCAGCAAGGAAACAGCCTCTGGATACGTGTTGCGTTTTCTGCTGGACAACCGGCATAATCCCATCAATTCCTACCAGGGTGTTTTTTTCAATGCCACCTTCAGGGATAACCTCAAGGCAATGGGCAGTGATAACAACTGGAGTTCATTGCAACTTGATGCCAGGACCTATTTCAAATGGCCTGCATCGTCCCACAACATTGTGGCATTGTGGACTTTTCATTGGCTCACTACAGGTGGCGAACCACCATTCCTCATGCTGCCGTCAACCGGGTGGGATGATAACTATAATACAGGACGCGGCTACATACAGGGACGTTTCAGGGGAAGGAATATGCATTACCTGGAAGCAGAGTACAGGTACAGGATCACCAGGAACGGATTGATCGGTGGTGTTGTTTTTGCCAACCTGCAGAAATTCTCCGATGATCTTGCTGCTGAGTACGCCAACGTTCATCCCGGTTACGGCCTTGGACTGCGCATCAAGCTGAACAAATATTCAGGCACCAACCTCTGCATAGATTATGGTTTTGGCGCCAATGGTTCGCGTGGCTTTTTTGTGAACCTGGCTGAAGTTTTCTGAAAAGTCATTGGTCTTGGTTCATGGCCCGTATGATCAGTACGGTATTCAGTATAATGTAGCTGATCAATAGCACCAAGGCGATGATGTTATCCATCCTGATCGCTTTTTCTTCCATATCCCTCTTCACCAGCCTGAGGGAATAGGCATTGGCAGCCACAACAAACAAGATATACATCAGGGTCAGTCCGTGCAGGGCGTCAACAAGCGTGAATGAGGAGGACTCGGGTAGCGAGGAGTCAATGATGTATTTGTTTCCGATCACGGCAAACAATGCTCCCACGCTTAGCTGGAAACGTGAGTCCATACTGTCTGAGTGGATGTAGAAGCAGATGAAGGCGATCATGAAAGCCATATACATGCCGAGGAACATCTTCCAGAACAGTCCTCCGCTATTGCGCGTGATGGATAATCTTACATTGAACGCACTATACACTATTTCCTGGCTGGAGGCGATCTCACTGCCGAAAGCGGTCCGGTAGATCCTTTTGCCGGAAGTGATCACACAGCTGTCAATATTCCATCCCCGCAGCGTGTAGGGCTGGTCAAAATGTTCTCCCAGCGTGTCTGCAATGAACACCACTGAATTGGCGTCGAACTGTGAATTCTCGAGGTTGATGCGCAGTTTCTGCTCATCGAAGGGGAAATTGTCGATCTTCCAGGAGTCTTTCATCACACATTGCAGCTTCATCTGGAGGTAGATCCTGCCCTTGGAACTGTCTATCGTTGAGAACGCCCTCTCCACTGATTTGGCGTCAGGTACTTCCAGGTTATTGATGAAGTCCAGTTTTGGATTCTTGTACTTTAGCCATAACCAGAATGTGACTGTATATTCACTTTGCTTGAAGTCGATGTTGTGGATACTGGTGATATAGAAACCCACCCTTACAGTATCTGTTGTGGTTTTCTGCCTTGCTGAAACTGTGGCGGATGCTAACAGTATTAAAGCCAGGATCAAGAGCCTTCTCATATGGATGCCAGTTAGTTAGGGAGGATGGCTAATTACGTCCTGTTTCCCGATCCGTAAAGACGGAACGGCACCTTTCACTGTATATGTCCTAATAATAGTAATGTGGTTTAACATGGGTTAAGGGAGCTTCCCCCCAACAGATATGGAACAAAGGCATCTGCGAGTATTTTGTATGCTCCCGCTAACTTTGTACTTTGACCTTGATGACACGTATGAGACCCCTTTACCCGATCCTGCTGATCAGTGTTTCCATTATTTTAGGTGTGGTTGTACTTGAGCGTTGCAAGCCGGCCGGCACAGGCAGTGGAGGCGGATCTGAGGCTTACACATATGTGGGTGACCAGAAATGCCAGAGTTGCCATGCGAAGGAATATGCACTTTGGCAAAGTTCTGACCACTACAAGGCTATGCTGCCGGCCAATGATACTACCGTTCTGGGTGATTTCAATAACGTGAGTTTCTCGGCAGACGGTGTCAGCTCAAGGTTTTTCAGGAAAGACGGGAAATACTATATCAACACGGAAGGCCCGGATGGTGCAAACCACGACTATGAAGTGCTCTATACCTTTGGCCACAAACCCCTGCAGCAATACCTCGTTGCTTTCCCGGGCGGAAGGATGCAGGTGCCACGCGTGAGCTGGGACGTGAATAAGAAGAAATGGTTCAACCAGTATGGAGGGCAGAACATTCACCACAAGGACTGGCTGCATTGGAGCGGGGGCGGACAGAATTGGAATACCATGTGCGCCAGCTGCCACTCCACGGATCTCAAAAAGAATTATTTCCCGGAAGCAGACAGTTTCCACACCACTTATGCTGCCATCAATGTGAGCTGTGAAAGTTGCCACGGTCCCGGTTCAAAGCATGTGGACTTCATGGCCAACGAATACAAGAAAGGGGATAAGCTGGCCAACAGTTTCCTGTATAAAGGCGATACATCAAACATTGCCCAGGTCAACACATGCGCGCCCTGTCATGCGCGCAAGGCAGACATCAGCGCGGCTTATATAAGCGGGGGGAACTGATGGACTATCATATTCCTGAGATACCCAGTACCGAGTTCTTCCACGCGGATGGGCAGGTGGACGACGAAGATTATATCTACACGTCTTTCCTCCAGAGCAAAATGTTCCATCGTGGCGTGAAGTGCAGCAACTGCCATGACCCGCACTCCGGCAAAACACTGTATGTTGCCAGCCAGACCTGCCTGCAGTGTCACGAAAAGAAGTATGACAGCTTTGAACACCATAAACATGACGTAAGTAAAACAGAAGTTGCACAACAGGTGACCTGCGTGAGCTGTCATATGCCTGGCAAGTTCTACATGGGGAATGACTTCCGGCACGACCATAGTTTCCGTGTTCCCCGGCCAGACCTTTCCGTTACCTATGGTACGCCCAACGCCTGTGAGAACTGCCATAAGGAGAAAGGCAACAAGTGGGCGGCTGACGCGGTGGTGAAATGGTACGGCCCGCAAAGGAAATATCATTTTTCCGAGGACCTGATCCCTGGCTCTAAACAGGACATGAAAGCCGAGGCCCATTTGCAGAAGCTGATCAGGGATACATCGGTCCCCGATATCGTGAAGGCCACAGCCATACAGTACATGCGCAATATTCCAAGCCAGTCTGCACTTACAACGGTGCGCGGTGCACTGCAGCATCCTGATGCACAGGTGCGTTACCGCGCACTGCGTAGTTTGCCTTCTTATCCCCTTGACCAATGGAAAGATGCGGCAGCGGCCATGCTGAATGACAAGGTGAAGGCTGTGAGGATAGCAGCTGCTGATGCACTGATGACCGTGCCGGTTGACCAGATACCGATGGACTATCGCACGGCGTATGGAAAAGCAAGGCAGGAATTGGAGCAATACGTTTTATACCAGGCTGATTTTGCCGTAGGCAACGTGATGATAGGGGATCATTATTTCAGGCTCAGCGAACTGTCAACAGCCGAGAAATATTACCGCCGCGGCCTGAAGAAAGACTCCATGATGAACTACGCACGTTTCAACCTGTCGTCCCTGCTCAATGCGCAAGGCAGGAACGCTGACGCATTGAAAGTGCTGGAAGAGGCCCGCGTTACAGACCCAAAGAATGAACGGGTGTATTATAACCTCGCCCTGCTCTATGCGGAGACCAATGATATGGATAAGGCGATGGCCAGCTTCGCCAAGGCTGTGTCCCTCGGCAGCAGGGATCCAAAACTGTATTACAATTATGCGCTCCTGCACCAGCAGAAAGGTAATGCGAAGGAAGCGGAGCAATTATTCCTGAAAGGACTGGCCACATCTCCCGATGATACGGGACTTACTTATGCACTCGCCGTGCTGTATATGCAACAGGGACAGCAGGGCAAGGCCATGCCGTTGGCCACCAGGCTCCGTAAGTTGGATCCGTCTAATCCTTCTTACCAGGCGTTGTTCAAGGGTCTGGGGTTGAGGGATTAGGGTTTGGGCTTGCCCCAATGCCCCATTGTCCAAATGTCCAAATGCCCCAATGCCCCATTGCCCAATTCCCTCAAGCGAACTGCAAAGAGAACACACTCCCTTCCCCCTCCCGGCTTTGTACCTGTATATTGCCGCGATGAAGCATCATGATCTGCTTGCAGAGGCTTAGGCCTATGCCGCTGCCGGTTTTCTTGGTGGAGAAAAAGGGAACGAAGATATTCTCCATGATCTCCGGCGACATACCGTAGCCGTTGTCCGCAACGCGGATCACTATTTTCCCTTTCAACTTATCCGCACTCAGTATGATGCGCGGAGTCTCCGCATCTTTAACTGCGTCAATTGCATTGACCAAAAGGTTGATCAGCACCTGTTCTAGCAGGTTCACATCGGCCTCCAATATCAGCCCGGGGTCCTTGATCACCAGTTCGAGTTCGATATTCTTCTTTACCAGCGTAGGTTCCATGAGGGTAAAGAGATTGTCGAAAAGCTCTATTACCGGTATGGGCTTGATATTCGGTTGTGTTACCTTGTTGAGGTTACGATACGTTTCAGCGAATTTCAACAGCCCTTCACTCCTTCGCTTGATGGTCTTGATCCCTAATTCCAGATCTTCGCCAGCCTGCGAACTGCGCCCTGCCACCTGCAACCTGTTCATTAATGTATCAGCAAGAGAAGATATTGGAGCTACACTGTTCATGATCTCGTGTGTCATCACGCTCAGCAGTTTTCTCCATGCCTGGGATTCGTTTTCATCCAGCGCTTCATTGACGTTCTGGAATGCGATGAGTTTGTAAGTAAGTCCTTCGGTCTGGAACGCCGTGGCGGAGAGGAGTGTTTTGAAACTGGCTTTCTCACGGTTGATGTTCACCACCTTATTTTCACCAGGCCTGAGGCTTTTGATCTCCAGGCAAAGTTCGGGGTCGCGCTTTTCCAGCGAGTCGATGGTCTTGAGGTAGGGTACCTGCAACATTCTTTTGAGTGACTCATTCATCCAAGTAATGGAGCCGGACCCTGTCTCATAGGAGAGGATGCCCGTGTCTACCAGTTCCAGGATCTTCTGCAGATATTGGTACTGCGTTTCACGTTCCCGGCTGATCACCTTGATGGCGCTGTTGATCTCATTGAAGCCCTTTCTCAGGGGCTGTATCTCGGAGGGGGCGTGGGATACATCGAAATGCCTGGAGAAGTCGCGGTAATGCACGGACTCCACAAATTCATCCAGCTCATCCTGCGCTTTCTTCAGGAAGTTCATCAGGTCCATCACCTGTGCTGCGATCATTGGGACCAGCAGTATAAGCAGTGTGTAGTTTCTCTTCAGAACCAGGAATGCAGCGGCCAGCAGCACGGCAAAGAGCAGTGCCACCCTGATGACCAGCTTCCATTGGTATTTCTTAAATGTCATATTTGCTCAGGCGCCTGTACAGCGCTGTTCTTGTGAGGCCGAGCTCTTTTGCGGCCTTGGTGATGTTGCCGTTGTTTTTTTCGATCACTTTCAGGATGGTGTTCTTCTCAATGGTGCTCAGTTTGAGGTCATCATCATCGTCCTCATTTTTCTGCGATTGTTCCAGCGGCGAGAAAATGATATCGTCTGGCGTCAGTTCCGATCCCTCGGCCATGATCACAGCCCGTTCAATAGAGTACTGAAGCTCACGAACGTTGCCGGGGAAACTGTACTCGCGTAGTTTGTCTTTTGCCTTTTCTGTGAAACTAAAATCCGGTTTGAGGTATTTGGAAGAATACGTTTTCGCAAAATGTTCCGCCAACAGGATCACATCCTCCCCTCTTTTCCTCAAAGGCGGCATCGTGAGCTCAACGGTGTTGATCCTGTATATGAGGTCCTTGCGGAACCTGTGTTCATTGGCAAGTTCTGCCAAAGGCAGGTTGGTGGCGCAGATCAGCCTGATATTTATGGGGATCTGTTCATTGGACCCCAGCCTGCTGATGGTCCTGTTCTGCAGGGCGGTCAGCAGCTTTGCCTGTTGCACCAGTGTAATATTTCCGATCTCGTCCAGGAACAGGGTGCCGCCATTGGCTGCCTCGAAACGGCCTATGCGGTCTTCCCGCGCATCCGTGAATGCACCTTTTTTATGGCCGAACAGTTCACTCTCGAAAAGGCTTTCCGTCAGTGCGCCCACGTCCACTTTTATGAACGGCCCGTTCTTTCGGAGCGAGTGGTCATGTATGGCGCGTGCGATGAGGTCCTTACCTGTGCCGTTCTCACCAAGGATAAGGATATTGGCATCCGTGGGAGCGATCTTTTCGGTTTTATGGAAGATCTGCTGCATGGCGTCCGACTTGCCAATAAAAGCCGGATCCAGTGCGGAGGCCCTGGGGCATCATCACGGCCATGGGTACGCGAAAGCGCGTCTTTCAGTGTTTGCAGGAGTTTCTCGTTGTGCCAGGGCTTGACCACAAAGTCAGCGGCACCTTCTTTCAATGAACGCACGGCAAGGTCAATGTCGCCATAAGCCGTGATCATGATCACCGCGGCCTTGCTTCCCATTTTTTTTATCTCGTTCAGCCAGAATATGCCTTCATTACCGGTGTTGATGGATGAAGTGAAGTTCATATCCAGCATGATCAGGTGGAACTGCTTCTTTTGGAGCAATGACCTGATATGCTCAGGATTCTTCTCCGTTACCACCTCTGCAGCTTCTGTCTTCAAAAGCAACCGGACTGCCGTCAGTACGTCCGTATCATCATCAACAACAAGAATGGAAGCGTTTCTCAGGTTCATGATTTAAAAATAGGCATTAAGGGATTAAGTCATTAAGGCAATGTTTAATGCCTATTGACTTAGTGACCAATCACCAATGACCTGCCTGAAAGCACTGTATCAAAAACGGACAGTAGTTGTATCGGACGCGTACACCACCAGCCTCCAAAAATATCATAAATCATTAAAAATCAAAAACTTATAAACATGGCACGTCCTTTCATTATTGTATGGTGAAAACAAGAAAATAAGTGGACAGAGTCATAGAAAAAAAGAAATGGAACAGTAAGAAGTTGCTCACCGTCGGTGGTATAGCCGCACTGGCAGCATTGATCCTGGGCAGTATATATTTCACTTCCGGCAAGAGTAAACTCAACGTGGAAACAGACAGGCTTACCATTGCGGAGGTGAAGCGGGGGCCATTCCAGGAGTTCACTCCCGTGAATGGCATAGTGCTTCCCGTTACAACCATCTACCTCGATGCAGCAGAAGGCGGAAGGGTGGAAGAGAAATATGTGGAAGACGGGTCGATGGTGAAAAAGGGGCAACCCATACTTCGCCTGTCCAACACGGACCTGGAGTTGAGCCTGGTGAACCAGGAGACCTCGGTATTCAATCTCCTTACGCAGATGCAGATCTCCCGTAATGCCGCCCAGCAGAACACCATCACTAAGCTCAACCAGATGGCAGACGCGGAGAATGCATTCAAGGAAGCGGAAAGACTCTATAAGCTCAACAAACAGTTATACGAACAGAAAGTCATTGGCTCGCAAGAGTTCAGGCAGGCCGAGATCGCATACGAGTACCAGGTGAAGCGCAAGAAGCTGCAGGAAGAGATCTTAAGCAAGGATTCAGCATCAGTAAGGCAGGAGTTGGAACAGGCCAGGCAAAGCTATGGGCGTACGCAGAATGCGCTGGAGGTGATGCGGCGCAAGGTGGGCGACCTGATCGTCAGGGCGCCCATCGACGGCCAGCTGACATCCCTTGACGCAGAGATAGGCCAGAATAAGAATAAGGGAGAACGCCTTGGCCAGGTTGATGCAACCAGTGGTTTCAAGGTGAGGGCGGACATTGATGAGCATTATATCTCCCGCATTTACACCGGGCTACAGGGCCAGTTCACTTTTGCCGGAAAGGAGTACAAACTTGAGATAAAGAAAGTATTTACCCAGGTGACCAATGGGAAGTTCCAGGTGGATATGGCCTTTGAGGGTGAAGTTCCACAGGGGATCAGGAGGGGACAGACCTTCCAGGTCCGCGTATCCCTGAGTGATGAGAAGCAGGCCTTGCTGCTGCCCAGGGGCGGGTTCTACCAGCAGACAGGGGGTAACTGGGTGTTCAAGGTGAATGATAAAGGTACCATGGCTTATAAGACCGAGGTGCAACTTGGCGGACAAAACCCCGACTATTATGAAGTGTTGCAGGGACTGAAGCCGGGCGACAAGGTGATCACGTCCAGTTATGAGAACTATGGGAACATACAGGAACTGGTGTTGAAGAAAAAATAATCGCAAAAAGGAGTAACATGAAAAACATTCTCATCGTAACACTTATTGGTCTTTTCTTCTGCTCTGCAGCAGTAAAGGATGGCGACGCCAAGGGCTCTTGCAGGGCCGAGAAGTTGAAACAGGAGAAGGGCAGCAAGAAGCCGGCGCGTCCCAAGCCTCTCTATCGCCAAATATTCATGATCTGATTTTTCAAACACAAATAAACAACACGATGATAAAGATCAAGGACCTGGAAAAGATCTACAGGACAGATGAAGTGGAAACAGTTGCATTGAACAAGCTTTCTATGGAGGTTCGTGACGGAGAGTTCGTAGCGGTTATGGGCCCCTCAGGGTGCGGCAAGTCTACCCTGCTCAACATCCTCGGGCTGCTCGACGATCCCGATTCCGGCAGTTTCATTTTCAATGGTACCGAAGTGGCGCATTTCAACGAAAGGCAGCGCGCTGAACTCCGTAAGCATAATATCGGTTTCGTGTTCCAGAGTTTCAACTTGATCGATGAACTCACTGTGTTCGAGAACGTGGAGCTGCCGCTGATCTATACCGGCGTGAAGGCATCTGACCGCAAGGCAAAAGTGGAAGATGTGCTTGAGAAGATGCAGATCATGCATCGCCGCAACCATTATCCCCAGCAGCTTTCGGGTGGCCAGCAACAGCGTGTTGCCGTGGCGCGCGCAGTAGTGAACAATCCCAAGCTTATCCTCGCGGATGAGCCTACCGGTAACCTGGATTCCTCTAACGGCAATGAGGTGATGCAGCTGCTGACAGACCTCAATGAACAAGGTACTACCATCATTATGGTGACACACTCTGAGCATGATGCGCGGTACAGCCACAGAATCATCCGGATGTTGGACGGGCAGACAGTAACGGAAAACGTACTTATAAGTTAGTTCGCAGGGAGCAGTTCGCAGGGAGCAGGAGCAGTTCGCAGGGAGCAGTTCGCAGGAGCAGAATTTGAAAACGCACCACCATGATCAGGAATTATTTGAAGATAGCTTTTAGGAATTTAGCACGGAACAAGGCTTTTTCATTCATCAACATCATAGGCCTTGCCATTGGCATGGCATCCGCAATGCTGATCCTGCTCTGGATACAGCATGAGTTCAGTTTCGACAAATTTCACGAGAAGAAAGACAGGATATACCAGGTATGGAACAGGTACAACATTGACGGGAAGATCGGCTGCTGGACCTCCTCACCCAAGGTGGTGGCATCCGCTCTGCAGAAGGATAACCCGGAGGTGGAAACCACCGCAAGGGTGAACTGGTCTACACAGCGCATTTTCAAAGTAGGCGAAAAGAGTATAATGGCAGAAGGGCAGGTGGTGGATTCCACTTTCTTCGATGTCTTTACATTTCCGCTCGTTAAGGGTAATGCCACCAAGGCACTTTATGATCCTTCCGGGATCGTTCTTACTGAAACCCTGGCAAAACAGCTTTATGGCAATGAGGACCCCATGGGTAAGATGCTGATGATGGACGTTACAACGCCTGTTACGGTTACCGGTGTGATGAAGGACCTTCCTGTCAACTCGCGATTCAAGTTCAAATTCCTCATGCCCTGGGCGCGTATGCGTGCGGAAGGCCAGGATGATAATTACTGGGGCAATAACTCTGTAGAGACCTATGTGCTGCTCAAGCCCGGCGTGAACTTTGCTTCCTTGGCCAGCCGGGTGAAGGAAACCCGACGTAAATATGATCCGGAAGAGAAGCAGGGCGAGTTCTTCCTCTACCCCATGAAGCGGTGGCATCTTTATTCCCGCTTTGAGAACGGTGTGGAGAATGGAGGGTTTATCGATATCGTCAAGCTGTTTGGGGTGATAGCCGCATTCATCCTTCTTATTGCCTGTATCAATTTCATGAACCTGAGCACGGCAAGGAGTGAAAGAAGGGCCAGGGAAGTAGGGATACGAAAAGTTATCGGAGCCCAGAAAGCATCATTGATCGGGCAATTCCTCGGGGAGTCCATACTGATCTCACTGATCGCCGGTGTGATCGCGATCCTGTTGGTCCAGCTGGCATTACCCGGATTCAATCAACTCGCCGAGAAAAAAGTTTCCATAGACTACCTGGACCCGCTGTTCTGGCTTTACCTGGTCGGGTTCGTGGTATTCACGGGTTTGCTTGCCGGGAGTTATCCTGCTTTCTTCATGTCTTCCTTCCGTCCGGTAACCGTACTGAAAGGGACTTTCAAAAAAGCGCATGCCCTTATCACGCCCAGAAAGGTGTTGGTAGTGCTGCAGTTCACCTTTGCCATCGTCCTCATCATCTCAACGCTGGTGGTAAGGAACCAGATCGAATACGCGAGGAACAGGCAGGCCGGATACGATAAGGACCAGCTTATATACATATACAATACGGAAGACCTGGTGAAGCAGCATGAGCAGATCAAGAATGAACTTTTGCAAAGCGGTATTGCCATTTCCGTGACCAAGACAAGCGCTCCCATGACCCAGGGATGGAGTAATAGCTGGGGGTTTGAGTGGAAAGGGAAGGGTATCAATGACAAGACTTTGTTCGACAGGTATTGTGCCGATGATGACATTGCAAAGACGGTAGGCCTGAAGCTGGTGGCCGGTAGGGATTTTGACCTCGATACATACAGGACAGACAGCAACTCCGCCCTCATCAATGTATCTGCAGCCAAGCATATGGGATTCAAGGATCCTATTGGGCAGGTGATCAAGGATGGCGAACAACAGTACACTGTAGTTGGTGTGTTCGAGGACTTTATCCTGCAAAGCCCTTATCATCCCACCATTCCCATGATCATCATCGGAGCAAGGGGTTGGTTCAACGCCGTGCACATAAAACTGAACGGGGCAAGGAGTACATCTGATAATATTGCAGCGCTGGAGAAGATCTACAAAAAGTATAATCCTCATTATCCCTTTGATTATAAGTTCATCGATGAAGAGTATGCGGAGAAATTCAAGTCTGAGCAAAGGGCCGGAACACTTGCGGGCCTCTTCGCCGGTCTGACCATATTCATCTCCTGCCTGGGCTTGTTTGGCCTCGCAGCGTATATGGCTGAGAACCGGATCAAGGAGATCGGCGTGAGGAAAGTGCTGGGTGCATCGGTAACGGATATCACCGCTTTGCTATCCAAGGATTTCCTCAAACTGGTCCTGATCTCCATCCTGATCGCCATGCCCATCGCATGGTGGGCGATGAGCGGCTGGCTGAAGGAGTATCCCTATCATATAGACATGCCGCTGGTGGCCTTCATTGTAGCCGCCGTGCTGAGTATGCTGATCGCATTGTTGACCGTGAGTTCGCAGGCGATCAAGGCCGCCTTGTCCAATCCCGTGAAGTCGTTGCGCTCTGAATAGTCATTGTGTCGTTCCACCATTAAAAGGAATTTTATGTTCAGGAATTACTTGAAAGTTGCGCTAAGGAACCTTTGGAAAAACAAGGGCTATTCAGCTATCAATATTCTGGGCCTGGCCGTAGGATTGGCCACGTGTCTGTTGATCCTGCTCTACGTGTGGGATGAGCGGAGTTTCGACAGGTTCCATGAGAAGGCCAACAGGATCTTCAGGATACAGTCAGATCTGCGTTTTGGCGGCTCTGAACTCAACCTCGCTGTTTCATCAGACCCTATGGGAGCCGCACTCAAGAAGGACTACCTATGGTTGAGCAGTTTGCGCGCATCTATGCCTCCGAGGGAACCATGCTTTTAAAGAAAGGCGATGGTTTCATTCGCGAACCGAATGTGGCTTATGCTGATTCCACTTTCTTTGATGTGTTCAGTTTTCCGATGCTGGCGGGAAAGGCGGCTACAGCGCTCAACGACCCCAATACCTGTGTGGTCAGCGAATCAGGTGCTGTGAAATATTTCGGGACAACAGATGCCGTTGGTAAAACCATTGAGCGGGACGATAAGACGCTGTTCAAGGTAACGGCAGTGATGAAGGATATGCCACAGAATTCGCATTTCCGTTATGATGTGCTGTTGTCCATGGACAATGTGAATTACCAGTTCGGTAACTTCCTCAGCCATAATTTCCATACGTATGTGGTGTTGAAGGACGAGAAAGACGCCGAGCGCTTTCCCGCATTCTTCAAGGATGTGATCAATAAATATGTACTGCCGCAGGCCAAGGCTTTTATGAGCATCAACAGCATGGACGAGTTCGAGAAGAGCGGGAACAAGATGCGCTATTATCTTATGCCTTTGGTAGACATCCACCTGAGATCTTCCGGGTTCCCTGAACTGGGTGTGAACGGCAGCGCGCAGAATGTATACATCTTCTCTGTAGTGGCATTGTTCATACTGCTCATCGCATGCATCAACTTCATGAATCTGTCCACTGCGCGTTCTTCGAACAGGGCAAAGGAAGTAGGTATAAGGAAGGTGCTTGGAACAGAGCGTAAAACGCTTATTGCGCAGTTCCTTACGGAATCTGCCCTGGTGGCGTTCATGGCCATGGTGATAGCCCTGCTGATCACACTTGTAGTGCTTCCCGTATTCAATGACCTGGCCAGCAAGCAGCTCACCATGAAGAGCCTTTTCATGCCCGGCTTCCTGCCATTGCTTATTGCCATACCTGTTGTGGTTGGTATTGTGGCGGGTTCATATCCTGCATTTTACCTCTCATCGTTCCAGCCCATCACTGTATTGAAAGGGAAGCTTTCCGGCGGATTCAGGAGGAGCAGTTTCCGCAGCGCGCTTGTGGTACTGCAGTTCGCGGCCACTGTATTCCTGATCATAGCAACCATAGTGGTTTATGACCAGTTGAATTTCATCCAGACCCGTAAACTGGGATTCAATAAAGAGCAGGTGCTGGTGGTGGATAACGCGTATGTGATGAAAGATGCTGCAGAGGTGTTCCGCCAGGAAGTCACCAGGATCCCGGGAGTGGTAAGTGGAACGCTGAGTTCATATCTCCCTGTTGAGAATTCATCGCGCAGCGATAATACCTATTCAAAAGAGGCGGTGATGGATCCCAATTCAGGTTTGAATATGCAGACATGGCCTATCGACTATGATTACCTGCGCACCATAGGGATAGCGTTGAAAAGCGGAAGGAACTTTTCCCGTGACTTTGGCACAGACTCCAATGCAGTGATCATCAATGAGACCACGGCCAGGTTGCTTGGATATGATGATCCCATTGGAAAGGATATTTATTTTACCCCTAATGGAAGTGACGTTACGCCTCTCAAGATCATCGGGTGGTGAAGAACTTCCACTTTGAATCGCTCCGCCAGAACGTAGGGCCACTTTGTTTCAGGCTGCAGAAGAATACAGGCAGTGTTTCATTCAAAGTGAATACAGGGAATGTAGCGGCACTTGTGGCAGAGGTGGAGAAAAAATGGAAAACGATGGCGCCGGGAATGCCTTTCAGCTACCGTTTCCTGGACGACAGTTTTGACCAGATGTACCGCGCGGAACGGCGGATGGGAAAGCTGGCCCTGGTGTTCTCCATACTTGCCATACTGGTGGCCTGCATGGGTCTTTTTGGACTGGCAACCTATGCTGCAGAACAGCGCACCAAGGAGATCGGTATCCGCAAGGTGTTGGGCGCATCGGTGAATGGTATTGTGCAGCTGCTGTCGTCCGATTTCATAAAACTGGTGGCCATAGCGGCGTTGATCGCTTTCCCGTTGGCGTGGTGGTCCATGAACAAATGGTTGAACAATTTCGCATTCAGGGTGGATGTGCACTGGTGGGTTTTCGTGGTCGCTGCACTGGCGGCGTTGCTGATAGCGCTGGCCACCATCAGTTTCCAGGCGATCAAGGCGGCGAGTATCAACCCGGTCAAGTCGCTGCGTTCAGAGTAGTCGTTAAAGTCATTGGTCATTAAGAAAATAACTATGTTTAAGACAGCGATCAGGAGCATCAGGCGCAACAGGATCTTTTCGGTTGTCAATATAGCGGGACTCGCTATAGGGATGGCTGTTTTTTTCCTGATCGCAGAGTTTGTTGCATCCGAATGGGGTGCCAACAGGCAGCACAAAAATCTGGACAGGCTTTTCCGTATGAGCGTGGTAACGGAACGTGGGCCGGGATACTACCTGGCTCCAGGTTATGTTCCTGTGCTTAAGGAAAAGTTTCCCGAGATAGAAGGGGCAACATCGCTTGCCGTAGGTCTGGGGGCCGGCGTCGTCAGCTATGGAGAGGGACCTGCGATGAAAAGTTTCAGGGAGGGAGAGATCAGTTATGTGGAAGGAAGTTTTTTCAGGTTGTTCAGTTTTCCGCTCATTCGGGGGGAGGCATCACTGGACAAGCCCTACACCATGGCGATCACATCGGCCAAGGCAAAAAAGATATTCGGGACCGATGACGTTGTTGGAAAAACGGTTTCCATCGCCAACCAGTTTGGCACTACGGTGTTCACCGTAAATGCGGTTTTGGAAGACATTCCTGCAAATTCCGACATCAGGGGTGACATATTCCTTTCCCTGCAAACCCTTGACGCGCCCGCTAACAGGATGGCAATGACTGGGCGGACCCGAGGTCCTTACAGTCCGGCTATGCAAATATTTTTGTGCTTACCAGGCAAGGTACGGATCCCGGGAAACTTGCCGGGAAGATCATTGGCTATTTCCGGACCGTTGATGAGGATGCGAAGAAGGCCACTGTGTTCATGCAGCCTCTCAGTGAGCTTCACCTTGCACCCTCACTTGATTATCCTTACCAGACCTTTGGCAGCCTTCGGCTGTTGTATATGCTCGCCTTGGTGGCTTTGCTGATCCTCGGCATTGCCTGGGTGAATTACATCAACCTGTCTACCGTTCAGGCACTACGCCGTGCCAAGGAAACCGGTGTGAGAAAAGTGCTGGGGGCCAACAGGGGGCAGCTCGCATTGCAATTCCTTGCCGAGACCTTCCTGATGACCGTTATGGCTGTTGCTGTGGCGGCAGCGCTGGTCCAGCTCGTCCAGCCCTTATTCAATGCTGTAATGCACGCAGAACTCTCACTTGCAGTGCTTGCGGAACCCTTGTTCCTGCTGATCATCCTGGCAGTGATAATGGCGGGCACGCTTTTCGCCGGAGGATACGTGTCTTTTGTGCTGAGCTCATTCAAGCCGGCGCTGGTACTCAAGGGGAAGATGACGCATTCCCGCAGGGGAGTGATCCTCAGGAAAGGGATGGTTGTGTTCCAGTTCACCATATCGCTTGTATTCATCATTGCCACTATGGTGTTGTACAAACAGCTGCGCTATATGCGTACGGAAGACCTTGGAATGAAACTCGATGAGTTGCTGGTGGTGAAGGGGCCTACTGTGGCAACGGAGGACCAGAGTGAACGCAATTATACTTTCAAGAACCAGTTGGTTGCGCAAAGTTTCATAAAGGCCGTAGCCGGGTCTAACAACGTTCCCGGGCAAGGATATAATTTTTCGGCGGATGGTATCACCAGGCTCATACCCGGGCCCGGTGATGACAAGAAGGGTTATAACATGCTGATCGTGGACAAGAATTTTTTCAGCACCTATGGGATAAGCTTCGTTGACGGCAGGGCATTCACAGAGAATGAAGCGATCAGGAGCTGGAACAACGAAGCCAAGGTGATCATTAACCAGAAGGCCGCGCAGCAGCTGGGTTTTGATGCAACGGACAATGTAGTGGGCAAGAAGATCATGTGGGGTAAGGAATTTGAGATCGTGGGTTTGGTCAGGGATTATCATCACTTATCGCTCCGCTCTGAGATAGAGCCCGTGATCTACCTGCCGTCTGTGGCATTTGGGTATGTGACCATGAAGATGGACCGGACAAATATGCCTGGGAAGGTCAAGGCCATAGAGCAAATGTATAAGGCTGCATTCCCGGGGAATCCTTTTGAATTCTTTTTTGCAGATGAAAGTTATGACCAGCAGTACAGGCAGGAGCAGGACCTGGGGCGGGTATTCATTACCGCTGCACTCATTGCCATTTTCATTGCCTGCCTGGGCCTGTTCGCCCTTGCCGCTTTCTCAGCGCAGCAGCGCGTGAAAGAGATCGGTGTGAGGAAGGTGTTGGGGGCCGGGGTAGGGGACATCACAGCGTTGTTGTCGAAGGATTTTGTGAAGCTGGTAGCTGTAGCCATCGTGCTGGGTTGCCCCATCGCATGGTGGGTGATGAACAAGTGGTTGCAGGAATTCCCGTACCGGACGGGGATAGACTGGTGGGTGTTTGCAGTTGCTGCAACTGGTGCGGTCATTATCGCCATAGCCACCGTGAGTTTTCAATCCATACGCGCTGCAATGGCCGATCCGGTGAAATCATTGCGTTCGGAATAAGTGAGTCAGTCAATCAGAAAACAAGTCAATTCTTATGTGGAGGAATTATTTCAATGTAACGGTCAGGAACCTGAAGCGGCATCCGCTGTTCAGTTTCATCAATATCGCAGGCCTGACCATAGGGTTGGCACTCTGCATGCTGATCGTGCTGTACCTGAAGGATGAACGCAGTTTTGACCGGTTCCATGCCAACAAGGAGAACATCTATCGCATTGTGCGTGATAACATGAGGGATAAAATGTACCGAGATGGAAATACGGGTATGGTGCAGGGCCCGCATTCACTGCGGCAATACCGGAGATAGAGCAGTTTGTGCGCGTGCAGAGCGAGATGCTTCCCATCAAGGTAGGTACGGAAGTATTTGAGCAGGAGGGATTGTATGCAGACAGTAACTTTTTTTCCTTCTTCAGTTTTCCGATGAAGTACGGAAACCCGAAGACGGCGCTGAACGGCCCGCGGTCTATCGTGTTGTCTGAGGTGGTGGCTAAAAAACTCTTTGGTACAGAACAGGCCCTGGGTAAGACGCTTGAGCTGCCATTAGGGGAGGAGAGGGCATTCATTCCATTTGAAGTCACCGGCATTGTGCCCAAAAGCCCCATGAACTCGTCCATCGATATCACCATGCTTCTGCCCATTAAGCTGCAGGAGCGGGGCAATGAAGACATGAACTGGATCAATTTTTACCTGAATACATTTGTTCAGCTCAGGCCGGGTACTTCTCCCACTTTAGTGGCGGGTAAAATGCAAAAGATCTATGAATCCAGCGCAAAAGACCAGTTGCGGGAGATGAAGGAGAAATACAGCGAGGATGTGAAGATGTCTTACGGGCTGCAGTTGCTCACCAGGTTGCACCTTGACACGGAGTACATCGCCAGTAATGGACTGGTCAGGAACAGCAATCCCATTTACGGGAATATCCTCGGCGGTATAGCATTGTTCATTCTGCTCATTGCCTGCATCAACTTCGTGAACCTGACGCTGGCACGTTCATTAAAACGCGCCAAGGAGATCGGTATACGCAAGGTAGTGGGCGGGGACAGGAAACAGATCATCGTCCAGTTCCTCGGTGAAACGGTAGTGCTCTGTTTAATGGCTTTTTTGCTGGCCACGGTGGTGGTGATGCTTTTCCTGCCCCTGTTCAATGCACTGGCAGGTAAGGCACTGTCGTTCTCCTATTTATTGGACTGGAAACTGGTGGCACTCTATATTGGGTTGTTCCTCATAACCTCCTTACTGGCCGGGGCTTATCCGGCGTTCGTGCTTTCAGGGTTCGATCCCGTGAAAACGCTCTACAACAGGGTGCGCTATGGTGGGCGTAATTTGCTCTCGCACAGCCTGGTGGTGTTGCAGTTCGCCATTGCGGCATTTCTTATTGCTGCCACGATCACTATATACCGGCAGTTCGACCATCTCACAGGGATGGACCTGGTTATGACGATAAAGACCTGGTGGTGCTCAGGACCGCAAGGATGGATGCGAACAAGATGAACGTGTTCAAGGAGGAGCTGGCCAAAGATCCTTCTATTGTATCGATGGCTGCAAGACAGGGCGGGTCATGGTATACCGTGGCAAAGGTGAATGGCGGGAACATGGATTTCGCATTGGAGATCCTGGACACCTCTATGCTGAGCACTTTGAAGATCCCCCTTGTTGCAGGCAGGAATCTGAACCTTCCCTCTGATTCCACATCATCCGTACTTGTTAACGAGGCTTTCATGAAGAAAGCCGAATGGAAGGACCTCAACAACAGGCAGGTTGATTTCTTTTATGACAGCATCAAATACAATGTGGTGGGGGTGGTAAAGGACCATCACTATGAATCGTTGTTCAGCGGGATCAATCCGCAATTGTTTGTCATGAATCCGAGGCGTTACGATTATGGTGAGCTCATGGTCAAGGTGCTGCCCGGAAGTTCCGCCCGTGCATTATCGCATATCAGGAATGTGAGCAAGGCCATGTTCCCGTTGACTCCATTCAACTACGAGTTCAAGGAAGTCAGCAACAGGAGGCAGTATGAAGTGGAAGAGAAGTTCAGGAAGATCGTGACCTATGCGTCCATCCTGGCGATATTCATCTCCTGCATAGGCTTGTTCGGGCTAGCCAACCTGGCAGCAGAAAAACGCACAAAGGAGATCGGGATACGCAAGGTGCTGGGCGCCTCGGTGATCAGCATATCCTCCAGGCTCTCCATGCGCTTCATGCAGCTGGTGATGCTGGCGGTGGTCATAGCAGTGCCGGTAGCATGGTATGCGTTGAACAAATGGCTGGATAACTATCCATACAGGATAGATGTTGGCCCCTGGGTTTTTGTGGTAACGGTGGGGATGCTGGCACTGATCGCATTGCTGACCATAGGATACCAGGCTATCAGAGCTGCTTCCGCAAACCCAGTGAATTCCCTGCGTTCTGAATAGTCATCAAGTGATCCGGGAAATAAACACAATAAGATGTCGGTGTTTTTGGTGTCTTGCCTCACAGTTGTTTCGATCGCCGTGTTCACCGTCAGCATGATGACAGTGGGGGCGGCAAGGGCAAATCCCGTTCAATCTCTTCGAACGGAGTGATCAAAAAGTCTTTGGTAAATAGTGGTGATGTAAATCTGGATTTTCAATAGAAGCATATGTTAGAACTGAAGAATGTTTCCAAATGGTATAATACCGGTGCGAACAAGGCCTACGTGTTGAAAAATGTTGACCTGAAAGTGAGCGAGGGCGAGTTCGTTTCCATCATGGGCCGTCTGGCTCCGGTAAGAGTACCTTGCTGAATATACTGGGCATGCTTGACGAGCCATCGGAAGGATACCATTATTTTATGGGCGAGGCAGTGCACCTCATGAAAGAGAAGCAAAGGTCTGCCCTGTATAAGAAGCATGTTGGGTTTGTTTTCCAGGCCTATCACCTGATAGATGAGCTCACAGTGTTTGAGAATATTGAAACACCCCTGTTATACCAGGATGTAAGGCAGTCTGAACGAAAGGCGCGGGTGGCCGACATGCTGGATAGGTTCAATATTGTTGGGAAGAAAGACCTTTTCCCGTCACAGCTTTCCGGTGGCCAGCAGCAGCTTGTAGGCATTGCAAGGGCTTTGATCAGTGAGCCAGGGCTGATCCTCGCTGACGAGCCCACGGGGAACCTGAATTCAAAGCAGGGAGAGGAGATCATGGAGATCTTCAAAAAGCTGAACGGGGAAGGAGTTACCATCTTGCAGGTAACGCACTCGGATAAGAACGCCGGGTATGGAAGTAGGGTGGTTAACTTGTTGGACGGGTCCGTATTGATGTCTTGACAGCTGGATGTCAGCATCGGATGACCAGGTTATCGGTATCAAAATGTTCAGGTATTAAGTTGTTCAGTTGTTAAGATATCAAAATGAGAAAATCGATCTTAGTTTTATTGGTGATGGTAGCAACGGGTGCTACAATGGGGCAGGAAAGCAACCTGACTTTGCAAAAGGCCATCGAAACCGCACATGCGAACAACATAGGTGTTCAACAGTCTGGCCTCAGGGTAGAAACGGCGGAGATCAACCGCAGGCAGGCCAAGGCCAACATGCTGCCGGCGCTCAACGCTGATTTTAATTATGGATGGAACAATGGTAGGAATATCGATCCTTTCCTGAATATCTATGTGAACCAGCAGCTCACGGGATCCAACGCATCCTTGTCGGGCTCCTGGATGTTGTTCAACGGCATGCAGGTGCAGAACAGCATAAAACAGACAGCGTATGCGCATGAGGCCAGTAAGATGGACCTGCAACAGAGCAAGGACCAGCTGACGATCAACGTGATCCTCGCTTATCTGCAGGTGTTGAGCAATGAGGACCTGCTGGTGAACCTGGAGGCCCAGGCTGCCGTGACGCAGAACCAGGTGGAGCGGATGCAGGTGCTGGTGAAGGAAGGGGCGAGAGGGCAGTATCAGTTGTCTGACCTCAAGGGTCAGCTGGCCAATGAAAAGATAGGGATCGTCAATGCAAGGAATGCGCTGGACATCGCGAAGATCACACTTTGCCAACTGATGAATGTGCCCATCAACAAGGGGCTGAAGCTGGAGCGGAATGAAACGCCTTTTCCAGGACAGTTGTATCCGGAAACCGCAGAGCAGATATACGCCAGGGCAAAGGGATTGCCAGTGGTAAAAGCAAGTGAGCTTAGGGTGGAAAGTGCAAAGAAAGCCGTACAGGTGGAAAGGGGAGCCATCTCACCAAGGATAGGTCTGTACGGGAACCTGTTCTCCAACTATTCTAGTGCTGCGGAGCGCAGAACACAAACGGGAATAACGGACGTTACTACAGATAATTATGTGTTGGTCAACAATGCCAAGAGCGCGGTGATCTCACCTGTGCCCCAGTTCTCATCCCAGAGTATCTCTTATGGCAACCAGATGAAGAACAACGTGGGTAGTTCTTTTGGTGTGGCGGCAAGTATACCGCTGTTCAATAATCTTCGCACCAAGTACAGGGTTGACCAGGCCCGGGTGAATCTTAAGAATGCCGAGTTGGAGAAGCAGCAGGTTGATCTCACACTCAGGCAGAATATAGAACAGGCCTATGCCAATATGGAGTCCAGTTACAATCGATACAGGGCATTTGAGGAACAGTATAAAGAATACGAAGAAAGTTTCAGGGCCAATGAGATCAGGTTCAATACCGGTGTGATCAATTCCTTTGAATACCTCACTGCCAAGAATAACCTTGACCGTGCCAGGCTGAACCTTACGCAAGTGCGGTATGAGTATTTGTTCAGGACCTATATACTTGATTATTTCCAGAACAAACTACGGTTTTAGTTCGCAGGGGGCAGGTCGCAGGGAGCAGGTAGCAGCATTGTCGGCCGCTTCTAAACCCTTCTCCCTTCCAACTTCTCCCTTTGAAAATATGCCGTTACCAACATCAAGGAAAACCCTAAATTGTAGGATGTTTTCCCCCGGGGATCCCTCCTTAGTGCAAGAGTACCTTGATCTTGCCAATGCAATGCCCAATCTTGTCTGGGTCAGTTTGCCAGATGGTACCGTGGTCTATTACAATGACCGTATCTATGATTTTGAAGGATGTTACAAGCATGACGATGGCAGCTGGTCATGGGATGCCCCTATTCATCCTGGCGATGTGGAGAAAACACTGAATACCTGGAAGCATTGTATTGCTACTGGTGAGCGCTATGAGATCGAGCACAGGTTGTTGCTGAAGACCGGTGAATACAGGTGGTTCCTGACCAGGGCGGTGGCCAAGTATGGGGAGGATGGTAAGATAGTGCGATGGTATGGAACAGCAACGGACGTTCATCAACAGAAAGAGATAGAGCGGGCACTCCGCGCATCGGAAGCGGAAACGCGTGCGGCCTTTGAAAACTCCAGCGTTGGTATGGCACAGGTGGATCCGTTCACTAAAAAATTCCTGCGTGTTAATCCTGCTTTTTGCAGCCTCGTTGGCTACACCAGGGACGAGTTGATGACGATGGCTTTCCCGGATATCACTCATCCTGAAGACCGCGGACATGACCTTGATCTTTTTGAGAAGATGGTACGTGGTGAGTCGAAAGAATACCAGTCTGAGAAGCGATACATCAGGAAAGATGGTGAAGTGGTTTGGGGTATCGCAACTGCAAACCTGATATTTGACGAAGAAGGAAAACCGAAGAGAACGAACGCCATCATCAGGGACGTGACGAGAAAGAAGAAAGCCGAGGACGCCTTGCTGGACAGTGAGGTCAAATTCAAGGCATTCCTTCATGATTCCCTTTAGTTGCCTGGAGCAAGGATGAGCAGGGGAGATATGTATACCTGAATAACTCTTACGAGAAGCGTTTCGGGGTGAGCCTGGAGGAGTGGAAAGGCAGGACTGATTTTGAGATCAGGCCGCCGGAGATCGCGAAGATCTTTTGGGACAATGACCTTAAGGTGTTGCGGAGTGGTGAGCCCATCATGGAAGTGGAGTATGTGATAGAGGACGGCGAGCCTTCATACTGGCAGAGTTTCAAGTTCGTTTACCAGGATACGGAGGGGCACAAATATGTAGGAGGAATAGGATATGATATCACCCGCCAGCGGCTGGCGGAACAGGCATCGACGAAAGCCATGGAGCAGCTTGACCTGACGTTCAGGAATGTTCCGGTGGGGATATTGCTGTTCGACAAAGACAGGAAGCTGGTCTTCGCCAACGACCTGGGTGCCCAGTTCGCGGGATTTGATTCTGCGGTTGATATGATGAACATGGTCAACCTTTCTGATGTCCGGAATAGAAGCAAGGCCGTTTTTGATGTTTATGACGATGAAGGTGTGTTGCAGACGCCCGAGAACTCTCCGGTACAGCGAAGTTTCAGGTCAAAAGCAGGAACATTTGGTGTATACAGTGTTCATTACCGCGAAAGCGGGAAAGTGAAGTGGATCTATTATGCGTGTAATCCCCTGCTCAACGACGAGGGTGAAGTGGAGATGGTGATCTCCACAGTTACAGATGTTACTGCGCAGCGTGAGGCGGAGAACATGATCATCAAGGAACAAAAGGATTCAGCGGGAAGGTTGGAGAAGCTGGTTGCACAGCGGACCCGTGAACTGCAGGAATCCAATGAGAGCCTGCAGCAGTTTGCCCACGTTGCATCACATGACCTGAAAGAGCCCGTAAGGAAGATCAAGATCTTTGGCAACCGGATACTCGAGGAGTACGGATCCGTATTGCCGGAGCGCGCGCGCACCTACCTGGAGAAGATCGAATCTGCTGCTAACAGGATGTATATTATGATCGACGGCGTCCTGAAGTTTTCAGCACTCGATGCAACACAGCATAACGAAGGGCCCGTTGACCTGAACCTTGTGCTGGAGAGCATAGAAGCTGACCTTGAACTGCTGATACAGACCAAGGAGGCAACCATTGAGAAAGGAACCTGCCCGTTGTGAATGGTATAAGCGTATTGCTTCACCAGTTATTCTATAACCTGATCAACAATTCCCTTAAGTTCTCGAGGCAGAATGTGCCACCGAGGATTTGTATTGCGGGTTCGATGGAGTTGGTTGACGGCAAACAATACTTTAAGGTGGAGGTGACGGATAATGGGATAGGATTTGAGAAAGAAAATGCGGTAAAGATCTTCAATACATTCACGCGCCTGCATCCAAAGGATATTTATGAAGGTACGGGATTGGGGCTGGCACTTTGCCGAAAGATAGCGGAGCGCCACCACGGATGGATAACCGCTAACAGTGAACCCGGGCAGGGGGCGGTATTCACTGTCATGCTTCCTGCAGAACCCACCACTCCGGCCAGTCTTTCCGAAGTTCATTGAGGATCACTTTTTCCCCGATCATGGGTGCACCAAAGGCATTCCCCTTTCGCTTGCGTCTGCCTTTACTTTCAGTGGCGGTTCATCCCAGTTGTGTTGGGACAATGGGAATTTTGCCCAGTGAACGATCATCAGATGCCTTGCCTTCAGGTCTTCTGCTGCAGGGACAACTTCATTTGGCAGCATATGGATATACTTCCAGTTTTGGTTGTACTGCCCGCATTCCAATATGGCCAGGTCAAAAGGGCCGTATTTTTCTCCGATCATTTTAAAATGATCATCATAGCCGGAGTCACCGCCTATGTATATTTTCATTGAAGGCGTGGTGAGAACAAAACTTGTCCAAAGGCTGGTGTTGCGCTTAAAACTCCGCCCGGAGAAATGCCTTGCCGGCGCTGTATTCAATGTAAAACCCGTACCGATGTCTATCTTTTCATTCCAGTCCTTTTCGGTGATCTTATCCGTTGGAAATCCCCATCTTTCCAGGTGTTCACCAACGCCGAGGCCCGTGCATATGTGATTTATCTTCGGCTTGAGTGCGGTAATGGTCTTATGGTCAAGATGGTCCCAATGGTCATGGGTGATGAGCAGGAGGTCGATCTCAGGAATATCCGCCGGCGTGTATACATCACTGCCCGCAAAACTTCTCATTGTATTGGGCAGGGGAGAAGCGTTGCCGCTGAACACCGGATCAACGAGGATCTTCATGCCGTCCACCTGGATGAAATAGGAAGAGTGCCCGAACCATACCAGTACGTTTTCAGTAAGTGGCAAACGGTGCAGGTCGGTTTTGACAGAGGGTAGCCTGGAAGGGGAATTTTTTGCGGGTTTTTGGAGAACATGAACTCCCGCATAACACGCGCATATGAAACGCCTTCGGCCAAGGCCGGCGTAGGGTTAAGATTCTCAAACACGCCGTTCTTGTAGTTCCTGGAATCCCTGAATTTTTCTATGCGTTGTTGAGAGGGCGCCTTTCCAAATTCCGGCCGCTGCATGAAAAGGAAGATGCCAACAGCGAGTACGAGAAGTACCGACAATAGGATGAGCATCCCCAAATATAGTTCATGGCACAAGATTTTAGGCTTTGACTATTCAAATGCTAACTATGCGTTGGGATGCTATTGTTGTGATCTTTCTGGTCAGCATATTCTTTTTCTACAGTTGCGAGGTGATCGGCGGCATTTATAAAGCCGGCTTCTACTCGGCGATCATATTGGGAATACTGATCGTGGTGCTGATAGTGTGGCTGATGAACCGCAGGAAATAGTTCGCATGGCGCAGTTCGCAGTTCGCACAGCTGCGAACTGCGAACTGCGCCATGCGAACTACTTCCACGTTCCTTCCCGGATCTCCTGAACCAACTCTCCCTGGTCCCATCCGCAATAGCCGATAAACAGCTTTATTTCTTTGCCTTGCAGCCTGTTTTCTTTCAGGGCCCTGCTGACGTCTTTCATATCGCCACCCCAGTAAAGGTCTCCCGATACTTGGGTTCCGTTCCGGATAAGGTCAGGACGGTGGTGTAAGAGATAGAGGTTCTCCTGGCCAACGGGCCCGCCTTCCAGGAGCGGAACGGGAGGACAATCACTGAATTCCTGTAACTGGTTCAGGTACCTGCCATCGGCTTGTTCGTGACAAACCCGATACTACCCTTTTCATTGTGTTCCACAATAAGGATCTCCGCCTCCTCGAAGAAGCTGCCATCCAATGCGGATGTACTCCTGATCATCGTTCCTGGGCTTATCTGCATAATCGGAATGCACTGATTCCGTTAAGGTAAAAAAAAGAGGGGCAAATTAATTGGATTTATCGCTCAAGTCTATTTACTTTGTAATTCAAAGTGCTTTTAATATGCGTAACGAGATATTGGCCAGCATCAATGAACCCACGCAATTGGAGAAATTGTACAGGTCAGATAAGCAGGCTTTCGCCAGGAGTTTTAATGCGTTGTATCCGGAACTTGGACAAAGCCAGCTGGCAGTGTTCTGGCATGAGCGACTGAACTACGGAAAGGATGAAAAGTTGAACCTGGTCAATAGGGATCTCGGTTTTATACTAATAGCCTCGCTTGTGGCCTGGCTGATTGCGAAAGTTCCGGCATTTACAGGTTTGGACGAAGAGTATTACTACTCGCGCAATATCGGCTTCATCATTTTTCCTATACTGGCGGTATATTTTGCGTGGAAAACGGGGTTGTCTGCCAGGCTGCAAGGTGTTATCGGGCTTTCCATGCTTGTTGCGCTGGTTTACATTAACCTGCTGCCTGATAACAAGAACAGTGATACTTTGGTCCTTTCCTGTATTCACCTGGTGCTGTTTCTCTGGTCACTCCTCGGCATTGCATTCGCAGGTGGTGTGAAGAATGAGGAAGGAAGACTGGACTACCTGAAATACAACGGGGACCTGGTGGTGATGACAACCCTGATAGGCATCGCATTCGCTTTGATGACGGCCATTACCATCGGTCTATTCTCCCTGATCGGATTCGACATTGCGGAGAACTATATGGAGTGGGTAGGATTACTGGGTGCATCCTCAGCGCCTATCCTTGCCACCTATCTCATTCGTAGCAACCCGCAGCTGGTGGGCCGCGTATCGCCCGTTATTGCCCGGATCTTCAGTCCCCTGGTGCTCCTGATGCTCCTGGTGTATCTGGGGGCGATGGTGTTCGCGAAAAAGGATCCGTATAACGACAGGGAGTTCCTGATGGTATTCAACGCCCTGCTGATAGGGGTGATGGCCATTATTTTCTTTTCCGTGTCTGACAGTTCCAAGGCACGTACCCATACAGAGAACTGGATCATGTTATTGCTTTCGTTCGTCACCATCGTGGTGAATGGGGTTGCACTATCAGCCATCATATTCCGCATCTCGGAATGGGGTATCACGCCCAACAGGGCAGCCATCCTCGGTGGCAACCTGCTCATACTCGCAAACCTGGTTTTGGTGGCAGCAAGGTTGGTTCAAGTATTGAAAGGAAGGGCCGATGCATCGTAACGTAGGCAGTGTCATCGCCAGGTATCTTCCGGTTTACATGATCTGGACCATCGTCGTCACCTTCCTATTCCCCTTCCTGTTCGGGATGAAATAGTTTTTTTCCTTTGCTATGTGAAATATCTGTAATGTTTGCTATGTTAGGCAAAACAAACGATATGGAAATAGCTACTACGCAAGACCAGGAACAGGTTGTGATCCCATCGTTCAAAGACTGGGTGATCAACGTCATCATCATGGCTATCCCGCTCATTGGCCTCATTATGCTGATCATTTGGGCGGTTGACAGTGATAAGCGGAACCTCATCAGGAAGAGATGGGCCAGTGCCACACTTGTAGTGTACATCGCCGCCTTTGTGCTGATGATGTTCCTTTGGTTTGCCTTCTTCGCCGCATTCATGGCCAGCGGAAAGTTCAATGACCTGAAGGATATAGAAACGCAGTATAAGATAGACACAGCCTCCTGGCAGTCTGTTGATTCAGCGATGAATGCAATAGATACCGCAACGTTTGATCTGCCTGCGGATACAACAGCACAATAAAAAAGGGACCCCGATCGGGTCCCCCTTTTTGCAGGTTCCTCGGAGATGGTCCCAATACCCGTTGGATAATAATTCTGGCATTGCACGAGAAAGCAAGCGGCAATTAAAGCGCGTTATGAATTACCACGAGTACCTATCGTTTTTTGAAAACATACTTAACAGTAGTGATCCTGAGCCCCCATACAATAATCCTGTTTACCTGCACTATGCCAGGATGAGTTCCTCACGCATGAAAAGGTGGTGGAAGAAAATGGAGTTTTCGGACCAATTGGTGCGGGCCATTGAAGATCTGTCGGCCCCCCAGCACTGGATACTGATCACGGAACCCTGGTGTGGTGATGCAGCTCCTGTGGTGCCGGCAATTGCCAGGCTTGCGCAACTCAATCCCCTGATCAGTTACGAGTTTCAACTGCGCGACAGTGAGCCTTTCCTGATCAATGCATATCTTACAAATGGGGGAAAGAGCATCCCTAAACTGATCGCCCGGGACGCTGCCGGGAAAGACCTGTTCACCTGGGGCCCGAGGCCTGCCGGGGCACAAAAGCTTGCTGACACACTTAAGGCTTCCGGCACTGCCAATGATATTGTTGCCACGGAATTGCAGAACTGGTATAACAGGGATAAAGGAACTCCTTCCAGGAAGAGCTCCTTGATATCATACGGGCATTGTGATATAAATGGATGTTCCCTGTCCTGCTTTGGTTGAGATATCCCACTGGCCTTTTAAAAGTTCAATACGACTCTTGATGTTGCTCCAGCCGATGCCGGAAGACTTGTCCAGTTGTGACCGATCGATTCCTTTCCCGTTGTCTTCTACGGTAATGGAGATCTGTCCATCGTTCACACCCACCTGCACCATGGCTTCCGTTGCGCCGGCATGTTTCAAGGTGTTATTCAGCAGTTCCTGTACCACGCGATAGATCGTCACGGCTTTGGACTGGTCGATATCCATGCCTTCCAGTCCCAGCGACTGGTAACTGACTTTTGGTGAACCACCCTGTCCAACCTTATTGCAGAAATCCTGAAGTGCTGTGTTCAAACCGAACTTCAACAATACTTCCGGCATGAGGTTGTGCGCAACGCGCCGCATCTCCTGTATACTGCTGTTCAACATGTCAATACTCCGCTCGAATGACGTGGCATTCTCGGGGCTCATCACCAGGTTCTCCCTCATTGCACTCAGGGAATGCTTGATGCCGGATAACATGCCGCCCAGTCCTCATGAAGGTCTTTTGCCAATCTCATCCTTTCTTTCTCTTCCCCTTTCAGCACCGCTTCACTGGCCATCAATTGTTTTCCAGTTCCAGTTCGCTTATACGTTGTTGTTGGATCTTTTGCCGGTGCCGAAGATTACGGTAGGAGAGCAGGGAGATCAGCAGCAGCATTGCTGCCCCGCCTACGAGAACGTAGTTCCATATCGTCTTAAAGCGCAGGTCTGCCTGCTGTATCCTTATCAGTGCGTCTTTCTTGTCTGTTTCATATTTTTTCTCCAGTTGCATGCCGTATGCAGAAAGTTCTTCCTGTTGGAAGAGGTCAAGGATATCGTCTGCAAGGATGCCGTAACGCTCGCTTTCAGGAAAGTTGTGTTGCGCAGCTTTCACCTTGGCCATGGTCTGGTACATCGCCAGCAGTGGCTCAAGGATAGAGTCTTTTCTTGCCAGTGCGATGCCTTCAGAAAGTGTAGCCTCGGCTTCATTGAACTGTTTCTCTGCGATCTGTACATATGCGTTCACAACCAGTTGGTGGGCCCTTATTTTGGGTCTTTGTTGGCGCCTGTTCCAAGTTGTTTGTTCAACCCGTCAGCGGCCCCCCTGAGGGCGGCAACATCACCGGTAGCGAAATAACAGGTAGCGAGGTTGATCAATGCCCTTTCAATGGATCGCTTCTTATTCACTTTCCTGGCGATCTCCAGTTGCCGGGTAAAGATTGGATGGCCTCCTTATTCATGCCTCTCCTGTGATAGGTGAGTGCCAGGTTGTTGAGTGAGTATCAACAACCCGGTAGTATCCTTGTACATTAAGCCTGTCCTTACGCCTTCTTCGCCATATTCCTTTGCTTTGTCATACTGGCTGAGGTCCATGTAAAGCCAGCAAAGATTCCCGTAGTTGCTGGAAATATTGAACGTGTCCCTGATCTCTTTGGTAAGTTCAATGGACTTGACCGCATAGAATACTGCAGAGTCATTTTCATTGAGGTTATGAAAGATGTTGAAGAGGGTACGATAGCTGAAGGCCTCCCGGAATTGGTTTTTCTCCCGGATCGCCTCCAGCTTCATCTTGTTGGTGTAGTCCAGGGCCTGGCCATACTCCGCGCTTGCATGATATATCTTGGCAAATGCATAATAGCATTCATAAGCGTGTGTGCGGACTTTTGTTTTGTTGATCAGCGCCTCGGCCTGGACCAGCCAGTATAGTGCGGAGTCTTCATCTTCACCGAGATATTGCCGGTGCAGTTCTATGAGGAGGGGATCTTTGCACTGTCTGCCTGTGCTTTGCTGATAACGGATCTCAGGCTGTCTTTGGTTCAGTTTGTCCACATAACCCGCCTGTCAAGGCAAGCAGGGTAACAAAGAGGAAAAAACGTTTATTCATGTCGGTTAGTTTCTTGGTGCCGGGTTTCGCTTCCTCTAGTTTACAAAATATTTCAATTGGCACTAAAAAAAATGGGCCTTCATTACAGAAGTGCCCATCTCAGAAGGTAGTGCGTCCTTTTTGCGCTGCATCAACTTGACAGGCAGTGCAACATAAGCTTGTAGAATTCAGGATGCGACTGCCAGGTCTTGCCCGTGACGATGTTTCCGTCCTGTACGGCCTGATCTTTTTCAACATATGTTCCGCCACAGGATTCCACTTCGAATTTGACATGTTCATAGCACGCGATCTTTCTTCCCGGGCCAGGCCTGCGGTCAACAGGATCTGGATGCCATGGCAGATGGCAAAAATGTATTTATGGCTCTGGTGGAACTGTTTTACAATATGTATCACCCTTGCATCATTTCTGAGGTATTCGGGTGCCCGGCCTCCCGGAATAAGCAATGCCACGTACTCAGCAGGGTCTACTTCGTCCATGGCTATGTCTGATTCCATAAAGTAACCTTGTCTTTCCACGTAGGTGTCCCAGCCGGGTTCGAAGTCATGCATTACGAGGTTGAGTCGTTTCAGGGCAGGCGCCGCGATGTCCGTTGCGAAGCCCGCTTCTGCCAGTCGCTGCCGGGCATATAGGATCTCGAAGCTTTCACCGGCATCGCCGGTAATGATCAGAATTTTTTGGGTCAGAGCCATAACTGGGGAATTTAAGGAAGAAGATAGTTTATCCCCAATTCATCGTAACACCGTAGCGATATTTCACTATTCCCCGAATCTGGCAATCAATAGGGGCTGCCAAATAAAAAACCTCCGGCTTGCGCCGAAGGCTTTCTATTTTCGTCGGGAAGACAGGATTCGAACCTGCGACCCCCTGGTCCCAAACCAGGTGCGCTACCGGCCTGCGCTACTTCCCGAACAGGGCAGCAAAACTAGGGAATTTCGGGTACACCACCAAAGCTAGTTCGCAGTGGGGCAGTTCGCGGTTCGCAGGGTCTAATGCCCGCTGACCAGTGACTTGATATGCTCGGAGACCCTGAGGCTGAGGGCAACACACGTTAGCGTGGGATTTGGTGCGGCAGACGTTACAAAGCAGGAAGCCCCCGCCACATGCAGGTTGCCTACACCGTGTACGGTACAATTGCGGTCCGTAACACTGCTCTTGGGGTCATCACCCATACGCGTGGTACCCATATGGTGCCATCCGCCGCTGGTGAACGAAGGCCAGCTGTTGTCTGACGGGTCCCTCAGGTATTCCATCAGTTTGACCCTGCCCAGGCCCGTCCTCCCGGCTTCCATCCCTATCAGTTCATACATTTTGCGGATGCTGTATTTATCCAGTGCTGTAAGGCTCCAGTGCAGATGGGCCCTTGGGACACCCAGTGCGTCTTTCTCCTCATCCAGGGTGACCCTCGATTCGGGATTTGGTGCCTGCTCTATTCTCGTATATAACTCAAATGCTTTATTCAGTACATCGGAAGGAATGTCTTTGGTTTTTTCTCCCGCACCGCTAAAGGTTTCCCGCAGCGCCTTGGATGCTTTCTGCTGGTCACTGTCTGTCCATATCTCTATCAAGGATGGTGTGACCTTTGCCGTTGCCAGCGGCGTCAATGATGCCGTGCCGTTGAGCATCCTGTTCTTGCGCTGCTGTTCTTCCGATATCCCGATCTCGCAGCGCACCCTGGTGCCAAATGCGTAACTATACATGGGCAGAGGATCTGGCTTGAAGAGATGCAGCTCCGCGCTCTTGATCTCCAGGTGTTCCATGAAACGCCTGCCTACCTGGTCGTGCTGGTTGCCTATGCCCATGGGCATCTGGGAGCGCGAGGCTAAAAGCAACCGCGCATTCTGTATGGAACAGCATGCGAGGATGAAATGTTTTGCGCGTACCCTGTGTTCCTTGCCCGCGTGGTTCTTTACAACAACCTCTTTCACCCGCTGCATACCATCGTCCAAAATAATATCCGTTACGTTGGCATAGGTGTAGAGGTGGATATTGGAAGCGTTGACGATGCCGTCACGGTATTTGGTGCCGAAGCGTGTAGGCGGACTGAAATGCCAGACCTTATTGCGGATCACGTCCTCACGCGCTACCAGGGGCTTCCACGCGGGCAACTGTTTCTGAAAGCTCTTCCAGTCATAGTCATAAGCCCCAAGCTCCAGCAATTCATGCCCCCTGGCATAAAAAGTATCCAGGTCTTTGCGTTGGATGGGCCAGCCACTGTCCGGGACCCAATCCCGTTTTTCAAAATCGATATCATCAAATACGGAACAGAAGCCGGACCAGTGTCCCGTAGTGCCGCCAAACATGTGCAGGCGCGCGGAACTCAGCGGATAGTATTTCTGCCCGGTTGTTCTTCCGGCGTAGAGCTCCTGCATCTTCGCGTCATAATCAAACCCGCCGCCTTCAAGCAGAACAACGTTTTCCTTGCGGCCGCTCCAGTCCAGGGCAATGCTCATGCCCGCGGCGCCCGCACCAATGATGCAGATATCGCCTTCAATAACGGAATGCTGCGGTAGTTGCCTTGCGTCAACGTGCATGCTGGAGTGTTGAGGAAGTGAATAACGCGATATGCAGGGCTTCTGTCCTGGACAATACCCATCCTGCTGCCGTCACGATGTTTCCTTGTTCAAAGTCCTTGCGCAACAGGTCTTCTACCTTTCCATCCAGGGCATCCCATTCGGAACGTATGCCAGACTGGCCCCCTAATTGAGCTTCTGCTGCTTTGCCAATGGCAATGAGTTCATCCTTGTTGGCCAGATGCGCGATCTGTGGAGGCGTGTTATAATCCTGTGATGTACTGCCGCAGCCGATCTCAAAGATCGTACTGCCAAGTATGGCGGTGGCAAGAAATGTCCGTCTTCTCATATATCAGCCAAATAGTTCCCTGGTCCTGATGGGGTTGCCGGGAAACTGCACGCCTCCCCGGGCTTTTTCCTTGAGGAACATCACGTCTGCATATGTAGGCGTTTTCTCAAGATCTCCATGATGGGATCGCAGAGTGGGATCACCTTGGATCCCAGGAGACGGGCGTTCTCTACAATATGAAATACCAGCTGGTGCAAAAACTGCCTGCTGTCTGAATAGGCAAACTCCACGTGATCTATCACCATCACGTTGGGGCTGCTCCATATATAATGAACAGACGCCACTTTCATAGAGCCATCCGCCATATAACAGATACCCTTAGAGCCCGATTCTTCCCACTGGATGTTCATATCGGTATGAAATTAAGTAACTTAACCATCCCAACAACAACTGCATGAAGCAAGTTTTTCACATCCTCTTTCTAATGCTGCCCCTGGTAACGCTTGCACAGAAAAGCGAATGGCATTCCCTCTTCAATGGTAAGGACCTCAGCGGGTGGGTGCAACGTAACGGACAGGCCAAATATGAAGTGAAGAATGGCGTTATCGTGGGCACTACCGTCAACGGACAACCGAATTCTTTCCTCTGCACGGATAAGGACTATGACAATTTCATATTAGAACTGGAATTCATGGTTGACTCCACCATGAACTCGGGTATCCAGTTCCGCAGCCTCAGTGACCCCAATTACCAGAATGGCCGTGTGCACGGCTACCAGATGGAGATCGATCCCTCAAAAAGGGCCTGGAGCGGCGGCATTTATGATGAGGGGCGGAGGCTCTGGCTCTATACGCTCGAATACAACCCGGCGGCTAAGCAGGCATTCCGCAATGGGCAATGGAACAAGTACCGCATAGAATGCATCGGCACTCATATCCGCACCTTCGTCAATGGCGTGCCGGCAGCTTATCTCATCGATGACCTCACTCCCAAGGGCTTTATTGCGCTCCAGGTGCACAGCATAGGCCAGGGTGAACAGCCCGGCAAGCAGATCATGTGGCGGAACATTCGTATCAGGACCTCCGGTATCGCCCTGTCCACCACACCTCCCATCTTCGTTGCCAACCTGCTGCCCAACCAACTGTCTGAGATGGAGAGGCAGAATGGTGTTCGTTTATTGTTCGATGGCTCTACAAGTAAAGGCTGGCGAGGCGCGCACAAGGCATCGTTCCCGGATAAAGGCTGGAGCATCCGTGAAGGTATGATCAGTGTTACGCCTTCGGGTGGAAGTGAGTCTCAGTTTGGCGACATCGTCACCGAAGAAAATTTTTCTGCTTTTGAACTGCAGTTCGAGTTCAGGCTGACCGAAGGCGCCAACAGCGGCGTGAAATATTTTGTGACTGAGAAAGAACAGAGCACGGGCTCCGCGATAGGGCTGGAGTACCAGGTGCTGGACGACGAGAAGCACCCGGATGCTAAAATGGGTACGGCGGGTAACAGAACCCTCGGCGGTTTGTATGATCTTATACCCCCGTTGAAATTTGGGCAGGCATACAAGAAGATAGGGGAGTGGAACCGCGGGATGATCCGTGTGTACCCTGACAACCGTGTGGAGCATTACCTCAACGGTTACAAGGTGGTGGAGTACCAGCGGGGTGGACAAATGTTCCGCGCACTCGTGGCGCGAAGCAAGTACAATGTATGGCCGGATTTCGGCGAGGCGAAAGAAGGACATATCCTGTTGCAGGACCATGGGAACGCTGTGGATTTCCGCTCCATTAAGATCAAGAATCTCTGATACCTGTCCAGAAATAAAAGACTTATACAGACATGCAGGTTTACAAGATCAAAAGAGACGCATTCAGGGAGATCCGTAAGCAAACGCTTTGGAAGTCGTTACCCGTTCTGTTAATAGCTTTGGCGGCAGGTTTTGCATTGGCTGCGTACAATTCAAAAGTTAGTCCCTCTGAAGTTAATACATTGCCTTATATAGTCCCCTTGGTGGTCATTGTATTGGGTGTTGCTATCTATAGGGCATTGGCGCAGCAGTTGAAACTGTTGGAAAGCTATGCCATCACCATTACTGGCGATGAGATCAAACGTGAACAACTTAATACCCCTTCTATTACGATCCCCCTCCAAGAGGTGATCGAAATTTCCAAACAGGCTGATGGAAGTTTTATTATCCAGGGAAAGAATCCGGTAGACAGGATAGCCGTTCCCGTGCATATCGAGAATTACAAGGAATTGGAAGAGCGCTTGCAAACAATACAACCTGTTGTTGCTGTCAACAGGCATTCGTTTTTTCAACAATACAGAACGTTGTCAGGACTGGTTACCATAGCACTTATGGTCTCCGTTTACCTGGCCAATAACAAATGGATCGTCTTCATTGCCGGTGCATTATTGGTCTCCCTGATGTCCTGGAGTTTGCGGGAAACACAGCGCAGCAAGGAAATAGACAATAGGACAAGGAAATCCATGTGGTGGAGCGTACTCGTGATCATTTCCGTAATGCTGATGGTTATCTTTAAGTTGACAGGCGTTACAAAAGTTTGAGGTAATTGCTGAAGTCTACGGCCTTGATTGGCTGGATTCCAGTCGGGTCATCAGATAACTGGTACCAAGATGCTTAGATGTTAAAATGTCCAGATATCAAGATATTAAAACCATAGTATGGAAAGACGAAAATTCATCAGCAACTCCATCAAGGCAGGAACAGCTTTGGTGATCGGCGGGATGGGATTCCCCGCCCGCAGTTACGCCCGGATCATCGGCGCCAATGATCGCGTGCTCACGGGCGTGGTGGGATTTTCGGACCGCTTCAGGAGCTCGCTGTTTCCCAGTTTCATGAACCATAAGGATGAACTGAATTTCGATATCATCGCCGTCTCAGATCTCTGGAAATTGCGCAGGGAGGAAGCAGCGGATTGGTTCAAGGGTAAGCTGGGCCATGAAGTAAAGACAACGGTGAACAATGACGAGCTCTATAAGATCAAGGACCTCGATGCGGTGATCATCAGCACGGCAGATTTCCAGCACGCACTCCACTGCATTGAAGCGGTACAGGCGGGAAAGGACGTGTATTGCGAGAAGCCCTTCGCGGAAACGATGGCTGATAACCGCGCTGCACTGAAAGCGGTGAAGGCTTCGGGAAGATCGTGCAGATCGGTTCGCAACGGCGCAGCGGTGGCAATTACAAAGCAGCTGCCGAGTTCATCCAGCAGGGGAAATTCGGTCCCATCACCATGGTGGAACTGACATGGAATGTCAACCAGCCCGGGCGGTGGCGCAGGCCTTCGCTGGTAGGAAAGCTGAGGGAAGAGGATACCGATTGGAAGCGCTTCCTCATGAACAGGCCTTTTGAAACATTTGATCCCCGTAAATACCTTGAGTTCCGTTTGTTCTGGCCTTACTCTTCCGGTATGCCCGGGCAGTGGATGTGCCACCAGATCGATACAGTGCACTGGTTCACCGGGCTGCCGCACCCTCGCTCCGTTGTGGCCAACGGTGGTATCTACGCATGGAAGGACGGCAGGAAGAATTGGGATACGATGACGGCCGTTTTTGACTACGGCCCTCTGGATGATCCGAAGAGTGGCTTCCAGGTGACTTTTGCCTCGCGCATGCACAATGGCGATGAGAATCCTGCGGAGATATATTATTCAAATGGGGGTGAACTCAACCTCAATACCAACAGGATCTCTCCCCGCGGCGGCCTCACCAAGGGCTTCGCCAGTGCGATGGGTATGGAGCCTAACCTCCTTCCTGAAATGAAGCTTGAGGACGTGAAGGTGGTTGCCTCTGCAAATACGGGCGGTGACGTACTAACGTCCGCGCACATGCGCAACTGGATGGAGTGCGTACGCTCCCGCAAACAGCCCAACGCACCCATTGAGGCGGGTTACCAACACGCCATCGCGAGCATCATGACCAATGCTGCCGTTCGCACCGGCCAGCGTGTCACCTTCGACGAAAAGACCCAGGAGGTCATGGCCGGAGGCAAAAAATTCCATTTATGATCTGGCTGCCCCTTCTTTTTTCCCTCGCTCTGCAAGAGCCGGCTCTTGCAGAGCGGGAGGAAGGGAAACGGGCATGTATAGGCGTATGTACACTCAGTTGCGAATGATTCCATTCTGCGGTTTCACGGGCTGGGGGTGCTGGAGGAGACGGTGTCCGCCAGTTTCAACCCGCGCAATGTGAGCGAGGAAGAATTTCCCGATGTGCTTGCCCGGATCAGGAGTGCGAGGGTGACGGTCCGTTCTGCAAATGTGTTCTTCCCCGGCACCATCAAACTGGTAGGGCCATCCATGAATGAAACGGAGGTGTTGGGATATGTTGATACCGTAATGCGCAGGGCAAGACAGGCAGGTGTCAAGCTTATCGTACTCGGCAGCGGTGAAGCAAGAAGGATACCTGCGGGAGCAGACTCTGTTGCTGCGCGTGAGCAGTTCATTGACCTATGCCGAAAGATGGCACGGGTTGCGGAAAGATATAAGATCATCATCGCCATTGAGAACCTCAATCACACGGAGACAAACTTCGTCAACACCCTGCAGGATGCGATAGATATCGTAAAGCACGTGAACCATCCCAATTTCCTGCTCACGGCGGACATCTATCATATGCTGATGGAGAACGAGCCGGCTGACCATATTATCATGGCCAAGGGAATACTGGCCAACGTACACATCGCGGAGAAACAAGGACGTGCCTACCCTGGGAAGAATGGCACGGACTTCACGCCTTATTTCCATGCCATGAAGTGGATCAGGTACAAAGGATGTATCATGATCGAATGCAGGTGGGGAAGTTTGGCCGATGAACTGCCATTGGCTATATCCTCGCTTACCGCACAATGGGAAAAGGCGAAGTAGGCAGGGCGAAATTGGAAAATTCAACTACGGCAGTAAGCACCTTCCATGCGTGTTCCATCTCTTCCGGCTTATAGTATCCAAAAAGCGCAAGCTGGCAGAGGCCTCTCTTTCTCAGGTATGCGCTTTCATGACTCACGATCAGGTTCCTGCAATTCAGGTCACGGACAAGCCTGTCCGTATTGCCATTTCTTGTCACGATAGTGAATACGCGTGAATGCGGTGAACTGAATGGTAGCAGCCCCCTGCTATCTAATAGTTTGAAAAATTTGTCAGCATAATACCCGGAAAGCTCATATTGGTCCCGATGTAGTTTCTGTTTTATGGATACATTCAGCGCATGTACCAGGTTGGATGAAATAGTATAGGGTATTCCGTCAGCATTATCATAAAGGCTGAGGTCAACGTATGCGGGAATTTGTTGTCCTGATTCAGGATACATATTGGAAAAGACCACAGACAGGCCGGGTATGCAGGCAAGGCCTTTTCCGGACGATGCCGTGGCCATGGCAAGGCCGGACAGGTCAAGTGGCCTTGTTCCTATTGTACTCATACAATCGGCAAAGCAGAGGCAATCCCGGCGTTGTGCAAGTTCAACGATCCGGTCCAGATCATTGATCACGCCTGTGGATGTTTCACAATGGCAGAATAATATCCACTTGAGTTTTCGGGCAGAAACCATGGTTTCTACTTCATCAAGGTCAAGAACTTCTCCCCATGCTGTCCTGTACACATCATACTCAAGCCCTATCCTGGCCGACTGGCTGATGAGCCTGGAACCGAACTCCCCGTTGGACAGGATCAGGCCCTTTGTGCCAAGCATTTTGATCTGCCAAAGCATAGCCTCATTGGCGAGGGTGCCGCTGCCGGTCAACAGAAAGGTCTGGCAAACGTGCATTGCCTCACTTAAGCGATCCGTTGTTTCATGGAGCAGTTTACGGAAGCCGGCGGAGCGGTGCGATTCCGGCCTTGCCCCAAGGGCTTTTTTTACCTCGGCAGAAATAGAAACAGGACCGGTGCTGAGATTAACTGGTTCTAAAATCATCACGTATGGTATTGACAGTAATGAACATGGGTTGGTACATGGCTCCCGGCTTTCCCACAAGGGTGTAGAAAGGGGTGAACCCCATCTGTGTGTACAGATGCAGTTGCCTGGTGGTGCCTGAGATCACGGCAGTGTCAATATTGTTTCTTTGCAGCTCTGCACAGAGGTAGCGCAATAAGCGATAGGCTATGGTTGGTTTTCGCTCCTCCTGCCTGATGGAGAGCAGCCTTACTTCAGCGAGATTGGTGTAGGGGGAAGATAGGCATCAAGGTCAGGAACTTTACTATCCAGCGAGAACGGGCGCTGGCAATTATAGCAGACCATTCCTATGACTTCATCATCTTTCTTTGCGATAAGGTAGCGGTTGGTGGAGTGGAACCTGTCAACCAGCACCTGTTCTTCATTCTCAGGATGCTGCGGAATTTCCTGGGCGAAAGTTCTGTAATTGAGCCGGATGATCTGTTCAAACTCGTCCGGTTCTGTGGCAGGCTTTAGGGTCATGGTGTTCCGGGCATTGTTAGGTAGCCTCTCTTAAATGTAGAATAATCTGCAGATATTTCATGCAGTAAATTCACGCATTAGCAAAAGTCGAAATAAGAAGGGAGAAGCTTTTAACTTCTCCCTTCCCACTCCTGCCTATTTGATGGCCAGTTCTATAGACTTCTTCTTCAGGTGCTTCACATCCACGTCTTCCACCACGGGGTCAGGAAGTAGGATCAGCGAGACCCCTGTTTTCTTCCACCAGTCCGTGTTCTGGAGTTTGGAGAAATGCAGTACGCCGATCATGTACTTGCGGTCGTCCTCATGTGCATGCCATTCCTCGATGGACTCAAAGTCATCTTTGGGGATGGCAGACCAGTCGTCAAAGCTAACGTAGACGCGTAAGTGAAAATCACTGCTCAGCTTGTTGGGCTTATGGTGGTAGAGTTTTTTGTATTCGTAACGGTATTGGTAACGTAGGGCCGAGATGTCAGACAGCACGGCCGAGGCTGTGGGAAGGAGCCTGCGCCCTTGCCATAGAAGAACTGTTTGTCCGCGAATCCGCTTTCAATGACCACGCCATTGTATTCATTTTTCACGAAGGCCAGATGGTCTTCCTGTTTCACGAACTGGGGGATCACGAAAGCAGCAACGCCGCCGCTTTTCAATTTTTGCGCCTGGGCCACCAGCTTTATGGAGAAATGCTTTTCCGTTGCCACCACTGCATCCTGCAACTGGATATTCTGGATACCGGTGAAGGTGATATCGGTGGGTTTTGCAATGATACCATAGGCATGGTTCAACAGCAGGGTCCATTTGTTCAGTGCATCCCAACCGTCCACATCGAGTGTGGGATCAGCTTCTGCAAAGCCAAGCTGCTGTGCCAGCAGGAGTGCCTCCTTGAAGCCGAGTTTATCCTCGAACATCTTGGTTAGGATGAAGTTGGTTGACCCGTTGGCGATGGCCTTAATGCCGTGCAGCAGGTCATTATCGTAATATTCTTCCAGGTTCCTGATCACGGGGATCGACGCACATGCTGCTGCTTCATAAAGCAGTGAGCGTCCCGTCTCTCTTTGCAGTGTCAGCAACTCAGGCAGGTGCTCAGCCAGCATCTTCTTGCTTGCACTCACCACATCCTTCCCGTTTTTCAGTGCCGTGGATACGATATAGTATGCGGGTTCTGTTTCGTTGATCACTTCCACCACCACGTTGATCTCAGGGTCATTGAGGATCTCATCACGGTTAGTGGTGAATAAGGATGCAGGTGCATTCCTTTTCTTTGCTGCATCCTTGATACATACTTTCCTGATCTCAGCGTTCAGGGATGATGTTTGTTGCAATACACGATAAAGGCCTTCGCCCACTACGCCAAAGCCAAATAGTCCGATCGTCAGTTTCTTGTGCGTATCCATTACTTAGATATTTCCAGTGTTTGTTGTAAAGGTGTTACGAATGCGGTGATGAGTTCACCGAGTTTATCGTCTTCCAGCAGGAATCCATCGTGCCCGTATAAAGAATGTATGGACTCAAATCTTGCATGCGGTATGTGTTGGGCAAGGAATTTCTGCTCAGCAGGCGGGAACAGCAGGTCTGAGTCCACGGCGATGACCAGGGTTCTCGCCTTTATTGTTGAAAGGGCTGTCTCCAGGCCCAGGCGCCCGCGGGCTATGTTGTGTGAATCCATTGTCTTGCTCAGGGAATAATAGCTGAAGGCATTGAACCGGCGTGAGAGCTTCACCCCCTGGTAGCGCTGGTATGATTCGCTTTTGAAATTTTCTATGGCATCATTATCGTCCACCTGTGTTGCGGCATAGGTGTGGTAATGCCTGTAGCTGATCAGTGCGATGGACCTGGCCACTTCCATGCCTTTGGTGCCCGCCGCAGGATCCTCGGAAGCCCAAGTTGCATCGGTCTCAATGCACATGCGCTGGGATGCGTTGAAGGCCCGGCCCCATGCAGAGTGCACCGCATTGGTGGCTATGGGGACGATGTGTTCAAACAGTGAAGTATCCTCAATTGCCCATTCCAGCAGCACCTGGCCTCCCATGGATGCGCCGATGCCGATATGTATCTTATCTATTCCCAGTTCTTTTTTCAGGAGCATGTATGCATGCGCTATATCCCTCGGCGTAAAGAAAGGAAAGCCATGGAACCAGGGCCTGCCTGTATCCGGGTTCACCGACAAAGGGCCCATGCTGCCATAACAGCTGCCGGGCATGTTCACGCATACGATAAAATATTTCGCGGGATCAAAAAGCCTGCCTTCACCTACCATGCCGGGCCACCACTCCGCGGGATCGCTGTTGGCGGTGATGCCATGGAAGATCCACACCACGTTAGAGCCATTGTTATTCATGGCGCCATGGGTGGTATAGGCCAGGTGAAAGCCCGGGACTACTGTCCCGGACTCCAGCTGGAAAGGTTTGTCATATTGGAAAATGCGTTGGTTAGTGAACTGCATGTTGTGCTGCCGATATCTTTAAGAATGCCTGTTCAAAATCCGCCTTGATGTCTTCAATGTGCTCGATGCCTACGCTCACCCTTACCATATCAGGCAATACGCCCGCAGCTTTCTGCTCATCTTCGCCGAGCTGTTCGTGCGTGGTTGAAGAAGGATGGATCACCAGGGTCTTGGCATCGCCCACATTGGCCAGGTGTGAGGCAAGCTTCAGCTCATTGATGAACTGCGCCGCTTTTTCCTTGCCGCCTTTTACGCCAAATTGCAGAACGCCGCCGCCGGCGCCGTTGAGATATTTCTTGGCGAGTTCATGATAAGGGCTGCTGGCCAGGCCGGGATACCATACATAGGCCACCTGCGGATGGTTCTCCAGCCATTCTGCAAGGGCCTGTGCATTCTGCACATGACGCTCTACCCGCAGAGATAGCGTTTCGAGGCCCTGGAGCAACAGGAAAGAGTTGAAAGGGCTGATGGCTGCACCATAATCACGCAGGCCTTCCACGCGGGCCCTGATGATGAACGCGATGTTGGGCAGGCCCAGCGGATTACCTTCGCCAAACACTTCCCAGAATTTCAATCCATGATAACCTTCAGAAGGCTCTGTGAACTGGGGGAACTTGCCGTTGCCCCAGTTGTAGTTGCCGCCGTCAACGATCACGCCGCCAATGGATGTACCATGTCCGCCGATCCACTTGGTGGCTGATTCCACCACGATGTTGGCGCCGTGTTCCAGTGGCCTTACAAGATAACCGCCTGCACCAAAAGTGTTGTCAACGATCAGTGGCAGGTCATATTCTTTCGCCAGTGCGGCAAATTTCTGGAAGTCAGGTATGTTCAACCTGGGATTGCCGATGGTCTCTACATAGATCGCCTTGGTGTTCTTGTCGATCAACGGAACAAAGCTCTCCACGTCATCGCCGTTCCCGAAACGCACTTCGATACCCAGGCGCTTAAAGGCAACCTTGAATTGGTTGTAGGTGCCACCGTAGAGGAATGAAGTGGATACGAAGTTGTCGCCCGCCTGCAGGATGTTATTCAGTGCGATGAATTGGGCGGCCTGTCCTGAACCCACGGCAAGCGCCGCTACACCGCCTTCGAGCGCTGCGATGCGCTTCTCGAATACATCAGTGGTGGGGTTCATGATGCGGGTATAGATATTGCCGAACTGCCTCAGTCCGAAAAGGTCAGCCGCGTGCGATGAATTGTCGAACGCATAGGATGTGGTCTGGTAAATAGGTACTGCCCTTGACTTTGTTGTGGGGTCGATCTCCTGGCCTGCGTGCAGTTGCAGGGTTTCAAAACGCAATTGGCTCATGTTATGTAAGGTTATAAGTTATTTGTCCAATAGCTTTATAACTTACCCAGAAGCGAAGGAGAAAATTCAACGGAACATTGAACTGACTTATCGTTCCCAACTCTAGTTGGGATGGCGGTGACACCTTATCATGCGACAGGTTGTCAAGGCTTCATCGGGCCATTTCCCTCAGCCTTTCTGGATAAGAAAATAAAGAACTAGGTGGCAAAACTAAGGATTTTCCTGAAATACGCAAACGGCTACTGGCCATTTGCTATTTGTAACTACCTATTAGCTAATAGCCAATAGCCTCGTAACTTTACAGGATGAGCGACAATATTGAGGTGCTTGGCGCGCGGGTGCACAACCTGAAGGATATTGATATTTCGATCCCAAAGAACAGGCTGGTAGTGATCACGGGTATCAGCGGAAGCGGAAAATCTTCCCTGGCCTTTGATACTATTTACGCCGAGGGGCAAAGGCGATATATGGAGACTTTCGGCGCCTATGCCCGCCAGTTCATTGGGGATATGGAACGCCCCGACGTGGACCAGATCACGGGCCTCTCGCCGGTGATCTCCATAGAGCAGAAAACCACCAATAAGAACCCCCGTTCCACGGTGGGTACCGTCACGGAGATATATGACTTTCTCCGGCTGCTATATGCCCGTGCCGGGGAAGCCTATTCTTACAATACGGGAAAGAAGATGACCCGCTTCTCGGAAGAGGAGATCCTTGATAACGTATTCAGGCGCTTCCAGGGCCAGAAGCTCTCGGTGCTCGCACCACTCGTGCGCGGCCGCAAAGGGCATTATCGGGAACTGTTTGAAGACATCCGCAAGAAAGGATTCCTGAAGGTGAGGGTTGATGGGGAGATAAAAGACCTCGTTCCCAAGATGCAGGTAGACCGTTACAAGGTGCATGACATAGAGGTTGTGGTGGATAGGTTGAAGGTTGAAGCAGAGTTCAGGACGAGGATGAGCCAGAGCGTGCAGAAGGCGCTGAAAATGGGCAAGGACCTGATGTTTGTGCACGTTGGGGAAGATGAAGGCGGTACCACCGTGGCGTACAGCAGGCAGCTGATGTGTGAGGATACAGGCATTTCTTACGAAGAGCCATCGCCCAACAGTTTCTCTTTCAACTCACCCTATGGCGCATGTCCGGTCTGCAAGGGACTGGGGCAGGTTTACCAGGTCGATATCAATTCGGTTATACCTGACCGTGAACTGAGCATTGAAGAGGGGGGCATTGCTCCCTTGGGTGCGCGAGGGATGCATGGGTATACAAGCAGGTGGAGCAGCTGGCGCGCAAGAACAGGTTCAGTCTCAAGACACCCATCAGCAAGCTTTCCCAAGGTGCACTGAACCTTGTCCTGTATGGTGATGCGGACGCTGATGAAGCTTCACAAATGGAGTTTGACGAGAACGCGCCGGTGCCCGAAGACTACGAGGGCGTGGTGAACATGGTGAAGCGCTGGTTCCTTGGCAGCCAGACGGATAACATTCGCGAGTGGGCGGAGAGCTTCATGGTATTGCATACATGCGGGACCTGTAACGGTGCAAGGCTGAAGAAGGAAAGCCTCTGGTTCAAGGTGGATGGTATGAATATCTCGGAGATGTCGTCCTTCAACCTGGACAAACTTGCGCAGGTGTTTTCCAATATTGAAGAGCGCATGGGTGATAAACAGCGTGTGATCGCCAAAGACATCCTTAAGGAAATACGGGAGCGGTTGCAGTTTCTGCTGGATGTGGGCCTGAATTACCTGACCATGAACAGGCCAACACGCACGCTGAGCGGCGGTGAGTCGCAACGCATAAGGCTGGCCACGCAGATCGGTTCCCAACTGCAGGGCATCACTTACATTTTGGACGAGCCTTCCATAGGGTTGCACCAACGGGATAATGAAAGACTGATACATGCCTTGCAGAACCTTCGTGATATTGGCAACTCTGTGCTGGTGGTGGAACACGATAAGGATATCATGCTCGCCGCTGATCACCTGGTAGACATAGGGCCCCGCGCCGGTAAGCACGGCGGAAGGGTGGTGGTGCAGGGAACACCGGGTGAGGTGGTAAGTTCAGCTTCCGAGACCGCGCAATATCTTACCGGAAAGAAAAGCATAAAGGTGCCCGCGGAAAGGAGAAAAGGCAACGGTAACAAGCTCACGCTGAAGGGGGCCAACGGCAACAACCTGAAGAAGGTTGACCTTTCCCTTCCGCTCGGAACTTTCATTGTGGTGAGTGGTGTGAGCGGCAGTGGCAAGTCAACGCTGATCAATGAAACATTGTACCCTATTCTCAGCAAGCACTGTTATGATTCCAAGGGGCAGCCGATGGAGTATAAGAGCATCAGCGGATTGGAGCATATCGATAAGGTGATCGAGATAGACCAGACGCCAATAGGCAGGACGCCGCGTTCCAATCCATCCACCTACTGTGGTTTCTTTACAGAGATCCGGCAGTTGTTTGCAGCGGTCCCGGAAGCCAAGATACGTGGATACAATGCGGGAAGGTTTTCATTCAATGTAAAAACGGGCCGCTGCGATGTGTGTGAGGGAGGCGGTATGCGCGTGATAGAAATGAACTTCCTTCCGGATGTTTATGTGCCTTGTGAAAAATGTAATGGCAAGCGTTATAACAGGGAGACCCTGGAGATCCGCTACAAAGGCAAATCCATCAGCGACGTGCTGGAGATGTCAGTGGACGAAGCCGTTGAGTTCTTCAACAATGTTCCCTATCTCTACCGGAAGATCAAGGTACTGCAGGACGTGGGGCTGGGATATATCACCCTGGGGCAGTCTGCCGTTACCTTGAGCGGCGGGGAGGCACAGCGTGTTAAACTGGCCACGGAATTGGCGAAGAAGGATACGGGAAAAACATTTTACATTCTTGATGAGCCTACTACAGGGTTACATTTCCAGGACATCAGCTTATTGCTGGACGTGCTCAACAAACTGGTGGAGCGTGGCAATACGGTACTGGTGATCGAGCACAATATGGACGTGATCAAAGTGGCGGACCATATTGTTGACCTCGGGCCAGAGGGTGGCGACGGGGGCGGAAGGATATTGTTCCAGGGAACCCCTGAAGAGTTGGTCAAAGTAAAGGAAAGCCATACAGGCCGTTTCCTCAAACATGAATTATGAGTAAAGAGCGTGTTATCATTGACATGGACGAGGTCATCGCAGACACCATGGGTAAAATGGTGAACTGGTACCAGTCCCAATACGGTGGAACCGTGGATCATCGCGTGATGAAGGCGGGGTCATGGGTCTCGGGCTTTCCGGAAGAACATCGGACAATGATAAGGCAGCGGCTCCTGGAGCCGGGTTTTTTCCGCGACATCCCGGTGATGCCTTATGCGCAGGAAGTATTGCGGGAGATGAATGACCGGTATGAGATCTTTATTGTTTCTGCTGCCCTCGAATTCCCGCATTCCCTGAAAGATAAACTGGAATGGCTCCTGGAGCATTTCCCTTATTTCACGTGGAGGCAGCTGGTGTTATGCGGCGATAAACGAATGATCAACGGGCACCACATGATAGATGACCACGTTCGCAACCTGGAGCACTTTCCCGGGGAAAAATACCTGTTCACATCATTTCACAATCTTGACATCACAGGTTACCGTAGGGTGAATGACTGGCAGGAGCTGGCCGGGATATTCCTGCCTTGACCCTTCTCCCTACTCCCTTAGAACTTTGAAAACTGAAAACACAAAAGCCCCCAAAAGGGGGCTTTGCAGTTTTCAGTTTTCAAGTAGGGGACGGGCTAAACAGGATACATCTGTTCGATGGATCAGAATCTTATCACCGGACACCTGGTCTGGTTCACATACCTGCTGTTGCCATCACCGCCGAACCTGTAGGCCAGCTTGAAGGTTGAAGCATAGTATGCGTCATTATTTGATGCGGTACCTCTTTTGTTACCGGCTTCATAACCGGGCCTGTTCAGGCCGCCGTTAAGGAGGGTAGACATGTTTGATACCTGCACTGCTTTGTCTGCCTCAGGAGTATTACCGAAGTAATTGTAGAAATCCTGTGCGGCGATATAGGTTGTACTAACGTCGTCAATATAATCAGTGAAGGTCATACGGTTCACGATCTCGAAGCTGAGGTTGAACCTGTCACTGAAGTAGTATTTGATACCGATGCCATAGGGAACATTCACCTGGGTGAGTGAGTATTCTTTTCGGTTGGGATAGTTGGGCATGCCCTGTCCCTCTGTGCGGAGGGGCTTAAGGTCAACCCATTCTTTCTGTCCGTTGGGATTGGTATACTGTGCCTGGGGATTGAACCTGAACACGCCTGCGCCGATCAATGCATACGGGCGGAACTTGAACACCAGGTCATCAGGATCGTCTTCCAGGAATACAAGCGGATAGATCTCAGCAGCAGCATAAGCTTCAAACAGCGGGCTCCTGAAATGCTGGTTCCTGTAGTACCTCGCTTCTTCAAGACCACCCTTCGTATCTATCACGCTGTCTGCGCCTTCCAGTCGGCCGATATTCATCGCCAACCTGAAATTGATATACTCACTCGGGATAACCGTGAAGGTCAATCCTTTCACCAGCCTGGTCATTTCCCAGTTATTGTCTTTCAGGAAAGTCTGGCCGCGGCCCTGGGTTCCACCCAGGTCGCCAAGGAAGTTAGCAGGACCAATGTTGAGTCCGAGCTCATATTTCACCTGGGCACCTGCCTCGTAACTCATTGATAACATGAGCGCAGCAGTGGCCACCACATTCAACAGGCTCTTGTGTAAACCTTTTTTCATGATACCGGATTTGCGTTTTCAAAGTATTGGACCTCTGAATAACGCACAGCATCATGTTAATATTTTAAAGGTTAATAAGTTTATGTTATAGATGTCAGATCTAAGATCCACGGTCTATTGCAACAGCATTTCAATGTGATCGATACCATCTTCATCGTACACATCTCCTTGTGCTTCAAAGCCTAATGATCCGTAGAATTTTGAGAGGTATAATTGAGCCCCGATCCTTATGGGCTGAGCATCAAAGCGTTGCTTCGTAAGGGCGATGGCTTTTTCCATCATCACCCTCCCCGCTCCTGATCTCCTGTATTTGGGAGAGCTGACCACTCGCCCGATGGAAGGCTCTTTGTAAGAAACGCCGGGAGGGAGTATGCGGCAATAGGCCACCAGGTCCTGGTTATGCCAGCCCATGAAATGAAGGCTTTTCTGGTCTTTATGGTCCATGTCAAGGAAAACGCAGTTCTGTTCCACTACGAAAACTTCGCTGCGCAGCGTGAGTATCTCATACAATTCATTGACACTGAGGTCTTCAAATGTTTTACTGTACCAGTTGATGTACATCTTGTGATATGTTTAATAACCGTATTTGTCTTTCCACCTGTCTTTGAGGAACCGCCTGATCTCTTCTTCCCTGGCATTCCTTCCGGGGTCATAGAATCTTGTTCCTTTCAGTTCTTCCGGCAGGTATTCCTGTGAAGAAAAGTTCTTCTCATAGTCGTGGGAATATTTGTAGCCTTTGTTGTATCCCATTTCTTTCATGAGCTTGGTAGGTGCATTCCTTATATGGAGCGGCACGGGCAGGTCGCCCTTCTGTTGCACTGCTGCAATGGCGTTATCAATGGCCAGGTAGGAGGCGTTACTCTTGGGAGATGTTGCCAGGTAGGTTGCGCATTGGGAAAGGATGATCCTTCCTTCCGGATAACCGATCTTGTTCACGGCTTCAAAACAGGCATTGGCAAGCACAAGGGCGGTTGGATTTGCATTGCCGATATCCTCACTCGCGAGTATCAGCATTCGCCTTGCAATGAACTTCACATCTTCGCCGCCAGCTATCATTCTTGCGAGCCAGTATACGGCCGCATTGGGGTCTGAGCCGCGAATGGATTTGATGAAGGCCGATATGATATCGTAGTGCTGTTCCCCGCCCTTATCGTACATCGCTATACGCGTCTGTGCTGTGTCCAGTACCATTTTGTCTGTTATGGTGATGGTATCGGATGCATTGGTATTGACCACCAGTTCAAACAGGTTGAGCAATTTCCGGGCATCGCCTCCGGATAGCCTGATGAGGGCATCGGTTTCAGACAGTACGATTTTTTTGTTGCGCAGCTCCAGGTCTTCCCTGATCGCATGCTCCAACAGCCGGACCAGGTCTTTTTCAGACAGGGGTTTGAGCACATAGACCTGGCATCTGGAAAGAAGGGCGCTGTTCACCTCGAAAGACGGGTTTTCCGTTGTTGCGCCTATCAGCGTCACGATACCTTTTTCCACAGCGCCGAGTAATGCATCCTGCTGGCTCTTGGAAAACCGGTGTATCTCGTCAATGAAGAGGATGGCCTTGTCTTTTTTCTTTGCTATGTCTATCACTTCCCTGACATCCTTTACGCCGGCGCTGATGGCGCTTAGCGTGAAGAAGTCCTGCCGGAGTGTGTTGGCGATGATATTCGCAATGGTTGTCTTGCCCGTCCCTGGCGGGCCCCACAGTATCATGGAAGGGATGGTTCCCTGTTCTATGGCTGTGCGCAGTATGCTGTTCTTCCCCGTGAGGTGGTCCTGCCCTGCAAGATCCTCCAGTTTTGCGGGCCGCATTCTTTCTGCCAGTGGAGACATGGCTGCAAGTTACTGAATGCTTCGATGTGCAACCTTATCTTTGGCCAATGTTCGCGGTGGAACTCATTTTCTGGATGCTGGCGGCAGTGGTCTTTTATACCTACATAGGTTATGGCATACTGCTGTGGTTATTGGGAAGGAAACGGCCACAGCCTGCTGCCCCGGAACAGTTGCCCCGGGTAGCCCATATCATTGCTGCCTTCAATGAGGAAGATGTGATAGGCGTAAAGATCAGGAATGCGCTGTTGATGGATTATCCGCCCGAGTTGATGGAGGTCATCGTCATGGCAGACGGCTCCACAGACAATACGGTGTCCATCGCTTCAGCAATTCCGGGGGTTAAGGTGATGCATTTGCCTGAAAGGGAAGGAAAGGTAGCGGCCCTGAACCGGGGAGTGGCTGCAGTGCCTGATGCCGAGATCCTGGTTTTCAGTGATGCCAATACCATGCTGAACAAGGATGCGGTGAAGATGATGGTAAGACATTACGCGGACCCGCATGTGGGAGGTGTAGCAGGAGAGAAAAGGGTGGATGCTAAGGGCATGGTGCCGGGTGAAGCAGAAGGGATATACTGGCGGTATGAATCCATGCTGAAAGAACTGGACAATAATTTCCATACGGTTGTAGGTGCGGCGGGAGAGCTTTTCTCATTGAGGCGGTCCCTGTATGATCCCGTGCCTCCCTATATCCTGCTGGATGATCTTTATATCTCACTGCAGGTTTGCAGGAAAGGCGCGGTGATACGCTATGAACCTGCCGCTTATGCAACGGAAGCTCCGTCCTTATCCATACATGATGAGCGATTGCGCAGGGTAAGGATAGCGGCCGGCGCTTTCCAGTCGCTTTCCCAGTTTGCGCACCTGCTGAATATTTTCCGCTACGGTAAGCTGGGTTTCCAGTTCATCTCGCACAGGGTGCTGCGTTGGACGGTCTGTCCGCTGGCACTGCCGTTGCTGTTCCTGCTCAACGTGCTGCTCGTTAATGAAGAGCCGTTGTATATCATCCTGTTATGCCTCCAATCCCTGTTTTACCTGCTTGCACTTGCGGGCTCATGGCGTGTGAAGCACGGCAAGGGAGGGTGGTTCTTCCTCCTTCCCTATTATTTCAGTTTTATGAATTTTTCCATCCTGGCAGGATTGAAAAGATATCTCTCAGGTTCACAGTCTGTTAAATGGGAGAAATCCCGGAGGGCAGTGCTGTAGCGATGTAAGGGCATTACTTTTTTGAGGTAAATGTGAAGAAGATGCTATGGATATGGTTGCATATCTGGAGCGCCCTTGATATCTTTACCCCGTTAGATCCTCTCAACTCCTCCGGGAAACCTCTCCACAACCATCCGAACTGATCTGCCAATTCCTTTGTAAGGCCGTAACATACTTACCTCCATTACCCTGGAAAAGCCGCCAATGTTGTTAGGTTTTCAAATTCTCGATTATGAGGAAGGAAATTCTGGTCATTGACGGCAGCGAAGCTGTACGTTTTTTATTTCAAACGATATTCAGGAAGCACTATAAAGTAGTTGCCGTTGCTGATGGTATATCCGCTATGGAGTACCTGCGCCGGGGCAACACAACGCATCTCATCATTGCCTCTGCGGAACTCAGTGACCTGCAGAACCGGGAGCTGATCAGGCATCTCTCGCTCAGCCCCATGTACAATGCCATACCGCTCATGGTGATATCATCACAGCCCGAGGACGAACTCCGGGCAAGCATGATGAAGTATAATGTGTTGGAATGTTTTTCCAAGCCTTTCGACCCCCTGAAAATGATCGCAGCCGTGGACGCTGTCCTCCTGGGCAGCAGGACGTATACTATCTGAACCTAAAATGAAAACGATGCACACCAGTGAAGCCCAATTGAAGAAGACCGCCAACTACCGGATGGTCAGCGTGCATGACACCGTGCCCCTGATCAGGATGAAGGAGAACCTGTTCTATGTTGGTGAGAATATCGCCCTTGTGGCCAACCTCGCCGGTTCCTTCCGTATGGGCCATGCAACCAGTGTTAACCTGCAGCAGGCTATCTCATTTATGAAGGAACTGCAGAAAGAGGACTACAAGTTCCGGGGTATCATGATCGATGTGCCCCTGCATAAACTCCAACTGGCCAAATTCCTGCAGTATATCTCCACCTCACCATATGCGGAACTGCCTGTGCTTTATGTGTCAACACATCTTACACAGGCGGAGCAAAAAGAAATTGCGTCAACACATATCGTAGATGACGTTGTGCATCCCATCAGGGACATATTCACCATAGGTGAGCGGATAGAATTCCTTTACAAGGTGAAAAAGGGGTCGGCGGAAAGAATGGCAAAGCCTGCCCGCTTCAAGAAAAGCGTTGGAGCTATGATGGTTGCTGCAGTAAAACGCAGCATGGACATTGCAGTATCGCTCACGTTGTTGTTGTTGCTCGCGCCCGTAATGCTGCTGATCGCCTTATGGGTAAGCCTGGATTCCCGCGGACCCGTGTTTCACAACGCATACCGGGCCGGCAGGGGATACAAGGTGTTCAAGCTGTACAGGTTCAGGACGGGTAAAGTAGGCGCTGCAAGGCTGGTGACTTCATTGTCCCAGCTCAGCCTGTTCCGGGACAACGGCGCCTTTCTCAAGGCATGCCACAGGTCTGGCCTCACCCGTGCCGGTGCTGTGCTGAGGAGAACAGGCCTGGACCATCTTCCGCAACTACTTAACGTGCTGAAGGGCGATATGTCGCTCGTTGGCAACAGGCCGCTTCCATTGAATGAGGCTTCGGTACTGACCAGTGATGAATTCGCTGAGCGTTTCAATGCACCTGCCGGCATTACCGGCCTCTGGCAGGTGAACGGGATGAAAGAGGACGAGCATGAAAGGCTGGGCCATGACCTCAACTATTCAAGGCACCACGGCCTTTTGCTGGACCTGAAAATATTGTTGCAAACTCCCGCTGCATTCTGGAGAATGCTTAAGGCTAGCGAAATGGTTTGTAGTGGGCATGATGTGCCAGTAACAGCATCGGCTTATCACCTTCCGTATCACCATAGGCGTGTATCGAATCATAGCTGCTGAGGTCATATGCTTCCCTGATCCTGCGGACCTTCTCTTCACCGTAGCAGTTGTTTCCACTGATCCTGCCGGTGATCTTGCCATCGGCTACTTCGAGGTGTGTAGCCAGCAATGAGAGGCCTTCGCGTTTGCACCAGTCCCTGACCCAGTATTCAGGAGCCGCAGACACCACCACAACCTGGCCGCGCTGATGGTGGCTCTTAATGCATTCCAGCGCCCGGGGCCTGATGATAGCGGGAAGGATATGGTCAGAAAAATGCGCGCATGCATCCGAGAGTTCCGATTCCGGCATGCCGCCGATGAATCGCGCCAGCATTATTTCCTTTGCGCGGTGGTTGGTGATCAACCCTGCCTTCCACATCGCGAGGACTGGCGAAAGCAAGAGCATGTTCAGGTTGAATTTGGTGGGGCCGGCGAGGTGGCGCAGGAAAACCAGCATGGTATCTTTTGATGTGATGGTTCCATCAAAATCAAAAAAGGCGATCTCTTTGTTCATTCGATACCGTTGCGGTTTGATTTAATTGGTGATGAGGCTATCTCTTTGTTATTTTGGGCTAAATTAATACAAAATCAACCGATGGTCCGTGCTACAGTAACCGCTATGGCCTGGCAACTGGGCAGGTCAAAGGTGCGGCACCTGAACACCTTTGACGCGGAAACCGCGTTTCTCCTGCAGCAGATGGATAACATGCCGGATTACCTGCGGCTGCCATTCCGGTTGTTGACGTTGTTTTTCGGTTACCATACTATCCTTTTCTATGGCAAAACATTTCCGTCTCTGACACCCGCACAGCGCGAAAAGGTGATCAGCAGGTGGAAGCATTCATCCTTATCATTCATGTCCACTTTCATCCGCTTCTTTGAAGGCCTGGTGACGGTGCACGTTCATTCAAGGAAATGATGTTCAACAAGAAAGATTTTGCGGGGTCCGTCCTGGGCGAAGTTCCTGCTTCGGCGCATGTTGACCATATCGTAATTGGCTCCGGTCCCGGTGGAGCCATCACCGGATGCATGCTTGCAGAGGCGGGCAGGGATGTACTGGTCATTGAGGAAGGAGGGTACTATGACCTGGATGACCTGGAGCCGTTCTCGATGGATGAGATGAATTATAAATACCGCAATGGCGGGCTTACCCTGGCTTTCGGGAAGGTGAAGGTGAACTATGTGGAGGGGAAATGCGTAGGTGGGGGCAGTGAGGTGAACAGCGGTCTGTACCATCGCACCCCATCCGCCGTGCTGCAACGCTGGCGTGACGAGTTCCAGTTGGAACATGCAACGGAAGAAGAGCTGGAGCCATTTTACCGGCAGTGCGAGAGCGACGTGTGCATTTCCTACAACCCGGGAGCATTGCCCAAAGCCTCCCTGAAACTCGCAGAGGGTGCCGCAGCACTGGGCTGGAGCCAGCAGGAGGTGCCAAGGTGGTTCCGCTATACGGGTAAGGCCAATGCGGAAGGTGAGGCGGAAGGCGTGAAGATGAGCATGACCCAGACCTACCTCCCGAGAATGATGAAAGCAGGCGGCAAGCTTCTGCCCGGGACACGTTGTTTAAGCATAAAAAGGAAGGGTAAGGGTTATGAGGTCAAATGCGCCAAGGGCGAACTAACGTTTACGATCACCTGTAGATATTGTTTCGTTTGTGCCGGCGCGGTACAAACGCCACAGCTGCTGCAGAAAAGCGGGATGGGGAAGAACGTTGGCGGGAGTTTCCTCCTGCATCCCACCATCAAGGCTACAGCCCTGTTCCACGAGGAAGTGAACCGTGAGGGTATGGGCGTTCCGGTGCACCAGGTGAAGGAATTTGCCCCCGACTTCAGTTTCGGTTGCTCCATCAGCACGCCGCCCTACCTCGCACTGGCCATGACGGATCATCCTGATGAAGCGCAGATAGTGGATACGCACTGGAAAAATATGGCTATATATTATGCCATGACCAACGCCGAGGGCAATGGAAGGGTAAGGTCTTTGCCCATGTATCGTGATGCACTGGTGCAGTACGGCATCACCAGCAAAGAGAGACAGCAGCTTGCACGCGGACTGAAGAAACTCTGTGAACTCCTGTTCGCCGCGGGTGCAAAAAAGATATTTCCAAGCATCAGCGGCTTTCCTCCGCTTCAACAGGTTGCAGACATCAGCGGTCTTCCTGACGAGATAGACGAAAAGCGTACGAACCTGATGACCATTCACCTGTTCTCTTCCTGCCCCATGGGTGGCAACAGGAGCAGGTGCGCAACGGATTCTTACGGGAGACTTTATGGTGAGGAAGGGATCTTTGTGAACGATGCAAGTCTTTTACCCACGGCACTTGGTGTGAATCCGCAAGGTACCATCATGGCATTCGCGCTTAGGAATATTCAACACTTTATCAAACATAACCAGTGAGTAAACCCCAGATTCTTTTGACAGGAGCCCATGGATGGCTGGGAAAACGGCTACTTCGTATCATACTCGAGAAAAGTCATGGCAATCCGGCCCTGGACGGCTACATAACAGATGAAACGCGTGTCCGGTGCCTGATCATGCCCGGGCAGGACGAGCAGTTGCTCACCGGCTTATCCCCGCGCGTAGAGTGTATGAAGGGCGATATCAGGAATTACGCAGACTGTGAAGCGTTCACCCGCGGAGCGGAAGGTGCGGTAATGATCCACATCGCAGGTATCATCCATCCTTCCAACGTAAGGGAATTTTATGCTATCAATCGTGACGGAACGGCAAATATCCTTAAAGCCTCTGTTCAACATGGTCTGAAGAGGGCAGTGATCATGAGTTCCAACTCGCCCTGCGGATGCAATCCTTTCCGTGACCATGTGTTTGATGAAAGCAGCCCTTTCAATCCGTACATGAACTATGGCAAGTCCAAGATGGAGATGGAAAAGATAGTGGAGCAGTACGGGAATGAAGGGAAGATAGAGACGGTGATCATTCGTGCGCCTTGGTTCTATGGGCCTGACCAGCCTGACAGGCAGATCCTGTTCTTCTCCATGATCAGGAACGGCAAGGGCCCCATAGTGGGCGACGGCAATAACCTTCGTTCCATGGCTTATCTCGATAACCTCTCACAGGGCCTGTTGCTCGCGGCTTTCCAGCCCCAGGCGGCGGGTGAGGTATACTGGATCGCAGATGAACAGCCTTATTCCATGAATTTGATCATGGATACCATCGAGCGGTTGATGGAACAGGAGTTTGGCCTGAAGGTGGCGCATAAGCGGATGAAGCTTCCCGGCCTGGCGGCGGATGTGGCGGAGGTTGTTGACGGGCTGATGCAGAAAGCAGGATTGTACAACCAGAAGATACACGTGCTTGGGGAGATGAACAAGACCATTGCCTGTTCCGTGGAGAAGGCGAAAAAACATCTCGGCTATATTCCCCTTGTATCACTGGAAGAAGGGATGCGCCGCAGCCTTCAGTCGGTTTTTGACAACGGGCAAAAGATCTGACATGCGCAGGTTCATTGTAGTGCCGGAAGGTCTTGCCCTTGACGGCCATGGCCAATATCATATCTCTGATCATTACAAGGCTGCATTGGACCTTGCAAACGTGCACGCACGCGAGGGGGACGTTGTTTTTCTTGCTCCGGCCAACAGTTTCGGCGCCATACAGGAAGAGGACATGTTTGGCCGCGATTATCTTGAGCAGCAGCAGTGCAGGGCCAGGGTGGAGGTGATCAGCAGTGGGATAAGCAGGCAGGGTTATCTTGACACGCTGGACAATGCCATCTACCTGAAAAAGTACCTGGTGCAGGAAGGACGCTGGCCTCTGGGAGCGGTGACGCTGGTATGTAACAGGCCCCATAAACTCAGGAGCTGGCTGATGTTCCGTTGCTGCGGATATGATGTGCAACAAACAATGACCAGCAAGGCTGTAGCGCGGAGCGGGACCAGCATGGTGAAACGGCTCTGGTTTTATGATGTGCCCGCAGTGCAGTACTTTTACGAATTGATCGCCACCCTTTACGGATGCTGGCGGTTGCTATTTTTAAACCAACGCTAATTACATGGTCCACCTCGTTACCGGCGGTTCCGGATTTCTCGGTAATCTTATTGCAAGAAGGCTTCATGCGCGCGGCGAAACGGTGAAGATCCTTGACATCTGGGACGAGCCCACCCGCCCTAAAGACATCGAATATATTGAATGCGATATCCTGGACAGGGAGGGAGTGGCAAGGGCCATGCAGGGTGTGGACGTAGTGCATCATAACGTGGCGTTGGTGCCGCTCACAAAATCCGGCGACAGGTTCTGGGAAGTGAATGTAGAAGGAAGCAAGGTGGCCGCAGAGGAAAGCGTAAAGGCGGGCGTTAAAAGTTTCATACACATGAGTTCAAGCGCTTTGTTCGGTGCACCCAAATGCCCCATCACCAATGATTCCCCGCTGCAACCCATAGAGATCTACGGTAAAGGAAAGATGGCCGGAGAGCTGGCGGTGCGGGAGATCTGTGAAAAGGGTAACCTTCCGCTGGTGGTCATAAGGCCGCGCACGATACTCGGTGAAGGACGCCTCGGTATATTCCAGATCCTCTTTGAATGGATAAAGGAAGACGTTAATGTCTACACCATCGGGGACGGGAATATCAAGTTCCAGTTCATTCATGCGCACGACCTGATGGATGCCTATATGCTCGCCCTGGATCACAATAAGCCCGGTGTCTACAATGTAGGCACACCTGAGTTTGGTACGCTCAGGGAAGGATTAGAGCATCTCATCCGGTATGCAGGCTCGAGGTCAAAAGTGAAAAGCCTGCCAGTAGGGCTGACCATCGGCACATTACAACTGCTGGACAAGCTGGGCCTGAGTCCGCTTGCGCCCTGGCATTACCTGACTTATCACAAGGAGTTCTACTTTGACGTCAAGCCCCTGTTGGACCTGGGGTGGAAGCCAAAGTATTCAAATGATGCTATGTTCCGTGAGAGTTACGACTGGTTCCTCGCTAATTATGGGAGAACGGAGATCAGTGAAAAGAGTTCGGCGCATCGCAAGCCTGTAAAAGAGAAAGTGTTGAAACTGCTGAAGATGCTCTCCCGCAACTGATCAGCGGAACAAGGGTTCGTGTGTGTAAATGATAGCGTAAAAACTGATGATCCAGAGAATGATACACACCTGGAGAAAGAGGTCTTTGTATAACACTTTTGTTGGCGATCCCGATTCTTTCTTCACATACACGATCTGCAGGTAACGAAGCAGGCCCGCAATGACGAACAGGGTGGTATAATATAAACGGTAGGTTCCAAAGCGCTGTTGTATCCCGGGCGATATGGTATAAAGGATATAGGCAACAATGATCACGCCTGATACCATGGCCAGGTAGATATTGAGCAATTCAATGCTGTAGCCTTTAATGGCCTTCCGTGTTTGCAGCCCGGAATCAGCGCGGATATAGAGATCGTCATAGCGCTTGCCAATGGCAATGAAAAGGGCAAGCAGGAAGATCATGATGTTCAGCCACTCGGTGATGGGAAGGCCGGTGATCACACCGCCCATTTTCACGCGAAGGGAAAATCCCAGCGAAACGATCATGATGTCAAGAATGGCCACATTCTTAAGGCCCATGCTGTAGCCCAGGTTCATGGAAAAATAAAAGAGCACGAGGAAGAAAAAAGTGGACCCCAGGTACCATGCGATCAGCAGCCCGGAGCAAATGCATATGGCCAGTGTTATGAAGGCCTGTTTCACGGATACGGTGCCGCCGCGAGGGGCCTTTTGCTTTTTTCGGGATGTAACCTGTCTGCCTCCCTGTCCTTGTAATCATTGATGATATACACGCTGCTTGCGATCAGGCAGAGTGATAAAAAGCCCAGCAGCAACGATGGGTATTTTTCAAAATTGAACAACTGTCCCGCAAGGAACAGCGGGATGAACAGGAAGAAATTCTTTACCCAGTGAGCGGGTCTTAATAACTGTAATAAGGCCATAGCGGTTGAAAACCCGTACAAAATACAATAATCGGGGTATAGAGAACGACTAAATTGGGTTTATCTTGCATATAAGAACACGCTAAGCCTTTATGAACAGAGACAAAGCCCTTTCTTACCTCGAGATCATCATCATTCTGGTACTGGCCGTCTTCCCCGTTTTTCTTACCTATCCCTATAGGGTGAACATATTCATTTCCTGGGAGGGCGCATACCGGATGAGCAAAGGGGAAGTGCCCTTTACTGATTTTGGTGTGCCGATGGGATATATGTTCTGGGCTGTACCTGCTTTGTTCTTCAAGATCTTTGGCCCGCAGATGGTAACGCTGGTGAAGGCCCAGGCATTCATCAACATACTGTCAGGCCTCGCATTTCGGTCCATTCTCCGTTCATTCAGGATAGACCCGCTGATCAGTTTTGTGTCAGTTCTGTTCTATGTGCTCACCTACTCGCTGGTGAATTTCTGGCCCTGGTACAACCATAGTGTCATTGTGTATGAGTTCGTCTCCCTTGCTTTTCTTGTGGCATATATGGTGAGAAGCAGGAAGACCGTTTGGCTTGTTTTTGCTGCAGTGTTCGGGTTCCTTCAGTTTTTTTACCAAACAGGACGGTGGGGGGCTCTGCCTGGTGATGTCACTCGTGCTCCTTGCTTACGATGCGTGGATGGAGAAGGAATGGAAAAGCCTTGCCATATATCTGGTCGCCTACGCCATTACGGCGGCCATGGTTATACTGCCCCTTTCCCGCGAGGGTTTTTCATTTTGGTTCAACCTGGGGCAGCCGCCGCATTCCAGCCGCGTGTCACTGGGTGATATGATCGTTGACCTGCTCGTGGAAAGCAAGGCCATCAGGTTGAGCATTCTCTTTGTGGCACTTCTGGGTACGGCGCTTTTTTTCCGGAACAAAGCGTTGTTCCTCAGGAAAGACAGCATGCTGTGGATCCTGTTGGTGCTGGGCATCCTGGCACAGGCTACCATACTACAGGAAACCAGTTACACACCCCCGGAGGGCAACATATATTTCATGTCATTCGTATTCGCATGGATGCTTTTCGCCTGCCGGGAGCTGTTGCCCTTGCCTTGGAACAGCTATGGCATGCTGGCGGCGCTTTGCATCGCAGTGTTTTTCATGCAGTCCAACAGGTATGCAGGTTATATCAGCTCGCTTTTGTCCAGTGCACCTGTTACGAGTGAGAGCGGGCTGCAGACATCGCCACAGGGAGAGAATGTGGTAGGGAAGAATAATTTCCTGCTGTATGTGAATGACCGGAAAGACATACCCAAGGGCAGTGGGTACCCTCAGGCCTGCCGGTGTTCCATAAGATGCTCATGCCCAGGCCCACGGCGGAAGGGATAGAGAGGATCATGAAGATGGAGCAAATGAAGAAGGCCGATCCAAAGTGTTGAACATGACCGAGCTCACACCGCTTGCCGCTGCTGTGCCTTTCAGTTATGAAAAAGGAACCTATTACCCGCTCTGGCATCACCTGGGCGTAGCCATGTTCAACCGGCAGGCCGCCATTTATGAGAAACGGATAGCAGAGAAGTATTATGACGTTGTATTGTTTGAATATATTCCCGGCTTGAATAATTTCTTCCCCTTCCGCGTCCGGGACTCCCTGCAGTTGCATTACCGTAAGGTCGACTCTTTCTATGCCCCGAGGGTAGGGGTTACATCCATGGGGACGGTGGAGGTTTACAGCAGGTAGTATATTTGCGTTGAATTCCAGACAATAGCAACTGCCGGCAACATATTATCCAACCCCATAGAATACCTGAAAGGCGTGGGTCCGCTGCGGGCGGATATGCTCAGGAAGGAACTGAACATATTCACCTTCAAGGACCTCCTGGAGCATTTTCCCTACCGGCACATAGACAAGACCAAGGTCAGCAAGATCAGGGACATCAGCTACCAGACGGACTTCATCCAGGTTGCGGGACGCATCACCAATTTCCATATTACGGGCCAGGGAAGAGGCAAGCGGCTGGTTGCGGAACTGAAAGACGATTCGGGCGTATTGGAGCTCACCTGGTTCCAGGGCATCAATTGGATCAGCAAAAGCCTCGAAACCGGCAAGCAGTACCTGGTTTTCGGCAAGCCGGGTTTTTTCATGGGTAAGCCCCAGATCACCCATCCAGAGATGGAGGTGCTTACACCGGAGAAGCTGGGGGGCAAGAGCTTTCTTGAACCCATCTATCCCACAACTGAGAAGCTAAAAGCAAAAGGCCTGAACGGGCGGAACATCGGGAAACTGGTAGCCAACCTTTTCCTGGTTCTTTCATCTGATGAGATAAAGGAGAACCTGCCGCAGTGGCTGATGAAGAAGCAGTCGCTGGTAGGGCGGTGGGAAGCGATCAAAAGCATACACTTCCCCTCGAGTGCAGCGGCCTACCAGCTTGCTGTGAGAAGACTGAAATTCGAGGAGTTCTTCCTTGCGCAAGTGAGGCTTGGCATGATCAGGTCAAACAGGCACCGCTTTTCAAGGGGCATCATGTTTGACAAGGTTGGAGCGTTGTTCAATGGATTCTATAAGGAACACCTTCCTTTTGAACTCACTGGTGCCCAGAAGCGCGTACTCAAAGAGATAAGAACGGATACTGCAAGGGGAAGGCAGATGAACAGGTTGCTGCAGGGTGATGTGGGAAGCGGTAAAACGATCGTGGCTTTGATGTCCATGCTGCTCGCGGCCGACAATGGTTACCAAAGTTGTATGATGGCTCCAACGGAGATACTGGCGCAACAGCACTTCGAAGGGATCAGCAAGCTCCTGGAGCAGATGCCGGTACAGGTTCGGTTACTCACGGGCTCGGTGAGATCTGCGGCCAGAAAAAAGATACTGGAAGAGACCAGGGAGGGAAGCGTGCATATCCTTATCGGCACACATGCACTTATAGAGAAGGATGTGCAGTTCCACAAGCTGGGCCTTGCCATAGTGGATGAACAGCACAGGTTTGGAGTGGCGCAGCGCGCACAGCTCTGGGAGAAGAATGAGATACCACCGCATGTGCTGGTGATGACGGCAACGCCTATCCCGCGCACATTGGCAATGACGGCTTATGGTGACCTTGACTATAGTGTGATGGATGAGTTGCCGCCCGGCAGGACGCCCATTAAGACAGTGCATCGCTACGAGCACGCACGGCCGCAGGTGATGGATTTCATTAAGACGGAAGTGTTGAAAGGGAGGCAGGCATACATCATTTTCCCGCTAATTGAAGAAAGTGAGAAATTGAATTATGAGAACCTGATGAAGGGGTACGAAAATGTTAAGGCATATTTCCCTGAGCCGCAGACTTACATCAGCATGGTGCATGGCAAGATGAACGCCCAGCAGAAGGAAGTGAACATGCAAAGGTTTGTAGCCAACGATACACAGATCATGGTGTCAACCACGGTGATAGAAGTAGGGGTGAATGTGCCTAATGCCACTGTAATGGTGATAGAGAGTGCGGAGAAGTTCGGGCTCAGCCAGTTGCACCAGTTGCGGGGTCGGGTGGGCAGGGGAGCCGAGCAGAGTTATTGCATATTGCTTACCGGTGACGCCATCAGCAAGGAAGGGCGGGAGCGGCTGGCTGTGATGTGCAGTTCGAATGACGGCTTCATGATCGCTGAAAAAGACCTGGAACTGAGAGGGCCTGGAGACATAGAAGGGACGAGGCAGAGCGGCGTGATGAGTTTTAAACTGGCTAACATATTGCAAGACAGGGATCTGTTGGAACTTGCCAAGGATGAAGCAGGGGAATTGTTAGACAATGACCCGTCTTTGGAAACTGCTGAGAATGAACCGCTGCGGGCATTCCTGATGGCCCAGCAGGGTAAAACGATATGGAGTAAAATATCGTGATCTGTGTCATCATTTAACAGATCCTATACGTTTATAAATGGTATTTTTAACACTGAATGATCTATAGAAAAATTCTATCGTTCGCTATCCTTGTTGCCGCAATTTTTTTCCTGTCACTTTCCGGAAAAGCACAGTCCTATTATTCGCTGGACTTCGTGGAGAATAAGGGCCAGTGGGAAGGAGGGTTCAAGTACAAGGCTGATGCGGGGTCCGGTGCATTGTACATTGAGAAGAACGGTTACACCATCGTTCGTAACTCCCTGAGGATTACGAAAGGATGCAGGAGCAGATACACGGGCGCGGAGCTGGAACGCAAGAGAATGGAGAGGTGCGTAAAGACAACCCCTATCGCGGATTTGTCACCACCCTGAGGTCCCACGCACTCCGTGTCAGTTTTATGGGCGGTAAGCAGGAGCCGGAGATCGTACCATGTACCAGCGGGAAGGGTATGATAACTATTTCCTGGGTAATGATCCTGCAAAGTGGAAGACGGGCGTGAAGACATTTTCCGCCCTGCTGGTCAAGGAGATGTATCCGGGAACCGATGTCAAGTATTATACAGAGAACGGCAATCTCAAATATGATCTGCTGGTGAAGCCGGGGGCAGATGTGAACAGGATAAGGTTGCGCTATGATGGTGGCGAGAAAATGGCTGTCAGGAACGGTGAGCTGGTGATCAAGACATCAACGGGTGATATAAAAGAGCTGGCCCCCTATGCGTACCAGGTGATCGGCGGTATGAAACAGCAGGTGGAATGCAAATTTGTGCTGGAAGGCAACCAGGTAAGGTTCTCCGTCAGGAATTACAATAGGAATGCTGAACTGGTGATAGACCCTGTATTGGTGTTCTGCACCTATTCCGGCAGCAGGTCAGGGAACTGGGGATTCACTGCAACACCGGGCAATGATGGAAGCTTCTATGCCGGTGGCATCGTGTTCTCGGGGCCCGGCTATCCAGTGACACCAGGTGCATTCCAGACTTCTTTTTCAGGCGGTTCACAGTTGAAGGTGGACGTGGCCATCACCAGGTTCAATGCTTCAGGCTCTGCAAGAATATTCTCTACCTACCTGGGTGGAAGCGGTGATGAATACCCCCATTCCATGATAGCGGATCCGGCCGGAAACCTCGTGGTACTTGGCAGGACGGACTCGCCCAACTTTCCCATTACAACCAATTTCGGAGGCGGCGGCCAGTATGATATCTATGTTACCAAGTTGAACGCCAGCGGTACCGCATTGATAGGGTCAGTAAAGATCGGTGGCAGCCAGGACGACGGGGCCAATATCAGCGCGTCAACAAACAGCTGTAACAGTTCAACGCTGTATAACTATGGTGACAATTCCAGGAGCGAAGTGGAGCTGGACGCGGCCAACAACGTATACATCGCGGCCAGTACGAAGTCTACGGACTTTCCTGTACTGAATGCATTCCAGGGGACCAACGCAGGCGTACAGGATGCCGTTGTGCTGAAACTCACCCCAACACTCAATTCAGTGGTCTTCAGCAGTTACCTTGGCGGCGCCGGCGATGATGCCGGTTTTGTATTGGGCATCAGGCCAACGGATGGCAATATCTACCTCGCGGTGCCACGGCCAGTACCAACCTGCAGAGGGCGTCAAACAGCAACAGTGGCGGTATAGACGGATTTATCTCGATCATTGCACCCAACGGCGGTGCGGGAGGTCTGATACAAACAAGATATTTCGGAACGTCAAACCTGGACATTATATACGGATTAGATTTTGACGTGGCCGGTTTCCCCTATATCATGGGTATAACCCTTGGATCCTGGACGGTGACCTCGAACGTCAATTTTTCCAATCCCGGGTCCAAGCAATTCATCTCGAAACTTCAACCTGACCTGTCTGCCTATGTATATTCCACCGTATATGGTGCCCCGAAGCCTACACCGAATATCTCGCCCGTAGCATTTCTGGTTGACCGTTGTGAGAATGTATATATCTCGGCTGGGGCGGAGCCCTTAATCCCTGCCTCCCGAGCGACTGCTGGGATTCGCAGACATCCGGCCCTTTGGGCATGCCCATCACCCCGGATGCTATCAAGAGCAATACGGACAACCGGGATTTCTATTTCATTGTTATTGAGAAAGACGCACAGAGCCTCTTATACGGCAGCTTTTTTGGCCAGCAGGGAGGAGAAGGTGACCACGTGGATGGCGGTACCAGCAGGTTTGATAAGCGAGGCGCTATCTATACTGCCATCTGCGCCAACTGCCTTGGCAACATCTGCAACTATACAACACCGTTACCCACCACGCCCGGTGTAGTGGCTCCCGTTAACGGAGCAGCGAACAGCAGCAGCGGGGTGAGTGTAACCTGGCGGCGGTGAAGATCCAGTTTGAGTTCCAGGGAGTGATCGCCGGGGCACAGGCGGCCATCGACGGCGCTGTGAATGATACCACGGGATGTGCTCCCCTTAAAGTTGATTTTACAGATACCATAGGACTGGCCAAATCCTGGGAATGGGATTTTGGTGACGGCACCGTGATCCGCACCACGTCACAGGATGTGAGCCATACTTTCACCAATGTAGGTACATACAGGGTAATGATGGTGGGAATAGATTCATCAAAATGCATACCCAGGGATACATCGTACATAACCATCATTGCGCGTAATGACAGGGCAGTGCTGGATCTTAATCCCGTAAAACTGCCACCTTGTGAAGCACTGAACTACAGGTTTGATAACCTCTCGCAGTCGCCCCCCGGCAAGCCTTTCAGCACCGCCTCCTTCAGGTGGGATTTTGGCGACAATACGCCGAGGGTCACTACCGGCAACGGAAGTGTGAACCATACTTATGCGGGCCCCGGTACATATAATGTGAAACTTGTTCTTTTGGATACCGGTTATTGTAATTTCCCGGATTCCATAACCAGGGTATTGCGTGTTGCACCCAATGTAGACGCCAGGTTCACTACACCATCGGCTGGTTGCGTGCCTTATATTGCGCAGATCAACAACACCTCGCTCGCAGGGCAGGACTTCTTCTGGGATTTCGGTGACGGCACCACGTTCACCGGGCAACGCCTCCTCCCAAACTTTACAATACTGCGGGCAGTTATACCATTACGCTTATCGCCGTGGATCCCAACACCTGTAATGTGTCTGACACATTCAGGCAAACCATCAGTGTAAGGGATATACCCATTGCCAATTTTACCTTCTCTCCCAACACGCCTCAGGAGAATACACCAACGCAGTTCACCAACACATCAACCGGTGCTACAAGTTACCGTTGGAATTTTGGCGATGGCGACAGTTCAACCCAGGTCAACCCGGTTCACCAGTATAATGCAACAGGGAACTTCAACGCCTGCCTGATCGCTGTCAACGCAGCAGGTTGTGCAGATACGGTTTGCCAGGTAGTACCCGCGCTCATCAACCCGGGTGTGGACGTGCCTAATGCATTTACTCCCAATGGAGACGGTGTGAACGATAAGGTATATGTTCGCGGCTTCGGTATTGCTAAGATGACCTTCAGGATATTCAATCGCCAGGGACTCATGGTATTCCAGAGTGGGTCCACCACGCTGGGATGGGACGGCAAGTATAAAGGTGTGCTCCAGCCGATGGATGCTTACGCTTATACGCTGGATGTCCAATTTTTTGACGGCAACAGGATAACTAAGAAGGGTGATATAACGTTATTAAGATAACAGTGAATGATGAAAAGGATGAGGATCTTGGTATGGATGGTGTGCGGCCTGGTGCTCGGCAATAAGCTGAGTGCCCAGGACCTTCATTTTTCACAGTTTTTTCAATTCTCCCCTGACCACCAACCCTGCCAATACGGGGTTTTTGCCCGAGAGTGATTACAGGGTAGGTGCGCATTACAGGAGCCAATGGGCCAGCGTGCCGGTACCATTCAAGACCATTAGTGTTTACGGTGATGCGCAGGTGTTCCGGGACCGCTTTGAAACGGGATGGGTTGGCCTGGGTGGCGTAATCCTCAGTGATGTGGCCGGTTCCGGCAACCTCAGGTCAACGAAAGTTTATGGATCTGCCGCATACCACCAGATGCTTGGCAATACTGGTCTATTGAGTGCCGGCTTCAATGTTGGTGCAGCCAATAAAAGGGTAGATGTATCCAAGTTCACTTTTGACAACCAGTGGAACGGAAAGTTTTTTGAGACGGGTCTTCCGTCCGGTGAGAACTTCGCCACAAACAATATCACCTACCTGGATGTACAGGTGGGGCTGAACTATGCATGGTTCCCTACGGACGACATATACATGCACGCAGGCGTTTCCGTGCATCATGTGAACAAGCCAAAGGAATCGTTCTTCACGGGTTCTCCTGCCTATGACAACAGGCTGGCGCAGCGGTATATCGCTTTCGCGGATGCCATTGTAAAGCTCAATGAACAGTGGATCATCAGCCCTGCGGCATACTTCAGCGTGCAGGCAAAAGCAACGGAATTCAGCATTGGCATGCACGCCAACTATAACATTTCCGGTGATGGAGAGCAGCAGCTCATCGGTGGGTTGTATTACCGGGGCGGAGATGCGTTCATCCCCATGATCGGGTACCAGTGGAAGCAGTTCAGGTTCATGTTCTCCTATGATGCCACAACGTCTTCACTGCGTAATTTCAACGGCGGCAACGGCGCAACAGAGCTCTACCTGGGCTACCAGGGATTTTATAACGAGTATAACGGTGACGTAAGGCAAAGCCTTTGCCCCAGATTTAGATGACTTGGTTATTTTTGCCAAAACATCAATGATGAAAAGACTGCTGCTTTCCGGGATGATGCTCTTGGCTGCCACTGCATATGCGCAAGATGGGGATGCCGGCAAGGGAGGGTTGGACCCTTCCCGCGTTTTCTTCGGCGGAAACTTCGGCCTGACCGTTGGCAATTTCACTTTCATCAACGTATCTCCACAGGTTGGTTATCGTGTATCACCCATATTCTCGGCGGGCGGTGGCGTGAATTTCATCTACCAGGGCAATAAAGTCAACTACGGCAGTTACCAGGAGAAGTCTACCTATGCTTATACCGGCCTCAATATTTTCGGCAGGGTGAACCCTTATAAATTCCTGCTGGCCAACGCACAGCCTGAATTGAACTATGTCTGGGGCAAGATCACGCAAACGCCCGGTGACCTGGAGTTCAGGCAGAAGGGCAAGCTCGTGCCTTCTGTACTTGTAGGAGCGGGTGTGGCCATCCCGGCCGGCCAGCGCGGTGCCATGGTGGCGATGCTGCAGTATGATGTGGTGCAGGACGTATTATCTCCCTACGGTAGCAGGGCTTTCTTTACATTTGGATTCAATTTTTAGAGAACCTATCAACCTCGCTCATGTCGCCAGCACTCCTGTTCACCTTCGTGATCGGTTATTTCCTTGTATTGCTTGGTGTTGCCTGGTATACATCCAGGAATTCCAACAATGATTCTTTTTTCATCGGTAACAAGAATTCCAATTGGATGCTGGTGGCGTTCGGGATGATCGGCACATCCCTTTCCGGTGTAACCTTTGTCAGCGTGCCCGGTGCAGTAGGCAAGGACGCGTTCACCTATTTCCAGATCGTGATCGGTTATTTCCTGGGGTACATCGTGATCGCATACGTACTGCTGCCATTGTATTACAGGCTCAACCTCACGTCGATCTATAATTACCTGAGCAACAGGCTTGGGTTCCGCTCTTATAAAACAGGAGCATCGTTCTTCATATTGTCAAGAACCCTTGGTGCAACAGCGAGGCTCTACCTTGTGGTGAAGATCCTCCAGGACGCCATCCTGACAAGTTTCGGCGTACCCTTCTGGCTCACCACGCTCATTATCCTGGTCATGATACTTCTATACACCTATGAAGGCGGGGTGAAGACCATCGTATGGACGGATACGCTCCAAACCACGGGCATGCTCATTGGCCTGGTGGTATGCGTGGTGTATATACTCCAGGCCATGAATGTAGGTTTCAGTGAAGGGCTGAAGGCTATGCAGGATGCAGGATATACCAAGGTTTTCGAGACAGACCCCTCGTCCAGGCTTTTCTTCCTCAAGCAGATACTTGCCGGTGCTTTCATCACCGTCACCATGACCGGCATGGACCAGGAGATGATGCAGAAGAATATCAGTGTACGCACCCTGAAGGATTCGCAGAAGAACATGCTCAGCTTTTCCGTGATCATCATGGTGGTGAACCTGTTGTTCCTGTTCCTGGGTGGACTGTTATACCTCTATGGCCAGTCGCTTGGTGTTACGGCTACGGGTGACAAGATCTTCCCTGAGATAGCACTCCAGCATATGCCGCCGGTAGTATCCGTGATCTTCATCATCGCCCTCATTTCCGCCCTTTTCCCCAGTGCCGATGGCGCCATTACTGCACTTACTTCATCATTCTGTATAGATATCCTGGGCATACAGCGCCGGGAGGACCTGGACGATGTAAAGAAGAAGAAACTGCGCCAGCGGGTGCACCTCGGCTTTGCCTTCGTTTTCCTCCTGTTCGTAATGGTATTCTACAAGGTGAATAACCCCAGCATGATCGGGGTGATCCTGAAGGTGGCGGGCTATACCTATGGACCCCTGCTCGGTCTTTTCTCTTTCGGTATTCTGACCAGGAGGTCCGTGAAAGACAAATGGGTTCCCCTTGTTGCCATACTGGCACCGGTGATCTGCTTTTTTGTGGACAAATACCAGCAGGTACTCTTCGGCAATTTCCAGATAGGGCTGGAGCTGCTGGTCCTTAACGGGCTGCTGACCTTCCTTGGGCTTATGGCGATCTCGAAGAGGAATTAGGCATTGAGGAATCACGGAATTAGGCCTTAATTCCCAATTCCTGTTTAACTTTGCCTCTTGGAATGGATGGCAGAAAAAGCGGCTGATTACGCAGGGGTTTACAGCTCAGGGGAGGACGCGCTCCTTTCAGAGATGGCTGCCTGGACCGAAGCTAACCATACTGATCCGCATATGTTGAGTGGCCATGTGCAGGGTAAATTCCTGCAGATGGTGAGTTGCATGATCCGCCCGAAACGGGTTCTGGAGATAGGAACGATGACGGGATACAGTGCCATTTGCCTTGCGGAAGGGCTGGCGGAAGGCGGTGTGGTGCATACCGTGGAATTAAGGGAAAAGGACGCGGAAATGGCAAAAGGCTATATTTCCCGTAGCAGGTTCAGGGACAACATAATAGTTCATACGGGTGAAGCGTTTCCTTATATAGAAACGTTAAATGAGGACTGGGACCTGGTTTTCATAGACGCAGACAAGGTAAATTACGTCCGTTATTATGAAGCCGTTCTTCCGGCGGTGAAGCCGGGAGGGTTTATCCTGGCCGATAATGTACTTTTCCACGGCCAGGTGCTTGAGGACCAGGTAAAAGGGAAGAACGCCAAGGCTATCCATGCTTTTAATGAGCACGTCAGGAATGACGCAAGGGTAGAAAATGTATTACTGACCATAAGGGACGGGCTGATGCTCATCCGTAAAAAATAAGCGTGAGAATGAAGAAACTGTTATTGATCATTACTGTTCTGGTTGCCTTTAAGAGCCAAGCACAACAGCCCGCGGCTTCCCCGGCTATCGTAGAGTATATCAATAATTACAAGGACCTTGCCATGGCTGAGATGCTTCGTTCCGGCGTTCCCGCCTCCATTACCCTTGCACAAGGGATATTGGAGACAGAAGCGGGCAGGAGCAACCTGGTGATGAGGTCCAATAACCATTTCGGCATCAAGTGTAAGTCAACATGGACAGGGGAGAAGGTTTACCACGATGATGATGCCAAAGGGGAATGTTTCAGGAAGTATCCTACGGCAGAAGATTCATACCGCGACCATTCAGACTATCTTGCGATGACGCCCAGGTACCAGCATCTTTTCAAACTGGACCCAACTGATTACAAGGGCTGGTCTCACGGTATCCGTGCTGCGGGATATGCCACCAACCCCAAGTACGCATACATCCTCATCAAGTATATTGAGCAGTATAACCTTAACGATTACACGCTGATAGCGCTGGGCAGGTTGTCAGAGCCGTCCATCGCCGAAACTGCGGCTTCATCCAGTTCATCTTCCTATCTGGAGACCCCAACATCCGGGCCCGCTGCGGAACCAAGGCTGGTCCCTGAAAAGAATGAGGTGAAGTATCCCCTTGGTGAATTCAGGATCAATGATACCCGCGTGGTATGGGCCTCTCCCGGAACAACGCTCAAGGATCTCGCGAAAAAGTATGCGCTCACGGTAGATTGGCTACAGGAGTTCAATGACCTGCCCGCATCACAGGAATCGCTGGTGAATGGCCAGTTGGTATTCCTGCAGCGCAAGCGCAAACAGGGGACAAAGGATTTCAGGGTGGTATCTGAAGGAGATGACCTTTACACCATTGCACAGGAAGAAGGCATCAGGCTTGAAAGCCTGTTGAAATACAACCAGCTCAGCCTCGAGATGCGCCCGGCTCCGGGAGAAAAATTATATTTGAAGGCTGAAGCACCTGGACGTCCCAGGCTGGCTTTCGTTCAATAATACTGCCGATGAACAAGATCCGGGTAAATGATAAGGAGTTCAAGCCTTATATCAGCGCAGGAGAGATAGACACTGCGGTACAAAGACTGGCTTCAGAGATCAACAGGGATTACCGCGATAAGAATCCACTGTTCATTGCCATCCTTAGCGGCTCCTTCATGTTTGCGTCTGACCTTTTCAAGTACGTGACCATACCCGCGGAGATATGTTTCATCAAGCTCGCATCGTACAAAGGCACAAAGTCCACGGGTAACGTGATCACCTCAATTGGACTTGATGTTGACCTGCATGAACGAGACGTGATCATACTTGAAGACATCATAGATACAGGAAAAACAATGAGTGCCTTCCTGCCCCAGCTTGAGCACCAGCAGCCCAGGTCAATGAAGATCTGCGTTCTGCTCCACAAGCCTGAGAGCATGGTCCATCCCGTGCAGATAGATTACCTCGGGTTCACCATACCTGAGAAGTTCGTGGTTGGTTACGGGTTGGATTATGATGGGTACGGGCGGAACCTGCCGGAGATTTTTCAATTAGTCTAGAGGGTGAGACGTCAGGGTGAGCGTTTTAAGACTCGCCCTAACCCTGAGCACTTGCCCTAAACCCAACTAACACTTGACTCACATCAAACATATCACCACCCTGCTTCTCCTGCTGCCTCAATTGGCCCTGGCGCAGTATTATATCAGGGGAGAGGTGAAGGATGAAAAAGGCAACGGCCTGCAGAATGTGAAGATCATCCTTCACTCTACAGGGCTTCCTTATGCAACGGGTGTTGGGGGCGCTTTCGGTATACTTTCTTCAAAAGCTTATGACAGCCTTAGCTTCTACCTGGAAGGATATGAGTCTTTACAGGTAAAAGTCAACAGCTCAAAATACCAGACCCTGCAAATGAAGATGCAGCCCTTTACCGCGAGCCTGCAGAAACATACCCTGCTCTCGCTGACGGCTGATATGCAGATGAAGGCAGACAAGCAATGGGCCGCGGGGGATGAGACCTATAACACGATCATCGAGAATTCATTCATTGCCGCTTCAAAATATCCTACCACCAGCCTGGTGCTGAATGTTGACCGTGCCTCTTACAGTAATGTGCGGCGGTTCCTTACCATGGGTGGACAGGTGCCCACGGACGCCGTGCGGATAGAGGAGATGCTCAACTATTTCAATTTCAACTATGCCGATCCTCCCAAGGACAGCATGTTCAACGTTGAATCCTCACTTACTTCCTGCCCGTGGAACCCCGGCAACCAGTTGCTTTTCCTACAGGTGAATACGCGGAAGATCGCGCTGGATAAAGTTCCCCCAAGCAACCTGGTGTTTCTGATAGACGTATCAGGGTCCATGGACATGCCTAACCGCCTGCCGCTGCTCAAATCATCATTCAGGAAACTGGTAGAGAATCTCCGCCCGATTGATACCGTCTCCATTGTTGTGTACGGGTCAGTGGTTGGGGTGATGCTTCCTCCCACCAGCGGGATGACAAGAAGAAGATCTATGAGGCTATTGAAGAACTCCAGTCGGGGGATTCACCCCCGGTGAAGCGGGCATACTGCAGGCGTATAAGCTTGCAGAGAGCAAGTTCATAAAGGGTGGAAATAACAGGGTGATCCTGGCTACGGACGGTGATTTCAATGTGGGCCAGAACAATGAGAAGCAACTGGAGGAGCTGATCACCAGGATGAACAGACCGGTATCTACCTGACCTGCCTCGGTGTGGGAATGGGTAACTATAAGGACTCCAAGATCGAAGTGCTGGCGAAAAAAGGCAACGGCAATTTTGCTTACCTGGACAATGAACAGGAGGGCGAGAAGGTGCTGGTGAAAGAACTGACGCAAACCCTTTTCACCGCTGCAGATGATGTGTACATGAACGTAGAGTTCAATGCTGACCTTGTAAAAAGTTACAGGCTGATAGGGTTCGATAATAAACGTGCAGCGCTGGCAGACTCTTCCAGCGAACTGGAAGGGGAGAGATCGGGAGTGGCCATTCTGTAGTTGCCATGTTTGAATTAACGCCTACGGATGAGAACAAGGATGCCATGGCAACAGGGACCATGCGTAAACAGATCGCGAGGATAAGGATGCATTATAAGTATCCTGAAAGCAAGCAGGACAGGTACTCCTATTTTACCTGTCCCTACAATTATCTTGAGTTCAATGAGGCGAGGCCTGTACTGAGGTTTGCGGCTGCAGTTTCGCTATTCGGTGCCTTGCTCCGCAATTCAGAATTTACAAGGGCTGTGGGATGGAACGAGCTGATCCAGATCACACAGTCCAGCGCTGACCTTTCCAACAATATGCAAAAAGAGTTTCTGGACCTTGTACTGAAAGCCCAGAAACTATATGCGCCCGTAAAGAAGAAGAAGACCTAGCCGAACATTTCCTTCACGCGGTCAAAAAAGCTTTTCTCGTTTTTCTCCGGCTTGGGTGTGAAGTTCTCAGACTGCTGCATTTTCTCGAGAGCCTGTTTTTCTTCACTGCTGATGTTCTGCGGTGTCCATACATTGATATGAATGAGCTGGTCACCCTTTTCATAACTGTTGTTGATGGAAGGAAATCCTTTTCCTTTCAGCCTGAAGATCTTGCCGCTCTGCGTTCCTGCCGGGATCTTGATCTTAGCCTTGCCGTCAATGGTAGGAACTTCCAGTTGGGTGCCGAAAACCGCATCAGGGAACGATACATAGAGGTCGAACACCACATTCAGGCCGTCACGCTGTAATTGCGGATGGGTTTCCTCTTCGATGAGGATGATAAGGTCTCCGGGTGAGCCTCCACGTTCTCCGGCATTTCCTTTACCGCCGAGGTTCAGTTGCATGCCCTCTTGCACGCCTGCGGGTATATCCAGCGTAACTGTTTCTTCCCCGTACACTCTTCCCTCGCCCTTACAGCTGCCACACTTATGCGTTATGGTAGTGCCCTCGCCATTACATGCGGGGCATGTGGTAACCGTTTGCATCTGGCCGAGGAAAGTGTTGGTGACCTTCCTCACCTGGCCGCTTCCGCCACAGGTGCCGCAGGTTTGTACGGCATTCTTGTCTTTGGCGCCATTGCCGTTGCAGGTATTGCAGGTTACGTATTTCTTGACTTTAACGGTTTTGGTGGCACCCTTTGCGATCTCCTCATAGGTGAGTTTGATCTTGATCCGCAGGTTGGATCCCCGGGCACCGCGGGGCCTTCCGCCACGGGCGTTACCCCTGGCCTGTCCACCGAAGAAACTGCCGAAAATATCGTCGCCGAATATATCCCCGAACTGGCTGAATATGTCGTCCATATTCATCCCCGGTCCGCCGTTGAAGCCACCGCGGCCCGCACCGGACACCCCGGCATGGCCAAAGCGGTCATACTGCGCACGCTTATCCTGGTCGCTCAGCACTTCATATGCTTCCGCCGCTTCCTTGAACTTTTCCTCCGCGGCTTTATCACCGGGATTCCTGTCCGGATGGTATTGCATAGCCACCTTACGGTAAGCTTTTTTGATCTCATCCGCGGTAGCGCTTTTTGGGACGCCCAGTATTTCGTAATAATCTCTTTTTGTCATAAGTGTTATTTGCCCACCACTACTTTGGCGAAACGGATGATCTTGTCGTTCAGGTAATAACCTTTTTCCACCTGGTCAACAACTTTTCCTTCCATGCCAGGCATGGGGATCTCAGTGATGGCTTCGTGGATGTCAGGATTGAAGTCCGTGCCCACGCTCTGCATTTCCTTGAGGCCCCTGGCCTGCAGGGTGCTCCTCAATTTATGGAATACCAGCTGGATGCCTTCGCTGATCTGTTGTCCGGACTGTTTTTCGGCCCTGTCCATGTCATCTACCACCTCCAGCAGGCTTTGGATCACTTCCCTGCCTGCAGTTTGTATCAGTTCGATCCTTTCCTTTGACGTCCGGCGCTTGTAATTTTCAAACTCGGCCAGCAGCCTCAGGTATTTGTCTTTTTGTTCCTGCAGTTCCGCTTCCAGTTTCTGCAATGCGGAGTCTTCTGACATGGACTCGTTCAGGTTATGTGTACCTGCAATGTTTTCATCCGAATTCATGTCCATGGACATTTCTTCAGGTTGTTCAGCCTGTGCCTGTCCTGTTTGCTCCTCTTTTTCTACCATTATAAAAGATTTTCCGTTCCTCTCAGGATGTCAAAAGGCTTGCCAAGCCTCTTTTACGGTCAAATTGTCAATTATTATGCAGCAATTTGAAATAAAGGTAAGCCAGGGCCGCCACAAGGAAGATGAACCAGCCGAATGAGATGCCAAATATGCCTACAAAGAGGCCTACGGCTGCCGCGCCGAGGATGGCCCATTCCAGGTTGTTGGATGGTCCCCAGGTGACGTTAGGGCCCATTTTCTTTTTGTATTGCTTTTCCATTTTCACAGCTATACGGTCTAGCTTCTTCAGCTGTCTTTCCGTGTACTGTATATTGTTTTTGGCTGCATATGTTCCCGCGATATTGCGCACTGTGAGGCGGAGGTCCCTGTTTCCCTCTTGTTGCGCCTGCACGCCATATTCCACCATGTCCCGGAGCTCTGCTTTCTGCCCGGGGGCGATCTCTTCGGCATTCAAAGCAGGGGCTTCCGTTATCGGCAGGGATATGGTTGAAGATGTGGCTGGTGCGGGTGTTGGGGGAAGGCTTTCCTGTACGCTTTGGTCAGAACCCATATCGGGCCCCGCATGTGCCGGCCTGTATGAAAAACCATCCTGGAACCGGGATGAGGCACAAGAGAATAAAGACACCGTCAACAGCAACGCCATGGCGTGCTTCAGCATACCAGTCATTTTCATTATATCACGATTTTTTTTAAAGATAAGGGGGAATTTTATATCCCTACTTTTGCAGCATGTTAAAGATCACGCTCAAGAGAAAGATAGGGCATCGTGTGCTGAATGGGCACCCCTGGATCTTCGCCAATGAGGTGCAGGAGGTCCATGGTGATCCTGCTCCCGGAGACATCGTAACAGTAGAGACCCACGACGGAAAATTTGTTGGAAAAGGATATTTCAACCAGCGCTCGCAGATCATCACGAGATTGCTGACGCGGAAGAAGTCTGATGAAGTGAACGAACAGTTCTTCCACGACCGCATAGCACAGGCCTGGGACTATCGCCGGCGCCTGGGATATGTGGAGAACTGCAGGCTGGTCTTTGGCGAGGCGGATGAATTGCCGCAGCTGATCATTGACAAGTTCAACGACCATTTTGTGATCCAGACACTGGCACTGGGCATTGATAAATGGAAACCCGCCATCGTCAGCGCCCTGCAGAAGATCTTTGATCCCAAGGGTATCTATGAAAGGAACGATGTGCCCGTGCGTGAACTGGAGGGCCTCCCGCAGCAGAAGGGATTCCTGTCGGCCCCGTTCAATACCGATATCATCATCAATGAGAATGGCCTGCGTTTTCATGTTGATATAGAGAACGGGCAGAAAACAGGTTATTTCCTGGACCAGCAGGATAACCGCCGCGCCATTAGCCACATTGTAAAAGACGCCGATGTGCTTGGTGCATTTTGTTATACCGGCACTTTTGAACTCCATGCCGCGCACTACGGCGCCAAAAGCGTGCTGGGGCTTGACATATCTGCCAATGCCGTGGCCCAGGCTGAAAGGAACGCTAAGCTTAACGGGCTTGACAAGATCGCGAAATTCCAGGAAGTGAATGCCTTTGACGTGCTGAAGCAGTGGACGAAGGAAGGCAAGACCTGGGACGTGGTGATGCTTGACCCTCCATCTTTCACCAAAACGCGTGACAACATCCAAAAGGCGATTACAGGTTACAAAGAGATCAACCTGCGCGGCATGAAGCTGGTGAAGCCCGGCGGTTTCCTGGTCACCTCTTCATGCACAAACCTGGTGCAGCCAGACCTGTTCCTGGAGACCATACATATGGCTGCGTGGGATGCCCGCCGCAAACTCCGCCAGGTGGTTTACCACACCCAGTCCGCAGACCACCCCATTATTCGAGGGCTGGAGAATACACATTATTTGAAGTTCCTTATTGTTCAAGTGTTGTAGGGTGAGGGGCCAGGCCCCTGCAACTATTTCTCCACCTGAAACTTCCCGCTCTCCACCACCTTGCCGGAGGCGTCTTTCAACTGGTAGATATAGATGCCCCTGCTGAAGTTGGTGAGGTCGATGCGGGTGCGGTTGCCGAGGTCAGGCATGTCTGCCACTTTTTTCCCCAGGAAATTGAAGACCTGGAAGCTATAGCTGCGGGACATGGTGCGCTGGACTTCGATATTGATGAACGTGGTGGCCGGGTTAGGGTAGAAGCGGATATAACGTGCTGCTGCGGCAGAAGCGTTCTGCTGCGGCGTGGGCCGGTCTTGCGAACGGGCCGCGCTGGTGAAAAGGACCATTAAAAGCAAACACGTAAAAATCCTCATCGGCACAAAGGTAATGATATTCTAAGCTAATGAAAATACGGTGCTTTTCCAAATCTGGCCAAGGCACTGAAAATCAAGCTTGTCCTTCTTACCGCTTATGCCTGGCTCTGATGTAACGCAGAAATAGCTTCCTGTATTGCGTTGAAATCCGGCTGGTTGCCAGGATTGTCCAGGACCTCTGCGTACCGCACTATACCATCTGCATCTATAACGAAAGCGGAACGCTTGGAAACGCCCTTCATATCGAAAATCCAGTCAGTATACAGGGAGCCGTACATGGCGCTTACTTCCTTGTTGAAGTCTGAAAGCAGGGGGAAATTATATTGCTGGTCTTCCTTGTATTTAGCGAGGGTGAATACGGAGTCAACGGATATTCCCAGTACCTGCACGTTGAGATCGGCATACTGGTGCATATTGTCCCTTACTGAGCAAAGTTCTTCAGTGCAAACGGATGTAAATGCCTGGGGAAAGAAAAGCAACAACACATTCTTTCCTTTGAGATCACTGAGACTCACCTTGTTCTTTTCGGAATTGAAGAGACTGAATTCGGGAGCAGGTTGTCCTACTTTTATCATGCTGTGATTTTTGCATGATAACAAGTATACTGCTATTTTGTTCAGGGTTTAGGGTGAATGCCAGGGTTGACCTAAAACTTGGGGCACTTGGTTTTCTCTTTCGACGAGTTATCGTTATTGAGATAATTGATATATGTTACGCCCGTTTCAAAACCACCGCGTCCCATGCTTGCGGACCTCAGCTTGGATGTATTGATGTCATAGCTGAAAGATATGGACACCGGGAATACGTCCAGTTTTACAACGGGTATCAATGCGTCCTTGTACCGGTAGTAGGTTCCCAGGTGTAAAATATAGCTCGGGATATCCTCGTCGCCAAACTTCCGGGAATAGGTAACACCGGCTATTGCGCTCTGGAAGGGTCCCTGGGCGTAATAGTCTCCCTGGAAGGTCCAGTAGCTCATGAAGTCAGCATTCAGTTTCAATCCTCCGGATACCACCCATTTGGGCAGGTGATTGATATTGCGATAGAATGAGTTCACCGGTTTGTTGAAATGGTGATAGCGATACCGCCAAAGATAAGGTGCTGTTCGTCAGCCCCTAGGGTTGTGCTGAGGCTCATGCCCACGTTCATGTCCAGGTAGGAGTAATTGGCGGTAAAGATCTCCCCTGTGGGAAGTGACCCATTATAGCCGAATCCATCGTACTGGTTATTGGTGGTCATCCTGGACTGGTCAAGCCTCCGGCTTACGACCCCTCCCATGAATCCGAGGGACAGATAGGTGTTCCTTGACTCACTCAGGGATTTGTGGAAGTTGACGGCTGGCAGGAACTGCGTAGTGGTCAATGCCACGGTGCCCGCCCTGTCGAACATGGCCTGCACCCCGGCAGTGAAATAATCGTCGCCCTTGCCTACCGGGAATTTATACTCGGCATTGAGTGAGCCGGTCTGATAGGGGTTAGCGATGGAGCTCCACTGGTTGCGGTATACTCCCTGCACCCTCACATCTCCGTCAAACAGGCCTGCCAGCGAAGGGTTCCGCAGCAGGGGTGCCTCAAAGAATTGTGAGAAATGCAGATCCTGGGCGTGCAGGTTCAGCTGGAGGCCGATGGCCAGTGCTGCTGCGGCGAGGATCCTGTGTGTTTTTATCTTTCTCAAGGGATATGGGGATTTTATCTTACTAACATTACGTCTCCTTTCAATGTGATCAGTGCGTTGTTCTCGCAGACCACGTCAACCATATATACATATACATCCGGTGCCAGCAATTGTCCTTTAAAGGTCCCGTCCCAGCCCGCAGAAGGATCGTTGGCGAGGAAATTGCCCCTTTCAAAAACAACCTGTCCCCACCTGTTGAAGATCCTGAGGTTCCTTATCTGCGTAAGACCGCGTCCTCTCGGATAGAACACATCGTTCATGCCATCATTGTTGGGGGAGAATGTGTTCGGGATGAATATATTCTCATTGTTACAGATCACGTAGATCGTAAGCTGGTCAGTGGTAACACAGCCGCCATTATTGACAACCCTCACGGTATATGTGGTTTTCTGCTTGGGCGATGCTATCGGGGTAGCACAGTCCGTGCAGCTCAGTCCGGTAGTGGGGCTCCACGTGATACCGGTGATATCATTGGACATGAGAGGGGTCAGTTGTACCGATGAGCCAACGGTGATGGTAGTGTCCCTTCCGAGGTCAAACACGGGATAGGGGAACACGGATATGGTCACGGAATCCTTCGTCACAAAGCACCCTTTGACATCCGATCCCGTTACTACATACGTAGTGGTTGTTGTGGGCCTGGCGATGGGGCTGGGTGTATTCGGGTTGTTCAGCCCTGTGCCTGGCGACCAGCTGTACACCTGTGTGCCTGTTGCGAACAGCTGCATGCCCTGGCCTAAACAGAGTGAATCAGCAGGAGGTGCCACCACCTTCGAAGGCTGGATCACTGTAACCCGGATGGAATCATCCACGCTGCAGCCGAGGGCACTTACACCTCTCACATTATATACTGTTGTAAGGGTGGGCGTTGCCGTTGGGCTTGCGCAGTTGGTGCAACTCAGCGTTGTATTGGGTGCAAGCCAGTTATAGGATGCGCCGCCGGTGGCATTCAGGGTTACCGACTGGCCGAGGCATATTGTTGTATCAATGCCCGCATTGATGTTGGGCAGGGGATGTACGGTGATCGTCTTCAGTGCGGTATCAATACAACCGCTGCTGTTGGTGACGAACATTTGCACCGTGAAGGTTCCTGCTGCAACATATGGTTGTGCTGCAGGGTTCTGCACGTTGGATGTATTGCCGTTATTGAAATTCCATCTCCAGCTCAGCGCGGAGGTATCAGGTACTACTACGGTACCCTGGAAGGTTATGCTCCGGTTCTGGCACACGGTATCTACTGAGGTTATTGCTGTGACTGGTGATGCTACAACCTTGACGAAGTTGGTCTTTACAATAGAGTCCACACAACCGAATTCTGTAGTGACCCTCAGTTTAACGTTGTACCATCCGGTGGCGGTATAGAAATGCTGGGGTGCGGGACCCGTTCCTGTGCGGCCGTCACCAAAATCCCAGTCCCAGGAAAGTATCGCTCCGTTGGTAATGGTGGAGTCCTGGAATTTCACAAATCCCTGGTCGCACACAGTAGTGTTCAGTGATGTGAAATTGGGGAACACTTTAACAACTTTGATAGGTGTGGAAGGCCTGATCGGGAATTCGCAGCCTGACACGTCTTTCAATACCACCAGGGGTACGAAGGATCCTGAATCACGGTAGGTGTTGGATGTTATGGTGTCACGGCCGAAGTTCACCGTGTTGTCTCCAAAAAACCACTTGACACTGTCCGTATTCTGTGTAGAGAGGGTGAAGTTCACCGTTGTGGGGGAACATCCGCCCACGGGAACGAAATTCAATTTACCGTTAGGGCCAAATATCCTCATGGTCTTAAAAGCTGTATCTGTACAGCCACCGGGAGAGGTGACGATGAGTTGTGCCCTGTAAGATCCGGGGATGCCATAGAATTTTGTTGCCGTATCCTTGTTCACTGCCGCGTCACCATCACCGAAGTCCCAACGGAAAGACTGGGCGTAACGGCCCTGGTACTGGAACCTGGCGATCAGGGCGGGCAGTTGGCAACGGTATCGTTCACACTGAATGAAGCGAAGGGTACATCTATGTTGATGAACTGGGCTTTTGTTGTGGAATCAGCACAGCCATACCTGTCCCTCACCACGAGTTTCACATCGTATTTGCCGGGCGATGCATAGGTGTTCCTCGGGTTTGGTGCTCCTGCATTTGTTTTGCCGTCACCGAAGTTCCAGAGATAGGTAAGGTTCACACCGGCAGACCTTGTAAGGAACTGTACGTTCTTGCCGGGGCAGGAAAGTGAGTCGGGTGAGGAGAAATCAGCTTTCGGGGCAGTGGTAACCACGTAGCTGTTCCTTACCATACTGTCAACACAACCTTGCGCATCACGTACCACAAGTTTCACATTGAAGAAGCCGGTTCCAATATACTGGTGGCTCACAGGCGGCGTATTGAAGACCTGGACAGCGCCATCGCCGAAATCCCATGTCCTGTTCACGATGGCGTTCACGCCGTCAGTGATAGAATTATCCGTGAAGTTCACCGTTGTGCCCACACAACCCGTAGGATTGATGGCAGCGAAGTCTGCCCTGGGTCCACCCACACCGATATTCCTGCGGACCGTATCCGTACATCCGTTCACATCCGTGATAACGTGCATGGTCCGGTAAACCCTGGGGGTGTCAAAGATGATGGTCCGTACGGTATCACCCGGAAGAAGGAATCCTTCGCCGAGGTCCCATTCGTATTTCACCACGTTAGAGTCAGTGGCATTGGAGGTGAACTTGGTGGTGGCGCCCCTGCAAAGTGTGGTAGGTGAAACGGTGAAGTTGGCCTTCTCGTCAAGCACCTTGATCAACTTGCGGAGCTTATAAGTACACGTGCCATCAGATACCGTGAGTGTTACAAAGTAGTTGCCGAAGGAAGCGTAAGTATGGTTGGGGTTGGTAGCCGTAGTGGTATTGCCGTCGCCAAAATCCCAGGAGCGCGTGACTACGCCCAATGAACTGTCTGTGAACTGGACTTGTCTCCTGTTTCCCGAGCAGTTGATCTGGTAGCCATACTTGGCTACCGCGCCATAGGTTTTGATATAGTCTGTCCTGATGATGCTTTTTTCGCAACCGTTATTGAATACCCTGAGTGTAACGGTGAAGGTGCCCGTATCAGAATAGAGATGGGACGGGTTTTTTCAATTGCGAAATATTATTACCTCCGCTACCGGGATCCCCGAAGTTCCAGATGTAACCAGTTACTGCCCCGGTTGAAAGATCTGTAAATTTCACAGAGTCTGCGGCACAGGAGAAGGTAGGGCTGGCGGAGAAATTAGCAGTTGGTGGCGCACCTACTTTTACTGCGTTGGGCACGGTCAGGGTCTGCAGGCAGCCTCCCCTGGTAGTGATCGCCAGGCTTACGTCATAGGTTCCCGTGCTATTGAAGGTCACGGCAGGCGTTGCACTGGTGCTGGTGGTGATGCCGAAGTTCCAGAAATAATCCTGTACGCCATCAGGGGCAACAATGAGTGCCCTTGGATTGATGGTGAGCGGAGCGCAGCCACTGTCTGGCAGGTTCAGGAAGCGGAGGGTGGGTGCCGCGATCTTAACGAACTGCACTTTCGTCCGCTTGCTGCTGCAGCCGTTCCTGTTGGTGATGGTAAGGGATACAGTATAGAGACCTGGATTGTTATAGGTATGGCTGGGGTTGGCCAGGGTGGAGGTACCGCCATCACCAAAATCCCAGAGGTATGATGCTGCCTGTGGCGCCTGTGCCGTGAACTGCGTGGTGTACGGAGCCTTACAGCTTGCGGTATCCGGGGATGTGAAATCCACGGCCGCAGAGTCAATGATCACGATCCGCTTTGTGGTTGAGTCAAGGCAGGAAGTGAACAGGTTGGTGAGGACGACGGTATAGGTTCCTGTCCTGTTGAATCTTTTTCCAACAGACGCACCCGTGGCCTCTGTTCCATCGCCAAATTTCCATCCACTGCTGTCAGCAGGGGGAGAAGAAATATTCGTAAATGTAATGAGCTGGTTCACACAGCTGGTGTCAGGTGCGCCAATGGATGATGAGATCGTTGAATTGGGTATGTCAATGAAGTTGACTGCACTGTCTGTACAACCGCCTGAACTGGTTACCACCATGGTGACCTGGTAGTTGCCGGAAGCATTGAAAATGTGCGAAGGGTTGGCCTGGTTCGATGTTGCCCCGTCGCCAAACTTCCATGTATAGTTGAGCGTGCCCGGCCCGGTGCTGGTGTTGAAGAAGTCGATCACCGAAGGCGGCTTACAAGAGCTGGCGAAAGAGTTGTTGAAGCCGGGCTTCACACCGGGAGAAACTTTTATATACCCTCTTTTTGTTGTTGACCCCACACATCCTTTGTCCGTGGTAACGCGCAGCGTGACGTTGAAGTTATTGTCGAACCGGTACACGTGCGTGGGCGATGCGAGCTGCGATGAGTCGCCATCACCAAAACCCCATTCGTATTTCGCAACACTGCCGTTGGTAACGGTGACCAGCGGCGTGAATGTGGCATTCAGGGGAAAGCAGTTTGCAGAGTCAGAAACGGTAAAATCAACTACAGGGCTCCCATAAACGATGACATAATTCAATCTCACCAGGGAGTCCACGTCGCCACTGGCGTCCCTTACAGTGAGTTTTACGGTATATGTGCCGGGTACGGTGTATACCTGTGGGGCTGGATTCGGGGAGTTAAGGATGGTGCCATTGCCAAAATCCCAAAGATATTGGTTGATAGGGCCGGTTGACCTGTTTTGAAATTCCACGATCAAGGGGGAACATCCGTCCGTTTTTGATATGGCAACGAAATCTGCTTTTACCTGGGCCGAGGCTGCACCCATGAAGAACAGGGTGGCCAGGTATAGCAGGGTCCGTCTCAAAAGTTGGTTTCTCAAGTTAATTGGTTTGGTGCTGAAGGATAATGCCTTTTCAGGCATTTATCTATAACGGAGGATTTCATTGTTTAGTCTGTTAAAGCACAACGAATTAAGAAAAATCATCTCCTCATTTCTTATTGAGCTTCAAATATGCTGTCCTGGAAGTGTTCACCGGGTTGGCTTCCACCAGGGTGAAACTGTTATTGAAGATCTTCCAGTTGTCATTCAACCTGTTAAGTGTGGTATTGGTGCCGGGAAAGCTGGCCGTGATCGTCCTTGCGTTCACATCGGCCACCCAGGAGCCCGTCACTACATTGGCGCCGTTGAAGGCCTGCACAGTATTATTCTGGTAGAACTGGAACTCGTAGGGAGTGAACTCTGAACTCACATCACTGGCCCCTTCCGTGAAAGTTACCACGATCCAACGGCCGTTGGTAACCGCATCCACCAGCAGGTTTCTGCTGTACTTTTTCCTTGGAGCAACTGCCATGAAAAATGACGGACAAGGCCAGCAGCAGGAGTGTGATAGTGTTTTTTCTTTTCATAGTAAGGTTCTGATAACGGATAACGCTCATTATTTCCTGTTATTGTGTTGGAAATCAGGCGTTAAAGGTAGCTATTTATAACAACCGTTGACCGTTGTGTTGAATCATTTCCTTACCACATAGGTGCTCCATCCATCATAGCGGCCTTCATGCTTTCTGGCCTGTTCACTTAGTCTGACGGTGAGATCATTCATGTTCCCAAGCTGCGGGCGGTCTGACCTTCTCAGCACCAGTTTGAACGCCTGCTCCTTATCATTGCTTTTCTCCACCGGCATTTCGGTGACCTGGAAGCCCTGGATGTCAAGTGCCTTGAGGAATGACCGGCGGTGCCAGTCTGACCGGAAATAGAAAGTATGGTCGATGGGCCGAGCAACTTCGGTCTTGTCCCCTTTTCGCTCCAATTCCTCCACTATCCTCCTGTTCTCCATTTTTTCCTTTTGCTCATTCCGGGGATAGAGCACTTCGAAATAGTTTGACCAGTTCCGGTCAAGTACCGCCTTTACGAGGAAGGGGAACCTGGGATGGGCGGACAGCACGGAGGCGCAAGTCCTGGCAAAATCCAATGTGTCAAGTGCGTAGAAATAGAACTCGCGGATGCCGCGTTGTGTGAACCTTCCCGCATACCAGGCCCCGTTGTTCTTTTTCAGCCCGGCCTCCAGTTCAGACTCCAGCTGGTTGAGTTCGTCTGCATCATCAATAGGGGGAAGCCCTTTTCATCCATTTCCGGGTATTTCAGCCGGAGTATGATCGCGAAAGGCCTTTCCTTTGCGGGTGCCAGCTCTTTCAGCGCCAGGTTCACAGTAATAGAAACGGGTTTGGTATTGACGGGCATGACGTAGTTGTCCCAGTCTTCCGGCTGCGACATGCCGGACAGGGCTACCAGTAGGAGCGGGATCGTAAAAAAATATCTTCATGTACAGGATTCAAAGTAATTTCATTTCCTTCAGATAAGGTTGAGATATGACGACAGGAACGATAATTAACTTTTTGGAAACACTGGCACACCCCTCTTTACAGGAGTCTTATGACAACTGCGGACTGTTGATTAGGCAGCGCACAGGGGGAGTGTACAGGGGTTTTTGGTAACGCTTGATGTGACCGAGGCGGTAGTGGATGAGGCTGTCCGCAGCGGCTGCAACCTCATCGTGGCCCACCATCCCCTGATCTTCGGCGGACTGAAAAGGATCGCTGACAACAACCGGTGGGGAGAACGGTGATAGCTGCCATCAGGAATAACATAGCGGTGTATGCGATACACACCAACCTGGACAATGTGATCACGGGCGTAAGTGGGAGGATGGCGGAAGTGCTGGGCCTGGTCAACATAAGGGTGCTACAACCCAAAACAGGAACCCTGCGGAAGCTGCACACTTTTGTTCCCGTGGCACAACTGGATACAGTGCGGGATGCCCTTTTTGCTGCAGGCGCAGGGCATATCGGGAAATACCGGGAGGCGGGGTTCAGTGTGGAAGGTTTGGGAAGTTTCACGGCTACAGAAGGGGCGGATCCATTTGTGGGCAAGATCGGGAAAAGGCATTATGAGCCGGAAGCCAGGCTGGAGGTCATCTACCCTTCACACCTCGAGAGCCGTATCATCGGCGCGCTGAAAGCTGCCCACCCTTATGAAGAGGTGGCTTATGATCTGGTGGCGCTGGAGAATACGGTTGGGGGGATAGGATCAGGGGTAGTGGGGGAGTTTTCGGTGGAAATGACTGAAAATGAGGCACTTGCGCTTTTGAAGCAACGGTTCGGGCTAGTGGCGGTAAGGCACACGCCTTTTACCGGCAGGCCGGTAAGGCGGGTGGCGGTTTGCGGCGGAGCGGGCAGTTTCCTGATTTCCAACGCTTTAGGAGCGGGAGCGGATATCTATGTGACCGCAGACGTGAAATACCACGAGTTTTTTGGGGCTGACGGGCGAATGGTGATCGCTGATATCGGGCATTACGAAAGTGAGCAATTCACGGTTGACCTGCTTTTTGGGCAGTTGCAAGAAAAATTCCCTAATTTTGCCGTCCTTAAATCGGGTGAGGAAACTAACCCGGTTAAATACTTCATATAATCATATGGCAAACGTAAAAGAGTACTCTGTAGAGGAAAAGCTGATCTCCCTGCTCAACCTGCAAAAGATCGAAAGCAAACTGGACGAAGTTCAGATCCTGAAAGGTGAACTGCCCATGGAGGTGAGTGACCTTGAGGATGAGATCCAGGGTTTGCACGCCAGGGAAACCAGGATCGAAGAAGAGATCAACGGTATCAATGAGTTCATCGAACAGAAGAAGAACCTGATCACCGAAGCGCAGTCTCTGGTTAAGAAGTATGAGAAGCAAACGGAGAACGTAAAGAACAACCGGGAGTTTGAAGCGATCAATAAAGAGATCGAGATGCAAACCCTTGAGATAAAGCTCGCGGAGAAACATATCCGTGATGCACAGGAAGAAATTGGTGACAAGGCCCGTCTTCTTGACAACGCGAAGAAGAACATCGCCGCCAAAGATGCCAACCTGAAGCATAAGAAAGGGGAACTGGAAAAGATCATCGGCGAAACCGAGAAGGAAGAGCAGGAATACCGTGACCAGGCATCTGGAGCGAAGGAGAAAGTTGATCCCCGCCTGCTTGCATCATACGAGCGCATCCGTAAGAACTACCGCAATGGCCTTGCAGTGGTTGCCATTGTCAGGGATGCCTGCGGTGGTTGCTTCAACGCCATTCCTCCCCAGCGCCAGAGTGAGATCAAGCAGCGCAAGAAGATCATCGTTTGCGAGAACTGCGGACGTATCCTGGTTGACCAGGAACTGCATGACCAGGTGAGCACAACAGCATGATCTGCTGGTGAAATAACAGGAAAAGGCCGTGAGAACGGCCTTTTTTCATTTGTGCACATCCCATTTTTCATTTCGGGCTTCCGCTTACCTTTATGGCATGCTTTCGAGGTTGCAGATCAGCAATTATGCTATCATCAATGAATTGGATACGCCTTTCTCAAAAGGGCTGAACATCATCACAGGTGAAACCGGTGCGGGTAAAAGCATCCTGGCCGGCGCGTTGGGCTTGATCCTGGGTGACAGGGCCGATCCTTCCGTGCTGCTGGACAAGGAGAGGAAATGTATTGTAGAGGGCGTATTCAATGACCCTGCAGATGAACAGGTGCGGTCCTTTTTCCGTGAACACGATATTGAAGCCGAAGAGGAGATCATCCTACGGCGCGAGATCTCGGCCAACGGTAAGTCGAGGGCCTTCATCAATGACAGTCCCGTGAATCTCTCGCAGTTGCAGAAGCTGGCATCCATGCTGGTTGACCTCCACAGGCAGTTTGACACCCAGGAACTTGGGAATGATGATTTCCAGGTAGAGGTGCTGGATGCCCTTGCAGGGCAGTTGGACCTGCGAAAGCAGTATCATGTTTCCTACACATCGTTCATTCGTTCTCGCCAGGAATGGCAAAGGTTACAAAGCCAGAAGGCTGAGGCGTTGAAAGAATATGATTACCACCAGTTCCTGCTCACTGAACTCGAGGAGGTTGCGTTCCGTGATGGTGAACTTGAAGACCTGGAGAACGAGTTGCAGATGCTTTCCCATGCAGAGCAGGTGAATGCCGCGCTCGCGAAGGCGGAGAATCTGATAGACGGTGATGATCAGTCCATGGCACGTGACCTGAAGAGCGTGCTACAACAGCTTGATGCGGTGGCAAGGTTTTCCCCGGATATAGAGCAGCTGGCAGCGCGCATAAGGTCCGTACAGATAGAACTGAAGGATATCGCTTCCGAGGCCTCGCGGGTAGGCGCTTCAGTGAATATGGACGAGAAGAGGCTCAGCCACGTGAATGACCGGCTGAATACCGGCTACAAGTTGTTGAAGAAGCACAATGTGGCAGACACTGCGGGCTTGCTGGAAGTCCAGGAAGAGCTTGTGGGAAAGGTAGGCAAAGTGATGGACCTTGACGGGGATATTGCCCGAGCCGAACAGGAGATGAAGAAGCACGAAACCTCGGCAAGTGCCATGGCAGAGAAACTGTCAAAAGGAAGGAAGAAAGTGGCGCCTTCCCTCGAGAAAAAGATCGGAGAACTGCTTGCACGCGTGGGTATGCCCAATGCCAGGGTGAGGATAGAGGTGGAGGAGGGAGAGATGGGTGTGGCAGGAAAAGATAAGGTGGACTTCCTTTTTGATGCCAATAAAAGCAACCGTTTTGAGCCACTGCGGAAGGTGGCCAGTGGCGGCGAACTCTCGCGCCTCCTGCTCTGCGTGAAAACGCTTGTTGCCGGCTCCGTGCACATGCCCGTCCTCATCTTTGATGAGATAGATACGGGCATCAGCGGTGAAGCGGCGAGGCAGGTGGGAATACTCATGAAAGAAATGGGAAAGGACCACCAGGTGTTGGCCATAACCCACCAGCCGCAGATCGCAGCGAAGGCGGACCAGCATTTCTTCGTATACAAGAAGGAAGCAGCAGGTGGCATCAGGACCCACATGCGCCAACTGGGTAACGATGAGCGCGTGGAGAGCATTGCCAGGATGATGGCAGGGGAAAAACTATCCACCGCTGCCCTGGAGAACGCCCGTGAACTTATTTCCTCCGAATAGCCCCCGATTTTTTATTTTTGACTTTTAACTTTTGACTTATCCATATGAACCAACTGCTTAAAGGGAAGAAAGGTATCATCTTCGGCGCCCTCGATGAGAAATCAATTGCATGGAAAACAGCTATTGCCTGTCATGAGCAGGGAGCCCAGATCGTGCTCACCAATGCCCCCATTGCGCTGCGCATGGGACAGATCAATGAGCTGGCCGCCAAGGTGAACGCGCCCGTGATCCCGGCTGATGTGACCAATATGGACGACCTGAAGAAACTCTTCGAAGGCGCCATGGAGCATTTCGGCGGCGGTGTGGACTTTATTTTACACTCTATAGGAATGAGCCTCAACGTCCGCAAGGGCAAGGGCTATACCGAGCTGGATTACGGCTTCAACCAGAAAACCCTGGACATATCCGCAATGTCCCTGCACCGGGTGCTTCGCACGGCATGGGACCTGGATGCCATCAATGAATGGGGCAGCGTAGTGGCACTTACTTATATTGCTGCACAGAGGGTATTCCCGGACTACAGCGAGATGGCAGATGCCAAGGCCCTGCTGGAAAGTGTGACACGCAGTTTTGGATACCACTACGGTGTACGCAAAAAAGTGAGGATCAACAGCATATCACAGTCGCCCACCCGCACCACAGCAGGCAGTGGCGTTAAAGGTTTTGACGGTTTCATCAACTATGCTGAGAAGATGAGCCCGCTGGGTAACGCAAGCGGTGAAGACTGCGCCAATTACTGCGCCATGATGTTCTCAGACATGACACGCATGGTCACCATGCAGAATCTCTTCCACGACGGTGGTTTCTCATTTACCGGCGTGACACAGCAGGTCATCGAGCAGATGGAAAAATAAATTGCCGTCTGGAGGCATTGCGCGGGCAGCATTATTGATGTATTTTGATAGTGCAAAGCCTTGCATTGTCATAAGCAGCAACTCTTTGGAAACAACAGGAACAGGAAAAACCTCAAAAAGAAGAAGGAAGGCCATAGCAGCAGCCGTACTCGTACCCGTTCTGCTGTTATCGGGCATACATTTCTTTGTCACCTACAAGGCAAAGCAACTCCTGCCTTCACTTGTTTCCCGCATTACTGAAGGCCGCTATTCGTTCTCATCGGAAAAATTCCGTTTCAACTACTTCAGTCCTTACGTCACGCTTGCAGGCGTATCACTCAAGCCGGCGAAAGACGGGCTGGATGAAGAATATCATGTGCGCGTGGATTCGCTGTACCTCAGCATCGAATCCATCGTCCCTATATTTTTCAACGATGCCATCAATGTGAAGTCCATCCGCGTGGTGAATCCTTCCATTGTGATCAGGCGCAACGTTGGAAAGCAAAGCAGTGAGAACCTGGACCAGATACACCAGCGCATCAGCGAGATGCAGAACAATGCGGTGTTGTTCCTGAATGAGCTCAGTGTTGATGCATGTGATATCGTGAACGGCGGCTTTCGTTTCTATCCATTTCCAGGAAGCAACAGGAATTTCAATATTGAGCATATAGACCTTTCCATCCGGGACCTGGTGATCCCACCCTATGAGGGGAAAAGGACGAAGGGGATAGATGGAAGGATCAGGCTTTCCATCAATGACCCACGGCTCAGTATTCCTGACAGCCTTATCGGCATCAGTATGGATAAGTTCGTCTGGGACAACCAGGAGCGTTACCTTAATGTGGGCCGGTTTGTGATAAGCCAGCGGTCAGTCCCGCCGCAGGCAGACAGTTTCCTGATATCACTGGATACCATCAGGATCCAGCACGTGTATTGGGACCAGTGGCTGGCCTCCGGCATAGTGAAGATGGATACACTCATTGCGCACAACGGTGAGATGTATTTTGAATCATCAGCCAACAAGCCCAGGCGCAGGACCGGGGACACTGCAAGGAACATCCGCAAGCTTAAGGTATGGGATGCCATTGGCAACCTGGATATCGGTTATTTCTCTGCCAGGTATATCAGTGCCGCTATCGTGAACAACAATCCGGGGATGGAGAGGAGTAATTCAGTCATTGGTGACAGCCTCATCATCCGAAATGTAGCAGTGCGCCCCGAGGCAAAGGATCCGCTGATGATAGGGGACCTTGGCCTCGGCGTAAGGGAGTTCATTGACAGGGGCACGAACAACAAGTTCCAGTCTTCCTTCTCCAGGATGAAGTTGAAGGGGGATACCATGATCCTTGACAACTACTTCGTTCAATCCACACCTCAGAGCAGGTTGGGCAAGGGCTCGTCCCTGCTTATTCCCAGTCTGACCATAGAAGGATTATCCATTGACGACCTCATGGCAGAAAAAGCATCCGTGCGTGAAGTCAGGATGGACAGGCCGCAACTGGTATTGTTCACTAACCTGCAGGGGGAGAATACCAACGGCATAAGACTTTCCAGGAAAACGCTGGATGAGATCAGGCCCTATGTTGACGTGGAACGTGTTGTGCTGAATGATGCGAAGTTCACCATCAACAGCAAGAAAGACAAAGGCGTTTCATTGGGCACGCAGGAGTTCTCCGCGCTTATACTATCCCGTTCCGCCATACAGGCGTCTGATATGGACGGCTTTCTCTCGAGCTTCCGGAACGTGAACCTTACCAAGTTCTTCTACGTAACACCGAGGATGCAGATGGAATTGTATAACGGGCGGGTGGATTACGAGCGCCGCACCCTGCATTTTGGAAGGGCTGTAGGTTTTGTAGGCAACAAACGGATACATGCTGACCTTCATACCGTTGACCTGGTTGGCCATCCGGAACTTCATCCCTTTGAGAACGATGTGGTTTGGCATTTCCGTAAGTTATCCGTTGATTCCGGCTCACTGGATTTTGTGCTGGACAGTACCGGGGCTGAAGACAGCAGGGATGCAGGCGCAATGATAGGTATGGTTGACTCACTTGACCTGGGCAACCTTTCCGTGAATATCAGGAGGAAAGGGCTAAGGGCCAGTGGTTACCTGGAGAAGGCCAAAGTGCAGGGCCATAAGATATTTCCCACGCGTTATGAATGGGATCAGGCTGCTGTTGTACTTCTTGACCTGAAGGTGAAAACGGACAACCTTGATATTGCAGGCAGGCGTGCTGATCTGCTATCACGGGGAAGCTCCACGGTCAAAGATGCGAGGGTGGTGATGAAGAACACCAATCTTGATCTTGAAGTAAGTGCGCCTGTGCTTTCGCTGCTCACGGACTTCAGGGAGATCAATTCGGGAAACATCACGGTTGAGCAACTCCGACTGACGGATCCGAAGATAAACCTTGACATCAGGAATGGCGGAACAGAAATGCAGGCAGCGAAGGGGAGCAACCGGAAGTTCGCATTGAACAGGTTTGAGATGGACAGGCCCCGGATGGAGTTGCGCGTCAACGGGGAAGAGCACTTCACCCGGTTCAATATCATGGGGAGGTTTTTGACGGCACGGGATACAGTATGTGAAAGATGACTCTGCAAGCAAGTTCACACTTTCCGGTTTCGTTACAAGGCTTGATGCACTTAAAATGGACGATGGTGATAATGAAATATTCCGCACGGGAAAGCTGGACCTTGAATTGGCGAACTTCGGCAAGATAAAGGGGCAAAGCGCCTCACTTGACCTCAGGCGTTTCCAGGTGGGAGCCGTTGATGTAAACAGTATCCTGAAGAAAGACACCATGGAGCTGAGTACGGGAGGTATTTCACTGGGTAATATACCGGGACTGGTCTTGCGTAAGGACTCGCTGCTCCAGGCGGCATTCAAGATCCCTCCGGCCACCATCCTTCCCAGCACCTTCACCTTAAGAACGCCTTCGAAGAAATTCAGCATCCAGGATTTCAGGGTGAACACGTTTCAGCAGTACCTGGAATGGGATAGCCTGGAAGTGCAGAACAGGATATCCCGTGACAGTTTTTTCAAGAGCCAGCCATTTGAAAAAGATTACATAACCTTCAGTACGGGAAAGATCAGGGCTGATGAACTCAAGCCTGTTGTTTATGGTAAGGACACGGCCATCTATATCAGGCGATTGAGTGTTGACCCGTTGCATTTCAAGGTGGAAAGGGACAAGCGCGTGCCTGACGATACAACTCGCTACCGCCCGCTGATGACAAGGATGCTGAAGAGGCTGCCTTTCCTTCTCAAGGTAGACAGCATAGAGCTGAAAAACTCCCTGGTATGGCACAATGTGATCGATGAGAAGACAGAGAAAGAGGGAACGATATTCTTTACTCACGTCAACGGCTACCTGAGCAATATCAAGAATTATAATGCGGGGAAGGAAGACAGTATCAGGATTGACCTCTCGAGCAGGCTGATGGGGCATGGCGCATTCAGGATGCAGTTCCGGGAGCGTTATGAAGACTCCCTGCAGGGATTCCTGCTGGCGGCCAGGATGGGTAGCATGGAGATGAGTGAACTCAACAGGCTGATGCTGCCGCTGTTCAATGTAAAGGCAGACAGGGGCAAGATCCGCAACCTCTATATGAAGGTCAAGGGTACGGATGACCTGGCATACGGAAGTATGGAAATGAATTATGACAGGCTGCGTATATCTATCTTGAATGAGCAGAACAAGCGCCGCGATATGGTATCCTGGCTGGCCAACCTGTTCATACGGGGTAAGAACAATAAGATGGGTATTGTATATGCGGAGCGGTTGAAAGAAAAATCAGTCTTCAACTACTGGGCCCGCATTTCTGTGAACGGGCTGCTCACGAACCTTGGCGTAAGGAAGAACGGCAAGCAGGTAAGAAGGTTCTATAAGGGGCTGCAGAAGAACCAGCTGCCCCCTGACCTTTTCTGATATCAGTATTCGTCTTCGTTAAAGAAGAAATCTTCCTGGCTGGGATAATCCGGCCAGATGTCTTCGATGCCTTCATAGATCTCTCCTTCGTCTTCCAGTTCCTGCAGGTTCTCTACCACTTCTATGGGCGCACCGCTGCGGATAGCGTAGTCGATCAACTCGTCTTTCGTTGCGGGCCACGGCGCGTCTTCCAGGTAGGATGCCAATTCTAACGTCCAAAACATCTCTAAACTCTTTAGATTTTGGGCAAAAGTAATTTTTGTAGCGGAATTACCAAATCCGTTTATTCACGTTGGGTTCTGATTTATTAACCGGATTTACTGCATTTTTGTTGCCAAAAGGGCAATTATGCTTGTTGCGCGGGGAATAGTCAAATCATATGACCACCTGAAAGTGTTGGATGGGGTGGGCCTTGAGATCGGTAACGGGGAGGTGGTGAGCATTGTAGGCTCGTCCGGTGCGGGGAAAAGCACGTTGTTGCACATACTTGGCACCCTGGATACACCTGATGCAGGGGAGATATTATTTGACGGCGTACCGGTTCATACCATGAAAGGGAAAACACTGGCCAGGTTCCGGAACAACAAGATCGGCTTCGTATTCCAGTTCCATCATTTGTTGCCGGAGTTTACCGCGCTGGAGAATGTGTGTATTCCCGGGTGGATCGCCGGGAAAAGCAGGAAGGAGACGGGGGAAAGGGCGAAGTACCTGTTGGGAGTACTCGGGCTTTCAGGCCGCATGGAGAACAAGCCTGGCGCATTGTCCGGTGGAGAGCAGCAGCGCGTTGCCGTTGCCCGTGCGCTGATCAACGAACCCCGGATCGTATTTGCGGACGAGCCCACGGGGAACCTTGACTCCTCCAATGCGCGTGAACTGCATCATCTTTTCATGAAACTCAGGACGGAATTCGGGCAAACCTTTCTTATAGTGACCCATAATGAGGAACTCGCGGGCATGAGTGACCGCGTGCTGCATATGAAGGACGGACGGATGTTGATATCCTGATATCTTGGCAATTTGATACCTGAATATCTTGATACCGATGACCAGGCAGCCTGACCAGGATGCCTGGTCATCGGTATCAAGATATTCAGATGTCCAGTTGTTCAGATATTAAGATATCAGATACGCGGTTTCCAGGGAATTTCCGGCGCCCCGAGCATTTTGGCCGCGTATCGTCCCAGCATGAAAAGATAATCGCTCAGGCGGTTGAGGTATTGCAGCACGAGGGGCTCCACCTCAAGGCTTTCGAGTTCCAGGCGAACGCAGGCCCTTTCAGCACGCCTGCAAACGCACCTCGCGATATGTATATGGGAAACGGTGGGATGGCCCCCGGGGAGGATAAAGCTCTTCATCGGCTCAAGGTCATCGTTCATCGCGTCTATTTCTTTTTCCAGCACCTCGATATCTTCCTTGTGAAGGTCCGGAAGCCGCATACGGGGCTCTTTGATGGGATCACAGGCCAGTGACGAGCCGATAGTGAAAAGGCGGTCCTGTATCTCCCCGATCAGGGCAACGGTATGTTGATGGGGGATGATATCCCTGACGAGACCGAGGTAGGAGTTCAATTCATCGATAGTACCATAAGCTTCTATCCTGAGATGAGATTTTGGCACTTTGGTTCCACCGATCAATGAAGTTGTTCCCTGGTCACCTGTTTTTGTATATATCTTCATTGACATAGGCGTAGTAATAGAGTGAATGTAATGTTTGAACCCCTGGTTTTGTTCAAACGGCCAGGAAAAATTATCCGACGATGGCGGATTGCTTCACCCTGTCTGACTCTATTACGCCGTCCCGGAGACGTATCACCCTGTGGGCGTAGTTGGAGATGTCTTCTTCGTGCGTAACCAGTACCACGGTATTGCCATCCGCGTGGATCTTGCTAAAGATATTCATGATCTCGTAGGAGGTCTTGGTATCCAGGTTTCCCGTGGGCTCGTCTGCAAGGATGATAGCCGGATTGTTTACCAAAGCACGGGCGATGGCAACGCGCTGGCACTGTCCGCCTGACATTTCGTTGGGCTTATGATGGTGGCGGGATTCCAGGTCCACTTTTTTGATCACTTCCATCGCCATTTCCATCCGCTGTTTCTTGGAATAACCGGCATAAACCAACGGGAGGGCAACGTTCTCAAGTGCGGTGAGCCTGGGGAGAAGGTTGAACTGCTGGAATACGAAGCCGATCTCTTTGTTCCTGATCTCGGCCAGTTCGTTGTCAGGCATGGTGCTCACATCATGGCCATTGAGGATATATGTGCCGGAGGTGGGGGAGTCCAGGCAGCCGAGGATGTTCATGAGCGTACTCTTTCCCGAGCCGGAAGGGCCCATCAGTGCAACGTAATCATTGCGTTGGATCTGCAGGGACAGGCCTTTCAACACCTGCAGTTCCTGCTTGCCCATAATATAATTCTTCCTGATATCTTCCAGCCTGATGACAGCGTCCATATTCCGGTCTTATTTTCTGATCACTTTAGGAACCGTAAAAAAATCTTCATGCCTTTCCGGTGCATTGGAAAGGGCTTGTTCGGATGAGACAGAACCCTGCACTGTGTCCGGCCTCAACTTATTCACTTCACTGCTCATATGAAGAACGGGTTCGAGGTCTTCGGTATCAAGTTCATTGAGCTTATCCACGAAATGGATCATTTTCTGGAGGTCTGCCTGGATCTGGTCCTTCTCCTCATCGGTGAAGTGCAGTTTGCCCAGCCTCGCGAGTTTGTCCACTATTTCCCTGTTAACTTCCATTGCTGCCCAAAAATAGCTGAAATCAGCCGGAAATGAGCCGTTTAGGGGCGAATGGCAAAAACCAAGTAAATGTGGCAATTAGACAATGCGGCAATTAGACAATGCGGCATTGTCGCATTGCCGCATTGTCTAATTGCCGCATTGGCAGAACCCTTACTTTTGCGGCATGAACAAGCAGATCGTCATGAGCGGCATCCGCCCCACGGGTTTCCTGCACCTGGGGAATTATTTTGGTGCCGTGAGGAATTATGTGCGTATGCAGGAGGAGTTCAATTGTTATTTCATGGTGGCCGACCTTCATTCGCTCACCACCCATCCTGATACCAAAGAGCTGAAGGGCCATGTGGCCAGGGTATTGGCAGAGAATATCGCATGCGGGCTGGACCCCGATAAGGTTGCGCTGTACTGCCAAAGCCATATCCGTGAAACAGCGGAACTCTACCTGTATCTTAATATGCTCGCATATAAAGGAGAACTGGAGAAGACCACTACATTCAAGGATAAGGTGCGCCAGCAGCCGGATAACGTAAACGCGGGATTGCTCACTTATCCTGTTTTGCAGGCGGCGGATATCGTTATCCATCGCGCCACTTTGGTGCCGGTAGGAAAAGACCAGGAACAGCACCTGGAAATGGCGCGCAACTTCGTGAACCGTTTCAACCACAGGTATGGTGACGTGTTCCCCGAGCCCCAGGCATTCAATTTCGGTGAGGAGCTGGTGAAAGTGCCGTCGCTGGACGGCACCGGAAAGATGAGCAAGAGTGAGAACCAGAATGCCACGCTTTACCTTGCAGACGATGATGACCTGATCAGGAAGAAAGTGATGAAGGCCAAGACAGATGCCGGCCCCACGGAACCCAATTCACCCAAGCCGGATTATATAGAGAATATTTTCCTCCTGATGAAGCTGGTTTCTGCGCCTGAAGTGGTAGCTAAGTTTGAGGCTGATTATAATGGTTGTACCATCAGGTATGGCGATATGAAGAAGCAGCTTGCGGAAGACATGGTGAGTTTCATCAGCCCCATCCGGGAAAAAGCCGAAGCCATCCGCACGGATGAGAAATACCTAAAAGAAGTAATGGAAAAAGGTGCAGAGAAAGCGGGCAAAAGTGCCGCAGAGACCATGGAGATCGTGCGCGAGGCCATCGGGTTGAAATATTACTAAATACTTTATCTTTAAAACGCTCCGGCACTATTCCGGACCATCATATGGCGAAAGCTAAGAAACCAAAACACATCGCCGTGGCCGGAAATATCGGCGCGGGTAAGACCACACTGACAGAACTGCTGAGCAAGCATTATCGCTGGATCCCCCAGTTTGAAGATGTAGACCATAACCCATACCTGTTCGATTTTTATGAGGACATGCCCAGGTGGAGTTTCAACCTGCAGATCTTCTTTTTGAACAGCAGGCTCACACAGTTGCTGGAGATCAACAGGGGAACAGAGACCGTGGTGCAGGACAGGACGATCTATGAAGATGCCAATATCTTCGCACCCAACCTGCATGAGATGGGGCTGATGAGCAAACGCGATTTCGAGAACTATTATAATTTCTTTGAGACGCTGAAGCAGATGGTGCAGCCACCTGACCTGCTCATTTATCTTCAGGCTTCTGTGCCCACCCTCGTGGGGCAGATACAGAAACGTGGCAGGGATTATGAAGAGAACATCAGGCTGGATTACCTGAAGCGACTGAATGAATACTACAACAAGTGGATCGAAGGGTATAAGGAAGGCCCACTACTCGTGATCAATGTAGATAAGAACAAGTTCGCCGAGAATGAAGAACATCTTGGCGAGATCATACAGAAGATAGATTCGCAGCTGTACGGACTCTTCTAATGTGGCAATTACTTAATTACTGAAAAAGTCCCGCAAGCGGGACTTTTTCTTTAGCAAACAATCGATAAGGACCGCAAAAGTCAGCGTTTGGGTGCGGCAGCACGGATATTCTCCGTTACGCCACTGGCGTATTTTTCAAAATTCTTATTGAAGAGGCAGGCCAGCATGTCTGCCTGCTTATCATATGCCGCTTTATCAGCCCAGGTATTCCTCGGGTCAAGGAGTTCAGCAGGAACGCCTGGAACTGCAACAGGTATACTGAGGTTGAACACCGGCATTTTGGAATACTCCACATCGTCCAGTTTCCCCTCCAGGGCAGCAGTGATCATGGCGCGGGTATAAGACAGTTTCATGCGGTGGCCTACACCGTAGGGGCCTCCCGTCCAGCCGGTATTGATGAGCCACACGTTCACGTTGTGCTTGTTGAGTTTCTCGCCAAGCAACGCAGCATATTTACCGGGATGAAGAGGCATGAAGGGAGCACCGAAGCATGCACTGAACGTGGCTTTGGGTTCCGTTACACCCGTTTCCGTTCCCGCAACCTTCGCCGTATAGCCACTGATGAACTGGTACATGGCCTGCGAGGGGCAGAGCTTAGAGATGGGGGGAAGTACACCGTACGCATCGCAGGTCAGGAAGAATATGTTCCTGGGATGTCCGCCTACGGAAGGCTCTATCGCATTTGAAATATAATCTATCGGATAAGATACACGGGTATTCTCGGTCACGGAGCCGTTGCTGAAATCAATGGCGTTGGTGCCGGGGAAGAACACCGTATTCTCTACCAGTGCGCCGGGGCGAATGGCATGGAAGATCTCGGGTTCTTTTTCCTCTGTGAGGTCAATGCACTTGGCATAACAGCCTCCTTCAAAGTTGAAGATGCCGTCCATGGTCCAGCCGTGTTCATCATCTCCAATGAGTTTCCGCGATGGGTCAGCACTGAGTGTTGTCTTGCCGGTGCCGCTGAGCCCAAAGAACAGCGCAGTTTCACCATCGTTGCCCATATTCGCTGAACAGTGCATGCTAAGGATGTTCTTGTCTGCAGGAGGATGAAGTTGAGGATGGTAAAGATGCCCTTCTTCATCTCTCCGGTGTAACCCGTTCCGGCGATGAGGATCATCCTGTGCTTGAAGCTGATCACTGCGGCATTCTCGGAACGCGTTCCGCATTCTTCAGGATCCAGTTTCAATTCGGGTGCGGACACCACGTGCCATTGCGGTATGAAACTGTCCAGCTCCACTTCCGTGGGGCGGATGAACATGTTATAGGCGAAAAGGTTGTTGGCAGGTTTCTCATTGATCACCCTGACGCTGATGCGATGGCTCTCATCGGCACATGCATAGCAATCACGCACCCAGAGTTCTTCCCTGTTGCTGAGATAGTTCATCACCTTGTTGCAGATGATGTCGAAATATTTTTCCGAAATGGGAATGTTGAAATCATTCCAGTTCACGTGGTGTTCCGTGATATGGTCTTTGACGATGTACTTGTCTTTAGGTGAACGGCCCGTGAATTTTCCTGTGCTGATCACAAGGGCGCCGTTGTTGGAGACCTCGGCTTCGCCCCTGTTGACGGCAGCCTCTGCCAGTTCCTCAGGGGAAGCCTGGTAGTGGATGTTACCGGCGTTCTTGAGGCCGATCTGGAATAAGCGGTGCCTGGGTATCAGATGTAATGTGGAAGGAATCGCCATAGGTAGAATCGTTGAGGTGCAAATCTAATTGTTTGCATTTTATTCAAACAAATCATCAAAAGCGGCAATGTTTTGAAAAATATCTGCTAATTGGATTTAGTTTTTGAAATTATTGAAAAAAGCTAACAATTGTTAGTTTTTGCCCAACATTCAACAAAGCAAGTTGAATGAAAACGAAAGTTTTTTTAGAGAATGTGGCAATTAGCCAATGCGGCAATTAGAGAATGTGGCAATTAGCCAATGGAGCAATGTAGGAAGCGCGGCCGTGCGTTCGCCGGCCTGCGCGGCACCACCCGGGGTGACCGCCGGCGCACTGCAAGGCATAGGCGCCTTCCTTCATTGCCGCATTGCCGCATTGTCTAATTGCCGCATTGCCAAATTGATAAAGTATATTGCGTTCATGAAGTACTTGCCGCTTGACCCAGCCATATTCATAGACAATCGCCGCCGTTTTGTGCGGAAAATGGAAAAGAATTCCATCGCCATATTCAACAGCAATGACGAGCTGCCCATGAACGGCGATGCCCTGCATAAGTTCAAACAGAACTCGGACCTTTACTGGCTGACCGGTATTGAGCAGGAAGACAGCATGCTGATCCTCTTCCCGGATAACCCGGACAGGAAATTCCGTGAAGTGCTGGTGTTGGTAAGGCCCAATGAGCTAAAGGAAAAATGGGACGGCCACCGTCTCCGCCGGGAGGAAGCTACAGCCATCTCAGGCATCCAGACCATCATCTGGCTGGATTCCATCGATGGAGTGCTGCAGCCCTGGATACACCTCGCGGAAAATATTTATCTCAATACCAACGAGAATGACCGGAAGGCGAACCTGGTTCCCGTACGCGACTACCGCTTTGCCCGGGAGATGCGGGACCGCTACCCGCTGCACAACTATAAGCGTTCTGCCAGGATCATGAAGGAAGTGCGCGCCATCAAGAGCGCAGGGGAAGTTGAAGTGTTGAAGCAGGCTATCGACATAACAGATAAAACATTCCGAAGGCTTTTGGGTTTCATCAAACCCGGCGTCTTCGAATACGAGATCGAAGCAGAGATCTTCCATGAGTTTTTGCGCAACAGGGCAACCGGTCCTGCTTACGGTTCCATCATTGCAAGTGGCGACAGGGCCCGTACCCTGCACTATGTTTCCAACAGCGAGGAGTGCAAGGACGGTGAAATGGTGCTGATGGATTTTGGTGCTGAATATGGCGGATACTGTGCTGACCTGACCAGGACGGTGCCCGTGAACGGTAAGTTCACCAAGCGCCAGAAAGAGGTGTACAATGCATGCCTTCACCTTCATCAATACGCAGCGTCCATCCTGAAACCCGGTATCTCCATCCTTGATTACACGGAGAAAGTGGGCGACGAGGCCACGAGCCAGTTCCTTAAGATCGGGCTCATCAGCAAGGCCGATGTGAAGAATGAGGATAAGGAGAACCGCGCTTACAGGAAGTATCTCTATCACGGCATTTCACACCACCTCGGTGTGGATGTGCATGACCTTGGTACGCGTACCAAACCCATCCAGTCCGGGATGGTATTCACCATCGAACCGGGTATCTATATCGAGGAAGAGAAAATGGGGTGAGGATCGAGAATAATTTCTGGATCACCAAAAATGGGAACATTGATCTGATGAAGAACATTCCGATCACGGTTGAGGAGATAGAAGCGCTTATGAAGAAAGCAAGAAGGGGATAGGGAGAAGTGTTCAGGATAAAAAATAATCAATGAAGCAAATACCGAATATTTTCACGCTGCTCAACCTGGTGCTGGGCGCGATGGCCATCATCTTTATCCTTCAGCCCGGTGAGTCCATCATGAATTACAATGGCGAAGAATGGAAAGTCTACCTTCCGGAGCGCGTGCAGTGGGGCGCCGTTTGTATTTTCCTCGCGGCTGTAGTGGATTTCCTCGATGGCTTTGTGGCGCGTTTGCTGAAAGCTGATTCAGAGATGGGCAAACAACTGGATTCGCTGGCCGATGTGGTAAGTTTCGGCGTTGCGCCGGGCATGATCATGTACCAGTTGCTGCGCATCACCCTTGCATATGAACCCGGCGGGTTGGACACAGACATCGTCCATCTCCTTCCTGCCTTGCTGATCCCTGCTGCAGCAGCTTACAGGCTGGCCCGTTTCAATATCGATAGGGAACAGTCGTACGGTTTCAAGGGTATCCCCGCACCTGCTGCCGGACTATTCATCGCTTCGCTGCCCATGGTCCTGCTGTATAATTATTTCGATGCGCAACTCTGGCTGCTCAATAAATGGGTGTTGTATGCAGTGATCCTTGCGGTGAGCGGGCTGATGGTAAGCAGGTTGCCGATGATGGCGATGAAATTCAGGAACTTTGACCTGAAAGGCAATTGGGAGAAGTTCGCGGTGATCGGAATAGGGATCGTATCCGCATTGTTGTTCCGCTGGATGGCTGTACCCATCGTGTTCATAGTATATATTCTGTTATCTTTGCTTACCCAAAAAAAGAACGCATGAGCTATTCAGTCCACATAAACGTGATGCCCCTCAAAGAACTTCTCGATCCACAAGGGAAAGCAGTACTGGGCGGCCTCAACAACCTTGGCCTTTCTGCGGTGGAAGATGTGAGGATAGGCAAGCGCATCAACCTGCAGGTGGATGCTGCAACTAAGGAAGATGCCATGCGTATCGCAGATGAGGCAGCGAAGAAGCTGCTGGCCAATGGCGTGATGGAGTACTACGAGATCAGCGTTGATTGATCATGCTATACCTTGTTCCCACCCCAATAGGCAATCTGGGAGACATGACCTTCCGCGCGGTGGAGGTACTCAAGCAGGCAGACCTGATCCTTGCCGAGGACACGCGTACGTCTCCGTGCTGCTCAACCATTACCAGGTTCACAAACCCCTCAGCCCATATCACCAGCACAACGAGCACAAGATCGTTGAGCACATCGTTCAACAACTGCAGGCAGGCAAGGTGATCGCGTTGCTGACCGATGCCGGCACGCCCGGTATTTCAGACCCTGCTTTTTTACTGGTGCGTGCCTGTGTGCAGCACGACGTAAAAGTTGAATGCCTGCCGGGAGCTACTGCCTTTGTACCCGCGTTGGTGAATTCAGGCCTTCCCATCAACCGTTTTTGCTTCGAAGGTTTCCCGCCGCTCAAGAAAGGCCGACAGACATGGTTCAGGAAACTGGTGGAAGAGGAGAGGACCATTGTTTTCTATGAATCACCCATGCGCCTTGTGAAGACACTGGCGGAATGCATCACCTATTTCGGCGAAGGGAGGCAGTGCTGCGTGAGCAGGGAGCTCACTAAGAAATTTGAGGAGAACAAGCGGGGAACATTGAAAGAAGTGCATGATCATTTCGCCTCCAAAACGGTGAAGGGAGAGATAGTGGTGGTGATAGCGGGTACGGACTTTTAACTTCATGCTTAGGACACCAACCGTAATTTTGCAGACTTTAAATGTTGTATAATGAGGAGCATCTTCATCGTTGTTACCATTCTTTCCGTTGCATTGGGTGCCGCTGCGCAGGAGCGCTGGCAGCAAAAGGTCAGGTATAAGATGGATGTTAGCCTGAACGTACAGGATAATATCATCAAAGGAAGGCAAAGCCTTGAGTATACCAATAATTCACCGGATACACTGAAAGTGTTGTATTACCATTTGTACTGGAATGCGTTCCAGCCCAATTCCATGATGGATGTGCGGAACCGCGAGCTGGGCAAGAGGTTGCTGAATGGCAGGAACGACTGGGAAGCACGTGTGGCGGACCGTATCGCCAGGCTCAAGCCGGAAGAGACAGGCTACCAGAAAGTAGGGCAGTTGAAGATGAACGGCCGGGTCCAGAAAACGGAGCAGTATGAGACCGTGCTCAAAGTGATCCTTGACAAGCCCATTCTTCCTAAAAGCAAGGTAGTGCTGGACGCTGATTTTGAAGCACAGGTTCCGGTGCAGATCCGCAGGAGCGGAAGGGATAATGCCGAAGGCGTACGTTACAGCATGGCACAATGGTATCCCAAGCTGGCGGAGTATGACCATGAAGGCTGGCATCCCACGCCTTATATCGCACGCGAGTTCTATGGTGTATGGGGTGATTTCGAAGTGAACCTGACATTGGATAAAACGTATGTGGTTGCCGCAACGGGCTACCTGCAGAACCCGCAGGAGATCGGCTACGGATATGAAGCGGAGGGAACAAAGGTTACCCGTCCTGCGGGCAATACCCTGACCTGGAGATTCATCGCTCCCAATGTACACGACTTCGTTTGGGCTGCTGATCCAGACTACAAGCACATCAGCAGGAAGATCCGCGACGGCCTTACGCTGCATGCTTTCTATAAGATATCCCCCGAGCATCTCGGCAAACAGTTTGACGCGATGGGTAGCGGCGGGAGGTCTTTCTACAATAACAGCAAACAGGCCTTCATCGCTTCCTACCAGAAGGAGTGGGAGACCGTGCTCGACCTGGCCGCCAAGGCCTTGCCCTATATGGAGAAAACCTTTGGCGCTTACCCCTATAAGCAGTACTCATTCATCCAGGGCGGTGATGGCGGTATGGAGTACCCTATGGCCACTTTGCTGAAGGGTGCAGGGGAAGGCGTGGTGATCCACGAGTGGATGCACAGCTGGTACCAGATGATGCTGGGTACCAATGAAAGCCTGTACGCATGGATGGACGAGGGCTTTACGCAATATGCGGAAAGCAGGGTGGCAGCCTGGCTGCATGATGATAAGGGCTTCGCACAGTCGGATGCCTATGACGGCTATTTCAGTCTGGTGAAGAGCGGGGTGGAAGAGCCCTGAGTACGCATGCGGATCATTTCGACAGCAGGTTTGGTTATTCCAGCAGTGCCTACAATAAAGGTGCAGTGTTCATTGAGCAGCTGGGTTATATCATTGGTGCCGATGTAAGGGATAAGGTGCTGCTTGAATACTACAGGAAGTGGCGCTTCAAACATCCTGAGCTCAATGATTTCATGCGCATAGCCGAGAACGTTAGTGGGCTTCAGCTCGACTGGTACCGCCAGTTCTGGGTGAACAGTACCAAGACCATTGATTACGGGATCGACAGCCTTTGGCAGGAAGGTAAGAATATCAAGATCAGGTTGAAGAACACCGGCCGGGTGCCCATGCCTCTTGACCTCATGCTCACTTTCAAGGACGGCAAAAAGCACATGGCTTACATTCCGCAATACCTGATGTTTGGTGCCAAGCCTGCAGAGGATACAACTGTGGTTCGCACCGTTCATGAGCCCTGGCGCTGGACACACCCCAACTACGTGGTAGAGGTGGAAGGCAGCCTGATCAACCTGAAGACGGTGGAGATAGACCCGAGTCTGCGCATGGCGGACGTGGATCGCCGGAATAATAAGCTGGAATTAACGTGGTAATTTGTCATTTCCGCATTTTCAAATTGCCCTATTGAACAAGTTTTACGAAAGATAAAAAAGCGCCGAATGGCGCTTTTTTTATCTTCCGTAAAACTTGTTCACTGCTTCCACGCGGTTATTGACGTGTAGTTTCTCGTAGATGTGATACACGTGTTTACGAACTGTTTCCTGGGCTATGCTGAGGTGTGAAGCGATCTCCTTGTACAGCAACCCTTTGGCGAGGAGTTCGAGTATCTCCGCTTCGCGGTTGGACAGTTTGTCTATATGCGTTGAGGAACTGGACGGTGCTTTCTGGAAGGCATTGACCACCTTGCGTGCGATCTGGCTGCTCATGGGAGCACCCCCTTCGTTCAATTCCTTGATCGCGTCCAGTAATTTAGACGGAGAAGTTTTTTTAAGGATGTACCCGTTGGCACCGGCGGCCAGTGCTTCAAAGATCTTTTCATCTTCCTCGTACACGGTACACATCATGAAAAGAATGTCCGGGTGGTCAGGCTTGATGCGCTTCACGCATTCAATGCCGTCCATCTTTCCCAAGTTGATATCCATCAGCACCACGTTGGGGTGAAGGGTTGGAATGCCATAGACGGCATCCTCTGCTGAGGTGAATGAACCCAGCAATTCATATCCATCCGCCATCATGACGATCTCCTCGAGGGCATGGAGGATGTCCCTGTTGTCTTCCACTATACACACTGAAATACTGGCCATTGTGTCAAAATTACCAAATCGCATCGGGCCCTCAATACCACTTTAGTGGTAAAGCAGGCTAGCGGCTAATAGCCTAGGAAGGAACGTAGAGCAGGTACTTCTCCTGGAACCACTCTTCCTGGAATATGGTGGATATATCCCATGTGTGGGGCCGGAGGCGACTTTGGGAGATCTCTTCAGCGAGGTCACCGCCTTTGAGGAAGATCATTCCATTCTTGAAATCTTCCAGTTTCCTGTCGGGGAGGATCAGGGGCTTACCCCATTTCCAGAGGTCCTTGAGCGGCGCCACGGCGCGGGAAACGATGAAGTCGAATTTCTTATCCCTGATCTCTTCCACACGGGTATGTCTGGTTGTAACATTTGTGAGCCCAATGCCTTCGCTCACTGCCTCCACCACCTTCAATTTCTTGTTGATGGAGTCTGCGAGGGTGAACTGTACTTCCGGGAACATGATGGCCAGGGGTACGCCGGGAAAGCCGCCGCCGGTGCCGATGTCCAGGATCTGCAGTGGGGCTGAAGCCGCACTGAAATCAAATATGGCAGCGATGGCCAGGGAATGGAGGATATGTTTTTCGTAGAGCGATTCAATGTCTTTGCGTGAGATCACGTTGATCTTTGCATTCCATTCTTCATAGAGTGCCCCGAGCAAACTGAACTGCCGCTCCTGTTCCGGTGTAAAGTCCGCGAAGTATTTTTTGAGCAGGTCCATTCCTTGGTTACCCATATTATTTCCAGGCGGGTTTTGGTTTCTTCACTAAAGATGGGAAGAAAATGATATACAGGAGGGCTGGAGCAGGTCAAAGAAGAGGAAAAGGGGAAAAAGGTCCTTCTCGTTGAGCCTTGCCATGCTTTTCTGGAAAATGATGGCCTGCGTGACCAATCGGACCGCAAAAATACCCAGCGCGATATGCCAGCTGCACATTACCATGCTTGCGATGAACAGCGGGTAGAAAAGGAACTGTGTGGCGGAGTAGAGGGAGAGCAGGAAACGGTGTAATGGCTTATAGAACTTGGCAGTAGAGTAATGCCTTGTCTTTTGTGCATACCATCGTCCAAAACTCGTCTGCGGTTTTGACAATGTGAAAGCGTCCTGGTCAATCATCACGGCCGTATTACGGGCGTTGGCGGCCATGTTGATGAACAGGTCGTCGTCCCCGCTGGGGATATGATTGTGCGAAGAGAATCCCTTGTGGCGATAGAACAGTTCTTTCTTATAGGCGAGGTTTCTTCCCACGCCCATATAGGGCTGGCCCGCCATGGCATATGAAAGGTACTGCAGTGCAGTATGGAAAGTGTCAAAGCGGATGATCTTGTTGAGCAAGCCTTTTGCCTTGTGATAAGCGCCGTAGGAGAGAACGATCTCGGTGCCCTCGCGGAAGGGTTGCTGCATTTTTTGTATCCAGTTCTCGGAGGCGGGGATACAATCCGCGTCAGTGAGCAGGATCACTTCATGCCTTGCTGATTTGATACCCACGGAGAGCGGGAATTTCTTACCGGAATGAGCTTGGCTTCCTGTTTCAGTTCAACCACATTGAGGTGCCGGAATTGCTTGTGCAGGCCTTCAAGGAGGTAACGTGTTTCATCCTGCGAGTTATCGTTCACCAGCACTACTTCATGGGTGGTACGGTAGTTCTGCAACAGCACGCCGGGAAGGTTATCGGCAAGATTGGCGGCTTCATCCCGCGCGCAGATCACCACACTGACCGGGTGCTCCTGTGAATGTTCATAAGCAGCAGGTGTGTGGAAGGCCAGCCGGCGGAAATAGTATAGGTAGTAAAAGAGTTGAATCAACGCTACCAGGCCGAAGGCGCCCAGCACGATCCATTCCCAAGGTATCAGCATGGGTGCGAAATTAAGGAAAACGCCATGCATCAGGCAGGGTTATGATATATTTGCACCCTTAAATCGGGATTTGAGACTCTCTTACTCCATAGCAGCGCAGGAACAGAAGGCCAGGGCCGGCGTGATCACCACGGACCACGGGGTGATCGAGACGCCCATTTTCATGCCGGTAGGTACGGTAGGCAGTGTGAAGGCTGTAACCCAGCAACAGCTGGAGCAGGATGTTGACGCCAGGATCATCCTCGGCAATACCTATCACCTCTACCTCAGGCCCGGTACGGACGTGCTGGAGAAAGCGGGAGGATTACACAGGTTCATGGGCTGGAACAGGCCCATACTCACAGACAGCGGCGGCTACCAGGTGTTCTCGCTGGCTGCGAGCAGGAAGATCACGGAAGAGGGAGTGGTATTCCAGAGCCATATCGATGGAAGCCGGCATCTCTTCACGCCGGAATCTGTGATGGACATACAGAGAAGCATTGGTGCCGATATCATCATGGCCTTCGACGAATGCCCGCCTTATCCCAGTGAGTATAAATATGTGAAGGATTCGATGGAACTCACGCATCGCTGGCTGCAGCGTTGTATGAAACGTTTCTCGGAAACGACGATAAATATGGTTATACGCAGAACCTTTTTCCCATTGTACAAGGCGGTACTTATGCCGACCTGCGCAAGGCTTCTGCTGAATATATTTCATCTCTCGATGCGCCGGGCAATGCAATAGGAGGCCTTAGTGTGGGTGAGCCTACGGAGATGATCTATGAATACTGTGCATTGAGTTGTGAGTACCTGCCTGCAGACCGGCCCCGGTACCTGATGGGCGTGGGTACGCCCTGGGACCTGTTGGAGTGCATTGCGTTGGGAGTGGATATGTTCGATTGTGTGATGCCCACCCGCAACGGGCGCAATGCCATGTTGTTCACGAGCAACGGGATCATCAATATCGACAATAAAAAATGGGAGTACGATTTCTCTCCCATTGATGACAGTATACCCTGCGATATCAGCAACCGTTATTCAAAAGCATACGTGCGGCATCTCATCAAGGCCAAAGAGATCCTCGGCCTCACCGTGGCATCGGTACATAACCTCGCATTCTACCTCTGGCTTGTCCGCGAAGCACGGAAGCAGATCATTGCGGGCACGTTTTATTCCTGGAAATCCGAGATGGTGGTACGCCTCCGTCAAAGACTTTGACGGGTATCACTAAGACTTCTTCTGGGAAAATAGCCATGGTAGCAGCTCCGGCTCCTGGAACGCGTTCTTCCAGCTGTCGTGCCCCACGCCGGGATACTCGGTATACTTCACCTTTGCTTTGGTCTTTTTCAGTTCGCCCACGGCAAGCCGGGAATTGGAAACAGGAACGGTCATGTCTGCACCTCCATGGAACACCCATATGGGCAGGCCTTTCCGGTAGTTCTTGATCATACGCGTATCCGCTGCGCCGCATATGGGGAAAGCCGCGGCGAAGAGGTCAGGCCTGCGCGCCAGGGCATCGAAGGTGCCCATGCCGCCCATGGAGAGTCCTCCGATGTAAATACGTTTTGTGTCAACGCGTCCGCTTTTGCCGAGATCGCTGATGAATTTCAGTACCAGTCTCATAGGCGTATTGGGAATGGTGTCAGAGTTAATGGCGAAGGTGAGGCTGTCTTTCAATCCGCGCTGCACCACGGCCCACGATGTGGTGAGTGGGCACTGCGGGAAAACCACAATGGCCGGGAATTTTGCCCGGTTCAGCGAGTCGAGGAAAAGACCCGCACCCCATTTCAACTGCAGTTCATTATCTGTTCCCTTTCACCCACTCCGTGGAGGAACACAACAAGGGGTATTTCTGGCCCTGTTTGAAGTTCACCGGCGTGAGGATCCGGCAGGGCAGGGTGTCCGTACCGTCTATGTACAGTTGCTTCTCAAACAGGCTAAGGTCCTGCGCTGAGGAACAGAAGGTGAGGGAGAGGGCAATAAGGGTGAGGAGTTTTTTCATAAAATCAAGTTAATGATTTCCTGCTTTGCGGGAAAGGTCATTGGTCATCAGTCATTGGTCATTTCCGCGTAAATTGCAGCAAAACTGCATCCTGAAAAAACTCGACTGGTACATATTAGGGAAGTTCCTTACCACCTTTTTCTTTTCGCTGATCCTTTTTACTATCATATCCACCGTGATCGATATGAGTGAGAAGACAGACGATTTTGCGAAGGCGAACCTGGACTATCGCACCGTATTCCGGGAGTATTATTCCGGGTTCATACCTTTCATCCTTGCGATGCTTTTCCCGCTGTTCGTATTCATCTCGGTGATCTTTTTCACGTCCAAGATGGCGAACCGGAGTGAGTTCATCGCTATACTGGCAAGTGGTGTGAGCCTTAGGCGCATACTCAGGCCCTATTGGGTTGGAGGCGTCTTCTTGCGGTGATCCTATATATCGCCAACTATTATTTTCTCCCCAGGGCCAATGAGATCCGCACCAAGTTTGAAGTGAAGTATACGCAGACCACCAAGTTGGACGTGGTCTCCAAGAGTATTTACATGCGGGTGGATTCCTTCACTTATTGTGGTATCCGCTACTATGACACCACGGCAAAGGGAGGCGGCACTTTTTTCCTCGAGACCATTAAGGACCACAAGGTGGTATATAACCTAAGGGCGGATAACATCAACTGGGATACTACCAGGAAACTTTGGAAATTGACAGGCGTAGTGGAAAGGAAGGTAGGCGACCTTAAAGAAGATGTTACATTTCAGCAGGAATTATACAAGAATTTCAACTTCCGGCCGCTGGACCTGCAGCGTGACGAATATGTAAAAGACAGGTTGACCACACCTGAGTTGAACGAGATGATCCGTATGGAGAAACTTCGGGGCTCCGAGACCGTTAAGGAGCTTACGATGGAGCGGGCCAAAAGAGCCTCCACGCCTGTTTCTGTGATTATCCTCACACTCATCGGCGCCATCATGGCCTGCCGTAAGATACGCGGCGGCAGTGGCGTTCACCTTGCCTGGGCATTATCCTGTGTGCCTTCTTTATCCTAACGGACAGGTTCTCAACCATTTTCTCCACCAAAGGTGACCTCAACCCCTTTGTGGCGGCCTGGCTCCCCAATGTGATCTTCGGTTTTGTCACCCTCTGGCTATATAAAAAAGCCCCCAAATAGGCGCCCAACTTTATCCATTGGATATTGTTGTATACCTTGCAATGTCTACCTTTAGTTTTTGCCCCGCCAAGCGGAGCTTTTTAAATTTTTTGCCGCCATATGGAAGTGTTAAAGGACCGATTTAAAGCGAAAGCAGACCAGGTATCAGCCGAGATCAAGGACATCATCAAAGAACATGGTAACAGGAAAATAGGCGAAGTTACCCTCTCCCAGATCTACCAGGGTATGAGGGGGATGACGGGCCTCGTGACCGAGACCTCTTTGCTCGATGCAAACGAGGGCATTCGTTTCCGCGGTTATTCCATTCCTGAGCTCCAGGAAAGGTTGCCCAAGGCCAAAGGCGGCAGTGAGCCTCTTCCCGAAGGCCTTTTTTACCTGATGCTGGTGGGAGAGCTCCCCACCGAAGATGATGTGGCCCGCGTTACATCCATCCTTCAACGCCGCTCGCACGTTCCCAACCATGTTTTTGAAGCCATAGAGGCCCTGCCCTGAATGCCCACCCTATGACCCAGTTCGTAGTGGGGATCATGGCGCTTCAGACAGAAAGCAGCTTCCAGAAGAAGTATGCTGCGGGCATGAACAAGAAAGACTATTGGGAAGCCGCCTTCGAGGATTCAATGGACCTCCTCGCCAGGCTGCCCCGCATCGCCGCATATATCTATCGCCGCAAGTACAAAGACGGTGAACACATACAGCCGAATGGATTGCTGGACTGGGCGGGAACTTCGCGCATATGATGGGTTATGAAGACGAGAGCTTCAAGGAACTCATGCGTCTCTACATGACCATCCACGCAGATCATGAGGGCGGTAACGTATCGGCCCATACCACACACCTGGTGGGGTCAGCACTCAGTGATCCATTCCTCAGCTTCGCAGCGGGTATGAACGGACTTGCAGGCCCGCTCCATGGGCTTGCCAACCAGGAAGTGATCAAGTGGATCTTCGAGATGCAGAAAGAACTGAATGTAGAGAACCCCACTAAAGACCAGATCGCCGAATATGTGAAGCAGACCCTGGCCAATGGCAAAGTGGTTCCCGGTTATGGCCATGCCGTATTGAGGAAAACAGATCCCCGATTCACCGCGCAAATGGAGTTTGGCAAGAAGCATATGCCTGACTCACCGCTGGTGAATATCGTTTGGAATATTTATGATGTTGTGCCTCCCATCCTCCAGAGCCTCGGAAAGGTGAAGAACCCCTGGCCAACGTTGACGCGCATTCCGGCGCGCTCCTCGTGCACTATGGAATGGTTGAGTACGAGTTCTACACCGTATTGTTCGGCGTAAGCCGCGCATTGGGCGTGCTCGCTTCACTTTGCTGGGACAGGGCACTCAGCCTGCCGCTGGAGAGCCGAAATCCGTCACCACCGAAGCAGTTAAACTCTGGCTGCAAGGGAAGGACGAGATCTGGGGCGAATAAAAAATCCCGGCCATTTGGCCGGGATTTTTTTTGCAATAAGGCATGGGTTGGCCAGCGCTCAGGATATTGTGGCTTTGGTTTAAATTGTAGCCATGAAAAAGGTTCTGAAGATCCATGACAGGGATAACGTAGTGGTGGCACTACGGGATATTGCCGCAGGCGAAATACTGGAGGTTGAAGGTGGGAGTTTGGAGGTTGTGGAATTGATCCCTGCGAAACACAAAGTGTATTTGGAGGATCTGCCTGTTGGCGGCGAGGTCTATATGTACGGTGTACTGGTGGGCAAGACCACACAGTCAGTGAAGCGGGGCGCACTGATGTCAACTTCCAATCTTCATCACGCGGCAGAAGCGTATGCATACAGGGGCTCCCGCTATGTGTGGACCGCCCCCGATGTGCGTAAATATAGAGAGCGTAGTTTTCTTGGGTACCACCGTTCAGACGGGCGTGTGGGTACGGCCAATTACTGGCTCTTCATTCCCACGGTCTTTTGCGAGAACCGCAACCTGGACGTGATCCGCGAGGCCATGCACAATGAGCTCGGCTACGCGGTGACGGACAAGTATAAACAATATACGCGCGCGCTCCGCGAAGCATACGAGAAGGGCACCCCTTTGCAAGAGGGGACTTTGCAAGAGGGGAGTTTTGCAAAATCCGGGAGGTTGTTCAGGAATGTGGATGGCATCAAGTTCCTGAACCACCAGGGCGGATGCGGGGGCACAAGGCAGGATTCGGCATTGCTGGAAAAGTTATTGGCGGCATATGCGGACCACCCCAATGTGGGTGGAGTAACGGTTTTGAGCCTGGGCTGCCAGCACCTGCAGTTGGGCACTTTTGTGGATGCGATCAAGAAGCGTAATCCATCGTTCGATAAACCCATTTATGTTTTTGAGCAGCAGGGTTCCACCAGCGAGGAAGAGTTGGTCAAACAAGCCATCGCACAAACATTCAAAGGACTGACAGAGATCAATAAACAGGAACGCCGGCCTGCATCTTTGGATAAACTGACCGTGGGCGTGAAATGTGGCGGCAGCGATGGCTTCAGTGGGATATCCGCGAATCCGGCAGTAGGATATTTTTCTGACATGCTTGTTGCATTGGGTGGCAAGATCCTGCTCGCGGAGTTCCCGGAACTCTGCGGCGCTGAGCAGGAACTGGTGGATCGTTCCGTAAGCCAGCCCGTGGCCGAGAAATTCATCAGGCTGATGGGGGATTACAGCGCCGAAGCAGAGCGCGTGGGCTCGGGCTTTCATATGAACCCTTCACCTGGAAATATCAGGGATGGACTGATCACGGATGCCATCAAGAGTGCAGGTGCCTGCAAGAAAGGTGGAACCTCGCCGGTGGTTGATGTGCTGGATTATACAGAGCCCGCTACCAAGCCGGGCCTGAGCCTCGTGTGTACGCCCGGTAATGATGTAGAAGCCACAACGGGTAAGGCGGCATCAGGAGCCACGCTGATCCTGTTCACCACTGGGCTTGGAACGCCCACGGGCAATCCGGTTTGTCCTACCATCAAGGTGGCCACCAATACAAAGCTCGCGAAGCGTATGAAGGATATCATCGATATAGACTGCGGTCCCATCATTGAAGGGGAGAGATCAATAGAACAGATGGGCGAGGAGATCATGGAATATTGTATTCGTGCGGCGGGTGGTGAGGTGATCCCGAAAGCAGTGCAGCTCAACCAGGACGATTTCATTCCCTGGAAACGCGGAGTCTCTTTATGAGGTTGAAGGTTGGAGGTTCGGCACTTTTAACCTCCAGCCTTCAACCTGCCTTTTATAGTCGTTGAATTTCAACAATACGGTCATTTCCGCCGCCGTTACTGGTACAGATATACACCCTTCCGGCAGGAGAGATACAAACGTCCCGCAGCCTGCCCCAGTTGCCACGATAGAACTGTGTTACAGATTCAACGGCTGTTCCTGCAGTGTTCAGCTTTAGCTGGTAAAGTGTTGCATCTTTTAGTGTGGTCATGAGAATGGAATTGCCCCAGCGCGGAATGCGCGGGTTGTTGTAATAGTCCATTCCCGCAGTGGCCACAGTAGAAGGGCCCGAGCTCCAGATAGGTGCAGCCACATTATTGGTTGTACAGAATGTTTGTTCACTGCCGTCACAAGGCCCGTTCACATTGGGCCAGCCATAGTTGCGCCCTTCTCTATGATGTTCACTTCATCTTCAACACTTGGCCCGTGTTCAGAGGTGTAGATACGCCCGTTCACCACAACGAGACCCTGGGGGTTCCTGTGCCCGATGCTCCACACCGGATTGTTGGAAATGGGATTGTCTGCGGGAACAGTACCGTCCAGATTCAACCTTAAGATCTTGCCTGCCAGTGAACTGCTGTTCTGTGGCAGAGACGTATTGGCTGCATCACCAGTAGTGATAAGCAACTTGCTATCTGCGGTTATCCATAGACGTGAGCCATTGTGGATATTGGCAGCCGGAATATTGTCAATGATGGTCTGGGGATCGGTCAATGCATTATTCCTGAATGTGAAGCGGACCACTTTCTCGGTATAGGTGCCGCTCTTGGTATAATTATACACCACATAAAGAAAACCATTGCTAAGAAAATCAGGGTGCTGCACCATGCCCAGCAACCCGCCCTCGCCTTGTGACACCACCTCGTTAATGGTGCTGCTGAATATAGTGTTGCCTGTCTTGGGGTCTATCTTGCTCACCCTTCCTCCCCTTTCTGTCATCCATATATGGTCATCCTTTCCCCAAAGGATCTCCCAGGGAAAGCTCAGGCCTGTTTTAACGGTGCGGATACTGTCTGCAGGCCATCCCGGTTCCGGAGTGGGCGGTGCAACACTGCTGTTTGCATCTTTCTTGCAGGCTATGAAGCTGATAGCCAAAAGGACAGTGAGAAACTTATTCATAGATATTGCTTGAACAATACCATTGCCCAAATAGTTTGCCAATCCCTGTTAAGTCTCAGGAAGCTAATAGCTAATGGCTATCGGGTTTTAAGGAGGGCCGCAGCCTGGAGCAGTTCGTCCTCGATGATGGTATGAGGTTTTCCCTTGTATATGTTGGTTTTTACTTCAGCACCCATCCCGGTGAGTATTCTTGTGCTTTCTTCCACGCGTGAGAGCGGTACGTGCGGGTCTTGGTCCCCGGAACTGATGAGTGTGGGCGTTCCGAGGAAGTCCCCGTGAAAATTTTCAGGGTCGATGGTTTCCCCGATGAGGCCACCGGTGAATGCAATGATACCACCATAGCGTTGTCCTTTTCTCGCTGCGGATTCCAGTGTGAGGCAGGCGCCCTGTGAAAAGCCGAGCAGGTAAATGTTTTCAGAAGGGATACCCGCAGCCATCACCTCATCGATCAACGAATGAACGGTATGGATAGCCGAGGTCAGCCAGGGCTCATTGGCTGAGGCTGGAGCCATGAAGCTGTAAGGATACCAGCTGTTATTGGTGGCCTGTGGCGCGAGAAGGGCAAAGTCATGCAGCCCCAGGACATCCTGTAATTCCATCATGTTCCTTGCGTCGCCGCCCCTGCCATGGACCAGGATCATGGCTTTATCCGCGTCTTCTGTTTTTAGTCCGCTTTCGAGAATATTCCTTCTGTGCATCACTTGAATTTTTTCCAGTCCAGTATAATGGGTGTAAGTCCGTGTTCTATGTCCGCCCTGTTGGCTTCCTGCCAGGAAGGGAGTTTCAGAGCTTCCCCGAGATGCGCTTTCTCTTCATCGATGGCAAAGCCCGGAGGATCGGTGGCTACTTCAAACAGTACGCCTCCCGGTTCCCGGAAATAGATGGAATGAAAATACTGGCGATCCAGTACCGGCGTGACATTGGCATTGGCGCGCATCAGTTTCTGCTGCATTTGTACAATGGTGTTGTCATCATTTGTACTGAAGGCTATATGGTGAACAGTGCCTGCCCCCTGCAATCCTCTCATGCGGTCCGGTTCGCACACGATGTCTACCATGTCCCCGATGGCGCCGCTCGCGGAATAGCGGAAACGGTTACCCGCTTCTGCTATTTTCCGGTGGTCCATGTAGGTGCTTAGAAGACCTGCCGTTCTTTCGTAACCGTCCTCGGAAATGGTCACGCTGTGAAATCCACGTATGGAGTGTTTCTCATCAATATTGCCATAACTGAATCCGGGCCTTTGGTCCTTGTCCGTTTCTATCAGTTCAATACCCAGGCCGTCATGGTCTTCCAGGTAGATGAACCCTTCATTGAAGCGCTCTTGCGGCTGCTGGAAGGGGATGTTGAATTTTTTCAATCGCTCTGTCCAGTAGCCCAATGACCCTGCAGGTATAGAGAATGATGTGGTGGTGAGCTGGCCCTTTCCGTGGCGGCCACGGATCAGTCCGCCATAAGGGAAGAAGGTGAGGATAGTACCCGGTGCGCCTATTTCATTTCCGTAATAGAAATGGTATACATCGGGCGCGTCAAAGTTGATCGTCTTTTTGACGAGCCGCAATCCCAATATCCCTGCATAGAAATCCACATTCTTTTGAGGGTCAGAAGCAAGTGCCGTTACGTGGTGAATCCCGTTGACCAGTTTCATATGTAAAATTGATGCAACAAAGTTACCGACGGCTTGTTCAGGGCAATGGTGGGAATCGGGGACACTGATGTATAAATCACGGGAACCCCGGTTAGTTCGCGTGGCGCAGTTCGCAGTTCGCATCTGCGACCTGCGAACTGCCCCCTGCGAACTAACATCTATATTTTGCCGTTCTTGATCTCCTCAACCACCCCGGGATCCAGGAGGGTAGTGGTATCGCCCAGGTTCTCCGTTTCGCCTTCGGCGATCTTGCGCAGGATGCGGCGCATGATCTTGCCGCTGCGGGTCTTGGGCAATCCGGAAACGAACTGGATCTTGTCCGGCTTGGCAATGGGGCCTATGATCCTGCTGACGGTAAGCGTAATATCCTGGCGGGAAAGATTCTCATCTCCATGAGTGCCGGTATAGATCACAAAGGCATAGATACCTTGTCCCTTGATGTCATGCGGATAGCCAACAACAGCACTTTCCACCACGCCGGCGTGCATGTTGATCGCGTTCTCCACTTCTGCCGTACCGATGCGGTGACCGCTGACGTTGAGTACATCGTCCACCCGGCCGGTGATGCGATAGAAACCATTCTCGTCCCTGTGACAACCGTCGCCGGTAAAATAATATCCGGGGTAGGCGCTGAAATAGTTTTGCTTGCAGCGCTCGTGGTCTCCATAGGTGGTACGCAGGATGGAGGGCCAGGGGAATTTCATGCAAAGGTTACCGCTTACGTTATTCCCTTCGATCTCCTTTCCATTCTCATCCATCAGGATGGGCTGTACGCCTGGCATGGGCAGGGTTGCGTATGTAGCTTTTGACGGTGTGACGCCGGCCATATTGGAGATCAGGCAACCGCCCGTCTCTGTCTGCCACCAGGTGTCTACGATCGGGCATTTTCCCTTGCCGATATTCTCGTTATACCAGTTCCAAGCTTCTTCGTTGATGGGTTCGCCTACGGTGCCCAGCACTTTCAGTGAATCCAGGTGCTTGCCGTGTACGGGTCCGAGGCCAAAGCCCATCAGGCTTCGTATGGCAGTGGGCGCGGTATAGAGGATGTTCACCTTGTATTTGTCAACGATCTCCCAGAACCTTCCTGCGTCCGGCCAGGTAGGTACGCCTTCGAACATAAGGGTGGTAGCGCCTGCGCTCAAGGGGCCGTACACGATATAGCTGTGTCCCGTGATCCATCCTATGTCTGCCGTGCAGAAGTGGATGTCGCCGGGTTCATACTGGAAAGTATTGACAAAAGTGTAGTTGGTGTAGATCATGTAGCCGGCTGTGCTGTGCACCACGCCTTTTGGCTTTCCCGTGGATCCTGAAGTATAGAGTATGAACAGCGGGTCTTCTGCGTCCATCTCCTCCGCGGGAAAATCCGGGTTGCCGTGCGTTTCCACTTTCTTGATCTCATCTTCCCACCATACATCCCTTCCCTTGATCATGGAAACCGGGGTACGCGTGCGCGTTAGCACGATGCATTTCTTCACGAACCGGCACTGGACCAGCGCATCATCGATCACACTCTTCAGCGGTATCTCCTTGTTGCCCCGGAATGCTCCGTCACAGGTCACCACATACTCTGCCTGTGCATCCCATAACCTGTCCGCAATGCTCTGCGCGCTGAACCCGCCGAATATCACGGAGTGTATGGCGCCCATTCTGGCGCAGGCCAGTACAGCGATGGCCAACTCAGGTACCATGCCCATGTATATGCACACCCTGTCGCCTTTTTTCACGCCATTATTCTTCAGCACGTTACAGAACTGCACCACTTTGTTGTGCAACTCCCGGTAGGTGAGGATACGATGGTGTTCCTCCGGATCATTGGGTTCCCATATGATGGCAGGCTTATTGCCCAGCAAGCCGAGATGCCTGTCCAGGCAGTTCTCCGTGATGTTCAGTTTTCCACCCTCGAACCATTTCACGTTATAGTCTGAAAAGTTCCAGTCAAGCACTTTATCCCAGCGCTTGCGCCAGTAAAAAGTTGAGGCGATATCGGCCCAGAATCCTTCAGGATCGTCAACACTTTTTTTGTAGGCTGTCTTGTATTGGTCGTAAGACTTTATCTGGTATGGGTAGCTCATATTTGAAGTTCGAAATCTTAAAATCTCCCTTAACTTAGGCCATGGTTGCTAAAGATAAAGAAACTCAGTCTATCTGGAAAGTGATAGGAGCTTCCTCTGTAGGCACACTGATAGAGTGGTACGACTTCTACATTTTCGGATCCCTTGCAACGGTGATCGCCAGCCAGTTCTTTCCCAAGGCCGATCCCACAGCGGCATTGCTCAGCACGTTGGCCACATTTGCAGCAGGTTTTATCGTGAGGCCTTTTGGTGCTTTGGTGTTTGGCAGGCTGGGAGATCTCATCGGGAGAAAGTATACGTTCCTGCTGACCCTCATCCTCATGGGAGGTTCAACATTCGCGATAGGCCTGGTTCCTTCATATGAGCGCATTGGCTTTGCCGCGCCCATCATCGTACTCCTGCTGCGGCTCCTGCAGGGCCTTGCTTTAGGGGGAGAATATGGAGGTGCCGCAACTTATGTTGCAGAACATGCACCGCCCAACAAGCGCGGTTATTATACTTCATGGATACAGACCACGGCAACCCTTGGATTATTCGTTTCCCTTGGCGTCATACTGCTGACGCGGCACAGCCTTGATCCTGACCTGCAGAAGTCCATTGCCAAGTTCAACGACTGGGGTTGGCGGATACCTTTTCTTGTATCGATCCTGCTGGTCATCGTCTCCATTTATATCAGGCTGAAGATGAAAGAGAGCCCCCTTTTCGTGAAGTTGAAATCGGAGGGCAAGGTGTCTGTTAATCCGCTGCGTGAAAGTTTTGTGCACAAGGGAAACCTGAAGATGGTGCTGTTGGCTTTGTTTGGTGCAACCATGGGCCAGGGTGTGATCTGGTACACTGGACAGTTCTATGCACAGAGTTTCATTGAGAATGTATGTAAGATAGATTTTGACCAGAGCCGTACCATCATTATATGGGCCATTCTTTTTGCTACGCCACTCTTCGTTGTATTTGGTGCCTGGAGTGATAAGGTGGGGCGCAAGTGGATAATGCTGGCTGGTATGCTTTGCGGGATTTTGTTCTACAGGCCCATTTATAATAAGTTCATTGATCTGTCGCTCACTAACCTTAAGGAAACCGCCGTTGTCCCTGGTTTCACTACCAGGCAGGCTTCCCTGCTTCCCGGCACTGCTGATTCGCTTGTTACACATTCTGTGCTGTATGCCTATCCTGAGCATGTACAGTTCAGGCAGGTGCAGACAGACACGGTGTTCCATGATGGCAGGGTCCATTACGGGGAGCCCAGACAGGTAGAGAAAAAGCTTTACGGATCCGTCTATTGGACCTTCGTTCTGCTGGTTTTTGTACAGATCGTTTTTGTGACGATGGTGTACGGGCCCATCGCAGCCTTCCTGGTGGAGTTGTTCCCCACCAAGATCAGGTATACGTCCATGAGCCTGCCATACCATGTTGGAAATGGGGTGTTCGGCGGACTTACTCCATTCATTGCCACGCTGCTGACAACCATCTATGGCGGAGATAAGCTTGTGGGCCTTTGGTATCCCATCGTCATTGCAGCGGTTTGTTTGGTGATAGGGGCGGTATACCTGGGGAGTGATATAGATAATGATGTAAATGATTAATTCCGAATTCCGAATTCCGAATTGCGAATTGCGAATTCCGAATTCCGAATTCCGAATTGCGAATTCCGGATTACGGATTGCGAACCGAATTCGGAATCCGGAATTCATAATTCATAAATTGATTTATATGAATGCATTGAAGAAAGTCCTTGGAATATTGTGGATGGTGCTCGGGCCGGTGGCGATTTTCTACCTCATCAGAACGGCTTTGCACGAGATCAACAGCAAGCCGGTCATTGACACCAAAATACAGTGGGGCGTCTTTATCATAGTCTTCATCCCGATCGCCCTTGGGCTGATGCTGTTCGGCTATTTCTCCTTTAAGGGCGAATACAACAGGCTACCTACCCGGTCAACGGAAATAGAGTGACGGGTTTCGCAGGCGGACTGCAACCTGCTTCCTGCGAACAGTTCCTGTGCCGTGGCTGGTATACGTTTTTTCTGCCTTCCGGTCATACGAATGTTAACCATTTAAAAAAAGATCGGTATGGCAGACAACAATCGTTCCTGGGATCTCCAGGACAGAAACCGCGATGAACATCGCAACAGGCAGGACGACGACCAACGCCGTTGGCAGGGCCAGCACAACCAGGGACAGTCTGGTGACTACGGCAGTAACTACGGCAGCTCCGGAAGTTTCTCGGGCAGCAGTTACGGCTCAGGAAGTTCCGGCAGCGGAAGGTCGTCAGATATGAATTGGGGCAGTTCAGACCGCGGGATGAATTCCGACCGCGGAAGCTGGGGCGGCTCCAACCAGGGACGCTGGGACGATAATGAATCCACCGGCGGCTGGTCAAACTCATCTTCACAAGGCGGGGGCGATTGGAATCGCAGCAATGACCGCAGCAACCGGGGACAAAGTTCCGGCAGCTTCGGGTCACACCGCGGATCAGAAAGCGAAGGCGGATGGGGATCAGGTTCTGACCGATATGGTTCAGGCCAAGGTTCTTCCGGTTTGGATCAACCTTCGGTTCTTCGGGTATGGGTTCCGGTTATGGTTCTTATGGATCCGGTTCATCAGGTTCCGGCTCTTCAGGGTCTGGTTCATCTGACAGGTGGGGAACTTCGGGTAGCCAAGGCAGTTATGGAAGCGGCAGCGGATACAGGGGCGGTAGCTACGAAGGTGGCATGGGCAACTCCGGCTATGGTTCCTCTCACGGGTCACAGGGTATGTACAGCGGCTCTGGCTATGGCTCATCCGGTTCTTCAGGCTCACAGGGCATGCGCGGTGGCAGCTACGGTTCGGGTGGAAACTATGGCTCACAGTCGGGCGGTGGCATGTACGGTGGAGGAGGATACGGATCATCAGGATATGGATCCTCTGGCTACGGCTCAGGATCATACGGCTCAGGCATGGGATCTTCTTCAGGTATGGGTTCATCAGGTATGGGCTCGTGGGAGGCGCAGGCGGATCCATGGGCAGCTCTTCTTATGGAAGGTCTTCCGGTATGGGCTCAGGTTCATCCATGGGATCCGGTGAAAGCCAGCGCTATTCACAGGGGAATTATGGTTATGGCCAGTCATATGGCGACCAGAACCAGGATCGTGGTTTCTGGCAAAAAACAAAGGATGAAGTGAGTTCATGGTTTGGTGATGAGGAAGCTGAACGCAGGCGCGAGCGCGACAGGCTGATGAATGAGCAGGAAGGCGGTGGATATGGCAGCTCTGGAAGCAGCCAGTATACTTCCGGAAGCGGACTGTATGGCAGCATGAGGGGTTCCTCATCCGATATGTATTCCAGCAGGGGCGCGCACAGGGGTAAAGGACCCAAGAGCTATCGCAGGTCTGACGACAGGATCAAGGAAGACATTTCTGACAGGCTTGCTGATGACGACAGGGTTGATGCATCCGAAATAGAGATCATGGTCACCAATGCGGAAGTAACGTTAACGGGTACTGTAGATAACAGGGAAGCAAAGCGAAGGGCAGAAGACCTTGCGGAGCAGGTATCCGGAGTGCAGCATGTGCAGAACAATATCCGCGTGCAGCGTGAAGGCGCTTCCATGAGCAGGAGTGGCTCTTCCGGATCCTCCTCTATGTCAGAGTCAGGATCTTCCGGTTCAGGTTCCCTCGGCAGCACTTCTGCAACGTTAGGCGCAGCTTCCGGAAGCACTGCTTCCCAGGCAGGCGCAAGTTCCGGCATGACGGGTACAACGGGGACCAGCGCTACAGGTACACCCGGGGATTCCTCCAGTGGCCGCGGCAGCAGCACCGGGATGACGTCTACCGGTACCAGCTCCGGAACTACAGGGAAAGAGAAAGATAAGAAATAACGGAAGGTTACCAAGGTATAGTGGTGTACGTATATATGCGTACACCACTAACCTTAATTAAAATGTTAACCATGTCATATCACGATTATAAAGAGTGTATTGAAGCATGTTCGAACTGTGCTGCCATATGTAACCACTGTGCATCAAGTTGTTTAAAGGAAGAAGATGTGAAGAAGATGGCTGAGTGCATCCAGTTAGACATGGAATGCGCTGCTATATGTTATGCAGCGGCACAGGTAATGAGCATCGGCGGGGAGAATGCGCGGGACATCTGTGTGCTTTGCGCAGATATCTGCGAGGCATGCGGTGAAGAGTGCATGAAGCATGAACATATGGAGCATTGCAGGGAATGCGCGGAAGCGTGCAGGAGATGCGCGGAGATATGCAGGGAGATGAGCGCCTATGCTTAGTTCGCACGGCGCCGTTCGCAGTTCGCAGAAAATTAAATGGGTTACTCAGGAAGAGTAACCCATTTATAATTTAAAAGCTTATGGGAAATAGCTACCAGCGTCAGCGAAGCGTAAACTTGGCTTGCTTCACATTCGCAGAACTTGTTCCTATGAAAACATCGAAGTCGCCCGGCTCTGAAATGAGTTTAAGGTCCGGAGTATAGAACCTCAGGTCTTTCTCGCTGATGTTGAATTCCACGGTTTTGCTTTCCCCTTTCTTCAGGCTTATCTTCTGGAAGCCGATCATTTTTTTAACAGGTTGTGTTACAGAGGCGAACACATCGTGGATGTACAACTGTACCACTTCCTCGCCGTCATAATTTCCACTGTTCGTCACCGTTACACTGGCCTTGATGCCCTGAGTCCTGGTAACGGCAGGGGCGGAAAGTTTTACGTCACTGTAAGTGAAGTTGGTATAGCTGAGCCCGTGCCCGAAAGGATAGAGCGGGTCATTGGATTCATCCAGGTAGTTGGAGCGGAATTTCTGCGTGGGCTGACCATCCGCCTGCGGCCTTCCTGTGCGTTTATGGGCATAGTAGATAGGGACCTGGCCTACACTGCGTGGGAAGGTCATGGGCAGTTTTCCCGAAGGATTGTATGCGCCGAACAGAAGGTCTGCAACCGCGTTTCCTGTTTCATCGCCGCCAAACCATGCAAGCAGTATCGAATTGGCAAGCTCTGATTCCTTTGTTATGGCAAGAGGTCTTCCCGCGAGGAGTATAACAGCCACTGGCTTACCCGTTTTTACCAGGGCTTCCAGGAGTTTGCGCTGGCTTTCAGGAATGGAGATGTCTGTCCTGCTTGCCGCTTCGCCTGTCATTTCGGATGTTTCTCCCAGCACGGCCACGATCACATCCGCCCCATTGGCTACCTGCACTGCTTCGCTGAGCAGTTGCGCGGGATCACCCTTTTCATATTCCTTGCCGAACACGCTGAAGTTCTTTTGGAAGCTGGGGTCATCGGTCACGTTAGCACCACGGGCATGCACTATTTTGGCAGATGAGCCTGCGGCTGACCTGATACCGTCCAATACAGATACACCGAAGGCAGGATTACCGCCTACGGCCCAAGTGCCCACCATGTCTTTTCCGTTATTGGCCAATGGGCCAACCACTGCGATGGTACCTGTTTTCCTGAGCGGAAGAAGGTTGTTCGCGTTCTTGAGCAGGACCATCGATTTCTGTGCAAACTCGCGAGTGGCCGCGATCTTGTCGGCACTGTGCACTTCATTCTTCGCGCGGTTGGCGTCACAATAGCGATAAGGGTCTTCAAAGAGGCCGAGTTTATATTTGGCTTCGAGGATACGTTTGCATGCATCATCGATCTCCTTTTGTGTCACCTTGCCCTCACTCAGTGATTTCTTGATAGTGGTAAGGAAGCCTTCGCCCACCATATCCATGTCAACCCCTGCTTTGAGTGCAAGAGCGGATACGGTCTGGAGGTCACCGATGCCGTGATCGGTCACTTCATTTATGGATGTGTAGTCTGTGACCACAAAACCCTTGAAGCCCCATTCTTTACGCAGCACATCATTGATCAGCCAGCGGTTCACTGTGGCGGGAATGCCATCGATCTCATTGAATGAGGTCATGATGCTCGCGGCACCTGCATCCACTGCTGCTTTGTAAGGCGGCAGGTAGGTCTCATACATGCGCAAGCGGCTCATGTCTGTAGTGTTATAGTCGCGGCCTGCTTCTGCAGCGCCATAAAGGGCATAGTGCTTCACGCAGGCGATCATTGTTGTTTTATCTGCAAGGTTCTTACCCTGGTAGCCGCGGACCATGGCGCGTGCGATCTCGCTGCCGAGGTAGGGGTCTTCACCGGCGCCTTCCGCAACGCGTCCCCAACGGGGGTCACGGGCGATGTCGACCATAGGGGAGAAGGTCCAGCAGAGTCCGTCTGCCGTTGCTTCCTGTGCCGCAGTGTGTGCTGTTTTTTCTATCATCGCCATGTCCCAGCTGCTGGCGAGGGCCAGGGTATGGGGAAGGTGGTACGATAGCCATGGATGATATCTGACCCGAAGAACATCGGGATCCTGAGCCTGCTGTTGTTGACGGCCAGCTCCTGGGCTTTTCGGATGTTATCCACCCCGGAGATGCCGAACATGCCGCCTACGAGGCCCGTCTTGATCTTCTTGTCCACGTCACTATTCACCACGGATCCGGTGGGAACGCCGGCGCCGGGAGTGATGAGGTTGAGCTGGCCGATCTTTTCGTCCAGGGTCATTTTCTTCAAAAGGTCAGCAACAAAAGCATTCATTTTAGTGTCAGTGGTCTGGGCGTTCACCGATGCGCTGATGAGCAGCAGCATGGCGAACAATAGTCTTCGCGTCATAATGGTTGGTTTGTTTGCTTAAAAATGCGAGGCAACGATACGTCAAAAATCACTCATATGAAATGACTAAAAATTGATAAAAGCAGGCTTTTTTTTACTTCCCAGAAAATGATTTTCCCTTATATTTGCTGCCCCAACGGGGAATTAGCTCAGCTGGCTAGAGCGCTTGCATGGCATGCAAGAGGTCACCGGTTCGACTCCGGTATTCTCCACCAAAGGAACCCGCTCCAAGAGCGGGTTTTTGTTTTCCGGAGTTTCAGCAGGATTTTACACTTACTGGCAGATCTGCCATTGTGAACAAGAGATGACGTGGTGATCTTGTTTAAGCCGTTGCTAACGGAATGAACACCAATCCTCTGCCCAAATCGGGTATCCGCCATTCCTCTTATTAGATAAGACTAAAATGTAAGACAGTTTTTATTCCTCTTTATTATAATAAGTTTTGCCGTTTGAAGTTATTTGTAGGAGATAACCTGCCTGCTGAATGGGCAGGATCATTAACCTAAATCATAATAATTTATGAAAACGCTTTTGCTGTCCATGTCATGCCTCGTCCTCATGTCACTTGGAGCCGCTCGTGCTCAATCATCTTTCCAGTTCAGCGCAGGTCCCGCAGTATCTATACCCGTTGGCGATCTTAACACGGTCAGCACATTCGGGGTAGGTGTGGAACTTTCGGGAGCTTACAAGTTTGGTGGGAACGTTGAAGCTTTTGGACAGGTAGGATTCCATAATTTTTTCGGCAAAACACTTGATCTTGGCGGAGGTATGACTTTCAAAACAGAATCAACAAACCATTTTCCATTCCTGGTAGGTGCAAGGTATCGCTCTAAAGTGATCGCCGGAGCTGCTATTGGCTATGGCCTCTGGGAAGGTGAAGGTGCTTTCACTTACAGCCCTCAATTGGGTATCGACCTCGGAAAGATCGACCTGCTGGGTCATTACACTTCTTCAACCAAGAATGGATCCAGTCTGGCATATGTTGGTTTGAAAGCCTTCTACAAGTTCTAAACTGTTTCTCTTCACGGAAGCAAATAAAAAGCCCCGCACTGCGGGGCTTCTTTTTTATTAAGATCTTGTTATCAGGGTTTTAATGTTTTAATCCTGATCTCTTTCCATCGGACCTTGATCCCGCCGCCGTCATGGATCTGCAGGGCTATAAAGCCTTCTCCTTTTCCGATCTTCTCGTCTTTTATATAGATCATCTGGTGGCCGTTCAGGAAAGTGGTCACTTCGTCTCCTTTCACCACCAGCCGGAGATCATTCCACTCGCCAACTTTCAGCCATTTCTCATCTTCCGGCTTGGGCTGTATCAGCCATCCCCTGCCGTATGATTCATAGATGCCGCCGGTATGGTTGTTCAGCGGAGCAACTTCGCATTGCCAGCCGCTGATCTTTGTTCCTTCGATGGAGGAGCGGAAGAACACCCCGCTGTTCCCATTGGCCTCTTGCCTGAACTTCAGCGTGAGTTCAAAATTCTTGTAGGATTTGTTGGTGGAAAGATACCCGTACTGTTTGTCCGGTCCGCTCTCACACACCATTTCCCCATTTTCCACATACCATTTTTCCGTTCCATGTGCCGTCCAGCCTTTCAGGTCCTTACCGTTGAAAATCGATTTTGCTTTTTGTGCGCTTGCAACTGCTGTCAGCGACAAGGACACGAAGAATAAGATCACGTATTTCATACCCTAATGTACAGATTTTAGTCTTGACTATTGTTTGACCAGCGTGCCTGACCCGATCATCTTTTCTTTCCTTATATCAAACAGCCTCACAAGATAGAGCCCTTTCACAAGACCTGATGGCCTGATACTGGCTTGACTGTTGCCGGAAAGAACTTTTTCGAAGACGGTCTGGCCCTGGGCATTGCTGATACTTAATCGGTATCTCTTCACAGGGATAAGGCCTTTTATGCTTATGCTCTCCTGGAATGGATTGGGGAACATTACTATCAACTGGCCGGGATTGTCCGGGTCAACTATTCCAGTGACGGTACTTCTTTCCAGCCTGATGCTATCAATGTCAGAAGGGAAAGCTGTACACTGGGACCCGGAATTCATTTTCACATATATCCAATTGCTTCCAACAGAAAGACTGGCAGGGTTTAAACTGAGCCGGTTGTTGGTGGATGCCGCCTGAAGTATATCGGTTATCTCTCTGTTCCTCGCAAAAATGAAAACAGGCGTGGATCCTCCACCGCCAATATTTACAGCTGTCAATTCTACCGGCGTGGTGAGGTCTGTAATAGTGGTTTGGGACGATGTCAATGAAACATTAGGCGTGTCCACTTTTAATACATTGAAAATGTTTTTGTTGACTTGGGTTGACAAAACATTCGAGTACTTTACTTCAAGGGTGTGATTTCCCGGATCAAGTTGTGCTATGGTCAAAGACAGGGTACTGTCAGCTGCAATATTCACAGACCTACTGTCCAATGTAGCTGTGGCCACCGTACCACTGGTGGTGTTTGGCAAATTGGTGATCTTGACCAAAGCACTGGTTTGTTTGCCGCAATAAGTTGCATCCAAGCCAGTAAGTGAAGGTACCGGAGGTGCTGCCGGTACAATAAAAGTCAAATGACCGTTGGTGAAAATAGGCGGGTTATAGTCAAAATAAATGGCGGCTCTGTTGACAATAGTGTCTCCGAGTTTAACGCCGGTTTTGGCCTGAACTGAAAATGTGATGAATCCGTTGCTCGCAGGTTCATTGTCGCTGCTATCAGGTAATAGAATATCCGTGAATTTCCACACCAGGATATTGTTTTTCTCTGTGTTTAGCTGAAATGGATGGCTTGATGCGATCATTTGGATACTGGATGGGTCGATTTTGGATGACAACGTATCCCTGATGGTAACATTGAATGCGGTATCGTTGCCCGTATTCTGGAAGCGGATAGTATAGTTCAGTTTTTCCCCACCGGAGAGTTCGGATAATGTAATGAACCCGGCATGTGATTCTTGCTTATCGTTAGGGTCATAACTGCCGCTCACGATCTGTCTGGCTAGCGTATAGTTGTTCGCACTGGAGATGTCTCCGGCGCTGTCAACCAGTATCTGATATGTCAGCGTATCGTTCAGCGACACTTCAGGGATCTCAGCTGTCTTTAACTTAATGCTAAAAGTCGTTTTCTCAGATGGTTTGAGTATGGGAATGATCCAGGACAGTGTGTCCGCTTTGACGCTGGAAGGTCCTGGAACCGAAGAAATGTACCTTGTTCTGGACGATTTGATCATCCTTAACTTCCCGTTGACCATAGTATCAGTTCCTTGGTTAATGCAGTGTAACACAAGGAAGTTGTCAAAACCCGGACGAGCAGGCGATAACACAAATGCGGCCACGGCATAGTCTCGCTTGCCTGATATAGGGCGTATGGGGAAGTGCACGGTGTCAGTGTTCCTGTAAGTATTGAATAAACTGACCTTCTCCACAGTCCCGGAAGTGTAATAGGGGTTTGTGAGTTGAATGGAGGTAGCGAACTTTCCAGTATCTACATTGATGAAGTAAGTGCCGATTACCGGGCTCGCAGATATGTTGAAGCCGGAATTGTTTTTAGTGGTGACAATGGCCTGTGTGAACGGGGATTCAGACGGGTCCGGCAGTCCGTTATTGTTTTGGTCTATGAAAACCTTTCCCGTGATGAGGTTGGCGCTTTCGAAAACTGCAAGCCAACCATCTGATCCTCCATGGTTACCGGAAACATCGATGTCATTGGACAGGGTGTAGCCGGCAGCTACAAAATCAGTTCCGGAGGGCAATGTTTTCACAGCGTTAAAAACATCGATGTTGCTTCCGCCATAATTCGTGAAGTTATACGAGGTACCCCTGAGTATCCCGATAAAAGCATCTGAGCTACCCTTTGTGCCTTTGGTGGGGCCTGTCCCATTGTCGTTCATAATCCCTACACCAACTACTTTTCCGGTGGCTATGCCATCAATTCCATGCGCTGGCGAGAAACGGCTGTTGTATTGCATCTCCATGTTTATGCATCTGAAAGGCGTCTTTACAGCAACGCCTTCCTGGCCGGTGCCCGGGTAGCTTCCAATGGCACCGATACCATCTGCGCAGGAGGGGTATGCATCGCTGCCTTGTACGGAAAAACTCACTACGCCATTGTTATTGATCAACGTGGCGCCTTCTGAGAACCTTGCATTGGGTGTATACTTGGATAAGATTTTCCCATTTGACGGGTCGAGTGTATAAATTACTGCATCATAGAACGCTGGAATCGTCTGGTGGGTGAATACCCAAAGTTCACCACCGGGACCCTCTGTAATATCGGACGATAGATCCTTGTTGTCAGCTCCATAGTACCTGAACCAGTTTATCTGGTCGTCAAACCCGATCATGGCAACAAAAGCATCTGAAATTCCGCCGTTGTACCCCGGGTAGATGCTGTAATTTCCGGTGGGACCTGTAACGGCAAGTCCCCTACTGGTTAGCACCCCGTCAATGAATTCCATGCCGATATAGCATTTTGCTTGAGATCAGCACACCGTTGGTGGTCATCTTAACGATCCAGGAACTTTGGTTTGGCTGTCGGTTGGTCACATCGCCATTATTCGACAATGACTGTCCAACAAAGTAGATTGTATCATTCCTGCCCCGAATAATGGCGTTGAATTTGTCCGTACCTGTCCCACCAATAGACCTTTGCCAAACAATCGAACCGGATCTGGTTGTGCGCATAACCCAGGCATCGAGTGTATCTGTTGATCCATGATGTCCAGTGACATCGCCATCGTTGGAAAAGGATTCACCGGCAAAGATGAAGTCGCCATTGGGAAGGGTGATCACATCACGGATAATATCATTCTTGGATCCCCCGTAGCATCTCTGGAAAGAAAGTTTTGGTCCGGTCTGGGCATAGGAGGTAGAGCATAATAGCGAAAATGCCACTATCAGCAGCGTTCTCATGTCTGGTTATTTAAGTATCCTAAAGGTAACAATTACTGTCTGTTTGGAGAATTCTCACCCGACCTGCGACCTGCCCCCTGCGAACTACCCATGGTATTGGTTTTGAATAGAACACGGTAAAGAACAATATGAAAAGGATCAGTTTAACGGCCATGCTGCTTTTTTTTTGCCTTACCCTGCCTGTTGGCGCAGGTACATATGGAACCTGGTATCAAAGGCGGGTTGAATTTCTCTTCGCTCGCTACAGAAGGCGTTGATGATGGTAATAACAGAACCGGTTTCCATGTTGGGTTATTAGGCCATATCCATGTGAACAAGACCTGGGCGGTACAGCCTGAACTGGTATTTTCTTCCCAGGGCGCAAACTATGGCAGTGGCTCCGTAAAGCTGGGATACATTAACGTTCCCGTGCTCGCACAGTATATGTTCGGCCCCGGATTTCGCGTAGAGACAGGGCCGCAGTTCGGCTTCAACATCAGCGCAAAGAATGATTTCAACGGCAATGATGTTGACGTGAAAGACCAATACAAGGGCTTTGGGTTAAGCTGGGCCTTCGGTGTGGGTTATCTTAGTGAGATGGGCCTGGGTGCGGATGCCCGTTATAATCTTGGCCTTTCAGATATCAGCAAGGCAAGCCCCAGTATCAAGAACAGCGTGTGGCAGGTGGGACTGTTCTACCAGTTCCGGAAAATGAATGTCAGGAAATAAGGGGCAGCAATTCACGAAAGTTTGAAATTACTTTCAATTCCGGATCGCGGATTCCGAATTCCGTATTCAATTCGGGATCCGGAACCCTCAATCCCGAATTGTATTCGTATCGGATCACATTCAGTCCCAGTTCCAATCCGGCTTTGATCTCGGAGTTCGGATCATCGCCCACTACCATCACTTCTTCTTTGGAAAAGCCAAACCTTTTCAGGATGTCTGCAAAGACGTCCTTTTTTGTTTTGGAAGATGTCATAGGGTCCACAACATGGATCTCTTCAAATTGCGACCGAAGGCCCATGCCATCGATCTTACTGTTCTGCAGTTTGAGGAAACCGGTGGTGACGAGGAATTTTTGGATGTGATGATTTGCGATGAGGCGGTATTCCGGGAAAGGGGCGATAGGCCCTTTGTATTCCAGGTTCTTCAGGTGGTCAATGCCCTTGTTGGTCAGCTCTTCGCTGAAGCCCATGTCTTTGGCGATATGTTGGAAAGGCCTGCGCATAACCTCTTTCTTGACATCGTCCATCCTGTCACTCACTTCCCCGCTTTCCTCTATAAGTTTGAAAAGGTCAGGAAATAACGCGTCACTGATGGAGTGTACGGGATAGATGGTATTGTCGAGGTCAAGAATGAGGGCCCTTATCATGATTCAAAAGTAAAAAGTACTAACTTTTGGTTCATTCCATACACATGAAATTATTTGTTTTTGGCGTTTCTCTGCTCATTGCAACATGTTCCTTTGCGCAGCCCATGTCCGTAGTGCAAACAGCGACTGGAAAAGTTTCCGGAACATCCGCAAGCGGCCTGCACATATTCAAGGGCATTCCCTTTGCCGCGCCGCCGGTAGGTGAGCTGCGGTGGAAAGCTCCGCAGCCTGTTACTCCCTGGACCGGCGTGAAGAAATGTGAAGCCTTCGGCCCTAGCCCCATGCAGCCGGCACCTGCGCCTTTTGGTCCCTGGACCTGGCCTTATCTCATCGAACCCAGTCCCATCAGTGAAGACTGCCTCTACCTGAATGTATGGACGCCCGCAAAAAACGGCAGGGACAAACTGCCTGTTTATGTTTGGATCTATGGAGGAGGCTTCACATCGGGAGGAAGCAGCTGCAAGATCTATGATGGCAGCGCGATGGCCTCCAAAGGGATCATCGTGGTAAGCATCAATTACCGTGTGGGTATTTTCGGCTTTTTCGCCCATCCTGAACTGACAAAGGAATCCGGTAATAACGCCTCGGGAAATTATGGCTTGATGGACCAGGTGGCGGCATTGCAATGGGTGAAGAAGAATATTGAAGCATTTGGGGGAGATCCCGACAATGTAACTATCGGCGGACAGTCGGCCGGCTCCATGAGCGTCAACGCCATGGTAGCCACACCACTCGCTAAAGGTCTGTTCCGGAAGGCCATCGCTGAGAGTGGTGCCAATTTCACCAGGACCAATGGCACACTCGCCCAGGCAGAGCAGGAGGGCCTCAGGCTGGCAGCGGGCGCAACCCTTGCCGACCTGAGAAAAATGGATGCTTCCGTGTTAATGAAGAAAACTTCGGGTATTCGCGGGCCCATCGTTGATGGCTATGTGCTGCCGCAGCATGTGGCTGATATTTTCAGTGCGGGCAAGGCAAATGACATTGCGTTACTGACAGGCTGGAATTTGGACGAAGGGATCATGTTCGGTCCGCAGAAGAAGGCCGCTGATTTCAGGAAAGACATCGCGAATTTGTTTGGTGCTGATTCCTCTGTCGCCATGGAGTATTACAAGGCAGGCACCGAGGAAGAAGCGGCAAAAGCACAACTGCACCTTGCCCGTGACCAGGTATTCGGCATGCAGAATTACATATGGGCATCAACAGAAGCAGCGAGGGGGAGGAAAGTATACGTGTACAGGTTCAACAGGAAAGTGCCCGCAACCGGTGAGCTGGCAAAATACGGCGCCTTCCACACGGGCGAGGTGCCGTATGCGTTTGACAACCTGAAATATGGTGACAGGCCGTATGAACCAGCAGATGAAACGCTCGCAAAGCTCATCTCCGCTTACTGGGTGAATTTTATCCGTACCGGTGACCCCAATGGTAAGGGCTTGCCCCAATGGCCTGCATTTGACGGCCAGCATAAAGCCATGGTGTTTAATACGGAAACAGCAGCGTCTGCAATGACGGATTCAAAGTATCTTGAACTCCTGTATTCAAAAATGAAAAAGAATTAAGATGCTGCAGCTTGGTTTTGTAACGGCCATATTTGCCGATAGCAGTTTTGAGGAAGTGATCAACTTCGCATCATCCAACGGTTTTGCCTGTGTGGAAGTGATGTGCTGGCCCAAGGGCCTGGCAGAAAGGAGATATGCAGGCGTAACGCATATCGATGTGGATACGTTGAACGATGAGAAGGTCAGTGAGATACAGGCCTTGCTGAAGGCAAAAAATGTTTTCATCTCCGGGCTTGGCTATTATCCCAACCCCTTGGATCCGGATCACGAGAAAAGGGATTTCTATTTCGGGCACATAAAGAAAGTCATTGCCGCTGCGGCCAGGCTGGGTGTACCTGTGGTGAATACATTTATCGGCAGGGACCCGAAACTGAACCTGCAGGAAAACCTGGAACAGTTCCGGGCATATTGGCCGGCTATCATCCACTATGCAGCTTCTCTGAATGTGAAGGTGGCCATTGAGAACTGCCCCATGCTGTTCACTTATGACGAATGGCCGGGGGGAAGAACCTGGCGATCAGCCCGGTGGTATGGGAACAGATGTTCAGCATTATTGAAAGCGACCATTTTGGTCTCAATTACGATCCTTCACATATGGTGTGGCAACAGATGGATTACCTGGAGCCGATAGGGGACTTCAAGCACAAACTGTTCCACATACACCTCAAAGACGCCAAGGTTTTCAGGGATAAGCTGGACAAGGTGGGCATACTCGCAACTCCACTTGAATTCCACTCTCCAAAACTGCCCGGCCTGGGTGATGTGGATTGGCGGGCGTTCCTTTCGGCACTTAAGGACAGCGGTTATAGCGGACCGATAGTGATAGAATTTGAAGATAAGGCCTATGAGGTAAGCCCGGAGAAGATCAGGGAAGGAATGCTGCTCGCGCGCGATCATATTATGCAGCAGTTGGCAGGTGTTGTGGCGTGATTTTTTTCGCTGTAGGGTTAAAACCTTTAGTATGGAAAATAATGATCGCAACCAGCAGCAGGGGAACGACCTGCGCTATGGACAGGGCGTTGACCACTTTGGCGAGAACCAGTCCAACGCTTTCGGGCAAAAAGAGAATGATCGCTACCAAGCCAACGATCATCGTCCGCACCAGACGGGTAACGTCAGCTGGCAGCCCGGCCAGCAACAGGGCCAGCAGCAAGGTCATCGCGGTAAGGGGCCAAAGGGATATACCCGGTCTGACGACAGGATCCGCGAAGAAGTGTACCAGAAACTTACCGAAGACGAGCACATTGACGCTTCTGAGATAGAAGTGGAAGTGCGCAATGCGGAAGTCACCTTGATGGGTACGGTTAACGACAGGAACGAGAAGCGCCACGCGGAAGACCTGATCGAGCGCATCTCCGGCGTGAATCACGTGCAGAACAACCTCAGGGTTCAGCAGGGCAGTTCACCCAGCAATTCCGGCAGCAGGCAGGACATGGACAGGCGTTCCGGCGGAACGAGTGGACTCGGTAATTCTGAAGTGATGTAGCCCCGGCTATGGTGTACAAGTGTAATGGTGTATATTTATGAACATACACCATTACACCCACCAACATGCTTGCTGTTACCCAACCCCGCGTAAAGGTCTGTTGTATAAGTTCTGTTGAAGAGGCCGCCCTCGCCGTACGTTACGGCGCTTCCGCCCTCGGGCTGGTAGGAAAAATGCCTTCCGGTCCCGGTGTTATTGAGGATCAGGTGATCAAGACCATCGCAGCAACGGTACCGCCCGGAGTGGCAACCTTCCTTTTGACAAGCGAGGTCAAGGCGGAAGCCATTATCGACCATCATTATCTCACACATACGAATACCCTGCAATTGGTTGACTACCTGGAGATCGACCAATACGGGAAGCTTCGCGAAATACTTCCCTGGATCAAACTGGTGCAGGTGATACACGTGATAGACGAAGCCGATATCGAACGCTCCCTTTCCGTTGCTCCCTTCGTTGACGCGTTACTGTTAGACTCGGGAAACCCCAACCTGAAAGTGAAAGTGCTGGGTGGAACGGGCAATACACATGACTGGTCCATCAGCAGGAAGATACGGGAGCAAAGCCCTGTCCCCGTATTTCTTGCAGGAGGATTGAACCCCTCAAATGTGCGACAGGCTATTGAAGCGGTGCAACCTTATGGTCTTGACCTGTGCAGTGGCGTGCGTACCGATGGGAGGCTCGATGAACGCAAACTCGAAGCATTCTTCAACGAAGTAAACCGATAACATATGACCACCCGCCGCAAGTTCATTAAAAATGCCGGGCTCGCAACTGCGGGCGTGGCATTTACTTCCGCTATTCCCTACAACCTTCAACCTCCAGGCTCCAACCTGCGCATAGCCTTGATCGGTTGCAGAAGCATGGGCTTCGGTGACCTGGAGAATGCCATGAAACAACCTGGTGTGGAATGCGTGGCTTTGTGCGATGTTGATGATGAGGTGCTGAACAGAAGAGCTGCGGATGTGGAGAAGCGGCAGGGTAAGAAACCTGCGCTCTATAAGGACTATCGGAAACTGATGGAAGACAGGTCGATCGATGCGGTCATCATCGGCACGCCTGATCACTGGCACTGTCTGCCCTTTCTTGCAGCATGTGAAGCGGGCAAGGATATCTATGTGGAGAAGCCCCTGGCCAACAGCATAGCGGAGAGCGACCTGATGGTGAAGTATGCCCGCAAGTATAACCGGGTAGTGCAGGTGGGGCAGCAGCAGCGAAGCGCGCCCCATTGGAAGCAGGCTATGGACCTGATGAAGCAGGGCCGTATAGGCGATATCAGGAAAGTGAATGTATGGGCCAACTTCAACTACGGGGTAGGGCAGCCCATAGTACCGGACAGTGACCCTCCGCCTGGTGTGGACTTCGATATGTGGCTGGGCCCGGCACCCAAGAGGTCATTCAACAAGAATCGCTTCCATGGTTCATGGCGGATGTTCTGGGATTACGGTGGTGGTCTGATGACGGACTGGGGCGTGCACTTGCTGGACATGGCACTGTGGGCAAAGGATATCACCACAACGCCTTTGTCGGTAAGCGCCGCAGGCGGGAATTTCTCTTTCCCCGATCATGCTCACGAGACCTTTGACACCATGGATGTAAGCTTTCAGTTGAAAGATTATGTGATCAACTGGAGCCATACCGCCGGAACGCAGACCGGCCCTTATGGACGCAATTACGGGCTTGCCTTCGTGGGTGACCTGGGTACCCTCGTGATCAACAGGGAAGGGTGGGAGATCATCCCCGAAAAAGACGGGGAGAAGTTCAGGACGGAACCCTTGCCTTTTCAGCAGGGGCGGGACTCACATGAAGAGCATATGAAGAACTTCCTGGAGTGCATCAAGACGAGGAAGGATCCCAGCTGCACCATCGAGAACGGAAGGCTCGTAGCGCTCTATGCACATATGGGAAACATCGCCCTCCGTACGGGTACGCAGTTGAAATGGGACGATGTAAAGCGGAATTTCGGGAACAACGACTCAGCAAACAAGCTGATCACTCCATCTTATCGCAAACCGTTCACCTTGTTACACTAGAATACTGGTGTAGTGGTGTACTGCCTTACACAATACACTATTACACCAGTACACCAGTATACTAAAGTAGTTTCTTATAGTCCCCTGCTCAGGCTGTCAGCCGCTGTCCTTTGGTTTGTGATCAGCGGAATCTGCTGGTTCACAAAATTTTTCAGGTTTGCTTCGGTAGCCTGTGCAGTGCCGCGGTTAAGTTCAGCCAGCTGCTGGTCTAACAGCGTGATCTGGCGCGCGATGAAAGTGCTGTCGAATGTTCTGCCGCGGCCCATGGCCATCAGCGATGAACGGAAGTTGGTATAGCTCGTGTCTGCCTGTGTGGGCAGTGCGAAATTATATTTCATCGCGATGGTGTCTAGCGTACGCTGTGCAGCCTGGTAGTGCTGAAGCAGGTTCTGCGTGTACGTTGCCAGCTGGGGATTGGTTCCGCTGTCTGCAGCCAACCTGTTCAGTGCGATCTGCCCAAGGTTAGCATTGGCAAAGGAGGTCAGGAAGTCTTTGTCTGCCTGATTGATCTGAGGAGTAGTGTTTGTGTCTCCGTCATTGTCGTCACAGGATGCCACAAAAAGGCTCATAGTAATAGCAACTGCGGCCAGGAAGAATTTCGTTTTCATAATGATATCTTTTTGACCGAACCGGATAAAACCGATGCCAAGAGTAGTTCGCGTGGCGCAGGTCGCAGGTCGCAGGTGCGGTTTGTGGTAAAGGTTGAAATGTATTATCTTGGTGTATGCCCTTTACCGTAAGTTTTGGCGAGGTGATGATGCGTCTGTCGCCTCCCGGAAGGAAGAAGATCATCCAGGCCGATAATCTTGATATTATATATAGCGGAGCCGAGGCCAACGTAAGTGTGGCGTTGAGCGGCTGGGGTGTATCATCGGCGCATGTGACAAGATTCCCCGACAATCCTTTGGGGCATGCTGCTGCATCGCACCTGAGGAAATTTGGGGTATCAGTGGAACACATCGCTTTTGGGGATGGCAGGCTGGGCCTGTATTTCGTTGAGCAGGGCGCCGTGAACCGCGCCACGGGCATTACTTATGACAGGCTGCCATCGTCTTTTTCACAAATCACTAAGGAAAGCTTTGACTGGGACCGGATCCTTAAGGGGGCCGACTGGTTCCACTGGACAGGAATAACGCCGGCGATCTCACAAGGTGCTGCAGACTGCCTGCTGGAGGCATTGAAAGCCGCAAAGCGGCATGGTGTAAGGGTTTCAGCGGATATCAATTACCGCTCGGGCCTATGGCAGTATGGCAAGGCGCCCGGCGATGTGCTGGCGCCCCTGGTGGAGTACAGCCAGGTGCTGATAGCTGCTGCAGCTGATACGTCGTCAATCTTTGGGATCTCTGACCCCGACTACCTCGGGCTTTACAAAAAATTAAAACAGCGGTTTCCCGCGCTGGAGTATCTTATCGCATCACAGCGGGGGAGCATCAGCGCATCGCACAATACCATATCAGGGATACTTTGTAACGGTGTGGAGGTGATAGAGACGCGGACATATGACGTGGATAATATTGTAGACAGGATCGGCAGCGGGGACGCCTTTGCAGCCGGTTTCATTTACGGTGAGCTTCACGGGGAAGACAACAGGAATAAAATAGGTCTTGCCGCCGCAGCTTCCGTATTGAAGCATTCCCTTGAAGGGGATTTCATGTTGTGCGGAATGGACGAAGTACGTGCAGTTGCTGACGGTGATTCCGGGGGCCGGGTAAAAAGATAACAACTATTTATGGCAAGATTTACAGCAGAAGCAACCATCAGGAAATTAGGCGATACGCGCTTTATGCCGCTTTTCAATTATGCGGACACAGAAGTGTGCAAGCAGGTGATCCTTGCTGCTTATAAAGCGGGAGCACGTGTGTTTGAACTGACCAACAGGGATGCCATGGCTTTGGAAGTGTTCAGGCAGCTCATGCCCTTTGTGGAAAGTGAGTGTCCTGAATTGGCTTTTGGCGCAGGAACCATATTGGATGAGGAAACGGCAGAGCAGTTCATGGACGCAGGGGCGGATTTCATTGTGGCGCCCATCTTCGACAAGAGTACGGCCAAGGCCTGCAAGAAGCGCGGAGTGCCCTATATACCGGGCTGTCTTACCCCCACTGAAATGTATAAGGCATATAAGGCAGGCTCGCACCTGGTGAAGCTCTTCCCCGGCAGTGCTGTAGGCCCTGAATACATTAAGCAAGTGCTGGCGCCCTTGCCTTTCCTGCGCATCGTGGTCACAGGAGGCGTCACGTTTGATGAAGCATCTGTACGCCGCTGGTTTGACAACGGCGCTTTCGCCCTGGGAATCGGCAGCAGCGTGTTCACTCGCGAGCGCGTGGCCTCCCGCGATTTCCCGGCGATCCAAAATGAACTTACCCGTATCCTTCATTCCTGATATTCTTCCACCGCTCTGCAAGAGCCCGCTCTTGCAGAGCCGGTAAATCATGATCGATGGCAACTAAAACTGCATTGCTGAATCTTATTTTCGGATTTTCGATGTTCGCAGCGATCATCCTGTTCCTTGTTTCAACGGGTAAGCTTCTTTTCAGGAATATCAGGAATGATGACCGCAGGAGGAGAAGCGCAATCATCACGGCACTGCTAAGCGTCACGTATTTTGCAGCCTTTCTCACATACTTTTATTTTAAGAATCAATCTTACGATAACTCTGTTCCGGGGCGGCTTGCCGGCGTATATCAACTGGTCTGGGAAGGCGGGCCTGACTCAACTGTTTTTCTCCCGGAATTATCGCTGGAGCCAACTGGTAAGATCTTATTCCGAAATCGTCCCGATAGTGCCATAACGGGTTTCTGGGATCTAAAAAGCAGAAACAGCTATGTGAAGATCTTAGATAGCGAAGGACGATTACTGTGGGAGCCAAGCTGGGACACAACGGGCGAAAAGGTGAGGCTTCTGTTCAATGAGAAAGGGAAGATTGTGGTGTATCAAAAGCAGCGGTAAGCAACGCAGACAGATCATATTTCTTACTATGGGAAAGCTTTCTTCGATCTTAATATCCATATTTCTTCTAGGTAGTGTCCATGCGCAAGACAGCAGCCAAATGGTGCGCATGGCAAAGATCAAGGTGGATCCTTCGAAATTGGAACAGTATCATCAAGCGCTAAAGGAACAGATGGATGCGGCTATCAGGAATGAGCCGGGTGTGTTGAGTTACCATGCTGTGGCTGACAAGAAAGATCCTTCCCGGATCACGATCCTGGAAGTGTATGCCAGCAGGGCGGCATATCTCGCGCACGTGGAGACGGCACATTTCAAAAAGTATAAAGACCGGGTCAAGGACATGGTGAAGTCGTTGGAACTTATTGATGTCACAACTATCGCCTCACTCTCAAAGTAGCCTACATGAACGTGCTGGTACGCTAGCCCCATACCCATTTCCCGTGCTCGGGCACGGCTTCTTCGTGCCAGTATTTCACCAGGTGATCCAGCCCTTCCTGCAGTTCCTTTCCTTCCATATGGGAACCGTGACCGGGTATGACTGCGAGGGGAGCCAGTGCCTGCAATTGCTTGACGGAGTCATAAGCAGCGTCCCAATCGGTGGTCAGGTATACAGGAGGGCCGCACACTTCTTCTTTCTGGAAGAGTACCCTGTAAAGTGAATCCTGTTTGACAGTGATGAAGGCGTCTGCGGTGAGCAATAAGCGGTCACGTTCACGGAACAATGCGATCTGTCCGGGCGAGTGGCCGGGACAGTGTATCCATCGCCACCCCTGCAATGCGGGCAAACTGCCGTCAGCGGGAATCAATTGCAACACCTCGCGGATGTTGATGGGATGAAAAGGATATTGGGTAGATATCTTGGCCAGGATTCCACCTTCAACTGTTTTATCGGGTTCCGGGTAGGCCCGCTCCCCTGTAAGGAAAGGAAACTCATACAAATGTGCATACACCGGGCAGGCCCATTCCTCCACCAGTTTCACAATGCTGCCTACGTGGTCAAAATGGCCGTGTGTAAGGATAATGGCCAACGGGGCTTTGCCCTTGCCAAAACGCGCCTCTGCAGCTTCAATGATCTTTTTGGCAGACTTCGGCATACCCGCATCCACCAACACCCAATCGCCTCCCGGTTCTCCTATCATCACCACATTGACGATCTGGTTGGTATAATAAGCCACATCCTTTGCCACTTCCCTGGTCTTTCCGCTGTTCACGGACGTTACGGGCAATGCCTTGTTGTCTTCGCTCTGGTTCATCCTTCAGTTTCTGCTCATCGTCCAAAGCAGATGCCACCCCAACCGCTCTGCAAGAGCCCGCTCTTGCAGAGCGAGGAGGAATGCCCTATTTTGTAAAACTATGTTGACACCGCGAAATGTTTTTCTTGTTGACGGCTTCGGCGCTATGGCTACTGCATTGCTGACCGGAATTGTACTGCCATCATTTCAGCAATACATCGGCTTGCCCGTTTCAGTACTCCGTATTTTAGGAGCTATCGCTTTCTGTTTCTTCCTGTACAGTTTGTTTTGCCATTATTTTCTAGGACCTCCACGAAAGCATTTTCTCGTAGCGATCATGACGGCTAATCTTCTTTATTGTTCACTTACCGCTTATATAATGTGCAAGTACAGGATGGAGATACAAGCTATCGGTATTCTCTATTTCATTGGTGAGATGATGGCCATTCTGGTTCTGTGCAGCCTTGAATACAGGGCCTTGCAGATGTGCAAGCCATGAATGAATTGTTTAACCAATATGAATTGCTGTTTTGGAAGTGCGCAGAACTTTGCAGTTTCTACAAAAATCCCAACTCCAGCTTAGCGGCTTCGGACATCATATCCTTGTTCCAGGAAGGGGTCCAGGTGACTTCTACATGAACATCATTTACGCCTTCGATGGTTCGGATCTTCTGGTCCACTTCATGGGGAAGTGTCTGTGCAGCAGGACAGGAAGGCGCCGTGAGCGTCATCACAACCTCAACATTATTGATGGGCAGGATATTCACCTCATAGATCAGGCCCAGTTCCCATATGTTCACAGGGATCTCAGGATCAAAGATCTCCTGTATCTTCTCTATGACTTTATCTTTCAGTTCCTGCTCGTTCATCATTTGTAAATCTGTTTGGGCTTTCCTCAATTCCTGTCGCTGGACCATGCGAGCGCGTCAAGCTTCATCTGCTTGATCATCGCGCGCAGCCCGTTGGAGCGGGTTTGGGCCAGGTGTTTGGTCATGCCTATCTCGTCAGGAATTTAATGGGCGCGTCAACGATATCGCGGGCGGGCTGTCCGGAGAAAACGCGGATCAGCATGCTCACCAGCCCTTTTACGATCACCGCATCAGAATCCGCCTCATAGTAAACACGACCGTCCCTGAAAGATGAATGCATCCATACGGTGCTCTGGCAGCCCTTGATCTTGTTCTCTTCAGTCTTCAGTTCACTGGAGATGGGCTGGAGTTTCTTACCCATGTCTATGATATATTCATACTTGCCCTCCCAATCATCGAAGAGTGCAAATTCCTCTACCAGGTCCTTTTCTATGTCTGCTATGCTCGCCATTATTTCAACATGTTGATCACCTTGTCCAGGCTTTTTACCAGGATGTCGATCTCCTCAATCGTGTTATACGCCGCAAAAGAGGCCCTGGTAGTGCCTGTAACATTCAGGCATTGCATCAGCGGCATGGTACAATGCGTACCCGTACGCACGGCAACGCCGTAGTTGTCAAGCAAGATACCAATGTCTTGCGGATGTACATTCTCCACCACAAAAGATACCACACTTACCTTGTCCTGTACATTGCCCTTGATCTGCAGGCCGGGAATAGAACCAAGTTGTTCTGTAGCATAGCGGAGCAGGTTGTCCTCGTGGGCACGTATGGCGGGCTTGCCTAGCCTGCCGATGAACTCAAAGGCCGCTTTCATTGCCACTACATCTGCAATATTGGGTGTGCCGGCTTCAAACTTATAGGCAGGTCATTATACGTGGTCTTTTCAAACGTCACTTCCTTGATCATCTCGCCGCCGCCATGGAAGGGAGGCATTGCTTCCAGTATGGCTTTCTTGCCATAGAGCACGCCTGCGCCGGTGGGACCATATATTTTGTGCGATGAGAATGCAAAGAAATCGCAGTTGAGCTGCTGCACATCAATATCCAGGTGCACGGAACTCTGCGCACCATCCACCATCACCACGGCACCCACGCCATGCGCCGCATCAATGATCTCCTTCACCGGGTTGATTATGCCCAGTGCGTTGGATGCATGGACGATGGACACCAGCTTGGTCCGCTCGTTGAGAAGTTTATAGAACTCCTCCATGACCAGCTCGCCATTTTCGTTTATCGGTACAACCTGCAACCTGGCACCTGTGAACTCGCACAGCATTTGCCAGGGTACGATGTTCGAATGGTGTTCCAGCGTGGAGATGATGATCTCATCGCCCTGTTTGATGTTCTGCCTTCCCCAGGTATAGGCCACGAGGTTGATGCCTTCCGTGGTGCCGCGGGTGAAGATGATCTCTTCAACTGACGATGCATTGATGAATTCCCGGGCGGATTCCCTGGTGGCCTCGTATGCCGCAGTGGCTTCCTCGGCGAGGGTATGTATACCCGGTGGATATTCGCATTGTAGTTGCTGTAATAATCCACCAGGGCGTTGATGACCGATAATGGTTTCTGGGATGTGGCGGCGTTGTCGAAATACACCAAGGGCTTGCCTTTCAGCTCTCGCTGCAGGACGGGGAATTGTTTTTCTCAGTTCATATACGTCATAGCCCTGGGTAGTTGTTGCCATATCAGAAATTGAATTCGAGCCGCTTCGAGATCAGTTCATCCACATACTCGCGCAAAGGCTCTGCTTTAATATTGTCAAGGATGTCTACCGCAAATGCATGCAGCAGCAGGGACTTGGCGGCTTTTTCACCGATGCCCCTTGCGCGCAGGTAGAACATCGCTTCTTCGTCCAGCTTTCCTACGGTACATCCGTGGGAGCACTTCACGTCGTCCGCGAAGATCTCCAGCTGTGGCTTGGTATTCACGCTCGCCTCATTGGTGAGCAGCACGTTCTTGTTGCTCTGGTAAGCGTTGGTCTTCTGGGCATCCTGCCTTACAAAGATCTTACCGTTGAACACTCCGGTGGATTCGCCGTCCATGATGCCCTTGTACAGTTCATTGCTGAAGCAGTGGGGCATTACATTGTCAACGATGGTGTGGTTGTCTACATGCGTTTTGCCATCCAGCAGGTAGAGCCCGTACATGTGGCTCTCGCCGTGTTCGGCTTCCATCACCATGTTCAGGTTATTGCGCACGATGTTTCCGCTCAGCGAAATGGTAGTGGCGTTGCAAACTGCCTTGCCCAGCTGCCTGAAATGCGTAGTGCAAACCTGGCTGGCGGCAGGGCCTTCGTTCTGGATCTTGTAATAGTTGACGATGGCGTCCTGCTCCACAATGATCTCTGTTACCTGGTTGGTAAGGGATTCGTTATTGCCCAATACCACATGGTCTTCCGCGATCTGTACCTGCGCGCCGGCCGATACATATACGAGCGTGCGGGGCAGCGCCAGGGTGGAGGTACTGCGGTTATCGTTCACGTAGTAAACGTAAACGGGCTTTTCCACGATCTTGCCACGCTTTACATGGATGAATACGCCGCCGTCCACAAATGCGGTGTTCAATGCGTTGATGCCATCAGGATGGTATTTGCTGCTGTGGCCAAGGTGTTCTTTTACTATGGAAGAGAACTCACCTGTTGCAGCCTGCTCCAGGGGAGGATGGTGATCTCTTCTGTTGCAGTGGCTTTCCTGAAAATACCGTTAATGAAGAACACCTCGATGGCATTCTCCTTGCCCGGCAGGCGGATGCCTTCCAGTTCAGCCTCGCTGAGTTCAGCGTGCTGGCCCAATGCCATGTCCTTTTGGAACATAGCGCCAATGCGCGTGTACTTCCACTCTTCATGCTTCACAGTGGGAAGCCCGTATTTGGAAAAGTCTTCCATTGCCTTGCTCTTCAGCGCAGCGAGGTTGCCTTCACTTTTGAAATGGTCCTTTATATATTGAATTACTTCGCTCATGGTTATGCTTCAGTTGCAGCGTACTCGCTCTTGATGAAATCGTATCCGCGTTCTTCCAGTTCCAGGGCCAGTTCCTTGCCGCCGGACTTTACGATGCGTCCGTTGTAAAGGACGTGTACGAAATCAGGGACGATGTAGTCCAACAAACGCTGGTAGTGCGTTACAACGAGGAATGCGTTGTCCTTGCTGCGGGCTTGGTTCACACCATTGGCCACGATGCGGAGGGCATCGATGTCAAGACCTGAATCGGTCTCATCCAGGATAGCGAGCTTGGGTTCCAGCATGGCCATCTGGAAGATCTCATTGCGCTTCTTTTCACCGCCGGAGAAACCTTCGTTCAGTGAACGGGAGAGGAGGGACTGGTCGATCTCCACGATCTTCATCTTCTCCTTCATCAGCTTCAGGAAGTTCACTGCATCCAGTGGTTCCTGTCCGCGGTGCTTGCGTGTTTCGTTCACAGCCGTTTTGATGAAGTTGGTGGTGCTCACACCAGGGATCTCCACGGGATATTGGAATGCGAGGAATACACCTTCACGTGCCCTGTCTTCTGGCGACATATCCAGCAGGTCCTTACCCATGAACTCCACGCTGCCGCCGGTCACCTCAAACTGGTCGCGTCCGGCCAGTACGGATGCCAGGGTGCTTTTTCCTGAACCATTGGGGCCCATGATGGCATGTACTTCACCTGGGTTGATGGTAAGGTTTATCCCTTTCAGGATCTCCTTGTCATCTATATTCGCTCGTAAATCCTTTATCGTTATCATATTCTTTAGCAATTAACAATTAGCAATTAACAATTGACAGTTGGCACTGGTGTCCGGTTATTTAGCCTACACTTCCTTCCAGGGAGATCGCCAGCAGCTTTTGCGCTTCCACCGCAAATTCCATGGGCAGCTGGTTCATCACTTCCTTGGCGAAGCCATTGATGATGAGGGCCACGGCTGTTTCGGTATCGATACCGCGCTGGTTGCAGTAGAAGATCTGGTCTTCCCCGATCTTGGAAGTGGTGGCTTCATGTTCTACCACAGAACTGTTGTTCTTCACTTCAATATAGGGGAAGGTGTGTGCGCCGCATTTATCGCCCAGCAACAATGAATCGCACTGGGAGAAGTTCCTCGCGTTCTCGGCTTTCTTACCTACCTGCACCAGTCCGCGATAGCTGTTCTGGCTCTTGCCTGCAGAGATACCCTTGGATACGATCCTGCTCCTCGTGTTCTTACCCACGTGCATCATCTTGGAGCCGGTATCGGCCTGCTGCATGTTGTTGGTCACCGCTACCGAGTAGAACTCACCCACGGAGTGATCGCCTTTCAGGATCACGGAAGGGTATTTCCACGTGATGGATGAACCGGTCTCTACCTGCGTCCAACTGATCTTGGAATGATTGCCGAGGCAGATGCCGCGCTTTGTCACGAAGTTGTAGATACCACCCTTGCCGTCCTTGTCGCCGGGGTACCAGTTCTGGACAGTGGAGTATTTCACTTCAGCCTTTTCATGGGCCACTATTTCCACAACAGCGGCGTGCAGCTGGTTCTCGTCGCGCATCGGGGCAGTGCATCCTTCCAGGTAGCTCACATAAGCCTCGTCATCGGCCACGATCAGCGTCCTTTCGAACTGGCCCGTATTGGCTGCGTTGATCCTGAAATAGGTGCTCAGTTCCATAGGGCAGCGTACTCCCTTTGGTATGTAGCAGAATGATCCGTCCGTGAATACGGCGGAGTTCAGTGCGGCGAAATAATTATCTGTGACGGGAACCACTGAGCCGAGGTATTTCTTCACCAGCTCCGGGTGCTCCTGTACGGCTTCGCTCATGGAGCAGAAGATGATGCCCAGTTCAGCCAGTTCCTCTTTGAAGGTGGTGGCTACGGACACCGAGTCCATCACGGCGTCAACAGCCACGCCGGTCAGGCGCTTCTGTTCTGTCAGGGAGATGCCCAGGCGCTCGAAAGTGCGGCGCAGTTCGGGATCGATCTCGTCCAGGCTCTTGGGTGCCACTTTCTGCTTGGGCGCGGAATAGTAGATCACGTCCTGGTAGTTGATCTCCGGATAGGTAACGTTGGGCCACTTGGGCTCCACCATGTTGAGCCACTGGCGATAAGCTTTGAGGCGCCATTCCAGCAGCCATTCCGGCTCATTTTTCTTCTTGGATATGAACCGGACGATGTCCTCGTTCAGGCCCTTGGGCGCAGAATCCGCTTCAATGTCCGTAACGAATCCGTATTTATATTCGGAACTCGTTATCTGTTCTAATATATCGTCTTGCTCTTCCGGCATAAATTGGTCCTCCGAATTAAGGGTGCAAATTTCCTTCAATCTGTCGGAATTAAGAACACGTAACCAGCTATTTAGTTAAACACGGAGGGTGTTTTTCCGTATTTCGTAAACAGTTTACAACCCTGATATCCTGAAATCGCAAAACCTTAAAAGCTTAATTATCAAGACCTTAAGATTTTGAGGTTTAAAGATTTTTAGATTTTACATTTGGGTATGACAATACTCGTGACCGGTGCATCCGGCAATCTTGGCAGCGCTATTGCAAGCAGGTTCCTTGAGGAGGGGCATACGGTGGTTGGGCTTGACCTTAACCCTACCCCCGGCCTCTCGGGAAGCATACAGGTTGACCTGGGGAATGAGGAGGCTACAAAGGTGGCCGTGGAGAAGGTGATCCTGGAATTTGGCGGTATAGACGTAGCAGTGCTCACCGCAGGTGGATTTGCCATGGGAGGCATTGCGGAGACAGATACAGCGGCGGTGATGAAGCAGTATAAGCTGAATTTTGAGACGGCCTATAACACTGCCCGACCGGTCTTTCTGCATATGATGGAGAAAAAACAGGGAAGGATCTTCATGGTGGGGTCAAGGCCGGGGTCAGACATGCGTATGTCCAAAGGCATGACGGCCTATGGGCTCACCAAGAGCCTGGTGTTCAGGCTGGCTGAGCTGATGAATGAAGAAGCGAAAGGTACCGATGTGGTGACCACTGTCATCGTACCCAGCATCATAGATACACCGCAGAACAGGGGCGCCATGCCCGAAGCAGACCACAGCAGTTGGATGGATCCCGCACAGATGGCGGAGATCATCCATTTCTACACAACGCCTGCTGCAGGCGGGTTGCGCGAGCCTGTGCTGAAGATGTACAATAAAGCATAGACATTGGTTCCGATGGCTCATCACGTATCACCTTCCTACACCACACGCAACCGTGTCAGGCTGATCCACGGGGGGCATGAGTATTTCCATGAAATGATGCAGCTCATCCGTGGCGCGCAAAAGCATATCCACCTGCAGACCTATATCTATGAAGAGGATGATACCGGCTACCAGATCGCCAATGAGCTGGTAGAAGCATCACGCAGGGGGGTGATGGTGTATATTCTGGTGGATGGTTATGCGTCCAGGCACCTGTCCCAGGAATTCCGGCAGCAGCTGAAAGATGCGGGTATCCATTTCCGTTATTTCGAGCCGGTGTTCCGCAGCAAGCATTACTATTTCGGCAGGCGCCTCCACCACAAGATCATCGTTGCCGATGGTGCCTGCTCCCTGGTGGGCGGGATCAATATTTCAAACAGGTATAATGACCTGCCCGGGGACCCCGCGTGGCTCGACTGGGCCGTGCAGGCAGAAGGGGAGGTGAGTTATGAACTCTTCAAGGTATGTGCCGAGTTCTGGTACAAGACAACCAAGCGGGCACGCATAGCCGTAAATGCGCATCCTCCTGCCTGTTTCCCTGAAGATTGGGATTGTTCCGTCAAGGTTCGTAGAAATGATTGGGTACGCAGGAAGAACCAGATCTCACGCAGCTACATAGAGATGTTCAACCGGGCGGAAGATCACATCATTATCATGTCCAGCTATTTCCTGCCCGGACGTGTCATCCGCCGCAACCTGGCGCGTGCTGCAAAACGCGGCGTAAAGATCTCTTTGGTACTGGCCGGTACTTCAGACGTGAAGATGGCCAAGTATGCAGAGCGGTTCATATACCGATGGCTGTTGCGTTTGGGAGTTAACATATACGAGTACCCGAAATGTGTTCTGCATGCCAAGCTTTCCACCTATGATGAAAAATGGGTGACCGTTGGCTCATACAACGTGAACAACATCAGCGCCTATGCGTCTGTGGAACTTAACCTGGATGTTTTGGACGATGGCTTCGCGAAGCAGGCGGATACCTGGCTGAAGCGCATCATACAGAAAGACTGCATACCCATTACGGACCACCACCTTAAGAAGTATAACGTCGTAACTCGTTTTCTGCAGTGGTGGAGCTATGAGGTGTATCGCTTCGTGTTTTACCTGTTTACCTTCTACTTAAGCAGCAAGAGAATTGACCGTCCGGTCAAAAAGAGAAAATCCGGTGTATAAAGCTCTTGGTAGTGGCGGATGACCACTTCGCAAACCGCCCGCGTTGAACAACAAGCGCATTGTCTTCAGGGTGATTGAGGTAGTAATGGAAGGCGAAGGGCTGTGAGGGATCGTGCCACCCTATCTCCTGCCCGAACCGGAGGTCGTTGAAAACAACGGTGTCTCCTTTTTTCTCCACGGTGTAGTAACCCTGGGAAAATCTTTTGAGGTTGTCCACCTCCTCATGGTCGCGGATATCATTCAGCAATGCTTCATTCCTCGGGAAGTAGTTGAGGTGCAGTGTGTCATCGGCCTTATCAAAAAAAGAACGATAACCTATCCGGAATCCATCCTTTTGCTCCAGTACTACGAAATACAGCCAGGTGTTGAAAGGCGTGGGTGTGGTGAAACTGCGCCGGTAGGCGATGTTCTGCTTTTCAGTGAGCCTCATCACGTCTTTGGTGACCGTGTATTTATTGAACAGTGCAAAGCAAAGGTAGACCAGGGTGTAAGAGATAGCCGCCTTGGACCATGTTACACGCCTTGCGTGATCTGAGGGCAGGAAGAACAGCGCGAGGCAGGCGATGCCGGCAGGCAGTGAGAAGATCGGGTCAACCACAAAAATGGTGTGGAAGGAGATGCGCTCATGCGAGAAGGGCTCAAACCAGCCGGTGCCGTAGTTGTTGAAGGCATCCAGCAGGAGGTGTACAAAGACCTCCGTGCCCAGGAAAAAGACCCACTTACGCAGGGAGATATTATGAGGCCGATGGAATCTTTCCGCCGTGACCGCCAGGAAAAAACTGACCAGAATGGCGAAGAGGATAGAATGGGTAAAGCCGCGGTGGGCTATAAGGTCTTCCGTGGGGTTGACCATAACCCTGCAATGAAATCGATATCCGGAATGCTTTGGGCCAGGGCGCCCCAAAGCATGGCCTTCTTGCCGAACTGCTTGTCCGTGAACAGTTCCCCTATGCAAGCTCCGATGGCGATATGGGTCAGGGTGTCCATGCCACAAAGTAATCCGTAATTCGCAATCCGGAATCCGGAATTCGGAATTATTCGTGAACTTAGCAGGGACAAGATGGTTATATAGTCATGGGAGTAATAAAACAACTGGCCGAATACCTCTACCTGCGGAAGAAAGATCCCAACCGCCCCGATTCATCTTTCGTAAAGTATATGCACGGGATCAACCGCATCTCATTGTTGCTTTTCCTCTTCGCCATGATCGTGATGATCTATCGCATCTTTTTCAGGAAATAAGACAAGGCGCAAGGAGGCCACGATTCCGCGATGACTGGTTGTCAAACACGGATCTTGCCTGACACGCCGCCATCATGGCCTTTCGCTCCCGTAACAGCGGAGAAGCTCATCTTGATGAAGCTCATGATCTTTCCGTCTTCAGTATCCCAGTAATCACAGTCGAGCGGCCGCACACAGATCACGGACACGCGCGGATCGTTCTTCCCATTAAACCATGCGTTGGCGAACGACGTCCAGTGGCGCTCAATGGTTTCTTTGTCCACATAAACCTCGGCCTCGCCGTTGACCACCAGGAACTCATACTTGCCCTTGTTCTGGAAATAGAGGGTGACGTGATTGTCTGCATTCATCTCTGCATTCTTGTTGCTGTCAGAAGAACTGATGAACCAGAGGTTGCCCTCCTCATCCACTTCCTGCAATGACATCGGCCTGCTTTGGTGTGGGAATTTACTGATATTGGTAGTGAACATGCACACACCCGCGTCTTCTGCCAGGGTCTTCAATTTGCTGATCGCTTCTGCTCCGGAAAGGTTTTCCTGCGTTGATCGTTGGTCCTGATGCATAGGCTTTTCCGAAGGCTGGAAAAAACGATGCCAGCCGGGGAGGGACTTAACGCCCAATGACCAATCTGGTCAAACAACGGAAATCGCAGACGAACAACAGTTTTTGGAGTTGAAAAGCACCGTCTTTTGTTTGTATCTTTTTTGTGTTCATTTCAGTTGACCGGGATGAAAAAGAATTGGCTGACACTATGCACCATACTGCTCCTGCAGTATACGGGACCCTTGCCCAACAGACCACGGGTGAGATATCAGGCTTTGTGCTTGATGGTTCAGGCAATGCCCTCTACGGCGCAACGGTGTATTTGTATTTCGGGCCTTCGGGAAATTCCTGGAGGGCCGTCACCAACGATAAGGGCAGGTTCTACTTTTCGTTTCTTTCGCCCGGAGGCCCTTATACACTTAGTGCATCATTCATCGGCTTCAAAAATGTCCAGATCCCGGCTGTCTCTGTTTCTGTTGGCGAGAGGCAGGAATACAATATTGTGCTTACTGCCCTTGAAGCAGTGATGGATACTGTCAGTGTCTCGGCAAAAGCATTGCCTTCAGAAAAGGCGGGGCGTACACACTTACATCGCAGGATCTTATGAAGATGCCTTCACTCTCCCGCGGCATGCAGGATTTTATCAGGACGATCCCGCAGGTCAATGTGAACGGAGAGGGTGTGATGTCATTCGCAGGACAGAATAACAGGTTCAACGCTTTCCACGTGGATGGGGTAAGTGTAACAGACCTGCTGGGTCTGGCTCCCAGTGGTACAAATGGCGGACAGACAGGGGCAGCTCCAATTTCCATCGAATCCATAGCATCCTTGTCTGTACAACTTGCACCCTATGATGTTGAGTATGGAAATTTCACAGGGGGCAGCATACAGGCTGTAACGAGACGAGGGTCCGGGCACACAGAGGCTGCAGCATGGTATTATTTCCGCAATGAGAAAATGGCAGGAAGGTCTCCCATCTTCGTTACAACACCAACAGGGGCACGCTCGCGTCCTTCTCTCCCTGATTTTACCAACCAGACCTCAGGCGCCTGGGCATCCGGGCCGCTGATCAATAAGCGACTTTTCTATTTCATCCTGTTCGAGCACCAGGAGGAAACAAGGCCTATTCAATGGGACCTCTCATCCTACAGGGGCAACAGCGCCGAGCCGGATCTGCAGAGGCTTCGGCTTTTGCTGCTCAAGAAATATGGCTACGATGCCGGGGAATATAAACTCGCCTACGATAACCTGAATGTGAACCGGGTGAACATAAGGCTTGACCATGTTGGTGCCAATGGCCAGGAGATCTCTGCATCTTACCGTCTCAATTCCGCATCCCGAATATCGCCGCGGGTTCAAAGCACCCGCTCACAAGTGGGGTTTTCGAATACTTCATTTTACCTGCCAACTACCAATCACGCAGCCTCATTGGAGTGGAAGCATACACTGACGCCAACGGGACGTGGGAGGTTGCTGGCGTCATGGACGGGGCAGGAGGACGACAGGTCATGGGCCGGAACCGCTTTTCCCCGCGTTTCCATCCGTGACGGCGGCGGGAACATAGAATTTGGATCCGATGCAGCTTCCTCCCTGACCTATTTCAATGCCAGCGACTGGGGTATTCAATACGCATGGACCAAAGCATTACACAAGGGAAGTGTCAAGGCCGGACTGGGAACACAGTTCATATCGTTACGGGATATGGTAGTCAATAGCTTTTTTGGCTTCTATGTTTTTGACTCGCTCGGTGCTTTTGAGCGGGATCTTTATCCCGCTCAGTATACACGAGGTTTTTCTTCTATAGACCGGCCCGCAGATGACAGGACGCGGGCTGGTGCAAGGTTCAATAAATTACAGAGTCATGTGTATATCGGGCATACCTGGAATTTCAGGAAGAACTGGTCCCTGGTAAGTGGGCTCAGGCTTGATCGCACGCAGTTCCCAAAGCCAATGCCCCTGGACAGGTATTTCAATGACACTGCTTCACCGATCATCAGCCGGTACTATGATCTTAAGGGAGCAAGAACAGGCGGTCACTACCCATCGCCTGTGATGGCCAGCCCAAGACTGGGGCTGCAGGGGTATATCAGCCCTTTAAAACTGCACATTCACACGGGGGCAGGTTTGTTTGGCGGGAGCTATGTGAATGTGTGGGCCTCAAATCTTTATCTCAACGGCGTAGGAAGGATCCAGGCGTTCAGTCCCGGTAGTGTTGACCTTCGTTTCATTCCTGATGCTTACCAACAGCCGGGGCCTGAAAGGTTTTCACTCCAGGCATCGCAGCTGAAAGGGGCACTTAACATTGTGGCCCCGGGCCTTCGTCCACCAATGGTATTGAGGCAAACCTGACCATGGCAAGGGAACTGGCTCATGGCTGGAAGGTATCGGTTGAAGGCTTGTGGACAAGGAATGTTCATGAAGCGGGATTTACAAACGTGAACCTGATGCCGCCCACCTCTTATTCGGCCGGAGTGGGAAGCAGAAAGATATATACCCCTGGTCTCAGGCCACCATTGATTCCCATGCCCGGATCCGATCCCTATGAGCAGGTCATCCTGCTGGATAACATAAAGGGTAAGCCCGGGTCAGCGGGAAGCCTTACCATCACGGCGGGAGGCAAACTGTTTGGCGTCGATATCATTGGCAATTATACCTACGGGTACTCAAAAACATATTTTGAGATCACGGGCAGCGCTTCATCAATGCTCTTGCAATGGCAGAACGTGGAAACGGTAGAAGGCAGGAATAGAGTGATGCGCTCTGTTTCAGACAACGCTGTTAAGCACCGGACTACCTGGCAGTTGTCCAGGGACTTCTCCTTTTTTTCTAAGAAACTGAAAACGGGAATCTTCATTTTTTACCAGGGGCAGTCTGGCGCACCTTTCAGTTATGTATATGATCAAAGTATGGTTAACGATCTTGGGCTGAGAACAAACATGGACCTTGTATACATACCCAGTTCTGCCGAGATAAGTAAGATGAAATTTGAACCGCTGACAGTGAATGGTACGGTATACAGCCCGGAGGTGCAACAAAAGGCGTTTGACCAGCGGATAGAAAGGGACAGCTATTTGCGCAAGCGCAGGGGAGGGTTTGCAGAAAGGAATGGCACAATGTCCGTATTCACGCATTCACTTGACCTTAGGTTGGAGAACACGGCATCGTTCAAAAGGATAAGCGCGAATACAGGATCACCTTGTTCGTGGACGTGTTCAACCTGCTCAACCTCCTCAACAATGACTGGGGAATAAAGCAGGTGGTATTGAATGACCAGTACAGGTTACTCAATTTTCTGGGGTACACAAACAGTTCAGATCTTGTGCCGAGATACCAGTACCTGCCCAGGGATGAACAGCCATACACTGTGCAGGGAAGCACGGTACCGGGAAATAATTCCATGTGGCTGATGCAGTTGGGGCTTCGGATGCAATTGAAGTGATGTCTAGTGATATTTCAATTGGTCAAAGACGTTCTGTTTGTACATCCTTCCGATGGGGATCTCATGTTGGGCAACAAGCACGTGATTTGCAGTATAGCCTTTGAGCTTGTCCATTGCTACAATATAGGACCGATGTACCCGAAGGAATTGCTGGGATGACAGCATCATTTCCGTTGAAGAGATGGATTGCTTAACAAGGAGTGTCTTGCCCGTGGTGAGGGTAACCTTGACATAGTCTTTCCAGCTTTCTATGAACACGATCTCCCGGATCATGACTTTCTGCATGCTCCTGTCTACTTTAAGGTATACAAAGCCATTGCTTTCCATGGCCTGTTCCGTTCTTGCCACGGGTTGTTCCAGCCCGATGATCCGTTTTGCTTTGACGATGGCTTTTACAAATCTTTCAAATGATACAGGCTTCATCAGGTAGTCGATCACATCGAGTTCATATCCTTCTATCGCGAAATCAGGATATGCGGTTACAAAAATCACCTTAGGCGGAAAGCGCAGGCTTTTGATGAAATCGGTGCCCAGCATGGACGGCATCTTGATGTCAAGAAAGATCAGGTCCACCACATCTTTTTGGAGTACTTCAAATGCTTCAAATACGTTGTTGCATGATGCAACAACAGTGGTGCCGGGGATATTAGCGAGATGATGCCGCAGCACCTTGAGTGCAGGAGGTTCATCATCAATGAGCAGGCAGCGGAGTGTCATACACGGCAGTTGGTGTTAAGGCGAAATTCGATATGGGGTGCAGCGGCACAAGCAGATTGGCAACAAAGAAATCATGGTCCAGATGTATGTCCAGCTGGTGCTGGCCCGGATAAAGATGTTCCAGCCTTTTTCGCAGGTTGGTCAGCCCTATCCCCGGCGCCCGGGCAGGATCAGGGTTTGCGAGGCTGTTGACAAGCTTGGCGTGAAGTCTGTCCGGGCCAATATGAATGGAGATGGTCAGCCAAGGCTTCTCGAGTTGCTCTGCAGCGCCATGTTTGAAAGCATTTTCAATGAGAGGCAGCAGGAGCAGAGGGCTGATCATGTGTTCCGGACGTTGCCCGGTCACTTCAAACGACAGGTCAATGCGTGAACCATATCTTGCAGATTCCAATGCAACGTAATGTTGCATCACCTCGATCTCCTTGGCCAGCGACACCTTGTCTCCGCTGCATTGGTAAAGTACATATCGTAAAAGAGAGGAAAGCTGGAAGATCATTGCCGGTGTCTTCTCGCTTTTCTCGAGGGAGAAGGCATAGATGTTATTCAGTGTGTTGAAGAGGAAATGCGGATGTACCTGTGCTTTCAGCAGCTGCAGTTCCGCCTGCACTTTTTCTTTTTCAGCAGTTAAAAGCTCGCCTTGTTTTTTCAGCCAGAATTGGAACAGCTTGATGACGGCACAGGCAGACATGTTGATCGCCAGTGTCAGGTAACTCGCGGGGGCCCACAATGTGGTGCTGAAACCTTTCAGGCGAAAGTGACTGACAAATGGCGTCATCACATAAGCGCGATATGCATAGTTAAAGAACCATCCGCCCACCGCCCAAAGCAAAATGATCATGGTGAAGGCAAGGTATTTTTCCTTCAGCAGGAACCTGGGTATGAAATAATAGATAACAGGATAGCTGTATAACATCATGCCAGGCAGCCATGCGAGGGAAAGGATGAACTGGTGGGGGAAACTTGTCTTTGGGTCTCTCCAAAAAAGGAAGGTGAAGAAAATGAGGTGTACTGTCCAGAACAGGAAATGCCTCCAGAAGAAGTATTTTCTTTCAAAGAGAAAAGGCAGTTTATGATATGCCTGTTTGCCTTCCATAGTAGATTCAAAGTAATCCTTTTTTTTGGCGGATGAAATGACCGGGGCTTTAAAACGACAAAATGCAGGAAATGCCGACAAAATGCATTTGACAATCAAATCTGCATCTCGAGGCCGGGTTTCAGAAGAATGGCAGCCTAACCTGTTGCCTGGCGATTATCAATTCTTTGCATGTATAACCGCGGTAGTTTGGGAGAAAATAAAACACCATGAAAAAGATCTTTCCCTTTATGTTGTTGTGCATGGTAGCATGCAGTAAGATCACTGAACCGCTTGATCCGGAAGTGCAGAACTGGATCAAGAAAAATGGCAAGGGTTCTGAATTGATCAACCCTGATATGGTGATCACGTGGAACCAGGCCGCCATCAAGACGGTGAACCAGACACAGGCACTTTTTTCCGATGTGCCCATACCTCCATTCTATGAAAGCAGATACTATGCCATGGTGAATCTCGCCATGCATGATGCGCTTAATGCCATTGTTCCCGCTTACCAGCAGTATGCGCTCCAGGAGAGTGCGGATAAGTTGGCCGACCCCGGCGCTGCGGTAGCACAGGCAGCCCATGATGTGATCATAGATTTTTATGGCAAGCTCAATCCCCCTGCCGGAGTAACCCCGCAACCCGTGAAAGATATGGTAGAAGGCCTGTTAACATCAAGTCTGCAAAGTGTCAAGCCGGGAGAGGCAAAGGAAAGGGGTATTGCGCTCGGGAAAAAAGCAGCCGCCGCTGTGCTCGCAAAAAGGACCAGCGATGGTGTTGCCTCTTCCATGTACCCGGTGACGGAAGGAACAACTCCCGGAGCCTATCGTTTCACATTTCCCTTCAACGGACCTCCGTTCAATACGCCTCCTTTTGCCGGGCTCTATGATTCACCGGGATGGGGCGAGGTGAAGCCATTTGCCATGCTCACAGGATCACAGTTCCGTGCCCCGGCCCTGATGCGGTGACCAGTGCTGCCTATGCGGCGGATTTTAACGAAGTGAAAAGACTGGGCAGGTACAATAGCAGTTTCAGGACCGCAGACCAGACACAGATCGCCAAGTTCTGGGCGCAGAGTTCTCCGCAGGCATGGAATGATATCGCACTGCAGATCGTGAAGGGAAGGTCCATGAATGCATGGCAGGTGGCCAGGCTTCTTGCCCTTCTCCAGGTGAGTGAGGCAGATGGTTATATCGGAGCGATGGAAGGCAAGACGCACTTCTTTTACTGGAGGCCCGTTACGGCTATACGTTTGGCAGCAACGGATGGAAATCCTGACACGGAAGCTGACCCGGATTGGGATGTCCTGGGCTGGAATCCTGCAGGACCTCCCACGCCACCGTATTGGCCCACACCGCCCGTTGCAGATTATCCTTCTGCACACGCGGTTGCGGGTGGTGCAGGTGCCGGGCTCCTAGCGAAATTCTTTGGAAAGGATGACCTGGCTTTCAGTATCTCAAGTGCCTCAGCCAGTGGTGCAAGAAGTTTCAGCAGTTTCTCAGGTGCTGCCAGGGAGAATTCCTTGTCCCGTATCTATATCGGCTTCCACTTCAGGAAAGCTGCCCTGGATGGTGAAGAGCAGGGAATGAAAATAGGGCAATGGGTATTTGCGAATATGCTTAAAGAGAAATAGTCGAAACAGTTCGCATGGCGCAGTTCGCAGTTCGCAACCTGCGAACTGCGCCATGCGAACTGCTTACAATGTTTGGTTGACTATGATCTTCGCGGCGTTGCCAGACGCGGCACCTCCGGGAGAGAGGATATCCCAGAGTTCTGCAAGGTCTTTTTGGACGATGGCACGCTGCGCAGGATCGAGCAGTTTGCGGAGTTCAGCGGTGAGGTTGGCGGGCGTAAGCTCGTGCTGTATCAGTTCCTTCACCGCGGGCTTGTTGAGGATCAGGTTGACCAGCGAAATATATTTCACCTTGATGAGACGCTTGGCGATCTCGTATGAGATGGTGCTTCCTTTATAACATACCACTTCCGGAACGCCGAAGAGTGCGGTCTCCAGTGTTGCGGTGCCGGAAGTGACCAGTGCCGCATGGCTTTGCATAAGCAGCTCGTAGGTCTTCCCCTGCACGATGTTCACATTGGGGTATCGGGAGGTCATCGTCTCATAAAAACTCTTCTCCACTGACGGCGCCTGCGCAATGCTGAATGTCACATCCGGGAAATTGCGCGTGGCTTCGAGCATGATGGGCAGTTTCTTCTTTATCTCCTGTTCGCGGGAACCCGGCAGCAAAGCAACTGCAGTATGGGGTGGCGGGGTGAGGGAGGCGTGTTCCTTCTTGTACTCGTCAATTACCTGCACCAACGGGTGTCCAACGTATTCAACCTTGTAGTCCCACTTTTTATAAAAATCAGTTTCGAAGGGCAGGATCACGAGCATCTTGTCCACCACTTCGCGGATGGTCTTGACGCGGCCTTCTTTCCATGCCCATACCTGTGGAGATATGTAGAAAACTGTTTTGAAACCATGCTTCTTGGCAAACTGGGCCATGGGGATGTTGAAGCCGGGATAGTCTATGAATACCACCACATCCGGTTGGTAGGCGAGCAGGTCTGCCTTGCACTTCTTCATGAAGCCAAGGATGGTGCGGAGGTTGAGTGCCACTTCCAGGAAGCCCATGAAGGCGCGCTCCTTGTAATGGCTCACGAGTTCACCGCCCGCGGCCTGCATGAGGTCACCACCCCAGCATCGGATATGCGCCCCGGGGTCAAGCTTCCTGATCTCTTTGATCAGGTTACTGCCATGGAGGTCACCGGATGCTTCGCCCGAAATGAGGTAGTATTTCATCCCAGATTTTAAACAGCAGTGCGCATACCGCAAAGATCAGCGTCACCACAAAGATGCCTTTGGCGGTCTGGTCTTTCTTCGTATTGATGAAATACGTGAAGAACATGATGTTGACCAGCAGGCAGGGTATGGTGATGGCTGTTACCAGGGGTTTGTTGAGCCTGAGGGCGTTGATGAATTCGCTGAATGTGAAAAGGCTGAATTTCCAGAAGTAGTAACCGAACAACCCGATCACGGGGCCGATGAGTCCGAGGATCACGCCCAGTTTCAGGTCATCTCTTCTTAATAATCCCATTTAAAACTTTTTTCCAATTGCGATTTGAGGGTATAGTTGGTAAGGTCAAACTGCACGGGCACCACGCTCACATAATTGTTTTGCAGGGCCCACACATCGGTGTCCTTTCCTTCGTCAAAGTTCACGAAATCTCCCGTAAGCCAGTAATATTTTCTTCCATGGGGATCATTGCGTTCATTGAAGTCCTCTTCATACTTCGCATAGGCTTGTCGGCATACCTTGATACCCTGGATCAACTGCTCCGGCACGTACGGGAAGTTCACGTTCAGGCAGAGGTGCTTGTCCAGCTTCTTCTGCTTCATCAGTTCCTGCACGATGACGCGCGCGTATTTTTTTGCGCCGGTGAAATCCGCTTCCAGGGAATAGTCGAGCAGTGAGAAGCCGATGGAGGGTATGCTTTCAATGGAGGCCTCGATAGCTGCGGACATGGTACCGGAATAGATCACATTGATGGAGTGGTTGGCGCCGTGGTTGATACCGCTGAGACAGAGGTCCGGTTTGCGGTGCAGCACTTTGTCCACAGCAAGCTTCACGCAATCCACCGGGGTGCCGCTGCAGCTCCATGCTTCCACGCCGTCCATGAAGTTCACTTTGCTGAGGCGGAGCGGGAAGCCGATGGTGATGGCATGTCCCATGCCGCTCTGTGGCTTGTCTGGCGCTACCACCACCACGCGGCCCAGGTCCTTGACGGCCTCCACGAGGTGGCGGATGCCCGGGGCATTTACGCCGTCATCATTGGTGACCAGTATGGTGAATTCCTTATCCGGCTTTGGGCTAGTCTTTTTTGCGGGCTTGGTGGCAGCCTTCCTGGGTGCAGCCTTCTTTTTGGGTTGAGTCTTCTTCATAATGGATGTCAAATGTAAAAAATTGTTCCCGGCTCTACTTATTAACTCATTGGGCGTCAAATTATTTTAAAAAATGTGCAGGGAATTTTGGAATACCAAAAAATTTAGTAATTTTAGACCAAAATCATTAGCATGTCCAATCTTTCGCAGGTAAGAACCTGAAATATCTGAGAAAACTGAGGGGTCTGACGCAGGAGGAGTTCGCAACAAAATTGCACATCAAGCGGTCACTGCTGGGTGCGTACGAGGAAGAGCGCGCCGAGCCCAGGCTCGAGGTGCTGGAGATCGTGAGTGACACATTCAAGGTAACGCTGGATGATCTTTTGCGCAAGGACCTGAGTGAGGTGAAAGGTTCCTACCTGGTGAAGCGCCGCCAGCAGAAGCTGATGGCGGAGAACAACCTGATCCAGTTCGTGCCGGTCAAGGCCGCTGCCGGTTATCTCGCGGGATATGCGGATTCTGAATTCATTGATGAGCTGAACACATTCACACTTCCCATGCTTGGTGCGGGCCAGTATCGCGCCTTCGAGATCGTTGGTGATTCCATGTTGCCTACGCCCACGGGTTCTATCATCGTAGGGGAGAAGGTGGCCGATGTGGACAATGTGAAAAGCAACCAGGCCTATATTGTTGTGAGCAGGACGGAAGGTATCGTCTATAAGCGCGTGGTGAGGAACAATAAGAACAAGAGCAAGCTTACCATGGTGAGCGACAATCCCCAATACCAGCCCTACCAGGTGAATGCTGACGATATCCTGGAACTCTGGCAGGCGCAGATGGTGATCTCCAAGGTCAGTGCACAGCCCGCCTGGGATATGTCGCAGCTCGCCAGCCTGGTGTCCAACCTGCAGGAACAGGTGAGCGTGCTGAAAAAGCGCATGAACTAGTTCCTACCTTTGCGCCGTGTATCCACCCACGCCATATCTTTTACGTGGCCAGCAGTTCTGGCTCACGGCGGAACGCTGTCTGTTCTGGGAAGCGCAGCGTTTGCTGATCGTATCCGACCTGCATTTCGGGAAGACGGGCCATTTCAGGCGTGCGGGCATTCCCGTGCCTCCTTCCGTGTATAAGGAAGACCTGCAGCGGCTATTCCAGCAGGTGCAGCATTTCAAACCCGCGGAAGTGATCTTTGTTGGCGACCTGTTCCACTCCCGCGCCAACCTGGAGCATGAGCTGTTCCGTAAGTGGCGCTTTGACCTGGACGCGCTTCCCATGCACCTCGTGATGGGCAACCATGATCTGCATTCCAAAAATGACCACGCGAACCTCAACCTCATCATCCACCAGGAAAGCTATACCCGAGGGGATTTCTGCTTCGTCCATGATTATGATCCTTCCAACATTTCCGTTCCAGACTCCCCCTATTTCATCGGCGGGCATATACACCCGGGCATCCTTCTGCATGGCAAGGGCAAACAATCCTTCCGCTTTCCCTGCTTTTACTTCACCCCGGATTTCGCAGTGCTTCCGGCTTTCAGCAGGTTCACCGGCCTGGCCCTCATCGAACCAAAAAGAGGGGACGATGTTTTTGCCATAGTGGAGAATAAACTCATCCAGGTCAATTCATGAAGATCGCCTTCGATCCCATCTATGCCCACCCGCTGCCCGAAGGGCATCGCTTCCCCATGCTCAAATACGAACTGATACCGGGACAACTCCTTCATGAAGGCACCATCACTCCGGAAGACCTTTTTTCTCCAACGCCTTGTCCGGATGATGTGGTGTTGCTCACCCATGATGCCGAATACCTGGCCAGGTTGAAGGAGCAAAGGCTATCAGAGCGGGAGCAACGCAAGATCGGGTTCCCGCAGAGCCCGGAGTTGACACTTCGCGAACTGGTGATCACACAGGGGACCATAGATTGCTGTTACCATGCCATGCGAGATGGTGTTGCATTGAATGTGGCAGGAGGAACACATCATGCATTTTTTGACAGGGGTGAAGGGTTTTGCCTGTTGAACGATTTTGCCGTAGCGGCAAACCATCTCCTGCATAAAGGAGAGACGAAGAAGATCGTGATCATAGACCTTGACGTGCACCAGGGCAACGGCACAGCCAGTCTCTTTGCCAATGAGCCGCGCGTATTCACCTTCAGCATGCACGGCGCGCACAACTATCCCTTTCACAAGGAAGTGTCAGACCTTGATGTTCCATTACCTGACGGGATCAGGGACGATGAATACCTTCATTTACTTACCACGCACCTCAACAGGATCCTCATCGAGCAAAAACCTGATTTCGCGTTTTATCTCTCCGGTGTTGATGTTTTGGAGACGGATAAATTCGGTAAGCTGAAGATCACCACCGATGGATGCAAGCGCCGGGACGAGATCGTATTCACGATGCTGTATGAACACCGTATCCCTGTTGCGGTTGCGATGGGCGGGGGATACTCGCCGGATGTGCGGCAGATTGTTGAGGCGCATTGTAATACCTATCGGCTTGCGAGATCCATATTTGATATCTAGGCAACTTAACAGCTTAATATCTGAATCTCTTGATACCGATAGCCGGACAACCTGATGTGGCTGCCTGGTTGTTGGTATCAAGATGTTCAGATATCCAGATGTTCAGGTATCAAGGTATCAGTATCTATTTTCTGAACTGCAACATGCCAGCAACATTCGCCGCCACCGCCTTTCCCTGCCAGAATCCGCCTCAATGGAAGCACGATAATGAATGCCCGCATAGAGGCGTGACCATCCTGCCTCTTCACCTGCTTTCCTGAAGGAGGCGTAGTTCCTGGGCTCAAGCGTCACGCCCTGTGGCGTTACAAGTCCGTTGAACGTGCTGTCTGTGAACGCGTAATTGTCTCCGAACACCGTTGTCATGGCTTCGGCATTGGCCATGGACAGGCTCGCATGCGCGGCGGGATATTCCGGTGCGGTGCGCCCAGCCAGGCAGAGAAGGGCACGCCTATCACACTGTTGTAATTGAACGGACGGGCCAGAAGGTATTTGAATTTATCCTGCCAGCTGGTGATGGTAAGGTCCATGACCGTGATGCCGCCGAGTGCATAGGCATAAGCGGCTACGTCAAGGCTGGGTTTTTCTTTGTACAAGACCTGGCGAAGAATACTTACGTAATGACCGGGGGTACTGGTGCCCGGGAAGTCGCGCCACCAGAACGCGATCTTGTAATTCTCTGTTCCCAGGGCAGGTTTGGAAGCGATCACGTCAAGGGTCATTGCAGAAAGCTGGTTGTAGTCCGGTGCAGGCAGATCGGCGTCCTTGCCGCTGTTGGCAACCAGTCTCCTTAGCTTTCCCATATACGGCAGTGTGTTCACATTCGGTGCCGCAGGCGGCGTCCAGTAGATACCGCCGGCCATTGGCGGTGTGTAGGGAAGATTCACATCCTTGTAGCCATCGGTCTCAGACCAATTGAAAACTGCTTCTGCAACAGCCCTGCCATAGGCAACGGAACGTTCCAGTGTTTCCGCGTCTGCGTCATCGGCATAACTTGCCAGGAGTGTTGCTTCCAGTTCATCCATCGCTGCCTTGTTAGCAGGACTGGCGGCGGGAAGCATTTTCCTGTTCATATACGCCAGCGCTGCATTGGCGGATGCAGCCCAGTGGTAAGCATAGCCGGGTTTGGTTTTGGGCAGGCCTTGCAGTCCATTCAAGCTGGGAGCGATGGATCGCCATGAGGGCATGCCTTCCACTACGGATTCATACAGTGCAATGCCGCAATAGGCATAATGCCGGGAGTATGCCACGTTGCCGATGCCACCGGGATAAGCCCGGATCTGTTTCACCTGCATGTCCATCCACTGCATGGCAACATCTGCGGAGAATGTTTTGGTTTGCTTGAGATGTCCCGGACCGCCTGCTTTCAGTTCTTCATGAATAATGTCATTCTTGCTGCATCCGTATGCCACAAAAAGGAGAACGATGCACAGGTACATAGGCCGCTTGAGGAGTTGTTTCATAACCAGTCTTTTCGGTGTTAAGAAATTTGTGAACACACAAAGTAGATGTTGGCGGACGTGATAAAAACCGGATATCGACAAGCGATTTGAACTTCCTGATATACAGCAGTTGCAATACGATAAACGGTGCATGTTTGCAGTTTATCCGGGAATTCATGTATTCTGTCGGCCACGCTTTGAAAGGGAAAAAGCATTTATTACCTTGTTCATGTGCGAAGCCTTAATCAATTCCTGGCGACCGACTTCATCTTCTCGCCCCGCTACCGTGTGGCGAGGCACGTTACGTACTGGGTGCTGCATATCATTGTCTGGGCCTTGTTCTGGAGGAGCCTAGGCCCCTATGTTTCTTATGGCAGGCAGTTGCTCAACATGACCATGTGGACGCCACTCTTCATATTTTTCGGTTACCCGCTGGTATATTTCGCAGTTCCAAAACTTCTACTCAGGGGCAAGGTGATCCAGTTTTTCATGGCCATGCTTATCTGGGGAGCTATTGGCCTGTATCTGGATGAAGCCTATCGAAGTTATATATACATCCCTCTTCAGGAGCAAATGGGTTTGGCGAAGATCCTTCCCCGCGGTCCCATGGCTACGTGTTATCTCTGCATGGTCATTTCTGCGGCCACACCGATGATCATCAAGTTCTTCAAACTGCTCAGCGGGAAAAAACAGGAAGTGATGGAAGCATTTGAGGAGAAGGCAGTTGCAGAACTGCAACTCTTGCGTGCCCAGGTCCATCCGCATTTCCTTTTCAATACGCTGAACAATATCTATTCTTTTTCTTTGCTGGGCCACACGAGGACCCCGGAGCTTATACGGAAGCTCTCGTCATTGATGCATTACATGATGTATGAATGCAGCGCAGCGCAGGTGCCGTTGGACAGGGAAGTGGAGATCATCAGGAACTATATTGACCTGGAAATGGAAAGATATGGCGAAGGTCTGCACATCAATATCAGGGAAGAAGGCGACCTCTCTTCCATAATGATCACGCCTTTATTGCTGATGCCTTTCCTGGAGAATGCGTTCAAGCATGGGTTGTCAGAGCAGATAGACCAGCCCAGGCTCAACCTCGAATTGAAAGTGGACAATGGAACCTTCAGTTTCAGGGTGGCCAATACAAAGAATGATGTGGCGAGGCGGGTCAGTCATGGCATCGGCATCCAGAATGTAAGGAAGCGGCTGGAACTGCTGTATCCTGAAAGGCATAAGTTGAACATAGACGATACGCCGGGTGAGTTCATCGTGCATTTGCTGATCAGGTTCGGTCACACGCGGGTGTTGTTCAGGAACGATGAAGGTCAGGTTGCCAAAAACATAAATCAGGGTTTCGATAGCAAATAGTCATGGATACGGCGGGCGTCATATCGAAAGCTTCTATGTTGCACGGTAAAACAGGTGCTGAAGACAGCGGCTGGCTGGACAGGGTCAATGACTTTTTGTATAACGACTTCATCTTTGAAAAGCGTTACCGTATTTTGAGGCATGTATCCTATTGGCTGTTCCATATACTGCTATGGGCGGCGTTCTGGACCATGATGGACCCTACGCGCAGTTACGGGAGGTACATCGTTCACATGCTGCTGTTCATGCCCGTGTTCATTTTGTACAGTTACCCCATGGTGTATGGCGTGGTTCCCCGGCTTTTGCTGAGGGGAAGGATATGGCAGTTCCTGCTCGTGTTCATGTGCTGGGCAGTGGCCGGCATGTTCATCAACGGCGGATTTCGCACTTATATCTTTGTGCCGTTGCAGGCGGCGATGGGCCTTGATCATCTTTCAGAACCGGGATTCCAGGCGCCCTCATATCTATGTATGATGACTTCTGCAGCCAGCCCCATGATCATCCGGTTTTTCAAAACTATGGACCCTTCAGCAAAAGAAATGGATGGAGGTGCAGCAGGAAAAATTGAATGCGGACCTGCAATTGCTCAGGGGTGAGATACATCCCCATTTCTTCATCAAAACGCTTGAAAGCATTTATAATTACGCGGCATCACGGTCTCCCAAAACGCCGGAGCAGATCCTCAAACTTTCCAACCTGCTAAGCTATATCCTGTATGATTGTAAGTCCAATGAGATCAGGCTCTCCAAGGATGTGGCGATGATGCAGACCTATGTTGAGCTGGAGAACGACAGGCATTTGGGAAAAATGGATATATCCTGGAACGTGTCAGGCAAACCGGAGGATCACTTCATTGCTCCCCTGCTGGTTCTGCCCCTGTTGGAAAATGCCTTCAGGCACGGTATATCCGGTAATATAGAGCGTAGCTGGATGAGCGTGGACCTGTCTGTCAGGGATGAGAAGCTGCTGGTGAAGGTGGCGAATAGCAAAGACCCCGAAAGAATGCTTGCTGATACTGGCCAAGGGATAAGGAACCTGCGCACAAGGCTTGCCATACTATACCCGGGTGATCATGAGCTGCGGTTGAATGATGAGCAGGATTTTATCGTTGTATCCCTCATGATCAGGATGAGGGATGCTGTTGCTGTTCAGGCCAGCTTCCGTGACCAGCTGACACCTCAATAACACCTATATGAAACTGAAGTGCTTATTAGTGGACGATGAGCCGCCGGCCCTCAAGGTGTTGGCTTCCTACGCCATGTCCATACAGGGGCTTGAGGTGGTGGGGCTTTGCAGGAATGCTTTTGAGGCGCTCGCCATCCTGCAGGAGAAACATGTTGATGTGATCTTTCTGGATATCAAGATGCCCCGATTGATCGGAACGGACTTCCTCAGAAATCTGGCCCATCCTCCGAAGGTGGTTTTTGTGACGGCATACAGGGAGTATGCTATCGATGGCTATGAGTTGGACGCGGTGGATTATCTGCTCAAGCCGGTTTCATTTGAGCGCTTCTTTAAGGCTGTGACCAAGTTGAGCCGGCTGGTTACCAATGAGCTGCCCGAGCCGGCACCCTCTGTATCATCAGCACCGGAGGCTTTTGTATACCTCAAGGTGGATAAAGACATGCGGAAGATCTTTGTCAATGAGATCGAGTATATCGAAAGCAACAAGGACTATGTCACTATCTTTCTTTCTGGCGGCAATCATTTTCTGGTGAAGCAATCCATCAGCGCTATGGAGAACCTTTTTTTCAGAGCACCGTTTTATCAGGATCCATCGATCATTCATTATTTCACTGCATAAAGTGCAGGCGTATAACGGGCTTGGCGTGATGCTGCCCTCGCGCGAGGTTCCTATCGGGAGGTTGTATAAACAGGCGGTGATGGAGCAGCTTTCGCGAAAGCCTCAGTAACCGGATGCCCTGGCTAGGCTGCCCGGTTATCGGTATCCAGATGTTCAGATATCCAGATGTCCAGATATCAAGGTATTATCTTCTGAGATGTTGCTTGTGCCCACGATGTCAGCACTGCCCGTTCTTCCTGAGTCAAATCAGCGTTCTTATGGATAACGGTATACGAGCCGAGGGGCATCTCGCCTTCTTTCACCACATCCACCACTTCTTCCAGTTTGTGCTTTGCTTTTTTGGGTGAGTAAGTGAGGAACTCATCGAAATTGAGTTCTCCTTTTCCTTCATTGACGTGATTGTTAAGCCAAAGGCCAACGGGCTGGATGTTGGCGTACCAGGGGTAGACGGTATTGTTGGAATGGCAGTCGTTGCAGGCTTTTTTCATGATGCTTCCAACCTCTGAGGGCACCTCATATTTGTTTGCAATATTATTGGGCTGCGTTCCTTCGTGTATGTTCTTGTTGGGCCTTAGGAATTGCAGGAGGATCAAAATGATGGCGAGGCCATACAGGATCTTTTTTAACATGGCTGTTTTTTTAGGTGAAGAATTGTTCCGCTTTCTGGATCGATTCGGGCTTGCCAACATCCACCACTACGTCGCCCGTATGATCGTATACATAAATATCGTTGGTTTTGGCGAGATCGAGATAGGTGTCAACGATGGAAAACTTTCCTTCCTGCCGGATCATGGAAAGCATTTTGGGGTCAATAATGTGGACCGCAGTAAACGCACCGGGTAGGTGGCTATCGACTGCCGCGAGATACGCTGCTCCCGGTCTTGTTGTTCTCCCAGCCCACCAGCAGGTGGTCATCGTTAAAAAGAAAATTGCGAGAGGTCTTACGTGTGGTGACGGCAAGAGTGACCAATCCTTTTTTCCTGAGGTGATAGGCGTACATCTTACCCAGGTTGAGGTCGGTGAGTATATCGGCATTCATCACAAAGAAGGGGGAGGGGGAGTCTTTGAAAAACCATGCCGCCTTTTTCAGTCCGCCGCCGGTCTCCAGCGGTTCCTCCACTTCGTGGGATATGGTGATGTTGATGCCAAAATTGTTGTTGTTGTTCAGGAAGTTAATGATCTGGTCCGCAAAATGGTGCACGTTGACAATAATATCCCTGATGCCATAGCTTTTCAGGTATTCAATATTCCGCTGCAGCAGGGGCTTGCCATTCACCGGCGCCAGGGCCTTCGGGTGTTTTTCGGTGAAGGGCTTGAGCCGGGTTCCGAGTCCTGCAGCAAAGATCAAAGCGCGGGTATGTTGGGGTATGGTTGACATGGGTTGCTTTTTCTGGCTCTGCAAGAGGCCGCTCTTGCAGAGCGAATGGTAGTTAATTTATCCAGTTCTTCGCATCCTGCACACAATGGGCCACTTCCGTACGCACGTTGAATTTTTCGCGGAGGTGCTCAGCCAGTTTATCCGCTGCGTATACAGAGCGATGCTGGCCGCCGGTACACCCGAAGTTCACCACCAGGCTGCTGAAGCCGCGCTTGATATAGTCCTCTACGGAAATGTCTACAAGGGAATAAACATGTTGCAGGAATGTGGGCATCTCTGTTTTGTGCAGGAGGAATTCCTGTACAGGTTTATCCCTGCCGGTCAGTTTCTTGTATTCTTCAAACCTGCCCGGGTTGAGTATGCCCCTGCAATCGAACACAAATCCACCGCCGTTGCCTGAATCATCAGCAGGCATTCCCTGTTTGAAAGAGAAACTGCTGATCTTGACGGTTAGCGGACAGTCGGGGCCGGCCTTCACTGTTTCAAAACGTTCTATGATCACATCATCAGTAATGGCGAGCAGGACCTTGTGCAGTTCCGGCAGGCGGATGGGGATCTTCTTATGTTGCAGGAACCATTTCAGGTTCTTGAGTCCAAAGGGAATGCTGGAAATAAAGGTCTGCTTTCGTTCAAACAGTCCCCTGTAGCCATATGCGCCGAGTGTTTGGAGCATGCGGATGAGAATAAAGCCATCGTAGCTGTCAATGAAATTCTTTTTGTCCAGCGTATTGCCGAGCAGGGCGTTGGCCTGGTCGAAATAGTATTCCAGCAATTGGTCGCGCCACTCATAGGGCAGTGCCGCCCGCGCCTGCCACAGCATGGCGGAAACATCGTATTGCAGGGCTCCTTGCATACCGCCCTGGTAGTCTATAAAGTATACCCTATCGTCCCTGACCATGATATTCCTGCTTTGGCAGTCCCGGTGCATGAAGTACTTACTCTCTTCCTGCATGAGGTAGCTGCTCAGGATATCGAAATCATTGAGCAGGGCATTCTTGTCATAGGGAAGGTCAAGGCCGCGCACAAAATAGTAGAGGAAATAGAGCAGGTCTGAGTAGATGGCCTGCTTGTCAAAACTCTTGGTGGCGATGCAATTGTAATAGTCCAGGTTTTGTCCGCCGAGGATCTGCACCCTCGCCAGTTGGGCCAGGCTTTTCTTAAAGAGCTCGAACACGTGGTCAGAGAAGCCTTCCTTGCGCATGATGTCGTACAAACTGATATCGCCCAGGTCGCTTTGGATATAATAACGTTTCTGCTGGTCAGCGTACAATATCTCGGGCACCGGAAGTTGCTTGCCGGTGAAGTGTTTACTGAATTCTATGAAGGCGTTGTTCTCAGGGACGTTGGAAGGGTTATAGGTGATGATATAACTGTGTTTTCCGGAAAGCGCCCTGAAGTAGGTCCTGTTGGAGCCCGCCTGTTTCAGCGTTATGATCTCATCGGCATCCTGCTGTTTCCATTCACGGAAGAACGAGCGGATCTCCTGCAATACTTCAGCCATAGTGGGGTATAAATTGCTGTAAATATACCGCTTAGAGCATTTTCCTCACCCTGTCCTCCAGTTTTTTCAGAGGAAAGGTTCTCACGGTTCAGGCTGTCTACCTTCACGGGGAAGGAGAAGGGAGTGAGTTTGTCCAGGAACATGAGCACGATGCGGCCTTTTTGGATCCGTTCCAGCATGTTGCGTAATCGCACCTCTTCCATCTGCTGGTCAAACACTTCCTGGTAGGCCTGCCGGAGCAGGAGGCTGTCCGGTTCATATTCCGAGAAGACCTTGAAAAGGAGGAGGCCGATGCCTGCAGGTGCCTTGCTTTTTTCTGTTCGCCGGGAAAGCCCTGGAAGATCAGGCCGCCGATCACCGCGATATCCCTGAATTTTCGTTTAGCCATCTCCGTTGAGTTGACGGAACGCTGTATGTCTTCGAAAAGGTTTTCGGGTGAGAACAGCTCATACACATTGGCATCGTCCACGGGTATGGGCTGGTCACTCAGCAGCTCGAAGCTGTAATCATTCATGGCGATGGAGAAGCTGATGGGTACGATCCTGCTGATCCGGTAGGCGAGAATGGCTGCCATGGCTTCGTTCACGAGTCTTCCCTCGAACGTGTGCACGAAAAGATGGTAGCCATCTTTGGTGGTGATCTGTTCAATGAGGAATTCATTTTCGTGCGGAATGTAGGAAAGCATGGCCTGTGTATCGAACAGGGGCTTGAGCTGCCTCACTTCCTCATCTGCTGTTGCTGGGTCCAGTGCTTCATTGAGTTTTCTCCGGAGCATGAAACCAAGGTTGGCGGAAAGCGGCATGCGGCCACCAAGCCAGCTGGGAACGATGGATTTCTTTTTGTTGGATTTGCGGACCAGCACGGTCATATCCTTGATCATGACAAACTCGAGGTTTCTGCCTGCAAGCGTGAATACATCCCCCGGATTGAGCCGTGAGATAAAATATTCTTCGATCACACCCACATATCCGCCCGTCATGAATTTCACCTTGAGCATGGTGTCTGACACAATGGTGCCGATGTGCATCCTGTGCCGCATGGCCAGTCTCCTGCTGGTGATGCGGTGTACGCCCTGTTCGTCCACTTCCACTTTGCGGTATTCATCGTACTGGTTCAGTGCCTGTCCGCCCACGGTGATGAATTGAAGAGCCTGTCCCCATTCATCGTCCGTCATGTCGGCAAAGCAATGCGTGCTTTTGATCACGGGCAGCAGTTCTTTGGGCGTGAATCCATCGCCCACCGCAAGGGTGCAGAGGAACTGGATCAGCACGTCAAAGCAAAGCAGCATGGGCTCCCTGCTCTCAATGAATTGCTGACCGATGGCATCCTTTAACGCTGCCGCCTCCACCAGTTCCAGCGAGTGTGTGGGCAGGAACCAGATCTTGCTCACTTCGCCGGGGCGGTGGCCGGAGCGACCAGCACGTTGCAGAAATCTCGCTACGCCTTTTGGGGAGCCAACCTGCACCACGGTCTCCACGGGCCTGAAGTCCACGCCCAGGTCAAGACTGGCGGTACACACCACAGCCTTGAGCTTGCCTTCATGCAGTGCTTCTTCCACCCAGTCGCGCAACTCCCGCTCTATACTGCCATGGTGCAGGGCGATGGCGCCGGCAAACTGCGGCGCGATGTCCAGCAGTGTCTGGTACCAGGTCTCGCTCATGCCGCGCGTATTGATGAATACCAGCGTGGTCCTGCTGTTCTCTATGATGGGCACCAGCTTATGCGCGAGCTTGATGCCCAGGTGTCCCGCCCATGGGAACTTCTCTATCTCGTCCGGGAAGATCGATTCCACATCAATATCCTTACGTATGTTAGCGCGGATAATGACGCCCGGATCTTTCAAAGGATGCAGCAGTACCTCCTTCGCCTGCTCCAGGTTGCCAATGGTGGCGGAGATCCCGAATACCTGACACTTTCCAAAAGGGGTACTTTCCAAAAGGGGGGCTTTTGGAAAGTACCCCTTTTGGAAAGTGAGGGCGGCCAGTGCGAGTTCCACCTGCACGCCGCGTTTGGAGCCGATGAGCTCGTGCCATTCATCCACGGCGATGATGCGCAGGGTGCGGAAAGTATCGGCGGCGCCTTTTTGCGCAAGCAGGAGGTGCAGGCTCTCGGGCGTGATGATGAGGATCTCGGGCATTTGCCGCTTCTGCCGCGCCCGTTCCGCATTTTCGGTATCGCCATTGCGGATGCCTACGCGCCACTGCAGTCCCATTTCGCTGATCACCTCTTCCATCGCCCTGCCGATATCCTTGGCCAGCGCACGGAGGGGCGTGACCCAGATGAGTTGCAATCCGTTCTTGCTACGCGTGAGATAGTCTGATGGATGCTCGTGAATGAATTGTATTAGCGCACCAAGAAAAACAGAGAAGGTCTTACCACAGCCGGTGGGGCATTGACCAGGCCGCTCCTGCCGCGAGGATGGCGTCCCAGGTCTCTTCCTGGAAGGCGAAGGGCTCGATGCCGCGCGCATCCATCCACTCCCTGATCTTCGTGTAGCCTATACTGTTATAGAGCTGCACGTCAGAGGGTCTTAAGGTATTCAATGACGCTCTTCCTTTCGTCGTCATTCAGCTTGTCGCCAAAATAATGTCCCATATTCCCGTAACCCGGCAGCGTGGTATTGTACACCGTTCTTCCGCCGGGCTTGTCTTCGGCTTGTACTTCCATCCGAGCTTTTCGTAATCGTATTCCGGCCTGGAGAAATTCCTGCTCCAGTACGTTGGCCTCAGCCTGCTGTCCAACAGTGCTTCAAGCGTTGGTACGGATGCATTGTGCAGGTAGGGCGCCGTGATCCAGATGCCATCCAGCGGGGGTGCGATATAGCCATTAAAAGGCACCAGCCTGGCAGGATTCTCTCCCTTGGAAAACCAACTGCTGTTGAACCAGGAGATCATATCGGAGCTCTGGTAATTGCTGTGGTTGAGCAGTGAATCTGTCTTGATCACATGCTGCGGTATCAGGTAGTTGGGGTAAGAGGGATAGTCGCCATAAAACCCATGGCATTTCGCACAGTGCGTCTCAAAGACCACCTGTCCCTTATCGGCCAGCTCCTTATTAATGGGTTTGGATATTTGGGTGGTTCGATGGTTTTCAGGTAGCTCAGCACATCGTCCATATGCTCATTCACCTTATTCGCGTGTGCCGTATCATTGACCGTGAGGAGAATTGCGCCCATGAGGAAGGTGCCAAAATCGCCCCTGCCAAAACCACTGTAGAACATCGCATTCTTTTTCTTCAGCAGCCACCAGGCGGGCACATCGGAGGGAATGACCGGACCCTGCAGGTCAACGCTGGCGGTATCGTTCCATTTCAAGGTGTTTTTGTCGCGATGCGAGATCAATACAGCAGTAAGTCTGTCGGCCGCATTCACGCCGCGCACTTCCGTCTGCATTTTATCCGCGATGGTCCTGCCCACGGTGATAAACTCGTGTGCTGCTTCCGCTTTTTTTCTTGTTGATCTTCATGTAGGCATCTATCGCACCCTGCACCATGGGATTGTCGAACCTGCCCGAAGTGGAGAAGTCCATATTCACATTGCCGAGGCCAATGATGAGTTTGTCGTCAAACACTTGCGCATGGCATTGCAGGCAGTTGGGAACTACGATCTCCTCACCATTGGGCGCATCGATCACATTGAAATCATATCGCACACCGGCATTCCTGCCGCCGCGTTGTAGATAATCGTCCTTATTGGTTCCCATGCCCATACGATAGAAAAAGAATGGAAGGCCGCTGTTCACGTAATCGCCGGTGACGATGAAGTGATAACCGGAGTCCGCATTGCCTTCGCGCTGTGGTGTGGCCGGGATGGGCACGGGATCGTCTGGGCCACGGGAAGAAAGGGAGAAGGCGGAAGTGAGAAGGAGAAGGTTAGTATGATGAGAAGCTTGTTCATTTTTTTACCGTATCGATCGAGCATTTGTTTTAAGTCGTCCAGCGTATTGATCTCGCTGACGGGTTTGTCTTTCCGCCATCGGTTGATCCTCGGGAAGCGGAGTGCCACGCCGCTTTTATGGCGTGAGCTGGCCGCAATACCTTCGAATGCAATTTCAAACACTAATTCGGGTTTTACGGTTCTGACGGGGCCGAATTTTTCGATGGCATTTTTTTTAACAAATGCATCCACTTCAGCGAACTCCTTATCCGTCAATCCGGAATAGGCCTTGGCAAAACTAACCAGCTTCTCGCCATCGCGTACGGCAAAAGTATAATCGGTGAAAAGGTTAGACCGCCGGCCCGAGCCTTTCTGGGCATAGATCATGACGGCGTCTATGGTCAATGGATCGATCTTCCATTTGTACCAATCGCCCCGCTTCCTGCCTACCTGGTAGATGGAGTTCCTTCGTTTCAGCATCAGCCCCTCGCTGCCGTTCTCCCTCGATCCCATTCTCGCCTCCACCAATTCCTCCCAATCCGAAAATGAAAGAATGGGTGACACAAACAAGCCTAAACCCTTAACCCCGATCCCCAAACCCTCCAACAAGGCTCGCCTATGCTGCAAAGGGCTTTCGCGCATATCCAGCCCCCGTGCTCCAGGATATCATAAGCAATAAAACCAACGGGACTTTCCAGCAGGTGTTTTTTCGTCACATTTTTTCTGCCTATCCTCGTCTGCAGCAATGCAAAGGGCAGGGCCTTCCATGTATTGCCATCGGTCTCTATGCACATGATCTCGCCATCCAGCACGGTGCCGTCTGGCAGATGGTCCAACAGGATATGCAGTTCGGGGAATTTATCGGTCATCAGTTCTTCGCCCCTGCTCCATATGAACAGCTTGCCATTTCTTTTGATGACCTGCCCGCGTATGCCGTCCCATTTCCATTCCGCCTGCCATTCCACGGGATCACCAAGTGAGCCCGGTTCATCTTCCAGCGCATAGGCGAGGTAGAAAGGGTAGGGCTTGGAGATATCGGCCTCATGCAGGTCGCCACCCAGCAATTCATCAAAGCCCGTAGTGAAGGGATCCCAGTTGCCGCTGATGCGGTGGGCGATGGTGGAAGGTTCCAGCTCAACCGTTGCGGCAAGGGCGTTCACCATTATTTGCTGCGACACCCCTATCCTGAAATTGCCCGTAATGAGTTTGTTGAAAACGAACCGCTCGTCCTTGGTCATTTGTCCCACGCATCCGTAATGAATGCGCGCTGGCCGGCTTCATCCAGCTGCTCCAGGTTCTTCAGGCTGCGGATATAGTGGTCCAGGCTTTGGGACGATGTGTTCCCTTGTTCACCGTCAGGTATGAGCAATGCGAGCGTCTCCGCGAGGTCGCCCACAGTGGAATAGCTCTCCAGGAACAACCAATCGGGCAGTCCCGTGATCTCCATGCACCACTGTGAGAGCTGGCTCACCTTCACGCTGCGCCGCGGCCTTCGGCCACTGAATATGGCGATCACCCAGACCTTGTCCCTGTCCTCCGCCAGCTGGAAATAGCTTTTCAACGCATCAAGCTTGTCGTTGGTCTTGGTGCTTGTCCCCAGTACCCCCACCAGCTCCGCGAACCGCCTGAATCCGTATGTGCCCTGCTCAGTCATCATTTTCATTAGACTTTCCAAAAGGGGGACTTTCCAAAAGGGGGGCTTCTGGAAAGGGGGACTTTCCAAAAGTGGGGGCTTCAGCTTCTTCTTCTTCGCCGTACTCGGTCTTGACCTCGGCGGCGGCGATGCCTTTGTCGTTGAGGTAGCGACTGAGCACGGACTGGAAGCCATGTGTGACAAAGACTTTTTGTGCGCCGGTGGCGTTGATGGCGCTGAGCAGGCCGCCCCAGTCTGCGTGATCACTCAAGGCGAACCCTGCATCCGCATTGCGTCTGCGTACGTTGCCGCGCACCTGCATCCAGCCGCTGCACACGCCCACGGCATAGGGCGTGAACTTGCGCATCCAGGGACTACCATCGGCAGAGGGCGGCGCGATCACCACGGCACCTTTCAGCGCATCCTTGGGCGTATCCTGCCATACGCGTTCCACCTTCGGCAGGTCAAAGCCGTGCTGCAAGAGCGTTTCGTGTGTGTTCCAGACAGCGCCATGCACAAAGATCCGCACGCCGGTCTCTTTCACCGCATTCAGCACGCGCTGCGCCTTGCCCAGCGAATAGGCAATGAGTACCGATGTCTTCCCGTTCTCCGGTTGCCGTTGATCCAATTGCGCATCTCTTCATACACCGTTTCCTGTGGCTTCCACTTGTAGATGGGCAATCCAAACGTGCTTTCCGTAATGAACGTATCGCACCGCACGGGTTCAAACACGCCGCTGAGGCCATCGTCCGTGGTCTTGTAATCCCCGCTGAACACCCAGACCTCTCCGTCAGATTCCACACGCACCTGTGCTGAACCGATGATATGCCCCGCAGGATGAAAACTCACCTTCACGCCGTTGATGAAAATGCTTTCACCCCAACCGGCTCCCTGGTAACTGTTCTCTCCCAGCCTCAACCGCAGCAGCGGAACTGTATCCTTATGCGCGAGATAGTGTTTGCTTCCCCAACGCGCATGGTCGCTATGCGCGTGCGTGATCACGGCCCTGTCCACGGGCTTCCAGGGATCGATGTAGAAGCCTCCTTTGGGGCAGTAAATTCCTTTGTCAGTGAATGTCAGCAAGTGCAGGAATTGAGGAATTATGGAATTGCGAATTGGGGAATATGAAATTAGGCGTTTTAACCGGAAATTTTTGCCCTTGTTTTTACGTTGAATAGGGGTTACTCCATAACTTCATTTCCTAACCTGTTTTGACCTTGGGAAAACGTTTTCTTGTTGTTGTTGTTTTCATTGCTTTTGTAAACACCCTATTCGGACAGTCGGCCATTGCCGATCGCGCTTTTGCCTTATCCCGTGTCATCCAGAAATTCCATATCTCTCCCAAGCCAGTGGATGATTCACTCTCCGCCTACGTATTCAACGAGGTAATGGAAAAACTCGATCCCTACCAGATCTACTTCACAGATGTAAGCCTAAACCGGCTCTCCGCCTGGAAGTATAAACTGGACGATGAGATCCGCACTAAACAAACAGGTTTCCTCCAGGAGCTCTCCACCTTATACCAGAAAGAACTGCAGCAAGCCAACCAAACCGTCACTGCCTTCATTGCCAAACCCGTTTCATTCACGCAGGCAGAAATGCTGCAACCGGATGGATTGTCCAACCAGGAACGCACGGCTGCCAGGGTGAAACTCCGCCTCACCCAGGTGTTCAAATGGCGCATGCTGGAACAGTTCAGGGCTTACGCCGATGGGCAACCGATAACTGCGGACCTCGTGAAAACGAAGGAAGCCGATGTGAGGGCAAAGGTGGGCCGACAGTGGGAAGGGTTCTTCAAAGAACAATCGGCACCCGCCAATACCATTTCACCCACCATCGCTGACCTCTATCTCTCCGCCATCGCCTCCTGGCAGGACCCGCACACAGAGTTCATGCAGAACGATGAGAAAGAAGATTTTGAAGACGAGCTCAGCAGTGAAAGCAAGGTCTTCGGCATCAGCGTGGATACGGATGATGATGGTAATTATATCATCTCAGATATCCTGCCGGCAGTTCAGCCTTCGCCAGCGCACAGGTGCACGAGAAGGACAAGATCATCTCCATCCGTGGAAAAGACGGCAAGCTGCTGGTCACCAAGGATGCAGGGGAGAAGGAGATCGTCAATGCGATCGGGTCGGAGCAGGAAACCGTTGAGCTCACCCTGCAATCTGCCGACGGCCTCATCAAGACCGTGAAGCTGAACAAGTCCGTGGTGCGCAAGGAAGAGAACGTGGTACGTGGCTGGATACTGGAAGGAAAGAATCGTATCGGCTATATATCCCTTCCCACTTTTTACACGCGCTTGGTGGAAGGCGTGGCACCAGCTGTGCCGAAGACGTGGCTAGGGAAGTGGTTAAGCTGAAAAAAGAGAATATCCAGGGACTGATCCTGGACCTGCGTTATAACGGCGGCGGCAGCGTGGAAGAGGCCGCGAGCCTGCTGGGAATTTTTGTGGACATCGGCCCCTCGGAATGGTGCGCATGATGAAGGAGAAAGCAGAGATCATCAAGGATATCAATCGCGGGCAGATCTGGGACGGGCCGATGACGGTGATGATCAACGGCGCAAGTGCATCGGCATCAGAGCTGGTGGCGGCCACGCTGCAGGACTACCGCAAGGCCCTGATCGTGGGAAGCCCAAGTTTTGGAAAGGCCACTATGCAGGTGATCATTCCGGTTGACAGCACGCTGGACTTTGACAACCCTGCAACCTTCGAGAAGATCAAGGCGACCGATGACAAGTCGGACTACCTCAAGGTCACCATCGGCAAGATCTACCGCATCACTGGCAGCAGCGCACAAAAGGCGGGCGTAGTGCCGGATCTCTACCTGCCAGACCGGTTCGAGGTATTGGACGTTACGGAAAGAGGATACCCCACTGCGCTTGCACAGGATACCGTGATGCGCAAGCTCAACTATTCAGCAGCCCAACCCTGGATGAGTAGTGCCGCGCTCGAGTCATTCCGGCAAAACGTTGTTATGAAAGACAGCGCCATGCAGAACATTGCAAACTATATCAAAAAGGAGAAGGGCAGGTCGGCATCATCGCTCATCCCATTGGACCTTCCCGGTTTCAATGCCTGGGTGAAAGGAGTGGGGGACGATGGGGTGCCCGCGCGCGGCAAAACCACCTCGCCCTTTACCGTAAGGAATACGGCGATGGACGCTGCATATAATGCCATGGAGCAGTACCAGAAAGAGAATGATGAGCAGGTGATGAGAACGCTGGTACAGGACATCTATCTCAGGCAGACCTTTACACTCTTAACGCAAATACTATCATCAAAACAGTAAGCATTACCGATATGAAAAGTCTCACCATTCTCTTCATCGCCACTATTTTTCATTTTTCCCTTTACGCACAACAGGCTGTGGACCCGCTGGGAAAGATCACCGCGGAGATCACACAGATCAACAAGAAGTTCGTGGAGTACCAGAGTACCATGGCGCATAGCGACAATCCCAAGAAGACGGAACAGAAGCGGCAGGCATTGCTGAACCAGGTACAGGCCTCCCGCGCTGCCATCGCCAAGGTGCCGCCTTACCAGAATGATATGATGTTGCAGAACGGCATGACGGAGTACCTGAAGATCGTGGAGTACAGCATGAATGAGGACTATGCCCAGCTGGTGAACATGAAGGAGATCGCGGAGCAGAGCTATGACAAGATGGAGATGTACATGCAGATCAAGGACCAGGTAGCGGAGAAGATGGAGAAGGCCGGCGATGAGATGTCTAAAGTGCAGAAAGACTATTGCAAGAAATACAACATCACGCTGGTGGAAAGCCAGTCGGAACTGGAGAAGCAGATCGAAGTGATCAACCAGGTAAGCAAGTACTATGATAAAGTACAGCTGGTATTCCTGAAATGTTCTTTCATTGACGAGGACCTTGGCGAGGCCATCAAGAAGGAGAATGTGAACGAGACTGAGCAGCTGCGATCAGCCCTGCAGAAGACGGCAGAGGAAGGTATGCGCGTGCTGGATACCATGCAGGCTTTCAAGGGCGACAGGTCACTGATCAATGCATGTAAAAAGACCATGGGCTTTTTCCAGCAGCAGGCAACGCGCAGTGCCGACTTCACCGACCTCTTCACCCAGCAGGAGAATTTTAAGCGCATCAAACAGCAGTTCGAAGCTGACAAATCAAAGCAGAACGATAAGGACGCCATCAAGAAATACAATGACGCAGTTGACGCCATGAACAAGGCGGTGAACAACACCAACAAGACCGCGGACTATCTCAACAAGAACCGCCAGGAAGCTTATGACAACTGGAACAACGCCAACAAGCTGTTCCTTGATAAGCATGTACCGGTTGTGTGACCTGTGTTATTAGCTAATTGAGTAAAGCCGAGCAGGAAAAAATATCTCCGATTTATCGTCATTATCAAATATTTCATTCGTCATTCGGGTTTTATATCTTGGCTAACAAGAAGCATGACGTGTGGGGGATACCAATTGCCTAATATTTTGAGTTAAGAATGGCGCAATGTAAAGAGGGCAGGTCATTATCAATTCAATAAACAAGCGTACTGACCAAAAAAAGTACGATTACACTGCCATTAAGACCTGTGTTCGCAGCGAATAACTTGCTTTTGTCTGAGACGCATGCACCAATTCTATCTTGGCCAGGTAACTGGAGTGCTACAATTCTTTAGTTAGGGTTTCAAAGTATCACTTTTTTAAGAATACATACACCTCTCGAAAAAAACTGTTTTCTGTCTTGTTAAAATATGCGCGAGTGTAAAATTGAACTAACGACTTTTCAGTGAAAAAATCCAAAGAAGCGGGTTCGAACTTAACAGGATTCAAGTTCTTTAGATAGAAGTCCTGAAAATACTCTTGAGTGGTAAAGTTAAAACTTGGAGGAGTAAATTGATCAAGATTTTCACTGAGCCATTCCATATCAAGAAATGAAGGGAACAAGTCTGTAGTGCTGTCAGTTAAGCCAATATGTAGAAATAGAACAAGATTGCTGAAGTTAAGACTCCTTTGGCTGATCAAATCAAGAACACGAAATGAGGTTGAAATCCAGCTATCTCTTTGGATGTCTTGAAAAATAGCAAACTCGTCTATGTGTAAATCATTTCCCTTCCAAGCTTGGGGTGTTTTGGTCACTTGATTTAGCCAGTTTAAGAACTTCATTTCTATACATTTTCTAGTCAGGAATGACCCATCCATTATCTCTTAAAAATTTAGATTGTTTGTTTGTAATCTTATGCCCTTTATTATGTCTCCAAACTCCATTTCTGTAGAGTGATGACCCGTCGTCAAAATGAACTTCATCATGTGGAAGGTTCTCAGTTCCTCGCCCTTTATCAAATCTCTTTATGCCTTTTGGCGCATTTCCTTTCTGTACTATTTGATTTAACTGATTTATACTTTTTTCTGGAGAATTTACAGAAACCTGTTGCTCATCTTGATTTATTTTCTCATCAGAATTACTCTCTGCAAACTTAACCATATTCCCACTAGTCAAAACAGATGCTGAAGGAATTTTTAATGTGTTACCCTGAGTTGTAACAACTTTTGGCGACATCGAGTTTGTTGGATTGCCCCCTGTCGGTATAATTGATGTTCCAACCTGTCCTACAGTCACCGAGGAATTATGCAAGTCAATATCTGATTTTGAGTACCCAATGGTGCCATATGGTCCATCCTTTGGCCATTGTCCAAGAGTAAGGGTGTTCATCGAACCGTTTAGTACGCCGGCAAGTGATATCATCGTTTTGCGGCTATTTCGTCTACCGACAATGTTCTGCCTCCTCCCAGGTAAATTTTAGTTAATCCCCACCCAATTTGCATACTAGTATACATTTTGGTTGCTAGACTCACTTTCTTTACTCCGGTGATTATGATGTCTTCAAGGGTTTTATAAAATTTGAGTGAGTTATTGATGTTATCTGTCAGTATATTAAGGGAGATAGGATTAATCCCTGCTAGTCCCATAAAATCGATCAGTCCAATGGGATCATTGTATGCATAGTGATATGGGGAGTATGAGGAGAGTTCGTCGGACAGCGGATCAATTTGATGGAACCGGCCGATCTGGGATCATAGTATAATACTCCCCGAATTTCAGACCAAGAGGTTAGTTAATAATTTTTATTAATTTAAACCTTAAGTATGAAAAAAGCAAACTCGCAGAAAGTTCAGTCCTGCATTCAAAGCCAAGGTAGCGATTGAAGCTGTAAAGAACCAACAAACGCTGGCTGAACTGGCCAAGAAATTTGAAGTCAATGCGGTGATGATCTCCAAATGGAAAGCAGAGTTCTTAGCCAACATGGCTGCCGCATTCGAAAAGGCTGAGGACCTGCTGTTGAAAGCGTGGACTCCAACGAGCTGTATGCACAGATCGGCAATTGAAGGTCGAGAACGAGTTTTTAAAAAAAAAGTTGCAAGAAATTGGGGGATAGAGATTTAAGGATCGACCTGATAAGACCAGGTACGGCCAGGATCTCTATTCGAAAACAATGTGAACTGTTGTCGATCAACCGGAGCAGTGTCTATTACAAGCCGGTTCCCGAAAAGCCGGAGAATCTCAAGATGATGCGCATTATGGATAAGCATTTGACCAACCATTCCGACCGAGGGCGTGAACTCAATGGTTTTCCTGTTGAGGACCTGGGCTACCGGTGGGACCCAAGCGTATCAGGAGGCTTCTTCGGATCATGGGCAGAGAAACCATCTATCGACGTAAGAACCTCACCAAGGCAGGGTTAAAGGCATTCATCAAGCCTTACCTGTTGAAAGACATCGAGGTGACTCATGCAACCAGGTCTGGTGTACGGACATCACCTATATCCCGATGCGAAAAGGATTTATGTATATGACGGCCATCATCGACGTGTACAGCAGGAAGATCGTGGGCTGGGGTATCAGCAACTCGATGAGTGCCCGCTGGTGTAAGAACGTTTTGCAAGATGCGATAGAGAAGTATGGCAAGCCGGAAATCTTGAACAGCGATCAGGGCACGCAGTATACCAGTGCACTTTGGACGCAATACCTGGAACAGGAGGAAATCAAGATCTCGATGGATGGCAAGGGCCGTGCTTTGGATAATGTCTGGATCGAAAGATTTTGGAAATCACTCAAGCATGATCATATCTACCTCAACCCGGCTGATGATGGTTTTGAACTCTTTGAGGGAGTTCAAAACCACATCGCCTATTACCACGAGAAGATCCATCATACGACCAGGCAAAGTCCCAATGAAAGATATCTCGAATCCTTAAAAAACGCAGCCTGATGCACCAGTTATCGATACCAAATATTAACTTAACATCCTGACCTTTTGGTCTCGAAAATGGGGAGTATTATACATATCTTGATTCAACCTTTGGCGTTTTGTCATTTATATCTGGGCAAACAACAAATAATTTAGAAGTCAATAAAACATTATCTCAGATTGAATCTTTCCAAACAGCCTTAGTCACTTCAAAAGACATACAAAGGAGCATTAACTCACGGTTTGAATTATTGGATAGTTATTTAGAACCATACAAAAAAAGACTAGGTTCCATTAATAAACAGCTAGGAAAGGCAAGAGTTGCTTTTGGAGACTATAGCAATAAAATCCGTGAAGTGAAAGAGTCATTCAGAAGCCCATTGGCTTTTCAACAAAAAGCGCTCGAATTACTGCAAACGAATAACCAGTTTAAGAGCTTTGTTCAGAGAAATTCATTTCTCTCTGATCTTTTCCCAGGTCGTTCAGTTCCTGTGAATAGCGATCAAAGTATTGGAATGATGTCGCGCGTTGGCATAAACAACAAAATTGCAGACCAATTCAGTATAACGCCAGAGAATGCATCAGCAATATCTCAAAAGTTTAGTTCCGTAGCCCAACGTAAAAATTCTACTTTGGATGTTCCGGTAATGAAGTCAAATGTGGTTAGCACTCTTGATGCTGATGTTAAGCGTCATGAGTTTGGAATTTCTATTCAAACTACTCGCTCTTCTTCTGTAATTCCGTCTTTCGCGGACCTTGCTCTTTTCGGAGGTTGGAATGTAAATAAGAAGATCACGATTGGAGTTGGAGTGAGCTATAAAATTGGTTTAGGAACTGGTATCAATAATATTCGCCTGTCTCATCAAGGAGTAGGATTGCGATCATATGCAGACTTGAAATGGAAAAGATCAGTTTTCCTTAGTGGCGGTTTTGAAATGAATTATCTAAAGCCATTTGACGAGTTGGCCACATTAAAATCATTTCATAACTGGACCTCCTCAGGACTGATTGGTCTTACAAAGAAGATCGATTTTCACACGGGTATTATAAAAGGAATGCGAATTCAATTGTTTTGGATTTCCTGGCAAGCAGTAAGCCTGCACAAGCGCAACCTGTATTGTTTAGGATAGGGTATCAATTTTAATTGAACATCGGACATCATATTTATGGGTAAATATCTTATTACTAGCCTCGTATGTCTCTTAGGGATTTTTGATTCTTATTCTCAAGTAACCCCACAAAATGGTAGTGCATCATTTTCGCTGCCTGTATTCAACTGGCAAGACCATAAAAGCAGGTTAAAAGCATTTGTTGCACTTTCCTATCAGTCTGGAAATGGACTAAAAGTAAACGAAATGGCCTCAAGTGCTGGACAAGGTTGGACATTGCTTCAAGGCGGGGTAATCTCCAGAATTCAGGTTGGGTTGCCGGACGATCAGAAGGCATTTGTTTTCCACTAATCCTGAGTCAATAAAAGACTTCAGAAAGTACCCCAACGGCCGCCTTTGGGCCTCGCAGAACCTGAAATACCATCCTCAGGTCACAAGATATCCTCTATTTACAGGTCAGAATGAGAAGTATGCGAATTTTAACGCCATAAGTGAAGACAAGCAACTTGACTATTTCGCATTTCAGTTCAATGGAAAGTCAGGAATGTTTGTGATTGACCCTTCAAATAATGAGGCTTTTACACTGGAGTACTCAAGACTAAAAATAACATTTCAGCACGATCAAAATCTTGTTTCTCAAGGAATAAGAACAACCATTACATCATTCACTATTCAAGATGAAGACGGTCTTATCTATAGATTTTCAAACAAATCACTCACAAAAGTACTAAAGCAGAAGTATACTGATAGGAATTTAGTTTCTATGCGCGACCAGCCAAGGTTCAAAAATGCAAATGTATACTTCCAGTCTTTTTTCGATGTTGGCCCTAGTTCTGCCCCTTGGAGCAATAGCCAGATGGCTAATCCTTTTGTGGTTAATAACTGGCATTTAACAGAGATTCAAGATCCTCTTACTGGCCGCAAGGTGATGTTCAACTACACTTTGCAGAATCTCAACTCCTTGGCAGGTTATCAGGTTAATAATTTCAAAGGAGATAAGGATTACGTGGTAGTGACTCAGAACAGATCTGTGACAGTAAACCAGATCATATCCGGAATTGTTTTTCCTGACGGTCACTCAGTGAATTTTAACTATGGGGATAATCGAATTGATCTTCCCGGAGACAATGTTTTGTCATCGATAGATGTATTGTACAATGGGCGATATCTTTCCAGGCACGCCTTAAGACAGTCATACATGTCACACAATAGGTACGCATCTTCAAGGTATCTGAGTTCCGCAGTTGCATTCAATGGTATGGCTCGACGTGTTGCACGATTGTGTCTTCGATCAGTAACCAAGTACGGACCTGATTTAAAGGAAGACGAGTCACCGTACCAATTTGATTATTACTTGGCAGTTCTGGCGATGATGTTGTCCCAGGGCCTTTTACGCTCTGTGCTGACAATTGGGGTTACTATAATGGCAATAATAGCAGGGGATTTTCAAATGAAACTATTCCACTGGGCAATGGGCAGCTAACATATTCTTTCAATCAATATGTAGGGCTCACTTTTCAAAGAGCAGGCGTATCTGGATCCGTACTGGTTCCCAAATCAAACTATGCTCGCAACGGTCTTCTAAGGCAAGTTGTTTATCCTACAGGAGGGACGCTTACTTATGAGTATGAACAAAACAGGGCAAATCTCAGTGGTGAAAAAGAAGTTGGCGGTGTTAGAGTGTCCAGAATCAGTACAACTGACGGGGGAGGTTCGAATGACTGCAGCAACCCGATCAATACAAGCTATAAATATGTAATGGCTGACAATGTGAGTTCGTCAATGTGGGGTATCGAGATGCCAGTCCACATTACCGGTTCTTCTTCGAATTATAAGCCGGAAACACGTATTTACAAATGGACGCTTAATGGACCAATATTCGGCCAGTGTGATTTCAAGTTTAAATTTCCAGGTCTATTGAACGTTGATCAAGGTATATCGACAAGCGATGTTGCGAAATTCCTGAACGTTCTAAGCTATGCCTCCGGTGTTTACGGAATTATTTCCAATATTTCTACATTGGTAAAAATAGTTACGGTTGGTGGATCTGCTACCGGCTTAGTGATTGACGCAATTATAGGTGTTATTTCTCTTGGCGTTTCGTGCATTGTAACACCTAATAGGAATTACAGTAATGCTGTGTATACTAATGGCGACTTGAACCAGGTCGCACCTTTACCAGGCCTGTTTAGGCGCGTTGAGATAGTGAAAGGTTCCGGGACTATGGGTAAAGTTGTGCAGGAGTTTTCTGACAATTCAATTATTGGTGGATATCTTGATATAGGCCTAAATGAGAATTTCACGCAGAAACAGAGGTATACCCCATGGGCATTTGGTCTTCCTACAAAAACTATAGTTTACGATGCAGCGGGTAAAACTGTCAGTGAAACAATTAATGAATACAATGTCAATACTACGCTTAGGGGTTGCGCTGGGGTAAAGTGCTCTCTTAAACCTATGTCAAGTAACTCTAGGCTACTTTGGAGCAGATCACAAAGGGTTGACAGGTGGACATCTGAAGGACTTGCTAACGACCCCCAGGTATATCTGGAGCAGTCTAACAGCGATTTGATTATCGAGTATTATGGTTATCGGCAGGGACGGTCAGTATTAACAAAGACTACTCAAAGGACATTCAGACCTGATGGAATAAATTCTATCACCGAGCAAACTACCTATAGTTACGATTATGACACATACGATCTTACAAGTGTTGAATCAGTGAAGAGCAATGGTGATATTATGCGTAAAACCATCAGATACAATACCGAATTCCCTTCCGGGGTACTCCAAACCATGACATATAACAATATTCTATCAATTCCTGTTGCAGTAAGAACTTGGGGAATTGCAAACGGTCAGACGGTCACATATGATGAAACTGTAAATGAGTTCATTAGTACAATTGGAGGCGACATAAAACCCTGGCGAGTGTTAAAGCAGCGTTTTAATCAACCATCAACCAGCATTGCTGAATATCAGGGTCCAGGGAGTTCTATTTCTCAATACAAGATTACAAGCGAATACATATATGATGGTGCTGCGAATTTAGTTGGGGTTCGAGATGAAGGGGGCAGGACGGTAACAAACGTTTATGACAATGATGGAAAGTTCGTAACAGCCTCTGTTGTCAATGCGTTGCCATCCGATAATTCACTTTATACGAGTTTTGAAACCAGTGAACTCGGAGGATGGACTCTGACAGGAACCGCAATTTATGAAACGTCGATAACCCGAAGTCTGGATTCAGGCTTTTTACCTTATCAAGCAGCAATGCCAACAGTTTGACATCACAGAACCTGAACACTGCAAAATCATATGTTGTTTCGTTTTGGGCGAATCGTAACGGAGTGGTAGTTAGTGGTGGGACATTAACAAAATCTGGCCCAACATTCAATAGTTTGACATACTACGAGTATAATATTTCCGCAGGCGCAAGCTCCACTACAATCAGTAAACCCAGTGCAGGCGTTCCTGCTCTCATTGATGAGCTAAGGTTGTATCCAGCCACGTCGCGAATGCGTACTGTATCTTATGATCCCGTTATTGGGAAAGTCACTGATTGTGATGAGAATAGTCGTAGTACATATTATGAGTATGATAATTTAGGCAGAATGAGTTTGGTTAGAGATGAAGCAAGAAATATAATCAAGGCTTATGATTATAATACCGTAAATCCAATTTATCTGACTGGCTGTCCGAAAACCTATTTTAATAAGGCTATTTCAGAGGGATAATGAAAAACAATTGTGGTTCAGGCTTTCTTGCAACAGAAGTTGTTTTTTCCGTTCCTGCTAACAAGTACAGTTCTACAATAAGTCAGGAAGATGCAGACATGAAGGCGGAAGCAGAGCTTCTTAGAGATGGACAGGCGTTTGCAAACGCTAATGGTGTTTGTCAGCCTATATATTACAATACGTTGCAATCCTCTCAATTTACGACGCAAAATTGTAATCCAGGATTTGTAGGCGGAACTGTAACATATTTTGTTCCACCTGGTCGGTATTCGTCATTAATTAGCCAGGCTGATGCAAATGACCAAGCAATTGAAGAAATTGATGATAATGGTCAGGCATTTGCAAATGGTGATGGTGCAGTTTGCATCTACAGTACTGCGCCTTTATGGGAGTGGCTTGAAGTTAATGCAGATAGCACTTACTGCCAAAGCGTAAATGGTCAGCTTCCACCGAACTTGTTCATATTAGAGACAGACATAAATCCCAATAGTGCAACCTTTAATCAGAAGCGCTGGAGTAATGTTGGTCCTAATGATGCTTGTCCTTCAAATCGCTATTATAATGTGGCAAGAAGTCAGGTGTTTACTAGAAATAATTGCCCCAATGGGACATCAGGCGGGACATGGACATATTCTGTTAGGCCGGGCAAGTATTTTTCCACCATCAGTCAGGCCGATGCCGACCAGCAGGCGATTAATGAAGTAAATTCCAATGGTCAGGCTGCAGCAAACCAGAATGCAACTTGCATTACCCTTTTCAATCTGACGTCAAACAATATAAGAAGCTTTCAGTATAGCATTCGTTTCACAAATAATGCGACAGGTATTCAGTACAGCTTTACTGCGATGGCGAACAATACAAATTTCGCTCTTGGGCAGGTTCCCTCCGGCACATACACGGTATATATCTGTCCAATAAACAATTATGCAAATAATAACAACTACCAGATTGGAACCACTTTTGTTACTGGCGTTGTTTGTACTTGGTTTTACAATGTAAACGTATCAGGTTCGCTGCAGGTAAGAATATATTAAAGCAACAATATGAAGAACATATTATTCATTGTCGCGTTTGTGATTTCGCAAAGTGCATTTGCCCAAGGTATCTATAGCAAAACATTTAAAGATGACGAAGGAGTTGACATTGGCATTAACAGATACACCGGAAAAAAATTGTTGATCATTCTTGCTAATCAGACAAACCCTGATCTGGCTAGATTGGTAAAACTGAATCAATTATATTCTTCTTACAAAAAGCAGGTTGAATTCCTTTTAGTGGCGACTACTGACTTTAGTCCCAGTTCAGACAATTACTTTACAAAGCGGAGGATAGATAGTCTTGGTATTCAGTACAGGGTGATCACCAGCATTAGAAAATCAATGAAGGGTTCCCCGGGACAATCTGAAATATTTAGATTGTTGACTGATCAACGGGAGAACGGTAAGTTTGATGAAGATATAAGTGTTCCTTGGCAGATGTTTGCTATTACAGAGAATGGCAGGTTATATGCTGTAATGAAGGGTAGTGATGATATCGAATCAGGACGCCTTGTAGAAATACTCAATGCAAAAACGAACTGAAAAACACCACCCGTATGCTTAGCACATACTTTATTGGTTTCCGAAAGAGCTTTTTATTTATATACTTCATTGTAATTAGCTTATCCGGCTTAGCACAAAATACAACACCCTGGAGAATCATTTGGTAGGTCCAGTATCTGGAAAGTACAGTTATAGTTCTTCGGAGACGCCAGATCAGCTCGTTGAATTATCACCTGCTTTTCTGGCAGGAAATGCGCTTACGTACCAGTGGGAGTCCAGTTCATTTCCTTTGTCTGGATTTACAAGTATTTCCGGAGCAACACAGGCTACCTACTCCTTTTCCAGTCCAGTTGGACAAACCATGTATTTCCGTCGAAGGACTACCGCTAATGGAAGTGTATCTGTGTATTCAAATACAGTTAAATTATGCTTGGTTTTGAGCGGATGGGAAGAGAAAAACTATATAAAGGAGATATCTGTTCTATCTAATCAGGTAATAGCAAGGAGTACGTTGGATGGTTTGTCAATTGGACAAAAACTAGAGCGAACGACCTATTTGGATGGAATAGCCAGACCCGTTCAAACGGTGGCAAGGGAAGAGGCATCAGTTGGCGCTGGTTTATGGGGAGACATTGTTGCTTTTTCTGAGTTTGATGAGCTTGGTCGGCAAGTCAAGGGATATTTGCCATATACCAGTACTGCATCTGCTGGCAGATCAAAGGCTAATCCTAGTCAAGCACAGTCTCAATACTACTCTACAGTCTTTAATGAATCTTTCGCTTATTCATTACATACTTATGAAGCTAACGCATTATCAAGAGTTTCTGGCATTCGCAAGCCTGGTACAGCTTGGTCTGCTAATTCCGGGCAGCAGTTTTCATATACGACAAATGACTACGCCGAAAATGTAAGGATTTTCAGAATAGGCTATGTTCAAGGCAACTCACCTACGTCGCCTGACGCATATCCGACGAACAGTCTCTATAAGAATGTTTCATTTGATGAGAACGGAAAACAGGTGATCAGGTATACTACCATAGAGGGCCTGTTGATTCTTGAGAAAGTGCAAATTGATGATTTTCCTTCGGCTGGGCATAGTGGATGGCTTTGTACATACTACGTTTATGATGATTTTGGACAACTGCGATGCCAGATTCAGCCAGAAGGGGTGAAGTTCCTTGATCAAAATGGCTGGAACTTTGGAGCTCTTAATGGTTCAGCTGTACTTGCTGAACAGTGCTTTCAGTATTCATATGATGAGAAAGGAAGGGTTATCTGGAAGAAGATGCCAGGGGCAGATCCGTTGAGAATGATCTATGATAGGCGTGACAGGTTGGTGTTTAGTCAAGATGGAAACCAGGCAGTTCTCCCGATTCCGCAATGGACATTTCAAGGTTATGATGAGTTGGATCGTCCATAGTGAGCACGTTGTACAGCTCCGGCAAATCAGTGAGTCAACTTCAGTTTGATATTGATAATGCGGCCGTTCTATCTACTTTGTCGGTACAGGTCAATGGCGTTGGTACGGCAAGTATCACATCAAACTTTAGTCCCTTATCGAGCACCAGCATCAATTCCTCGGCCGAGAACAGTTTGCTTAAGATATCATTCTACGATAGTTATCAATTTCCTGGTATTAAGACCTTTAATACCACATACACCAATACAACAGCTTATACTTCTGGAACAGATCCGAATGTGATGCCAATAATCACGTCGTTACGTACCACTAGCTTTGCCACAGGTTCGATTGTTAGGGTGTTAGGAGCCAATCAGTTCTTGACATCTTCTGTTTACTACGATGAGCGGGGTTTAAGTGTTCAGTCGTTAGATGACAATATAAAGGGTGGTACTGATATCACTACTAACCAATATCATTTTGATGGCAGGATACTTAGTGTGAGTCAGACACATACACTCCCGGGAACAAGCTATGCGGCATTTAATACACTCACCAAGAATAATTTCGATCGAATTGGGAGACTTGCATCGGTGGAGAAGAAGTTTGGCACTAATGCTTTAAAGCTAATTGGTTCTTATGAATACGATGATCTTGGCAGGTTAAAGACAAAAACACTTGATCCAACATATACCGCCGGTGGCAATTCGAGACTGGAAGCCCTTAGCTTCTCATACAATATTCATGGTCAAATAACTGGGATCAATCAGGATTATGCACGCAAGACACCTGGTTTATATTCAAAATGGGGGAATTTTTTTGGCCTTTTCATTGGATATGCCAACCAAGAGGGCGTGTTTTCAAAAGCTGAGTTGAATGGACAGATCACCGGTGTACTTTGGACTACACAAGGTGAGGATATCCAGCGAAAATATGATTTTCTGTACGATAATGCGAGACGGCTGAAGAATGCCACTTTCGTTCAGAAACCCAAAACAACTGACAGTTGGTCGTCTGGCAAGTTGGATTTTAGTGTAACTGGGAATTCCGGATCGATAAGTTATGACTTAAATGGCAACATCCTTTCTATGAGGCACAATGGTGTTGCACCTGGAACTTCAACTCCAATTGTGGTAGATGATCTGGTGTATACATACCAACAGTTCAGTAATAGGCTCTTAAAGGTGGTTGACCAAATGCCGGTAAGTGCTCAGAATGGGCAGAATGGCGATTTCAAGGATGGGCTAATGGTTCCGGTAATGATTATGTTTTTGACGCTAATGGGAATTTGGTTGTTGACCTCAATAAGGGTGTTGAGAATCTTCAGGGAGTGGAGCGGGTCATAGAGGAATACGTTACAATTTTTTAGACAAGCCCGAGGAGATACGAATTACTGGCAAGGGGATAATACGTATTGTGTACAGTGCAGATGGCGAGAAATTGCAGCGGATCTTCACGCCTGAGTCTGGCTCAGCGGTGACTACCACTTATGTGAATCAGTTCGTGTATCAATCAATTGGCGGAGGCGCGGACCAGTTGAATTACATGTTGTTTGAGGAAGGCCGCATCCGCGTCATACAACCACAGGCTCTGAACAACGGGAATGACACGTATGTTCTATCCGGTAATCTAAGCCTTCCTGATGGCAAACAGGGGGTGTATGATTATTTCATAACGGATCACCAGCAGAACGTTCGGATGATCCTGACAGAGGAGGTTCAGAGTGCCAGTAACCTGGCTACCATGGAGACAGCCCGTGCCGCTCAGGAGGAGCCGATATTCGGCAAGGCGGGTGCAGGCAATGAGTTGGCAGCTACGCGTTTTGCCACGCCATCGGGTTGGCAAAATGCGAGTGTTGGAGCACAGGTTAGCCGGGTGGGCTCCCTAAGTGGTCAGATGATGGGGCCCAACACGCTGCAGAAGGTTATGGCAGGTGATAAGATGAGCGCCACGGTGCAGTATTATTTTCAGGGCAGCCCGGGCAATTCCACTCCCCTCACCACAGTCTTGCTCAACACGCTGGGGCAGTTGCTGACCAGCGGCACGCAGGTAAACGGCCTGGTGAAGGGTAACGCCAGTGCGGTGACCAGCCAGTTGAGTGGGAATAGCGGCTTTATCACGTCCGTGAATCCGGGCCAAAACCCTGGCACAACCCCTCAGGCCTACCTGACCATGCTGTTCTTTGACGAACGATTTGAGCCCATCGCGGAGAGCGAGGGCGGTGTGTTCCGCCAGCAGGTGGCCGCAAGCGTTGGCAGCAATGGATCCCCCCTCGCACTGGGTACCGTCATCGCACCACGCAATGGGTATGTGCTGGTCTATGTGTCCAACAGCAGCGAGCAGTTTGTTTATTTCGATAACCTGCAGGTGGGCAAGACCAATGGCAACATCCTGGAGGAAAACCATTATTATAGTTTCGGGCTGCGCATAGCCGCCATCAGCAGCAAAAGGTTCACCGATGCCAATCAGGGAGAAGCAAAGAACGGATTCCAGTACCAGGGAGCATTCGCAGAACTGGACGATGACCTGGGCTGGCAGGATTTTGCACTCAGAAGCTATGACGCCCAGATCGGCCGTTTTGCACAATATGATCCCTTCAGCCAGTTTGCTTCAGCCTACGCAGGGATGGGGAATGACCCCATTAATCTCATCGATCCGAGCGGGGGGATTAGCGTGCTTCCCTGCCCAGGGACATCCATGTTCTTTGCTAATTTGGGAAATACAATCGCAGATGTGGCGTCAAGGATTAGCAGATTTTCTACAGCAGGAATTATCATAAGCAGGGCAATTCAGACCGCAAATAAAGTGAATGAGAACAATACACAATTCAAGGTTCTCAACAATGCATTAGCAAAAAATTTGACCTTTGGAGTAGGGATTACCAGTGAGGAGTCTAAGTATGATTTGTTATCAGTGGAAATTGAGCCTAATAACTGGACAGACTTTAAGAAGGAAGATTTAAAGAGATATTACAAATTATTTCATAATGGCAGAGACGGTACCGAACAAGAGCTTGGTGATGCTTTTATGGACATCTATGAAGACTATGTTCATAATGAAATGAATTTGGAAATGCGAATAGAGAGAAATTTTAGAAAGTACACTGGTGGTAATCGAAATACGGTTCCGGATTTTGTGGGTGATGTAATGTATTATAAGACACCGCCTGTAAGAATACGGGGGTCGGAATGGGTTGAAGTAAAGCAGAAAAGTGGAGGATTATATTTGTCTTCTGATAATGGCCAAATTCGAGGGCACATTGACAATCTAAGACTTAATAACAATTCTTTGTATCTAAAATACAAACATATCAACTACCGTTCCAAACTGTGGGTCGTCACTACTGCTGATGTTAAATTTTCTCCAGGAATTTCTAAGTATGCAGCAGATAAAAGCATTATATATGAACATGTCGTATCTGAATATAAAGTTGTTAATGGTAAATGGTATTTTCGGTTTGAAAAAACTATCAGTAAGTCGCGTTAGATTTATAATTTACCTCCTTTTAATGTTTAATCTAAAAAGCAATTTGATGGCAAATGATTCAACTTGCAGAGTGTTGTCTACTCGTGAATGTCTGGCCTATATTGAAGCGAATGGTCTTTCAGTATACGACGATAACCCTTCATTGTCAATTAACAGTCAGGCCGGGTTGCTTTATACTCTAAGTAACGGAGAGATTGTACTGATTCCCTCGAATATTGATCTTGAATACCCTGGAATTATTTTCAAGGATAGAAAGACTTTTGAGTTTTTTCGCCTTACAGATTATTTTCCGATAGGAAAACCATATGAAAGGTGGTTGGAAACAAATCTGTCAGTAGTCGAAAACTATAAAAAGAACTTGAACTTGTTTAAAAAAACATTAAGCAAGTATCTACATTCAGATTTTTCGTTCGACGAACTTGGAAATTTTGAAGATATATTTGTTCGCATGCAGGGAAGATATTGGCAAGACTTAAAAATTGCAAGTCCTGAACGAGAAGAACTTTTCTATTCCTACAGTTTACTATTTGTAGATTTTCTGAATAGCCATTTAGGCTATGATGTCATTTGGGAAAAGACATACGAGAATTATAATCCTATTAAGAATATAATTCTCGTTAAAGGAGAGTATAGTGTTAATATTTTTTCGAGACTTCAAAGGTATTTTGAAAGTTCAAGTCCGAATGCTTTTGAAGACTTTCTGATCAGTATTAGAATTTCAAACTTTAATAAGTAAAATGTGAGACAACATGATGAGATAATACTGTATTAGCCCCTAAATGACTGGACTAAAATTGTTAATCAATTTAGTCACAGTAAATTTAGGAACAATGGCAAAACAAAGAAGACAATTTACGCCTGAGGAACGCTACAGCATCCTTCAGGAGGCGGAGCGCCAGGGTCACATGGAGACCTGCCGCAAGTACAATCTGGCATCATCGGTATTGGCCTATTGGAAAAAAAAGTATCTGGCCAAGGGTAAGGAGGGACTGAAGCCCTCCCACAGGAAGGTAGACCCTGAGGTACGCAAGCTGGAGGAGGAGAATGAACGGCTGAAGCGCATCATTGCTAAGCAAGCTATTGAACTGGAGTTCAAAACCGAGCTCCTAAAAAACGGAGAAGCCCACTTCCAGAAAACAAGAAGATGATCAGCCGCTATAAGCCAAAAGCTTCTCTGCGGGATCTCTGTAAGTGGGCTGATGTTCCGGTTAGCAGTTTTTACTATAAGGATCACCCGGGCCCGCGTGGCATGAAGCCCAGCACCCATACCCGTTGCGGTGACGTCCTGGTGAGCAATGACGTTGTACTGGACCAGATCCGCAGCATCCTGAGCAGAGACTACTGCGTGTATGGCTATACGGCTATGGCAAAAGAGCTCAAAGGCCATCACTTCACGATCAACAAGAAAAAGGTATACCGTCTTATGAAGGAAAGCCATCTGCTTAGTGGCCGGCGCATCCAAACGCAAGGCAAACGTAAATGGGTAAAATACCGGAAAATAAAGGCTGTCAAGCCAATGGAGCACCTGTGCCTGGACATCAAATATGTATGGGTGGAGGGGGATCGCCGTCACTACAACCAATTGGCTGTTATGGATGTGTTCAGCAGAAGGATCATCTGCTGGATATTCCAGGCTAGCATACGCAAGCACGATGTGGTACTCCTCATGCGGGAACTGGATCTCCGCTTTGGGCTGAAGAGTGTCATCATCAGGAATGACAATGGCTCTCAGTTCCTGGCCCACAACGTACGCCAGGCTTTACAAGAGATGGAAGTCTGCCAGGAGTTCACGCATGTAGCCACCCCCGAAGAGAACGCCTATATCGAAGCTTTCCATTCCATAGAGCAGCGTGAACTGATGGATCGTTTTTCTTTCCTTAACTTTTATGACGCCAAACAACACATTGAAAAGTACATGTACTGGTACAACCATATCCGCAGACACGGTGCACTCGGCTGGAAAACGCCCATGGAAAAATGGGAGCAGGGCTGTTGGTGGATGACGGTTAGGCCACACACAGCGCCGTCTGCGGACGACTTGTCAAGGCCGGACATGGACTATGCCTTGTGGGCGGCGTCCGCTTCGTATAGCCTTGACAAGGCGGACGAGACGGGCTATCTTTGCCTGAACGGCAACCAGAAACACCAACGACCAGGAGCAAACTATTTAGAAGAAAGTGTCCAGTTTATTGGGGGTTAAGACAGTCACACGAATGAAGGTTAAGAATGATTTAATTTATTTTATGGCAAAAAGTATATTACTGATCTTAATAAGCTCTCTATTCTCATGTAGTGCTGAAGAAGTCTTTCGTCTTTATGCTTCCTCAGATGTGACAGATAAGTTAGTTAAAAGGCTTGAATCCCAGGAAAATCTGGTTTTTCCTTATAAGATTAGCAAAAGCTCCTTTTATGAACTAGATACAGAAAATGGAAAAGAAACGCTTGAGAATGTTACTTCTTTTTGGGTAGATCATAAATTTTCTAAAGACTCTTCCGGAGGTTTAAGATTGGAGACTTCGTTCCGAAGGATAGAGATTACAGAAAGCAGAAATGGAGAAAAGCAAAGTGTTTTAGTGACTCCTGAAATGGAAGTTACTGATTCAGAGTCACAACTATGGCATTACCTTTTGCAAACCAGACCCTACGTAATTTGGGACATTCAAGGCAGGATTCTTGGCTCTGGAGGCATTGATAATTTTGCTGATTCAATGTTTAGCAAGGTACAAGCGGATATCTCCACCAAACTTATTTTACGGAAAAAATGGGACGAAGCAATCAAGGAAATGCGGCAATCCCTTTCAGTAAACCTTCTTCCTCGTTTTGTTTCAGACACCGCGCTAAAAAAGGGAAGTTCGTGGACCCAAAGTCAACAGGAGAAGGTGATGAATATTCCTCTAAGTGTTTTTACTTCCTATACCCTTGATTCTTGGAATGATAGGTATGCATCTGTTTCTTCATTTGCGGATTTTGCCGTGGATAATGCCATTTCCGATGAATTTCCCGGATCCAGGGTGGAAATGAAGGGTGAACAAACGGCAGAATATCGGTTGGGAGTGTCTTACGGACTTGTGGAAAGTTCAAAGATCAAAACGAGGGCCAAGGGGACCATTCAACTCATGGGAAGAACTATTCCGTTCCAGTTGAAAAATGATGCCACCGTAACATCTGAATGATCTAGAAGCTGTGTTTACTTAAGCCTACCAATGGCCCCAGTTACCAAGGACTGATGGCTAATACACCCTGCTCGCCACCCCATTTAACCGCTTGATCAGATACACCCGCTTATTCTCGTAATAGTCCGGTATGGTGGAACCTTTGGTCCACTGGATGGGTTTGAAATCTGATTCAGTGAGCAGGTTGAAGCTCTTATCGTCAAGATGCTGGAGTAAGGCGCGGTCATATTTCAGCAGCAGGTTCACGAATTTCCAGGTGATCTCATAGCCCTTGAAGGCCAGGTCAGAAGGCTTGCTGTAGGTCCGCTTTTTATAGTTCTCTTCAAAATTGCTGCCCACCACATTGTCGGGCGCAGTGAAGAATGATGTGGAATAGATAATGGGCAGGGTCTTGTATTCAGAACGATAGAGTTCCTTGATCCCTTCCCAGGTGGGCATGCCCACAACGGTAACGCGGGCGTTGCGGGAAACAATGGCGGCAGAGGCTGCAAGATTGCGACCAAAGTTCTCATCCAGGCTGCCGGTGAGGATCACATTCTCGCGGGCGGTATCCATTTTCGCGAGCAGGTCCTCGGGCGTCATCACATCGTTCAAAATAACCGTCTCCATCTTCATCACGGGGCCATTGGCGGAGTTGTTCAGGCTGCTGAATACCTCGGCCACCCTGTCGTCATTCGCATTTTTCCTGCGCACATAGATGATCTTGCTGGTGCCGAGATTGCGGAGCACATAGTTATATGTGGCTTGCAAGTGTGTGTTCAGCTTGGCGTTCACGATCACCACATTGGGGTTGTTCCGCACGCCGCCATCATTGGGATAGGTGGCGCTGATGAAGGGGATATTGCGTTGCAGCGCGAGATTGGCGATCTGCAGGTAGTCGGTTCCCGATGCCGGCGCAATGATCAGGTCAATGGAGTCCATCAGCTTTGAAGAGGCCATGGCGCTGATGCTTTTTCCGGCGCTCTTGTAGTCGATCACATGAACCCGCAGGTCCTTGCCCTCGTGGTTGAGGGAGTCCAGCGCATATTCCGCACCGATATAGAATTCCAGCCCGGGGATGCTCTGCTTGGGAAAGCCCTTGCCATACTTGTACATGTCCGTAGTGGCATCAAAGGCCGAGTCCAGGTACAGGGGCAGGAACAGCGCCACCTGGTGTTGTTTCGTTTGTGCCTTCCCGTTAGCTAGGGAGAAGCACGCGGCGAGCGTGATAAAAAATGTCCTGATCGTCATCATAGTTCTTTTATTCCCATTCTATGGTTGCAGGCGGCTTGGAGCTGATGTCATACACCACCCTGTTGATACCCCTGACCTTGTTGATGATCTCGTTGGAGACATGCGCCAGGAAATCATAGGGGAGGTGCGCCCAGTCGGCCGTCATTCCATCCACCGACGTCACCGCCCTTAGTGCGAGCGTATATTCATAGGTACGCTCATCGCCCATTACACCTACACTCTTCACGGGCAGGAGGATGGCGCCGGCCTGCCAGACTTTATCATACAAACCTGCGGCCTTCATCTCGCTGATATAGATATGGTCTGCTTCCTGCAGCAGCGTCACTTTTTCTTCTGTCACTTCGCCCAGTATCCTGATGGCCAGGCCAGGACCGGGGAAGGGATGCCTGAACAGCTGCTCATGGGGGATGCCTAACTCAACACCCACCCTTCTCACCTCATCCTTGAATAAGTATCGAAGGGGTTCAACCAGTCCGAGTTTCATGGTCTCGGGCAGTCCGCCCACGTTATGGTGGCTCTTGATGGTCACCGAGGGGCCGTGCACCGATACACTTTCGATCACATCAGGATAGATGGTTCCCTGTCCCAGCATCTCTATACCCTGCAACTGGTGTGCCTCTTTATCAAAAACTTCTATGAAAGTGGAGCCGATGATCTTCCTTTTCTCTTCGGGGTTCACCTTGCCGGCCAGCTTGGTATAGAAATGCTCACGGGCATCCACGCCTTTTACGTTGAGGCCTATCTTGTTATAGGTATCCAGCACCTGGCGGAACTCATCCTTACGCAGCACGCCATTGTCTACGAAGATGCCGAAGAGGTTGTTGCCGATGGCCCTGCTGATCAGGGTGGCCGCTACGGTGGAGTCCACGCCGCCGCTGAGGGCCATGATCACTTTCTTGTTGCCGATCTGTTCTTTCAGCGCGTTCACGGTATCGGTGATGAAGTGCGCCGGCGTCCAGTCCTGTTTGCAGCCGCAGATCTCCACGAGGAAATTACGGAGCAGTTGCTTTCCTTTTTCGGAATGGTACACTTCCGGGTGGAACTGCAGTCCGTACAAGGGGTTCTCGTGGCTTTTATCCCGAAAGGCTGCTACCGGGATGGAGTTGGTGGTAGCGAGTATCTCAAAGCCCGCTGGTGTTTCCAGGATGGAATCCCCATGGCTCATCCAGACCTGGCTTTGTCCGCTGATGCCGTTGAACAGCACATCGGAAGCTTCGTTCACGGAAAGTATCGCCCTGCCGTATTCCCTTTTCTCTGATTTCTCCACCCTGCCGCCAAATTGCTTGGCCGTCAGCTGTGCGCCATAGCAGATGCCGAGGACCGGCCTGCCGGCCACCATGGATTTTACATCGACGGTGGGGGCGTTGGCGTCATTCACGGAGAAGGGTGATCCGGAAAGGATGATACCCTTGAGGTCCGCGGTGAGCTCAAACGGCTTGTGGTAGGGGATGATCTCGCAGTATACATTGGCCTCGCGGACCGCGCGGGCAATGAGTTGCGTGTATTGGGAACCGAAATCGAGGATGATGATCTTTTCCGTCATAAGTGCTGCGAAGGTAAGCAATCGGCCCCTAAAGGCGGCCTTGTAACCTTTCCATTCGTCCTGTAGTCAGATAGGATGACCGGTTACCGGCGTATAGCCACAAATGTTAAATTTGTTTCAAATAACACCCACTATGACCAGGACACTCACTCTCACCCTTGTATCTCTCCTCACCCTTGCCTCGTCCTGTTACTACCTTGGCGGCAAGCGCGTCAGGGGAAATGGCAATATCACCACGGAATCCCGCTCTGTTTCCGCTTTCTCCGAGGTTGAAGTACACGGTGCCGTGGACGTGCACGTGAGCCAGGGTGATCCGGGCCCGGTGCGTGTTGAAACGGATGAGAACCTGCAGCAGTATGTTCTGGTGGAATCGCACGGCAACAGGCTGGAGATCTCTACGAAGAAAGGATATAACCTGCGTCCTACCTCCAAGCTTCGTGTGTACCTGACCTCGCCCAGCTATTCCAGGCTGGACGTGTCCGGTGCCTGCAATATTTATGGCGATAAAGTGCTGACCCAGGACCGTCCACTCGAGATGAAGGTCAGCGGCTCGGGCGATATCCGGATGGATGTGAACGCCCCCAAGGTCTCTGCCAGGATCTCCGGCGCGGGCAACCTGGACATGAAGGGGCAGACCAAAGAGGTGGAGATCGATATCTCCGGTGCTGGTGATGCCAAGTGCTACGACCTGCTTTCCGAGAATACCAAGGTGGCCATTTCCGGCGCGGGATCCGCTGAAGTGTTTGCCTCCGTATCGCTTGACGCCCGCGTGAGTGGCGCAGGTTCAGTTTCCTATCGCGGCAACGCAACCAAGGTGGAGCAGAAAGTCAGCGGTGCCGGTTCGGTTAAGAAGGCCGAATAACGGATATTTGCAGGATGGATCGCAACAAGAGGGTTATCCTCTTTCTCCTCGCTGCCCTGAACTTCACGCACATACTGGATTTCATGATCATGATGCCATTGGGTAATTACCTGATGCCGTATTTCAGGATCAACCCAAAACAGTTCTCCTTTCTCGTGGGTGCGTATACGTTGAGCGCCGCATTCAGCGGTTTCGCTGCGGCATTTTTTGTGGACCGGTTCGATCGCAAGAAGTTCCTGCTGCTCGCCTATGGCGGTTTCCTCATCGGCACATTGTTCTGTGGTATTGCGCCCAGCTACATCACGCTATTGCTTGCACGCATCCTCGCGGGCTTGTTCGGCGGCATGATCGGCGCACAGGTGCTGTCCATCATTTCAGACATCTTCCCCTATGAGGAGCGCGGCAAGGCGATGGGATCGGTGATGAGTGCATTTGCCATTGCGTCCACATTGGGCGTCCCATTCGCGCTCTATCTCGCTAACCTGATAAGCTGGCATGCGCCGTTTCTTTTTGTGGTGATCGCGGGTGTGGCCATCTATCCCTTGCTGACGAAATACATCCCGCCGATGACACACCATTTGCAGGACAGGACAGACCAGAGTCCATTTTTTGCAGTTAAGCAGGTGGCGGGGAGCAGTAAGCAGATGCTTGCCCTGCTGTTCTCTTTTCTGATGATGCTGGGGCATTTCGTGATCATCCCCTTCATCAATCCTTTCATGGAGTTCAACCGCGGGTATTCAAAGATGCAGACGCCGATGGTTTATCTCGTTGGCGGCATTGCTTCATTTTTTGCCGCCAATATTTTGGGCCGATGGTCTGACCGCTATGGCAAGCTCCCGGTGTTTGTGATCAGCCTTTCCCTCTCCCTGGGCATGGTACTCCTGATCACCCACCTGCCTGATGTTGCCTTTCCCATTGTGCTGTCTTTCTTCGGCATTTGGTTCACCCTGAGCACGGGCCGCGCGGTAACTGCACAGGCGATGCTCAGCAATGTAGTGCCGCAGGCGCAGCGCGGCAGTTTTATGAGTTTCAACAGCAGCGTGCAGCAGCTGGGCACATCCACCGCTTCGTTTGTTGCGGGCATGGTGGTTACCGCCGATGCCGGCGGGAAGATCATTCACTTCGGGAGACTGGGCTGGGTGAGTGTGGCGGTGCTGCTTCTGTGTCTTTCGTTGGGGCTTAGGATATTTTCAACGAAAGCTAGTAGTCCCTCATAAATCCGTTCCGGTCCACGTTCCAGTAGTAACCATTGACCGGTGTGGGTTGTCCCCAGTAATGGTCTGGCCTGAACCTGTTCTGCGGATCGGTGCTGTTGTTGTTGATCACATACGAGCCAAACGGGATAGAGATGCTCTCACATAGGATACAGGCCTGTTATGGTTGAACGCGGTTGCCATTGAGAGGCTTTGGCCAATGCGTTCCTGACCAATGAATCAAGCACCGGGTAGGCGGAAGGGATCACTTCCATTTTTTTCAATTCACCATTCTCTGCGATGTGGATGTCAACGGTGACCACGCCGGAAGCAGGTTTGCCGCTGCCATCCTTAGGCATGTCCCTGCCTTCATATACCAGTTGCCAAATTGTTTTGTCGTCTACTGTCATGGGTTCCCTGTACAGTTCGCAGTTCTTGATTTGTTTTCGCCCAAGGGAATCCGTGCAGCGTTGTCCCTGAAGCTTGCCTTTATAAAACTCTTCTACAGAAGAGACCTGCCCGTTCTGATGATACCAGGTCCATGTGCTGTCTTCAATGCCTTCCTTGTATTTGCCAAAGCCGGAGATCATACCGGATTCATGGTAGGCGTAGTAGATGCCTTCCGGTTTGTCTTTCAGGTATGCTATACTGTCACGAAGTTTACCGGAGGGATACCATGTTCTCCAGTTGCCGATCCTCCTGTCCTGGTGGTATTGTCCGCTTGCAGCCCTTTTTCCATCAGGGTAGTAGAAGGTGAACCATCCTTCTTTTGTTTTACAGTCGCGCCCGGAAAAACTTCCCCTCGCCACCAGTTTGAGGTTGAGGTCATATATTGCTGCCGTCCATAATTTCCCGGAATTGACCGCGTAACCGGTGAACTCTGCCCTTTCCTTGTTGGTGGCGATGAGTTGTTCATTAAAGGCGAGTGCAACGGTGTCTTTCCTGCTCTGTGCGTGTGCGGATGTGGTTAGAAGAAACAGGATGGGCAAGATGTTTTTCATGCCGAAATCTACAAATAATTGTTGAATTGTTCAAGGGTCAGTAGTCCCAGGACAGGTCCATGGGAGAGGATCGCTCAATGTCTTCCAGTCTGTCAAAGAACGGGATGTTCAGCATTTCTGTGTACGTGACATTCCTGTTGTGGCTTACCGCGGGATACCATTTGCCCATTTTTGCAAATGCCAGCGCCACTTCTTCTGCCAGGTCCCTGTTGGAAGCATTGACGATCCTGAAATTGGTGAGTTCCCGTACTTGGTGACGGTGTATTCCACTGTGACCACGCCATTGTATTTCGCTGCATTCACTATTACTTTTGGGAGCAGGCTGTCAGTGAGGAATTTTTGTATCCCGCCATATCTTCCCACCAGGGCCGGCGGCCTGGAGAGCGCGCAGTTCATGCCTTTGCTCACTCCGGTGGTGTCAAAACATTCCAGGTCATCCACTTTCCCGTTCTTGTATACTTCTCGCGTGGCCTGTTGCCCGTTCTCATGGTAGAATTTCCAGGTGCCCTCCATCTGGCCCATGCTGTAGATGCCCTCTGAGGCCACTTGTCCGTCCTCGTGGTAACTTATGGCTGCGCCGTGCAGGTAGCCGTTGTAGTAATGGACCGAGTCTTTGGTCTGCCCGTTCATATGCCAGGTTTTCCAGTTCTCTGTGCGCACATTGTTCTGGTATTTCCCGCCGCTTGCCCTCTTCCCGTCCGCATAGTAATACACGAAATAGCCCTGCTTTGTCTTGCATTCTTCGTCAGCATATTTGCCCCGGACGATGATGCGCATGGAATCATCATAGACCAGGCAGTTCCATCCAAAGGGGTCCCGGATGATCACGCCTACGAACACGGCATCTTTTTTCTTCACCGGTTCCAGTTCGCTGTTGAAATACCGTACCAGGGTGTCGCGGGAGTGCTGCGCGAAGAGGGGAGGGGAAGTGAAAAGGGTGAGTGTTAGGATGAACAGAGCCAGGAGCAGGGTTTTTCTTTTCATGGCCTATTGTAGTTTGAAGGTGATGGGTTGGCGCATAAATGCCTTGACGAACATATTATGCTGCTTGGCAGGTTTCCATCGCGGCGCGCTGCCTATAATGTCCAGGGCGTATTTGTCCAACATTGTTCCGGAACTGATATACACCGCAGGCTCTGTGATACGCCCATCCTTGTCAATGATGAAGGAGACCCAGGTGGTGCCGGTGGCTTCTTCTGCGGCCATCTGCTTCACTCTTTTTTCCACAGCAGAGACCACATATCGTTGCCAGCTGGGCAGGCCGCCCGGGAACTCGGCATCTTTTTCCGGTACGCATTCGCCTTTGCCCGCGCTGCCGTCTTCCTCGAAGCAGGTCATCGTTTTCACCACACCCTGTTCATAAACTTCTATTGCGCTGGGTTTGCCGGAAGGATAGTAGAATTTCCATTCCCCGATAAAATCTTCGTTGATCACCCGGCCCTCACCCCTGAGCGCGCCGCCCGGGTGGAACTGCATGCGATATGCCCTGCCCAGGCTGTCCGGGTGATAATAGGCCGAATCCTTGATCGTACCGTCGCCGTAGTACGAAACGGTGTAGCCCACGATATTCCCATCGTCATTGAAAAATGCAGAGTCCGTGACCTTGCCGCTGTCATTAACGGAGGTCCAGGCGCTGATCTTTTTACCATTCTTGTAATGCCCTTTCTTCCAGGGGTTGCCGTTGGCCTGGTAGCTTTGGTAGGGGCCGATGCGCTTGCTGGTATCGGAACCTGAGATATAGTAGCGTTGCATGATCTTCCCGGTCCGGCGGTTGAAATCCTCCACCCGGTAATTCCCGTCTTCCATCCTGGTGGTAAAGGTTACCACAGGGTAGGCGGTAGGGGTTTGGGGGCTGGCGCGATAGAGGTTGTCCAGGAACCGGAAGGTGGTATCTGTCTGCGCGGAAACGGAAACGGTGAGGAGCAGGTTGATAAGGGTTACTATACGCTTCATAAGCTCAATAAAAAAAGCCCTCCCGGAGGAGAGCTCTAATATAGTAACTAGTTCCGCTTACGGAGCTACCTTATGCTTTTTTAACAGCTTTTGCAAGCTTGCTCTTGATGTTGTTCGCCTTGTTCTTGTGGATAACACCCCTCTTGGCCAGTTTATCCACCATGCTCACTACATCAGGCATTTTTTCAGCAGCGTCCTTTCCGGCAAGGGCTTTGAGGTCACGGATCGCGTTACGGGTTGTTTTTCCGTAGTAGCGGTTCCTGTCGCGGCGCTTAGCGGACTGGCGTACATCTTTCTTCGTTGCTTGGTGATTTGCCATAACTCTGACTATAAAAATTGGACGGCAAAGGTAGGGGAATAATTTAAAAGTCAAAAGGAAAAAGTCAAAATTCCTGAAAAATCAGTTCGCAGAGGCAATTTACAGGCCGCAAGGGCAGTTCGCAGGGGGCAGTTCACAGTTCGCGGGCCCTAAACCCTAACCCCCAAACCCCAAACCCCAAACCCTGAACCCTGAACCCTGAACCCTGCCCCAAACCCGCTCTGTTTTCAGCAGGCAATAGTATTAACTAATGAAAGTTGTGCCCATTTAAGTTTCTCACGATATTTGCAGGCCATGAAAGATTTTTCATTCATTACCAGTTCCCATCCCTCCTATGTAGAAGGCTTATACAGGGAATTTGTGACCGATCCCAATACTGTTGACCCGGACCTGAGAAAGTTCTTTGAGGGCTTTGATTTTTGCCGTTGCCAACGGCCTGCAGGCCAGTGCCAACGGTGCTGCTTCCAACCCCCAACCTGCAACATCAACCTGCAGAAAGAACTTGGGGCTTACCGTTTGATCCTTGGTTACCGAAACAAAGGGCACCTCATCGCCACCACCAACCCCATCCGCAAGCGGAAGGACCGTGGTGCCAACCTGGACCTGGGCTTTTTCGGCCTCAGCGAGGAGGATATGGACAAGGAATTCTACGCCGGCAACCTCATCGGCCTCGGCAATGCCAAACTGAAGGATATCCTCGCGCACCTCAAACGCTGCTATGCGGCGCACGTGGGCATCGAGTTCAAATATATTTCTGACCAGAAAAAGGTGGATTTCCTGACCAATGCCATGGAAAAGGAATTCCTCCAGCCCATATCGCTGGACAAAAAGAAGCGCATCCTGGAAAAACTCAACCAGGGCGTGATCTTCGAGAAGTTCCTGCATACCAAGTACATCGGCCAGAAGCGTTTCTCCCTGGAAGGGGGTGAAACCACCATCGCAGCACTGGACGCCATCATCAACACCTCCGCCAACCTTGGCGTTAAGGAAGTGGTGATCGGTATGGCCCACCGCGGCAGGCTGAACGTATTGGCCAATATCATGGGCAAGACCTATGAGCAGATCTTCTCGGAGTTTGAAGGAACGGCCATCCCCGACCAGACCATGGGTTCTGGCGACGTGAAATATCATATGGGTTATGGCTCGGAGCTGCAAACCCATGACAATAAGACCATCCACCTCAAGCTGATGCCCAACCCCTCCCACCTGGAGGCTGTGGACCCCGTTGTTGTGGGCTTCTCGCGGGCAAAGGCAGATGTGATGTACAACAGTAATTTCGATGAGATCCTGCCCATCCTGATCCATGGTGACGCATCTGTTGCAGGCCAGGGCATCGTCTACGAAGTACTCCAGATGAGCAAGCTGGAAGGTTACTACACCGGTGGTACCATCCACTTCGTGATCAACAACCAGATCGGCTTCACTACGGATTTTGATGACGCGCGTTCGTCCGACTACTGCACGTCTCTCGCAGCGATGATACAGGCTCCCGTGATGCACGTGAACGGTGACGATCCAGAGGCCGTGGTGAAATGCGTGGAAATTGCCACAAGGTTCAGGCAGGAGTTCAACTCCGATGTGTTCATAGACATGGTATGCTACCGCAAGCATGGACACAACGAGGGTGATGATCCCAAGTTCACGCAGCCGCACCTTTACGAGCTTATCGACAAGCATCCCAACCCCCGCGAAGTATATACGCAGTTCCTGCTGGAAAATGGTGAGCCCGATGCCAGGGACCTGGCCAAGGAGATGGAGAAGAAGTTCTGGGGTGACCTGCAGGAGCGCCTCGACGAAGTGAAGCAGAATCCGCTGCCATATCACTACCAGGCACCGGAAATGGCGTGGAAGAGCCTGCGCAGGGCCAAGGAAGAGGATTTCGAAACAGCATACAACACCGCAGTAACCGAGGAGCAGTTCAACACCGTGTTCAACGCGCTGATGAAATGGCCCGAAGGTTTCAAGCCTTTGCGTAAAGTGGAGAAGCTGCTGCAGGATAAGGTAAAGCTGTTCAATGAGGAGGGCAAGATCGACTGGGCAACCGGTGAATTGCTCGCCTATGGTACGCTGTTGCTTGACGGTAAGGACGTGCGCATGAGCGGCCAGGATGTGAAGCGCGGTACCTTCTCTCACAGGCACGCGGTGATCCGCGATGAGAATACGGATGCGGCATTCAGCAGGCTGAGCCAGATCCCCGGCGCTAACGGACAATTCAGGATATACAACTCCCTGCTCAGCGAATACGCCGTGCTCGGCTTTGAATACGGATACTCACTCGCCAACCCCAATGCCCTCGTGCTTTGGGAAGCACAGTTCGGCGACTTCAGCAATGGTGCGCAAACCATCATAGACCAGTTCATCTCCTCAGCAGAGCAGAAATGGAACAGGATGAACGGCGTGGTGATGCTGCTGCCCCATGGTTATGAAGGGCAGGGTCCCGAGCACAGCTCTGCAAGGATGGAAAGATACCTGCAGCTTTGCGCGGAGCTCAACCTCATCGTTACCAATACCACTACGGCTGCCAACTTCTTCCACTCTTTGAGAAGGCAGTTGACATGGCCGTTCAGGAAGCCGATGGTGAACTTCTCGCCCAAGGCCAACCTGAGGTTGCCGGCAACTTATTCTCCAAGGAAGAGTTCACTAAGGGCAGGTTCAGGGAGGTCATCGATGACACTACCGTTGGTGCACCAGCAGATGTGACCAAGGTGTTGTTCTGTTCTGGTAAAGTGTATTATGACCTGGCTGATTACCGGCAGAAGAATAACGTCTCCAATGTTGCCATCGTAAGGCTCGAGCAGCTCTATCCCTTGCCGGAAAAGCAGCTGCTGGAACTGTACAACAAGTACGCGAACGCAACATGGTTCTGGGTGCAGGAAGAACCGCTCAATATGGGCGCCGCATCATTCCTGCAGATGAACCTGAAGAGCATGAACTACGGCATGATCGGCAGGCAGCCCAGCGCATCTACCGCTACCGGCTACTCGAAGATGCATGCACAGGAGCAGAACGAGATCATTGAAACAGCATTTGAAATCTAATCCGATAACATATTTATGATCGATATCAAGGTACCAACAGTAGGAGAGTCCATCAGTGAAGTGACCCTGGTAAAATGGCTGAAGAAAGACGGTGATTATGTGGAGCGGGATGAAGTGATCGCTGAACTGGAAAGTGAAAAAGCCACTTTCGAGATCAACGCGGAGAAAGCCGGCGTACTCAAGACCATGGCCAGCGAAGGGGACACGCTGAAGATCGGAGACCTTGCGGCGCAGATCGACGAAACTGCAGCTGCACCGGTTGGGGCAAAGGCAGAAGTTGGAAGTGAGAAGGTGGAAGCCCCCAAGCCCCAAACCCCTGATCCCAAACCCCAGGCCGCAGCTCCTGCTCCTACGCCCTCTGATATCAAGGCAACCCCCGTTGCTGCCGCGATCATCGCCGATAAGAAAGTGGACCCCAAAGTGGTCACTCCATCCGGTACCGGCGGAAGGATATTGAAGAACGATGTGCTGGAGGCACTGAGCAACCCCGGCAAGAAAGGTGGTGCCGATGCGTTCAGCAGGAACGACCGGCCCGAGAAGATGAGCAACCTTCGCAGGACCATCTCCCGCAGATTGGTGGAAGCCAAGAACTCCACCGCCATGCTCACCACTTTCAATGAGGTGGACATGAGCGCCGTTATGGAGACCCGCGCCAAGTACAAGGATAAGTTCAAGGAGATCCACGGTGTTAACCTGGGCTTCATGAGCTTCTTCACCAAGGCCTGCTGCTACGCCCTTCAAGAGTGGCCGGCAGTGAACGCCTATATCGATGGTGACTCCATCATCTATCACGATTATTGCGATATCTCCATAGCCGTATCTGCGCCCAAAGGCCTGGTGGTTCCTGTGATCAGGAACGCTGAAAGCCTGGGCATGGCAGAGATCGAGAAAAAGGTTGTTGAACTGGCTACCAAGGCGCGCGACAACAAGCTTGCCCTCGAAGAAATGCAGGGAGGTACCTTCACCATCACCAACGGCGGCGTGTTCGGCTCACTCATGAGTACGCCCATCATCAACATCCCCCAGAGCGCTATCCTCGGTATGCACAAGATACAGGAGCGCCCCGTGGCGGTGAACGGACAGGTGGTGATCAGGCCGATGATGTACGTTGCACTCAGTTATGACCACAGGATCATTGACGGAAGGGAGAGCGTAAGCTTCCTCGTTCGCGTGAAGGAACTGCTGGAGAACCCCGAGCTGCTGCTCTTCGGCAAGGACCCGTGAAAACCTTGCTGGAACTCTGATGTGAAAGGCATCTTCCACTCATACCTGAATGCTGCACTGGCGCTCATCCAAGACCATAAGGGTGAGCAGCCTTTCCATCTGTACATCAGGAATTATTTCAGGCAACATAGCAAATATGGCTCGCGTGACCGTAAGCGCATCAGCCATCTCTGCTATTGCTATTTCCGTTCAGGGGTAGCATGGCTTGATGTAAAGCCGGAAGAAAAACTGCTGGCCTCCCTTTTTCTTTGCTCCAATGAGGAAGATCCCCTGCTGGCATATTTCAAGCCTGGGTGGGAGGGAAATGCGCTCTTCCGTTGGCAGAGAAAATACAGTTGCTGGAAGACGAGGGCCTTCGGTTACCCGTTACCGGTATATTCCCCTTGCATGAGCGGTTAACGGACCTCATGGCATCGAAAGAGCAATTCGCACTTTCCCATTTCAAACAGCCGTCGCTTTTTTTGCGCGTAAGGCCGGGAAAGCACGAACGCGTGATGAAAGTGTTGGACGATAACAACGTGCCATACACGATGAACGGCGATACACTGGCATTGCCCAACGGATCCGATGTTACAGGCTTGCTCGTGGCCGATGAGGAGATCGTAGTGCAGGACCTCAACTCCCAACGAACGGGTGAATACATGCTACACGCCATCCAGCGAAAGGGCAAAGGCGCCGATGTGTGGGACTGCTGCGCGGCAAGCGGGGGCAAGTCCATGCTGATGCACGACATCGACCCCACCATTAACCTTGCCGTATCGGATGTGCGCCCCACCATACTGGACAACCTGCACCAGCGGTTCCGGCGCGCAGGGATCCGCGAGTTCCGCGCATTTGAAACGGACATGACCGTGCCCATGCGCGCGGGAAAAAAGTACGATATCGTTATTGCTGATGTGCCCTGCAGCGGATCAGGCACATGGGGAAGAACGCCCGCAGATATGCTCATGTTCACACCCGGGAAACTCGCCGGCTATGTGCATGTTCAGCGGAAGATACTGACCAATCTTCTCGGAAGCCTCAAGCCCGGCTCGCAACTCTTGTATTTCACCTGTTCAGTTTATAAGGATGAGAATGAAGCCCAGGTCAGCTACCTCCTGGAGAATAGTTTTCTTCAGCTGGATGAGATGATGTTGCTGGAAGGCTATGATAAAGGCGCGGATACCCTGTTCGCGGCGAGGTTTACTTTACCAGCCTGACGGTAGCTGCATTTTTTCCATTCAACACGCGAATATTGTAAGCTCCGGCAGGCAGCCCGGAAACATTGTTGATATCAACGGTGTACACATTGTCCTTCTGCACGCTGAGTTCCCAGCTCCTGACCGTTCTGCCGCTCATGTCAGAGAGTTGCAGATACAGGTTGCCGGTTTCCTTTGCCTTGACGATGACGGTGCCGCGGTTGGCCAATGGATTGGGATAGACTTTCACCCAATTCTGGCCAAGGATCTTTTCCTGCCTTTTCTGTAAAAGCATCTCATATGCTTTCTTCATGTCAGGTATGCCATAGCCCACCCTTGTATCAGGGTTGGCATACTTATGTGCACTTCGCTTCACGGCATCAATGATCTCCATGTTGGAGAACTCGGGAAAGGCCTGCCAGAGGCAGGCGATGAGGCCCGCCATATTGGGATTGGAGAAAGACGTACCGCTGCCAAAGGCCACACTTCCATTGTCTGCGATCACCCAGGTGTTCACGCCAACGGATGCAACATCCGGCTTCACCCTTCCATCCGAAGCGGGGCCATAGCTCGAGAAATAGCCGGGAACGGAATCAACATTCACTGCACCTACGGCAAGAACGCTGTCGCCATCCGCAGGGGCAATGAGATATTTCCAGGCCGTGCCGCCTTCATTGCCCGCGCTGTTGCACACGATCATGCCTTTTCTCGCGGCCATATCTGCTCCGATGGTGATCATGGTGCGGTCACCATTCATATCCGCATAGCTATAGTTCATGGACGGGTCATCAAAGATGTAGTAGCCGAGGGATGAGCTGATCATATCCGCACCCGCACTGTCCGCACGTTCTGCTGCCACTACCCAGTTATGTTCTTCTATCGGGAACTCAGAAGCCACGTCTTCTGTGCGGAAAAGGTAGTACGAAGCCTTAGGTGCTGTGCCTACGTATACACCCGGCTGGTTTGCCGCCATGATGGAGAAGCAGTACATGCCATGTGGATGGTCCTCGTCTACGCTTTGCTCATTGGCTACAAAATCCCATACACCCAGGATCTGGTTGTTGGCGCGCAAGCTGTCGAACGCCCTGATCCTGGTATAGTTCAGGAACCCGCCATCCAATACGGCGATGATGATGCCCTTGCCGGTGAAGCCTTTGTTATGCAGGAATTCCCCGTTGTGGATATGCACCTGCTTGTAACTGGAGCCATAGTTGTACAGGTCTGCCGTTTGGGCGCGTTGCGCGGTGGACCACTGTATGGTCAGCTTTTCTTCAGGCGCAAATTTATTGTCATACACCAGGCCGTTGTTGAGCCGGTTGGCGATGGGTTGTGTTTTCCGGACGAAGGGGAAGTTGCTGATCTTGTTCAGTGCCGCAGCGTCCGTGGTACTGATCAATACCTGGTTGAGCCACTTTGATGAACTGATGATGGTGACGTTTCCTGCTGCGCGGATACTGTCAAGATATATCCTGGATACAGGCAGGTCCGTGCTGTCTATATTGGCCTTGGCCTTGGCCCTGCGGTCCAGTGCCCTTCGGGATAAAAAGCTGGTGGGGTCCTTGAAGTTATATGCTGACCCGTCCTTGTTGCGCAGTTTCACGATATGCCTGGAATACTGTGCATCCGCTTGTTGGAATACAAGGCAAAGGGACAGTATGGTCAGCACATGTTTCATCTAAGAGTTTGAACACGCGAGATCAATTACGGTTCAGTAAGGTCATCTTGATGCCGTAGCTGTTGGGTTCATAAGCCCTGAGGACGGGCTGCCAGAGCTCATGGAAGAAATCCTTGTACACGAGCCCAACGCCTTTTGCATATACTTCAATGGAGCGCGTGGTTTCATGCCTGTTGTTAGGGTTGTTGGGGTCCCCGTCAACATTATCGATCTGGTTTACCGTTACTGTTTCATCATAGCTTTTGCCGCCTACGGTGAACGGCTCTCCAACTTTCTCGTAATAATAGTCCCAGCCTTCGAAGAAGCTGAGGAAATCGTCGCTTACATTGATGAAGCTGTTGCCTTGCCATGTGTCCAGCTCTTTTACGGGATTCACCAGTTTGATGAAGCGAAGGTTATTCTCTGTGAATTCGGTTGTCTTCAGGTTCTGGGTTACGAGGAACGTGGCATTGTCCAACCACAGGGTAGTGTCCGTTTTGTCCCTCATCATCCTGCGGATGCGATACACGTCATTGCCGAGGTTGTCCTGGAATTTATAGTCCACAATGTCTTTCACCACGTATGACCTCACCACCTTCTGTGTATTCAGGTTGATGTATACCGTAGAGTCCAGCTTGTACGTAATGTACTTGCCGATCTGCAGGGGATAATACTCCTTCATGCTGAGGGTGGCCGGCGCGCCTTGCGGGTCCTTGGAACAGGATGCAAAGAGCAGGATGGCTATGGTCAGGGTGAGCAGACTTTTCATGGTTCTAAAACGGTAATAGTATCCTGATATTGTGGCCCTAAGTTACTAAGCTATAAGCTATTAGCTATAGGCTTTTGGTAATTGGGTAATGCCAAACCCTTCTCTCTTCTCCCTATCCCCTTAAAATAGTCCCTCCGCCCAGCACATCATCCCCCTCATAGAACACGGCACTCTGTCCCGGGGCCACACCTTTGGCATCCTCGAAGAACCTGACGATCATCTCGTTATTGTTGGGATGCAGGGTGGCCAGTCCGCCACGGTCCTTATAGCGGATCTTAACGGTTGATTCCATGCCTTCGGGAATAGCGTCATACTTGATCATGTTCAGCTTGCCCACCCGCATTTCCGGGCGGTTCAGGTCTGCCTCATCACCCAGTACCACGGTATTGGTCTCGGGAATGATCTCTGTTACGAAAGCGGGTTTGCCCAGGGCGATATCCAGCCCTTTGCGCTGGCCCACGGTATAGAAGGGGTAGCCTTTGTGTTTGCCGAGGATCTTCCCGGATTTGTCTACGAAAACGCCGCCGTCAAGCTTTTCCTCAAGGCCTTCCACCCGCCTTTTCAGGAAGCCGCGGTAGTCATTGTCAGGCACAAAGCATATTTCATAGCTCTCGCTTTTTTTGGCGAGTTCGGGGTAGCCCATGTCATGCGCCATCTGGCGGATCTCAGACTTTCGGTAGCCGCCCAGGGGCAGGAGGGTCCTGCTCAGCAGGTCCTGCTGCAGGCCCCAGAGTACATAGCTTTGGTCCTTGGTCTCGTCCAGCCCCTTGCTGACCACATATCGTCCATTCTCCTCGCGCACCTTGGCATAGTGGCCCGTTGCGATGAAATCGCATTCCAGCGCGTTGGCCCTTTTCAGGAGCGCCCGCCATTTGATGTGGGTATTGCACATCACGCAGGGGTTGGGTGTGCGCCCTGCCAGGTATTCTTCCACGAAATTATCGATCACGAAATCCCCGAACTCATCCCGTATGTCCAGGATGAAATGGGGAAGCCATGGTGCACAGCCGCCGCCCTGGCATCATTGAAAGAGTCCAGGTTGCAGCAGCCCGTTTCCTTTTTGCCTCCGCCGGAGCTGGCATAGTCCCATGTTTTCATGGTGATGCCCACCACTTCATATCCCTCGTTGTGCAGCATGAGGGCCGTTACGGTACTGTCTATACCGCCGCTCATCGCTACCAGCACTTTTCCTTTCCTGCTCATCGTCCAAAAAATTAATCCGCAAAAATACAATAATTAGTTCGCATGGCGCAGGTCGCGGGGAGCAGGCCAGTTCGCATGGCGCAGGTCGCAGGGAGCAGGCCAGTTCGCATGGCGCAGGTCGCAGGGAGCAGGGGAAACTGCGAATTGCGAACTGCGAATTGCGAACTGCAAACTGCTCCCTAACTTGCGGTATGAGAAAGTTTTTCCTTTTCGTCCTGCTGGCCGTTTGCTTTCAGGCCGGTGCACAAGACCTTGGTTATTATCTCCCTGCGGGCGTTCAGTATGACCCTGCCATCCCCAAGCCAAAAGACGTGGTGTTCCACGAAGTGGGGGAATATCATATCACGCACGACAGGCTTGTTGCGTACATGAAGGCGCTGGCTGCAGCGGCACCCCATCGGATCAAACTGGAGACCATGGGCTATACTTACGAAGGCAGGCCGCAGGTACTCCTCATCATCACCTCTAAAAAGAACCATGGGAACCTGGAGCAGGTCCGCCAGCAGCATGTGCAACTCACCGATCCTGTAAAGTCGGGCACACTGGACGTGGACAAGATGCCCATCGTCCTCTATATCGGCCACTCCATACACGGCAACGAACCCAGCGGTGCCAATGCGGCGCTGCTGACGGCATACCACCTCGCAGCGGCACAAGGACCGGAGATCGAGGACCTGCTGGACAACGAGGTGATCCTCTTCGACCCATCGTTCAACCCGGACGGACTGCAGCGTTTCTCCACCTGGGTGAACCAGCATAAAAGCAAGAACCTGGTGACGGATCCCAACTCGCGCGAGTTCAACGAGGTCTGGCCGGGCGGAAGGTTCAACCATTATTGGTTTGACCTGAACCGCGACTGGTTACCCGCAGTACACATAGAAAGCCAGAACAGGCTGGAATGGTTCCATAAATGGAAGCCCAATATCCTGACGGACCATCACGAGCAGGGCAGCAATGCCACATTCTTTTTTCAGCCGGGTGTTCCTTCACGCGTCAATCCCATTACACCGCTGAAGAACCAGGAACTCACCGGAAAGCTGGCGAAATACCACGCCCAGTACCTGGACAAGATCGGCTCGCTGTACTTCACCAAGGAGAATTATGATGATTTCTACTATGGAAAGGGATCAACCTATCCTGATGTGAATGGCGCCATAGGAATACTCTTTGAACAGGCCAGTTCACGCGGGCATGCCCAGCAAACAGCCAATGGCGTGCTCAAGTTCCCCTTCACCATCCGCAACCAGTTCACCACGGCACTGTCAACCATGGAAGGCGCAAGGCAACTTCGCAAGGAGTTCCTGAACTGGCAGCGTGATTTTTATAAGACGGCCATGACGGAAGCCGCGGCGGCACCCGTAAAGGCTTTTGTTTTTGGCAGCGAGAAAGACAAAGGCAAATCCGCCCTGTTCGCGGAAATGCTGCTGCGCCACCAGATAGAAGTATATGAGCTGAACGGGGATGTGAATGCAGACGGCGTGAACTTCACCAAGGGCAACGCATACGTTGTTCCCGCAAACCAGCCGCAGTTCAGGCTCATCCATGGCATCTTCGATAAAACTTTGAAATACCAGGACAGCCTGTTCTATGATATCACCGCGTGGACCATGCCGCTGGCGTTTGGGCTGGACCATGCAGAACTGCCTGCCACCAGGTTCACCAGCGCACTGCAGGGAAGCAGGATCACCAAGGCGGCACAGCCTAAAGGCGGGGTAACAGGCGAGAAGAGCGCCTATGCATACCTGGTAGAATGGAACGAACTGCTGGCACCCAAGGCACTGTACGCCCTGCAGGAAGCCGGCGTATTGGTTCGCGTTGCAACCGTGCCATTTGAGATAACAACGGGAACGGGTAACCGAAAATTCAGCTATGGCACGTTGACCATCCCTGTAGCGATGCAGAAGATGAATGCGGATGAATTGTATAAACTGCTGGGTGCGGTTGCGGAGAAGAACGGCCTTACGGTTTATCCCGTAAATACCGGTAATGTAGTGAGTGGAAGCGACCTCGGCAGCAGCAAGATGATACCGGTGGTGAAACCTGTTATAGCAATGATGACCGGCTCGGGCGTCAATGCTACGGATGCGGGCGAGATCTGGCACCTGCTGGACCAGCGGATGGACATCCCTTCCACACACCTGGAGCAGGGGACCTTCAACCGCATCGACCCGTCGAAATACAATACCATCATCATGCCGGGAGGGAATTATGGAGACCTGAATGCAGCAAAGCTGAAAGCCTGGGTCCAGGGGGGTGGTACGCTGATCCTTACGGAAGAGGCTATCAACTGGGCAACAGCGAACGGGATCAGTTCGGTAAGTTTCAAAAAGACCAAGAATCCGCTGGACAGCGGCGGCAGGCTGAAGTATACGGACCGTGACCAGATAGAGGGTGCCCAGCAGGTGTCAGGTGCCATTTTTGGGGCCGATGTGGACCTCAGCCATCCCCTGGCTTACGGGTATGCAAGACCAGTGGTGAGCCTGTTCAAGGCCAACCGGGTGTTCATGGAAAAGACGAAGAACCCCTTTGCCACTCCCTTCCTCTATGGCGCTAATCCGCTGCAGAGCGGCTGGGTGAGCAGGGAGAACCTGGACGGCATCCGCAATTCAGCAGCCGTGGTGGTGCAGGCCCTGGGCAGCGGCAGGGTGATCCATATTGCGGATAACCCCAATTTCCGCGCTTTCTGGCTGGGCGGCACCAAACTGTTCATGAATGCAATATTCTTTGGGAGGATCATTGATGCTGGCTCTGCGAGGACAGAAGAATAAGAATGGGCAATGGGGCATTGGAGCAGTTGGCAAAATGCCCCATGTCAAATGCCCCATTGCCCCATTGCCAAAACTCCTACTCTTCTTGTGGAAAAAACAGGGAAATGTTCGTCAAAATACTGAACGGTCCGAGAATGATTTTTACGAAATTGCCTGTCTAAACTTAGCGACAATGATAAAATTACAAGTGATCGGGAACCTGGGCAGGGATTGCGTAACCAACACCGTCAGTGGCAAATCAGTGATCAATTTCACCGTAGCACATACAGAGAAATACCGCGACCAATCGGGCCAGCAGAAAGAGAAGACCATTTGGGTGGATTGCGCCTACTGGACAGACAGGACGGCCATCGCTCCCTACCTCAGGAAGGGAACGCAGGTATATGTGGAGGGAAACCCTGAAGTGAGGACCTATACCAAGAATGACGGAACATTTGGCGCAACGCTTTCCATGCGTGTGTTGAGTGTGCAGCTTCTCGGTAGCAGGCCAGAGGGAGGATCTTCCGCAGGATCAGGTGTATCGCAGGATTATAGCGGCGGCGCTATCGGGAACGGTGTTCCTGTGGCAGCGGCAGACCAGGCTGATGACCTGCCATTCTAAGAAAATGGGTTGGTAAGTAAGATAACAAAGGGTGGTCGGGAGATCACCTTTTGTTTTTCTCGTAAGTATTGATCACCTGCTCTATGTTGGCAGGCAGGGCATCGATCACCATGAAGTAGCCTTTGGAACCCGGCGTTTGCATAAATGTGTTCACCAGCTTCAACTGGTCGCTCTCCTTGAGCTTACCCGTTGCCGGATCCCAGATCTCCTTTGCACAGAGGCAGCCCAGCGTGGGTGAAACAGGGTAAAAAGTCTTACCGGAAAAATATATGGGGTCGATGGTGGTTCCGTGCGCAATGATCTCTGTTCTCCCGATCCTTCCCGCTATAAAACTTTCCTGCATCGCCTTGTAGTTATCCCATCCTTCGGGTAGCAGGCTTTTATAGGCCTCCAGCACATCCGAGGTATCCATCGGCACATGGAAAAAACTGCTCCAGTAATATTCGTTGGGCATGATCAGTTGCAGGTTGGGTGTGGGGCCAATGAAATTGTTGTTGGACACGCCGATCCCCGTGATGCTGTAGATCCCCTGCGGTGTATTACCATTGGTAAGAAAATAGGGCAGGTTGGAAGCGGCCCTTGCAAGCTGGGGGATCATGACCAGTTTGCCGTTGCCGTCCCTGGCAAAGCTGCCGTCGGCATTTTGTATCACCGCGATGCCCGGAAGGTCGCGGTTCTTGTGCTGGAATGAATACACGATCTTTTGACCATGTGTTTGCTGGTAGCGGAACAATGCTTCGAGGGGTGGTTTAGGGGAACGGTCGCCGATCACGTGGTCAACCAGTGCATTGGCAATGGCATCGTCCGGATGGTCGAGGGCGTATTGTCCAACCCTGGCCCTCACCTGTGCTGCTTTTGACGGTTCTTCACGCAGCAGCCAGAGCTGTATCATCGCAAACAGCTTGGGGTGTTTTTCCAAAGCGGATATCCTTTTCATCTCACCAAGGAAATAGGCGGGATGAACGGTGTAGATGGCCTCGAGAAAACTGCGGCGCGTCTCCAGTGCCAGGGAATCACCGTAGGCGGTGAGCAAGTTTGAAAAGCCTTTTTTCACAGTGTCATTGTAGACCATGAACTGTGAAATGGCCCAGAATGCGGACTGGTACTGATATTCCGTTTCCCTGTTCACAGGCTGGGCAAAGGTGTTGCCGATGGTGCGCATGTGCAGCATCCGCTTCAATCCGTCCCTTTGTTTTTGGGTGGCAAAATCAGACCAGATCGCCGAAGGGTCATACTGCGCATTGGCAGTGGCAGTCAATAACAGGAACAGGGCGAGGAGGATCCGCATGATGTAAAATTAGTCAGTTATTTTTGGGGCATGGAGAAAATGTTCCCGGTAGCTACATTAAAGGAATTCACGCGAGATGTTTTCAGGAAGATAGGCTGCAGCGAAGGAGATGCACAGGTGGCCACGGATGCATTGTTATCGGCAGATCTCAGGGGCATCGATTCACACGGTATCGCCAGGCTCGTTGGATATGTGCGGCTGTGGGAAGCGGGACGAGTGAACGCAACGCCAAATATCCGCATCGTCCATGAATCCCCTTCAACCGCAACGGTGGATGGGGACAGCGGCCTGGGGCTTGTGGTGGCGCCGTATGCCATGAAACTGGCGATAGCGAAAGCGCGTGTTGCCGGAACCGGATGGGTGGCGGTGCAGAACAGCAACCATTTCGGCATAGCAGCGTATCATGCGATGATGGCGCTGGAGGAGGACATGATCGGCATCTCCATGACCAATGCCAGTGCGCTGGTATCACCCACATTCTCCAATGAGCGATTACTGGGCACCAACCCGATCTGCGTTGCCGTACCATCGGGGGATGAAGCCCCTTTTGTTGCTGATATGGCCACTACCACTGCAGCCAATGGCAAGTTGGAGATACTGCAAAGGAAGAACCTGGAAGCACCTGTAGGGTGGATACAGGACAAGGAAGGGCATGCCACCACGGATGCGCATGCACTGAAGACGGGAGGGGCACTGCTGCCGCTGGGAAGCGACAGGGAGCATGGCTCGCACAAAGGCTATGCACTGGGATCCATCGTTGATATTTTTTCCGCCGTGCTCAGCGGTGCCAATTACGGGCCCTGGGTGCCACCATTCCCCGCCTATGTGCCCATGCCTGAGAACCAGCCCGGGAAAGGCATAGGCCATTTTTTTGGGGCGATGAGGATAGACGCATTCAGGCCGGCTGAAGAATTCAAGCGGAACATGGACCAATGGCTGGGGCGTTTCCGGAACGCGAGCCCATCGACCCGTCAAATCCTGTCCTTGTGCCGGGAGACGTTGAAAGAATGATCGAGACTGAGCGTGCAGGGAGAGGCATTCCATTGTTGCAGCCCGTGGTGGAAGACCTCACCGCACTTGGTCAAAAATTGGACATTTTATTCCCAAATGCCTGATCCTTTATAAAGGCTATGGCTTTTCTTCGATAATTTTGCAAACGTCAAGCAAAAAAGCAGGGATACATGAAAATAATGAAGTTTGGAGGCACCTCTGTAGGTAAGCCTGAAAGGATGCATGAAGTGGCACGTCTCATTACGAGGGACGATGAGCCGAAGATCGTAGTGTTGAGCGCGCTCAGCGGAACCACCAACAGCCTCGTGGCCATAGGTGATGCTTGTGCCAAGGGTGATAAGGTGCAGGCCAAACAACTTATTGATGCATTGGAGGCGCATTACAGGCAGTTCATCCTGAACCTGCTGAAGGATGAGACGCTGCAGGCCAGGGCCAATGCGATCATCAGCGAGCATTTTGAATTCCTCAATATTATCCTGAAGATATCTTTCAATGACGCACTCAATAAGGACATCCTCGCGCAGGGTGAACTGATGAGCACCAAGATGTTCAGCGTGTACCTGGAAGAACAGGGCATTGACCATGCACTGCTTCCCGCACTCGAGTTCATGAGCATTGATGCGAACGATGAGCCGCAGGTGGAAGTGATCGCCGGGAAATTGAAAACACTGCTTGCTGAGCATGCGGGGAAGAAAATGTTCATCACACAGGGATATATCTGCAGGAATGCACGTAATGAAGTGGACAACCTGAAGCGCGGTGGGTCTGATTATTCCGCTTCGCTCATTGCAGCAGCTGCCAATGCATCGGTGTGTGAGATATGGACTGACATAGACGGCATGCACAACAATGATCCCCGCGTAGTGAACAAGACGGTAGCGATAGAGCAGTTGAGCTTTGATGAAGCTGCCGAGCTTGCCTATTTCGGAGCCAAGATCCTGCACCCTGCATCCATCTGGCCGCACAGAAATACAAGATCCCGGTGAAACTGCTCAACACCATGCAGCCCGATGCAAAAGGAACACTGATCAAGGAAGAAGTGGCAGAGAGAGGCATCAAGGCGGTGGCAGCGAAGGATGGCATCACTGCGGTGAGGATCAAGAGCTCACGCATGTTGCTGGCTTACGGTTTCCTCAGGAAAGTGTTTGAGATCTTCGAGAAATACAGAACGCCGATAGATATGATCGCTACCTCTGAAGTGGCGGTTTCCTGACCATCGACAGTGACGCTTACCTCGACAGCATCCTGAAAGAACTTGCGCCATTTGGTGAAGTGGAGGTGATCAGGGACCAGACCATCATCGCCATTGTAGGCAATGAGCTGTCTGAAACCGCTGGTATCCTGGCGAAGATCTTCACCGCACTGCAGACCGTGAACATCGGAATGGTGAGTTTCGGCGGATCATCGCATAACGTGTCCATCCTCGTTCCCACCACGCATAAGACCGAGACCCTGCAACTGCTGAACAGCGGTGTGTTTGGCCTGTAGCCATTTATTCATTCGCTGATTGATCTCAAAAGTCAAAATCCACGAAAGGGTTTTGACTTTTGAGTTTTTAATTGTTCTTTTAGTGTAAATGCGGATAAGGACTTCCATTTGCCTGGAAATGATAAAACTCATCTTGCCGGTAGTGATGTTATGGCAATTGCCGGTTTCCGGCTTTTGTCAGATCTCGTTCTCTTATCGTGACAGTTTATATCGGGGGCTCGCGGATGCAGGCAATGATACAGCAAGGATGGAAATGTATAGCAACCTCGGCGGCTATTATATTCTTGAAGACAGGGACAGTTCAAAGGCATACCTTGAAAAGGCCTATTCCCTCGCAGTAAGGATGGGCCTGAAACTTGACGAGGCCCGGATCCTGAACGGGCTGGGTGTCCTGCAGATGCAGCAGGAAAGGTATTCCCGGTCGTTGGAATATTATCTGAAGGCGATGCACATTGCAAAGACCCCTCCATTGAGCAGGCCATGAGGAAGCTGCCGCCGGGGCAGGGTCCAACTGCTGCCAGAATGCTGGAGGTCAGCACGAGTTATGACCTGATCGGCCTGTTGAATGCATATACAGGCAACTGGACAGACAATATCAACAACCAGATGAGAAATTATCGGGAAGCTGAAAAATATGCCAGCTTATCCGGTGACAAAAGACAAATGGCCACTGTAGTATTCCATGTGGGTATTGCGCACATGAATGCAGGAAGGCTGGACTCCGCCCTGAAGCTGCTGGACAGTGCGAGGGCCATGTTCTCTGCTATGGAAGATCCCCAGCTGGGCCGCGCTTTTATATATACAGCGGAGACTTACCAGAAAATGGGCAGGCTTGATCTCGCCGCAAGTGCCGCACAACAAGCCGTGACGATTTTGAACAAGACAAATGATAATGTGCACAGGGGACTGGCATATCTTTCTTTGGGTCATGTATACCATGCCTTGGGAAAGACTGACTCTGCCCTGTTCGCTGCCAGGCAAGGCTTCCTGATCTTTGAGAAGCGCAGGGATCCGGCGTGGAAAAGAGACGCAAGTAACCTGCTGGCAACTTATTATGATGCAATTGGAAGGGCTGACAGTGCCACCTATTATTTGAAGCTCGCGAAATCACTTACAGACAGCTTAAGTACCGAGGAACGTAAGAACCTGCTGGCTTTCCAGGATGTTCTCATAGAAGAGCAGGCCAAGCTGGAAAAACTGGAAAAGGAGCGTATTGAAACTCGTGAGAAGCAGCGGACTGTTGCATTGTTGTCAGGCATTATCGTATTCATCGCCATTGCAATATTGCTGTACAGGAATAACCGCGCCAGGAAAAAAGCGAATGATATGCTGCAGCAGCGGAACCAGAAGATTGAGCAAACACTTGAGCAATTGCGGTCTACGCAGGCGCAGCTTATACAGTCGGAGAAAATGGCCTCCCTGGGTGAATTAACGGCGGGCATTGCCCATGAGATCCAGAACCCGCTGAACTTCGTGAATAATTTCTCTGAGATCAACGCCGAACTCTCTGACGAGATCCTGGATGCTGTTACCAGGGGCGATCTTGAAGAGGTGAGGTCCCTCGCCATCGATATCAAGTCCAACCAGGAGAAGATCCTGGAACATGGTAAGCGGGCGGATTCTATCGTCAAAGGCATGCTCCAGCATTCGCGCAGTAGTTCCGGTACCAGGGAGCCCACTGACCTGTCAGCCCTGGCGGATGAATACCTCCGCCTTGCCTACCATGGCATGCGGGCAAAGGATAAAACCTTTAATGCCAGCCTTAAGACCGAATTCGACCCTCAGTTACCCCTGGTGCCAGTAGTGAGCCAGGATATCAGTCGTGTTCTGCTCAACCTGTTCAATAATGCCTTTTACGCCGTGCAGGAAAAATCGAGAACGGCCGGACCGGATTATCAGCCAGCCGTCACAGTTTCAATAGCATTAGGGGAAAATAATCCAACCCGTAGAACCGTGGTCATCCGCGTGGCGGACAATGGCATGGGTATCCCCGGTTCCATCAAAGAAAAGATCTTCCAGCCTTTCTTCACCACCAAGCCAACCGGTCAGGGAACAGGATTGGGGCTGAGCCTCAGTTATGATATCATAAAGGCGCATGGGGGAAGCCTGGAAGTGGAAAAAAGCGGAGATGAGGGAACCACGTTCATTATTGTGTTTGCTGTTGCTTAAAACCATTTGCATGAAGTTTACAAGAATATTACTGCTCCTGTTCATACCGTGTTTTTCCCTTGCACAGGATAATCCTTTGTATGTGGAGCTAACCGGGGCTGAGGCTGTCAGACTGCGTTCCGCTTCTCAACAAACCACCAATGATACATTGCGAATGTCCGTGTTCAGGGACCTTTCACTTTATTACCTGGACATTAACACAGACAGTTCACTTTATTTTATCGAAAAGGCATTGCCTCTTGCCCAGAAACTGAAATTGAAGCTTTGGCAGGCAGACATATGGGACCTCATAGCCCTTAACCTTAGAAACCGGGGAAACTATCCAAGGTCCTTAAAAGCATTTAATGAAGGGTTGAAAATTGCGGAGAGCACGGAATCCGAAAAAGGCATCTGGGACATTTCTCATTTCACGCGGACAAATGATCCGGAGTTTGCGAGGTTAAGCATGCTTGCCACCATTCAAAGCGATATGGTTGAATTGTATGCCGCAACCGGTAATTACGACAAGGAGTCAGAGATGATCCGCGCATGCTTTGCGATTGCAACAAAACTTAACGACTATACGCTCCTGTCTCAAGTATACAGGCATTTTGGCCAGATGTACACAAGGAATGAGCAACTTGACTCAGCACTGGTAACATACGACAATTACTTTGCGTCTGCGGCCAAGGCCGGATTCAAAAAGTATAGCCACCTCTGCTATAATAATATCGGTAATATCTACCTTAAAAAGAAACTGCCACAGCAGGCGTTAAGCAGCTACCACAGTGCGCTTCAGGCCGCCAGGGATCACAACACCTATTGGGGCATCGGGTCATCGCATATTACCATTGCCAAATTTTACAATACTGTTCATAAAACCGATTCTGCACTTTATCATGCCAGGGCCGGATTGGCCGCTTTTATAAGATCGGGGCAAGTACGCTATTATAATGACGCATACAATACGCTGGTTTCGATCTATAAGAACCTGAACATGCCGGATAGCGCCCTGCAGTACCTGGAGACTGCCACTGTGATCAGGGATTCTTTGACCAACCTGGAGAAGATCAAACAGTTCCACAGGGTTGATTTTGAGGAGCAACTGAGGATACAGGAACTGGAAAAGGAAAAGATCGAGACGAGAGGAAAGATCAGGTCCTATTCCCTGATAGCCGGACTGGGCGTTATTTTTGTTGTTGCCTTTATCCTGTATAGGAACAATGTACAGAAGCAAAAAGCAAATACAATACTGGAAAATACGCTGGCCGACCTCAAGGCGGCGCAGGCCCAACTCATCCAATCCGCAAAAATGGCCTCCCTTGGAGAACTCACTGCGGGCATCGCGCATGAGATACAGAACCCCTTGAATTTTGTGAATAATTTCAGTGAAGTCAGTGCAGAGTTGGTTGATGAGATAAAGGACGAGTTGGGTAAAGGCCGTTTGCAGGAAAGCTTGGCCATAGCCAATGACCTGAAGCAGAATCTGGAGAAGGTCAACCACCATGGAAAACGGGCCGATGCTATCGTAAAAGGGATGTTGGAACACAGTAGGGCGGGCTCAGGCGAGCGCGTGCCTGCGGATATTAATGCGCTTGCTGCTGAATACCTGCGACTGGCATATCATGGCTACAGGGCCAAGGACAAATCCTTTAACGCTGAGTTGATCACAGGTTTTGATCCTTCCATCGGGAAGGTCAGTATCATACCGCAGGATATCGGAAGGGTTATACTCAACCTTATCAATAACGCATTGTATGCGGTTAATGCGAGAAGCAAACGTGAAGGGCCGGATATAAACCTGCAGTGGAAGTTGCCACGAAGAAGCGGGATAAGGGTTTTGAGATCATCGTCCGGGATAATGGTATCGGGGTTCCGGAGGCCATAAGAGATAAGATCTTCCAGCCTTTCTTCACTACCAAACCCACAGGGCAGGGCACCGGGCTGGGGTTGAGCTTATCTTATGATATAGTAAAGGCCCACCGTGGAGATCTTACATTGGAGAGCAAAGAGGGAGAAGGGACGGTCTTTATGGTGCGATTGCCTGATTAAACTCATCTAAATAAAAACCCGCAAGAAGCGGGGTTTTTTATTTAGATGACAAGCATCGCGTCTCCATAACTGAAGAACCTGTATTTGTCTTTGATCGCTTTCTTATAAGCTTCCATGGTGAGGTCATAACCGGCGAATGCGCAAGTCATGATCAGCAGGCTCGTTTTGGGCAGGTGGAAATTGGTCACCAGCGCATCTGAGATCGAGAAGTTATAAGGCGGATGTATGAATATGTTGGTCCAGCCTTCCGAAGGCTTGAGGAGTTTGTCAGCCGTGAAGGATGTTTCCAGTGCCCTCATGGTTGTGGTGCCGATGGAGCAGATCCTGTGGCCCTCGGTCTTTGCCTTGTTCACGATCTTGCAGGCCTGGTCTTCTATCCTGTAGAACTCAGCATCCATCTTGTGTTTGCTGAGGTCTTCCACTTCAATGGGCCGGAATGTTCCAAGGCCCGTATGCAGTGTGACTTCCGAAAAGCGTACGCCCTTGATCTCAAGGCGCTTGATCAGTTCTATGCTGAAGTGGAGGCCTGCCGTAGGTGCCGCAACAGCACCTTCGTGCTTTGCGTATACGGTCTGGTAGCGCTCCCTGTCATCATCGTCCGGTTTGCGCTTGATGTATTTGGGAAGGGGAGTTTCGCCGAGTGAGTTGAGTACGCGCTTGAACTCTTCTTCAGGGCCGTCAAAAAGGAAACGGATGGTGCGGCCACGCGATGTTGTGTTGTCAATGACTTCTGCAACCAGCTCATCGGCGTCTCCAAAATAGAGTTTGTTGCCTACCCTTATCTTCCTTGCGGGATCAACGATAACGTCCCAAAGCCTGTTCTGCTTATTGAGTTCACGGAGAAGGAAAACTTCTATTTTGGCACCTGTCTTTTCTTTCCTGCCGTACATACGCGCGGGGAAGACCTTGGTGTTGTTGACAACAAAAACGTCCTTGTCGTCAAAATATTCCATAATGTCCCTGAAATGCCTGTTCTCGATCTGGCCGGTAGCCCTGTGAACCACCATCAATCGGGCATCTTCTCTTTTCTTGGTAGGGTACTGGGCAATAAGATTCAATGGAAGGTCGAAACGGAATTGGGATAGTTTCATGAATAATTTACTTTATAGAATGGCCTTCATGAAACAAACCGGACGGAATGCGGGGATCATTAGTCAAACCTGATCTTACGGCACCAGGTCTGTACCATGAGGCTATAAATGCGTGCAAAGGTAAGGATTTTTCATTTTCCCGTAAAAAACCTGCCCGGGATGGCGTCCAGCAGGGTCTGGGTATAAGGGCTCCGCGGCTGGTTGAAAACCTGTTCCGCATCCCCGATCTCCTCTATACGGCCCCTGTTCATGACCATGATGCGGTCACTGATATGGTGCACTACCCCGAGGTCGTGAGAAATGAATACGGTGGTGAAGCCCATTTCCCTTTTGAGGTCCTGTAAGAGGTTGAGCACCTGGGCCTGTACGCTGACGTCAAGGGCCGAGACCGACTCATCGCACACCACGAATCCCGGGTCCAGCGCAAGCGCCCTCGCTATGCCAATGCGCTGCCTTTGTCCACCGGAGAACTCATGCGGGTACCTGCCGAAATGATCCGCCTTCAAACCCACTTTCTCCAGCCATTCCACAGCCATTTCCCTGCAGTCCTTCTCACTTCTACCCATACCTTGAACCTTCATCGCTTCAGCAATGGCCATTCCCACCGGCATCCTGGGATTTAAAGAGGAATAGGGGTCCTGGAAAATGATCTGCATATCTTTTCTCATGGCCTCAGTTCTTCCTCCGTCCACGATGCGAGTTCCCGCCCTTTGAAAATTATACTTCCTGATGTGGGCTTTACGAGCCTGAGCAGGGCCCTTCCCAACGTGGTTTTGCCGCAGCCGGATTCCCCACCAGGCCAAGCGTTTCCCCTTCGAGAATATCGAAGCTTACACCATCAACTGCCTTAACATGCCTTTGATGCTGCCATGAAATTCCGGGCGGAAGGATACCAAACATTCAGGTCTTTTACGGAGACCAGCACTTCCCCCGCTCTGCAACAGCCGGCTCTTGCAGAGCGGGCTGTTGCAGAGCGAGGAAGTCGGAAACGGTGGGCAGTCGTGTGCCCCGGGGATGGGCAACAGGCCTGCAGGCCAGCAGGGCCTTGGTATAAGGATGCTGCGGGTGGCGGAGCACGTCTTCCACATTTCCTTGTTCCACCACTTCACCTTTGTACATTACTATAACATCGTCTGCCACCTCTGATACCAGCCCTAGGTCATGGGAGATGAAGATGACGCCCATGTTCTCCTCCTTCTGCAGGTTGCGGATCAGTTCCAAAATGGTCTTCTGTACCGTTACGTCCAGGGCTGTGGTGGGTTCATCTGCAATGAGAAGGGCCGGGCCGCAACTCATCGCCATGGCGATCATCACGCGCTGCTTTTGCCCGCCGCTTAGCTGGTGCGGGTAACGCCGGAGTATGCTCTCGGGGTCTGGTAACTGTACACGACGGAACAGTTCCAGTGTTTTTTGCAGTGCTTCCTTATGCGAAAGTTTTTTGTGTTGCTCCAGCGACTCTGCCACCTGCCTGCCGCAGCGGATGAGCGGGTTCAGCGAGGTCATGGGTTCCTGGAAGATCATGGCTATCCTGTTGCCGCGAATGGTACCCATGTCTTTTGAGCCGATGAGCTCTACGGGCTGTCCGCCTTCGTTGAAGCGGATACTCCCACGGTCATAGCGTGCATTGGGTGCCAGCAGTTGCATCACGGCAAGGGAGGTTACGGACTTGCCTGACCCGGATTCCCCCACAACTGCGGTTATGCGTCCCCGTTGTACGGAGAATGAAACGTCTTTAAGCGCCTGGAAAGGCCCTGCCCGGTGCTGAAGGAAATGTTCAGTTCCTTGATCTCCAGCAGGGGAAGTTCCATCAGAATTGCAGGTGTTTAACGGTCAGTCCGTTGTTGATGAGCTGTTTCAGTGAGTCAATACCGATCTTGATATGCAGCTCCACAAAATTCTGCGTTACTTTTTTGTCGCTCTCCTCCGTTTTCACACCTTCCGGCACCATGGGCGAATCACTGATCAGCAGCAGCGCCCCGGTGGGAATGCGGTTATAGAAACCTACGGAGAAAATTGTTGCAGTTTCCATGTCTATGGCATAAGCCCTGATCCGCTGCAGGTATGTTTTGAACTCTTCATCGTGCTCCCAAACCCTTCGGTTGGTGGTGTACACCGGTCCTGTCCAGTAATCCTGCTCATAGTCCCTGATGGTGGTGGATATGGCTTTTTGCAGTGCGAAGGCGGGCAGTGCCGGTACTTCCGGAGGGAAATAGTCATTGGATGTACCCTCGCCCCTGATCGCCGCGATAGGCAGCAGAAGGTCCCCGATCTTGTGGCGCTTCTTCAGTCCGCCGCATTTTCCAAGGAACAACACCGCTTTGGGCTGGATGGCGGTCAGCAGGTCCATCACCGTTGCCGCGGTAGGGCTTCCCATGCCGAAGTTGATGATGGTAATGCCATCGGCAGTGGCTGTCTGCATGGGTTTGTCTAGCCCCGTGATCTCCACCCCGTGCCATTCCGCGAACATTCGAACGTAATTGGAGAAGTTGGTGAGGAGGATGTACTTGCCAAAGTTCTCCAGTTTCTCCCCTGTGTACCTGGGGAGCCAGTTTTCTACTATTTCTTCTTTTGTATTCATATCTGGTGTTCAGTTCCGGATAAAATTAGTGATTACTTTGCAGGCATGATCATCCCTTCTTACCCGGAGCACGCGTTTCGCATAAAAAATGATGGCGAAGCGGCATCCATTTTCTGCGAGCTGCGGCGTCGTTGGGTGGTGTTGTCGCCGGAGGAGTGGGTGCGACAAAACACGTACCAGTGGCTTTGCAAAGTTGTTGGCTACCCAAAAGAAATGGTCAGTATAGAAAAGGGGATCAGGGTGGGGGACCTGGCCAAACGGTATGACCTCCTGGTGTACAACAAAGACTTCAAACCCTGGATGCTCATTGAGTGCAAGGCGCAATCCGTAAAGCTCTCAGAAGATACATTGATGCAGGTGCTGCGTTACAACATCGCCCTTCCTGTTCCGCATGTCATGATAGCGAATGGGGACGGCGTGCTGCTGTTTTCGAAGAAAACCTCCGGACTGTCCAATACTGACGTGCTCCCTGCCTGGGGAGAAGAGCCGGTTTGATATCTTGATACTGGGCAGCTTGACATCTTAACATCTTGGTACCGGTGAACTGGTGACCAGATCAGCGCAATAGGTTACCTGTATCAAGCAATAAAAAGGGAGAAGAGCACCGCTCTTCTCCCTTCCAACTTCCAACTTTCTTCCCTATGGAATATGCCGAGTTCGGCATAGCTGGTTCCAACTTTATTGATCGCCACTACAAATGACGCAGTGCGCATGTCGCGGATGTCCGGATGCTGGTTCCAGAGGTTGACGATCTCATGCGTTGCGCCGATCATCGTTTCCTCAAGGCCTGAGCGTACCAGGTCAACCTCATCGGCGCCCATCACGAGTTTCTTTCTTGTTTCTGCCGGTATCTGCTGTCCGGTGAGTTGTTCCAGTTGGTCTATGATCAGTCCGTTCTGGTTCTCCGTGAATCTTTTCTCAAGACGGCCGTACCTCACGTGGCTAAGGTTCTTCAGCCATTCAAAATATGAAACGGTAACACCGCCCGCGTTGAGGTACATATCAGGGATCACCAATGCGCCTTTTTGCGCTAAGATCTCATCCGCTTCAGGGGTTAAAGGACCATTGGCGGCTTCGCCGATGATCTTTGCCTTGATACGGGAGCGTTCTCTCCATTGATGACGTTTTCCAGTGCCGCGGGGATCAGGATATCGCACTCCAGTTCGAGGGCCTCTGTATTGGTGCTGAGATTCTTTGCGCCGGCATAGTTGAGTATGGAACCTGTAGCTTTCCTGTGTGCTACAACAGCGTCCACATCCAGTCCTTTATCGCTGCATATGGATCCTTCGTATTCTGCAAGGCCAACAATGATGGCACCTGCTTCCTGGAAGAACTTGGCAGAGTGGTAACCCACGTTACCCAGGCCCTGTACCACTACGCGCTTGCCTTCGATGCCGGTGGTGAGTCCCAGTTTCTTCATCATGTCAGGCATGTTACAAACCTCACGCACGCCGTAGAAAACGCCTAAGCCTGTGGCCTCCCTTCTGCCCCTTACACCACCCTGGGTGATGGGTTTACCCGTTACACATGCCATAGCATCAACCTCACCGGGGTGAAGGGCCATGTATGTATCCAGGATCCAGGACATTTCCCTTTCGCCTGTTCCATAGTCAGGAGCAGGAACGTCTTCACCGGGGCCGATGAAGTGCTTTTTATCCAGTTCCGCGGTATAGCGGCGCGTTATCTTCTCCAGCGTATACGCATCATAGTTGCGCGGGTTGATGGCTATACCGCCCTTGGCGCCGCCAAAGGGAACGTTCACGATCGCGCATTTGTAGGTCATAAGGGCTGCGAGGGCCATCACTTCATCCAGGTTCACCATATCGCTGAAACGGATACCGCCTTTGCAGGGCAGCTTGTGGTGGGAGTGCTGAACGCGGTAGGCCTTGATCACTTCGATCTTGTCCCCAACCTTAACGGGGAAGTGCATACGAAGAACGGAGTTACACTGTTTGATCTGTTCAAGAATGCCTTTGTCGAACTTGGTGTAACCCGCGGCCTTGTCAAAACTGGCACAGACCGCATCGAAGAAACTGTATTCTGCAGACATGCAAAATGGGTTTTTATGGTTTATTTATATGGCAATTACAATAGCTGTCAGCTATTCTTTTCGTTTTCAAGTTCTGTGATCTTCTTGTCCAGCCTCCATACGTAGAAGATCAGTCCCGCCAGGATAGTCAGGATCACTGCTATCACCACGTAGATCTTTCCTTCGCTCCTCATCCTGTCTGCCATTTCCACTTCCTGCGCTGTGGCGGCGAAAGAACAAAACAACATTGCTGTTACTAACCAGATTTGCATGATTTTAGTGCGCATTCAACCAATTTTTTTCTTTAATGAAGGCGAGTCGCACCTTCAGCGAGGTGATCCATACGGCGAGCAGGGTCCATCCGATCACCGCAGGGTAGAATACCATCCTCATGCGGGCATCGATATCATTAAAGTTCAGGGCCGGGTTCCCTTCCCTTCCCGGGTGCAGGCTGGGCAGCAACCTGGGAATGATCCAAATCGAGGGGAAGAGCATGGCATAGGCGAAAATATTATATACGGCGCTCACCCTGGCGCGCTTATCCATGTCTGTTATGGAGCTGCGCAGCACGAAGTAAGCGAAGTAGATCAGCAGGGCCATCGCCGTGCCGATGAGTTTGGGCTCACGAACGATGGAACCAAATGATGCATAGGCAGGGTTGTTGGGATCTGCCCAGGTGTATGAGGCCCATATGGTGCCCGTGGCATAGCCGAGCAGGCCGAGCACGATACCCGTTGTGGCATATTCGCTGGCCTGTATATCCCTGTGTAGGTCCAGGGTCCTCAGGTATTTTACGCTGTTCACTACGCTGACGGTGAGCACCGCCATCATGGCAAACCACATGCACACGTGGAAATAAAGGTTCCTGATGGTTTCCTGCAGTTGGCGCAGTTCAGGAACGGGAAGAAGGAGGCCTCCTACAACAGTGTAGACAAGGAGAATAACGCAAGCTATTTTCCACCAGGATCTTTTCATGATCTTCAATCGTTTGACCAGCCATCAATTGGATACGGCAGGGCGTGGCAAAGGTAGGTTTTACCCTTAATCTTTCCATAAAAAGGGGAACAAAATGACCGACAGTACTATGATGGCCAAGTCCAGTGCCAGTAATAGCAGAACTACCTGCAGGGCAACGCCGGCCTTGAATACCTCGGCAAATGCGAGTTTGGACAAACGTATCAGCAGCAGGAGCTGGGGAATGATGAGGGGGAATCCCAGGATGGCCATCAGGGAGGCTTGTTGCTGCGCCTTTGACGCAATGGCTGCGAGCATGGTGAATACCAGGCTGAGTCCAAAGCCCCCGAGGAAGCTGATGCCGATGAATTGCCAGGCATTGGCTGTGGGGTTTCCCATCAAGGCCATGAAAAGCAGGAGGTTCACCAGGTTCATCAGGGCCATCAGCACAAGATTATACAACATTTTAGCGAGCATGAATTCGCCGGGATGGGCTATGCTGTAGAAATACAGCATCCTGCCCCTGCTTTCCTGCAGGAAACTCTTGGCTACTGCGTTGATACAGACGAATAATTGTGTTACCCAGAACAGGGCGTTCCATGTCTCGGCGTCTGTATCACCCACGGCGAGGTAAAGCACGAAGATCGTAGAGGCTACGTACAGGATCACGCCATAGAAAGAGTACTGCTGGCGCATTTCCAGCATCCAGTCTTTCCTGAATAGGGTCCATATGCGGGCGGCTGCTGTCATATTGTCTTTTGGAAGCATGATCTGCAGCGGGGTTCGTAAATATTTTTCTCGCCCAGCACCACCTGGTCGTCCTGCGCGGTCTTGCGGTAAGAATAATTGGCGATATTGCCGCACACCATGCAGATGGCGTGCAGTTTGGTGATGTAATCAGCAATGGCCAGCAGGGATGGGATCTGCCCGAAGGGTTTGCCGGTATAGTCCATGTCAAGGCCGGCCACGATCACCCTGATGCCTCTCAGTGCCAGCTGGTTGCACACTTCGCCAACGCCGTCGTCAAAGAACTGCGCCTCGTCTATCCCCACCACATCTACGTCATTGGCAAGTTCCAGTATCTGTGCTGATGTGGGTACGGGCGTGCTGTGGATCATATTCTCATCATGGCTTACAATGTGTTCATGATGATAGCGGACGTCGATCGAAGGCTTGAATATCTTCACTCTCTGGTTGGCTATCCTTGCCCGCTTAAGTCTCCGGATCAGTTCTTCGGTTTTTCCGGAAAACATTGATCCGCAGATAACTTCTATCCAGCCTTTGGCATTTTCACCGTGATGCGGCTCTATGAACATTTTATTAAAAAAAGAGATTATTAACTTATTGTACCTTTGTTTTCAGTTCGCATGGCGCAGTTCACAGTTGGCAGAACAGAAACGAAGTTACCGAATGTCTATGGAAAGAGCGGAAGTATTAATGCTTAAGTTGCTGGAGCAATACCGGAAAAAGGAAGATTTCTCAGCACTGCAGGCCACCTTGCAGCAGATACAGGATGAGCTGTCACTATCCTCCGTGCCCTTGCCGCAGGTCAGGGAAAAAGGTAAGGTGTCCGTTGTTCTTCCCTTCAGGCACAAGCCCCAGGTAAGTGACGAGAAGCCCGCAGCAGAGGAGAAGATCGTGCAGGTGCTTCACGTGGATGAGTCAGAAGTGGAGAAGGAACTGGAAATGATCAAACAGGCTGCGGAATTGCGCAGTGATATGGGTGCCAAGCTCAGGCCGCCAATGCCGGAGCAGATCATGGTTCCTGAAGAAAAGGAGGAGATCGCTCCGCTCTCCCAGGGCATACAGTTTGACCCCATAGAGATAGATGAGATACCTACACTTGCCACACATATTCCTCCTCCGCCACCACCTCCGGTGGAGCCGGTACCCCAGCCCGTGGTGATCGTTGAACCATTGAAAGAGCAGCCTGCAGAAACGGCCAGGGAGTTGAACGAGAAGTTCAAGGAGCCGCGCAAGGAAGTGGCGCAGAAACTCCAGGACGTTCCTATCAAGGACCTTCGCAAAGCCATTGGGATAAACGACAGGTATCTTTACATCAACGAGTTGTTCAACGGCGATGAGGCAATGTTTGAGCGGTCAGTGAAAACACTGAACCATTTTTCCATCCTTCCGGAAGCCGAATTCTGGATGCAGCGGGAACTGAGGATAAAACTGGGTTGGAAAGAAGAGAATCCGCTTGTCCAGCAGTTCGTTCAACTCGTCAGAAGGCGTTTTTCCTGAATATAGTCCATGATCTTCCCTGTGGCGCCGGCACTTTGCCTGACATAGGCCCCTGCTGCCCCGGCCGCTTTGCCCCGGCATTTGCATCGGTCAACAGCTCATCCAACACAGCATGAAAAGATGGTGCGTCATGAATGCTGAATCCTCCGCCACAACTGACCAGTTCAACGGCCTCCCGGAATTTCCGGTATTTCGGCCCGAATACAACGGCCTCGCATGCACTGCCGCTTCCAGTGTGTTGTGTATGCCCTTGCCGAATCCCCCGCCGATATAAGTTACCGTGCCGTAATGATAGAGCCTTGACAGCATGCCGATATTGTCAATGATGAGTACACGGAACGATCCCGTCATGTTCTTCTTCCATTCCGAGAACCGGATGCTTTTGCTGAACAGCGCATCCAGCTGGCGAAGATGGGCTTCATCTATCTCGTGCGGTGCAATAACAATAAGCAGTTCCTGTTGTTTTTCCAGGTAGCCTTTGATGAGCTCTTCATCCTGCCGCCACGTGCTTCCGGCAACCAGCACGGGGGCATTGCCGCAGAAGGCCTCCAGCTCAGGGACCGGGGCGAATGGTGATGCCAGTTGCAGGACCCTGTCGAACCGCGTATCTCCCGCAACCGTAATGTTGCTGATCCCCAAACCCCCGAGCTTCTCTGCACTTTTGGCATCCTGCAGGAAAAAATGATCGACTGTGCCCAGGGCATTTCTCCATGGCTGCCCGAACCACTTGAAGAATACCTGGCCGTCCCGGAATATAGAGGATATCATCAGTACGGGATGTTCCTGGCCTTCAGTTCCTTCAGGAGGTTGAGCCAGTATTCATATTTGACGAAGATCGCCAGGGCGGGAGAAAGTCCTTCCACAAAGGCGGCCGCATTGGCGGCGGTGTCCGCGGGCAGGTAGATCACTGCGTCTGCCTTGTTGTAATTTTTCCTTACCTCATAGCCGGAAGGGGAGAAGAAACTGATCACAATATAACAACCAGGGTAACGCTGACGTATACCCTCAATAACCGGCCTTCCCTGTTCAAATTCACCCAGGGATGCACAATGCACCCATGCCACCTGCCTGCTACCGGCTTCTTTTCTGATAGCGGAAATCCTTGACTTCCAGTTGGTACGGCCTTGCACCCAGGCCCTGGCTTTGTTGTTCCAGAGGGATGCTATCCTTATAGCCGTGGAGTATATGATGATAGAAAGGGAGTACAGCACGGTAATGCTATTAATGATGCAAATCTAATATCCCTGCCCTGTTTTTAATTTATTACCTTTGGGCGCGAAAAAATTACCCTGATGGAACCTATTCAAATGGTTGACCTGAAGAGGCAGTATCAGCATATCAAGAATGAAGTGGATGCTGCTTTACACGAGGTTCTGGACAGTGCCGCATTCATTAACGGAAAGCCGGTCCAGGACTTTTCTGCCGCGCTTTCCCTGTACCTGGGGACCAGGCATGTCATCCCCTGCGCCAACGGACGGATGCCCTCCAGATCGCCATGATGGCACTGGACCTGCAGCCCGGTGACGAGGTCATCACTCCTTCATTCACCTATATTGCCACCACCGAAGTGGTAGCCCTTCTGAAACTCAAGCCTGTGTTTGCAGAGGTTGACCCGGCAACATTCTGCCTGGACCCTCAGTCCGTACGCTCCCTGATCACCCCGCGCACTAAAGCTATTGTGCCCGTGCACCTCTACGGGCAATCAGCCCCGATGGCAGAGATCATGGCAATTGCGGAAGATTTTGGGCTTTATGTGATTGAGGACAATGCCCAGGCAATCGGCGCTGAATATCGTTTCCCTGATGGTAAGATCAGGAAAACCGGAACCATAGGCCACATAGGCTGCACATCTTTCTTCCCTTCAAAGAATCTAGGATGTTATGGGGACGGCGGAGCAATATTTACGGATGATGATGCGTTGGCAGATAAAATGAAAAAGATCGCTAATCACGGGCAGTCTGTAAGATATTATCACGATATTGTTGGTTGTAATTCACGTCTTGACACCCTGCAGGCTGTGGTCTTGAATGCCAAACTGCCGAGCTGGACGAGTACATGCTGCGAGGCGATCTGCAGCTGCCTTTTTACGACAGAGCTTTTGCCGGAATGCCAAGATCACCACGCCTGAGATTGCTCCGTACAGCACACATGTGTACCACCAATACACTTTGAAACTGGAAGGGGTTGACAGGAACGCGTTGAACCAATATCTCGCTGACCAGAAAGTGCCTTCAATGATCTACTATCCGGTGCCGGCCCACAGGCAGAAAATGTTTGAGGGAATGGCAAGCGGGTCAGGAGGATCTCCTGGTCACAGACTGGTTGACCGAGCGTGTGATCTCCCTTCCTATGCACACCGAGCTGGACCGCGAGCAATTGGAATTCGTGACGGGGCATGTCCTTGATTTTGTAAACCGTTGATCCATATCGTCCTATCCAAAATTCACATTTTATACTAATCGAAAGCTAATATGAAAATTTCAGTTGTAGGTACCGGATATGTAGGTTTAGTAACCGGTACTTGTTTTGCGGAAACTGGGAATGAGGTGGTGTGCGTGGACATTGATGAGCGAAAGGTCAACAAGTTATGTAACGGTGAGATCACTATTTATGAGCCGGGCCTTGAGAAGCTTTTTGTCCGGAACCTGAAAGAGGGCAGGCTTTCTTTCACCACAAGCCTGAAGATGGCATTCGCGAAGCGGAGATCATATTCCTCGCATTGCCAACACCTCCAGGGGAAGACGGTTCTGCAGACCTGAAATACATTCTGGGCGTTGCTGATCATCTGGGAAGGATACTTACTGATTATAAAGTCATAGTTGATAAAAGTACGGTACCCGTTGGAACGGCGGAAAAAGTGTGGGACGCCATTGCAAAGAATTATAAAGGAGAATTTGATGTGGTATCCAATCCTGAGTTTCTCAGGGAAGGTGTTGCCGTAGATGATTTCATGAAGCCTGACAGGGTTAGTTATTGGAACAATTTCTGAAAGGGCGAAGAAAGTGATGAATGATCTTTACGCCCCGTTCGTAAGGTCTGGCAACCCGGTAATATTTCATGGATGAACGCTCTGCCGAGTTGACAAAATATGCCGCTAATTCTTTCCTTGCCACCAAGATAACATTCATGAATGAGATCGCTCAACTTTGCGAAAGGCTGGGGGCTGATGTTGACATGGTAAGAAAAGGTATCGGGTCTGATGAAAGGATCGGTAAACGTTTCCTTTTTCCAGGCATTGGATATGGCGGTTCATGTTTTCCTAAGGACGTGCAGGCGTTGGTGAAAAGTTCAAAGGAAGTTAACTATTCATTCAGGATCCTTGATGCAGTAATGGAAGTGAATGAAAAGCAGAAAACGCACCTGATCCCAAGATCAAGGCATATTTTGACAATGACATCAAGGGTAAACATTTCGCGCTCTGGGGGCTTGCATTCAAACCCAATACTGACGACATTACGCGAGGCGCCTGCTCTGTACATTATTGAGGAGTTATTGAATGCGGGGGCAACAGTTGCAGCATTTGACCCTGAAGCAATGAATAATGTTAAGTCTTTACTGGGAGATACCATCAGTTATGCAGGTAACCAGTATGAGGCATTGCAGGGCGCTGACGCGCTGATCATTGCCACGGAATGGAATGAATTCAGGACTCCTGATTTTATCAAGATCGTACAGAGCCTGAAGAAGAAAGCGATATTTGACGGCCGTAACTTGTTTGACGTGGCCGCGGTGCGCGAACTTGGTTTCCATTATGAAAGTATAGGCAGACCTAATAAATAAACACAATGAGTAAGAAAAGAGTATTGATCACAGGAGCGGCGGGCTTCCTTGGCTCCCACTTGTGTGACCGTTTTATCAAGGAAGGGTTTCATGTAATTGGCATGGATAACCTGATCACAGGGGATATGAGGAATATTGAACACCTCTTCCCGCTGCCTGATTTTGAGTTCTACCATCACGATGTTTCCAAATATATCCACGTTCCTGGTGAACTGCAATACATCCTTCATTTCGCTTCTCCTGCAAGTCCAATTGACTACCTGAAGATCCCAATCCAGACATTAAAGGTGGGAGCAATGGGTACACACAATTGCCTCGGTCTTGCCAAGGCAAAAGGAGCGAGAATGCTGGTGGCTTCAACGTCAGAAGTCTACGGAGACCCCTTGGTGCATCCGCAGACGGAGGAATACTGGGGAAATGTTAACCCTGTTGGCCCCCGCGGCGTGTATGATGAAGCCAAACGATTCATGGAGTCCATCACCATGGCCTACCATACTTTTCATGGAGTGGAAACCAGGATAGTAAGGATCTTCAATACCTATGGCCCCCGTATGCGACTCAATGACGGTCGTGCATGCCTGCATTTATGGACAGGCGCTTAGGGGCGAAGACCTCACAGTTTTTGGTAGACGGTTCCCAGACGAGGTCGTTCTGCTACGTTGATGACCTGATTGAAGGTATCTACAGGTTGCTGATGAGTGATTATGCCAAGCCTGTGAATATTGGTAACCCCAATGAGATCAGCCTTAAAGATTTGCAGGAGAGATCATTAAACTGACAGGAACTTCACAGAAGATCGTTTATAAACCACTGCCGTGGATGATCCAAAACAACGCAAGCCGGATATCAAGCGCGCAAAGGAACTGCTGGGATGGGAACCGAAAGTGGACAGGGCAACGGTCTCGCCAGGACATATGAATATTTCAGTCGTTACCCAAGAAGAACTATTTAAACAGCCGAAAGAGTTCATTAGCAAAAATGAGTATGATACACAGCTTCTTGTAGAAAAGAAAGCGAAATTAGCAGTAGTTGGCCTTGGTTATGTTGGACTTCCTATTGCGCTTGAATTGGCGAAAAAGATCAGTGTGATCGGATTTGATATCAATGAAAAAGGATAGATATGATGAAAAGCATATTGATCCTAGTAAGGAAGTACCTGCGAGTGAATTCGTAGGTAGGGATATTGAATTCACTTCGGACTTGATAACTGAAAGGATGCAAGTTTTTTTATTATAGCGGTTCCTACCCATGTGATAAGTTCAATGTGCCGGACCTTAATCCGTTATCGGCGCTTCACAGACCATAGGCAAAGTGCTGAAGAAAGGAGATTATGTGTGTTTGAATCTACCGTTTATCCCGGATGCACAGAGGAAGACTGTGTTCCGGTGATAGAGAAGATCTCTGGTCTGCAAGCGTCAAGGATTTTAAATAGGCTATTCACCGGAAGGGATCAACCCGGGTGATAAGAAGAACACGCTCCGTACCGTGGTGAAGATCGTTTCCGGGTGTGATGAGAATCCCTGGATGAGATCGCAAAAGTGTATGAACTTGTGGTGGACGCAGGCGTTCACCGGCCTCAAGCATTAAGGTGGCCGAGGCAGCTAAGATCGTTGAGAATACACAGCGTGACCTTAACATCGCACTCATGAATGAATGTCCATGATTTTGACCGCATGGGGATCAGGACATTCGATGTGCTTGAAGCGGCTGGTACAAAATGGAATTTCCTTAAATTTCGCCCGGCTTGTTGGCGGCATTGTATCGGGTTGATCCTTATTACCTTACCCATAAAGCGAGGCATTGGGATATGACGCCAAGGTCATTTCAGCATCCAGGTTCATCAATGACAATATGGCCAAGAACGTTGCACGGCAAGTGATCCAGCACGTATTCAGGAATGCGCCTGATGTGAACAATGTCAGGATACTGGTGAAAGGGTTCACATTCAAGGAGAACGTGAGTGATATCAGGAACTCCAAGATCGTTGATACCGTTAAAGAGATACAGGCATTCAATATTGCCGTGGATGTGGAAGACCATTTGCGGAAATGGATGAGGTGCAGCATGAGTATGGCTCAGCCTCACAAAAGGAAAGGAACGACTATGATGCTGTGATCATTGCTATTCCCATGCCCTTACATGTCATTGAACGAGACTATTTCTGCTCCATCACAAGCCCACAGCGCTTGATCGCTGACCTGAAAGGCATATACAGGAATATCAACAAAAGGCCTACTGGAGTTTATGAGCCAAAAAAGAAGATACTAATCACAGGCGGCGCGGGATTCATAGGTTCCACGTGATCGCGCTTTTCGTGCATCAATATCCTGAATACCTCATCCATAACCTGACCTCCTTACTTATGCGGGTAACCTGGAAACCTCAGGGATGTGGAAGGCGCACCAAACTATCATTTCATCAAAGGGGATATTACGGACGCGCATTTATCAATGAATTGTTCCAATGGGAACATTATGACGCCGTGATCCATCTCGCGGCGGAGAGCCACGTGGACAGGTCTATCATGGACCCGCTTTCATTTGTGAAAACAAATGTACTGGGCACGGCCAACCTGCTCAATGCCGCAAGGGCTGCATGGAAAGACCTCACTGGTAAGTTTTCTACCATGTATCACATGATGAAGTATATGGTTCCTTGGAGCGTCGGATTCTTCACAGAAGAGACGCCTTATGATCCAAGATCTCCCTACTCTGCATCCAAAGCTTCTTCTGATCACCTGGTAATGGCTTATCATCACACCTATGGCTTGCCCGTAGTGATATCCAACTGTTCCAATAATTACGGTTCCACCAGTTTCCGGAAAAGCTGATTCCGCTGATGATCAACAATATCAGGAACAACAAGCCCCTGCCTGTGTACGGCAAGGGTGAAAATGTGCGCGACTGGCTTTGGGTAAATGATCATGCAAGAGCCATTGACGTCGTTTTCCACAAGGGTAAGCTTGGTGAAACCTACAATATTGGCGGGTTCAATGAATGGAAGAACCTGGACCTTGTAAAGTTGCTATGCAGCATCATGGACAGTAAGCTGGGTCGGGAACAGGGTGAATCTGAAAAGCTGATCACCTACGTCAAGGACAGGGCCGGCCATGACCTGCGCTATGCCATTGACGCACCAAGATCGAGCGGAACTGGGCTGGAAGCCATCCCTTCAGTTTGAAGAGGGCCTGGAGAAAACGGTTGACTGGTACTTGCAGAACCAGCAATGGATAGAACATATTACCTCGGTTCTTACCTTCAGTATTACAACGAACAATACAACAACAGATAGCCATGCCATTTCATGTTACAGGCATACCGGGCTGGTTGTATTCGAGCCGAGGGTATTTCACGACAATCGGGGTATTTTTTTGAAAGCTATAGTGAAAAGACGTTTGCCGATGCCAACCTGAACTATGATTGGGTTCAGGATAACCAGTCGAGGTCAACCTACGGTGTTGTCCGTGGCCTGCATTTCCAGCATGAACCTTTTGCCCAGGCTAAGCTGGTCAGGGTTTTGCAGGGAGTATATGGGATGTTGCAGTTGACCTTCGTAAGGGCTCTCCACATTCGGGAAAGTGTTCGGGCTGGAATTGAGTAGCGAGAATAAACTCCAGCTGCTGATACCCAGGGGGTTTGCGCATGGTTTCTCAGTGCTCTCGAAACAGTGGAAGTGATGTATAAATGTGATAATTATTACAGCAGGGAAAGCGAGGGAAGTATTATATGGAACGATACCAGCTGGCTATTGACTGGAAAGTGCCTGCAGACAAGGTGATCGTTTCAGAAAAAGACATGCACCATCCTTCGTTCGCGGAATCGATACATAACTTCTCCTACCGTGACTAAACGAAAATATCTTGTTACCGGCGCCAACGGGCAACTGGGGAAGGAGATCAGGGATCTTGCCTGCAACATCAGCGATGTTGAATTTGTATTCCAGTCGAGAGAAGACATGCCACTGGAAAATTTCGACATGATCCGCACCGTTTTCAACCTGGTGAAACCGGATGTGCTGGTCAACTGTGCCGCATATACCGCAGTGGATAAGGCTGAATCAGAAAAGGAACTGGCCTTCCAGGCGAACGGGGAAGCAGTAGGCGTAATGGCGGCACTCTGCTATGAAACTGGTACAAGATTCATACACGTTTCCACGGATTATGTGTTCGACGGAAACGGAACAAGGCCTTACCTGAAACGGATGCCACTTCCCCGGTGAACATGTATGGCGCTTCCAAACTGGAAGGGAAGAGCAGGCTTTTCGTTTTGATCCCGATGCCATTGTAGTGCGTACCTCCTGGGTCTTCTCCCCCTATGGCAAGAATTTCGTCAAGACGATGCTGAAACTCATGGAAAGCCGGAATGAGATCAGCGTGGTGAGTGACCAGAAGGGCTGTCCCACCTATGCCCACGACCTGGCAGCTTTCATCCTCGGCCTTGCAGAAATGCAGGAACTTCCGGGCAGTATTTTACATTACTGCAACAGCGGCGAAACCACCTGGTTCGAGTTCGCCCGCACCATAGGAGAGATCGCGGGATCTGGATGCACGGTTCATCCCATCGCTACTAAAGATTATCCCACCCCGGCAAAAAGGCCACACTACTCGGTACTGGATACAAGCAGGGCGGCGAATATAAGCGGGCATCCCAGGCATTGGAAAGAAGCGCTGCGGCATTGCATGGAGCGCCTGGCCAATCAGCAATGACCAGTTTTCCCTCATAAAATTTCAACATTTACAGCTAATTTCAAATTGTCTACTATATTTGTAGACTAATACCAATGGAACTTAGCGCAGACATATTATCAAGGTTTGGGCATGCAGGCCCAGAGGATAACCTCAGGGAGTTGGCTTCGCTTTATCCGGGTGAAGTGGTATTTTCCACTTCCTTCGGGTTTGAGGACCAGGTGATCACACACCTCATCCACAGTGCCGGTGCTGCTATAGGCGTCTTTACGCTGGATACGGGCCGTCTTTTCCCGGAGACTTATTCTACATGGAATGCAACGCTTGAACGTTATGGACTGCCTATTGAGGCCTGGTATCCCGATGAGCAGCTGCTCAGGGATTGGGTTACGGTAAATGGCCCGAACGCGTTTTACGAAAGCCCCGAACTCCGGAAACAATGTTGCCACATCAGGAAAGTGGAACCCCTGAAAAAGGCACTTGCGGGAAAGAAGGTTTGGGTAACGGGAATCCGTGCATCCCAGAGCAGCGAGCGCAACAACACGCCCATATTGGAATGGGATGCCAACCATGGGCTCATAAAATATCACCCTTTGTTGCATTGGAGTGAGGAGCAGACCCGGGAGTTCATAAGGGAGCATCATATTCCGTATAACCTGCTTCACGACAAAGGATTTGTCAGTATTGGCTGTGCCCCCTGCACAAGGGCAATCAGGCCCGGGGAGGATTTCAGGGCAGGAAGATGGTGGTGGGAAGATAACAGCAAGAAAGAGTGCGGACTGCACGTACATCAACACTGATATTTTTTTTGTCAGAAAACCTATCAAATTAGTAGACTAATGGGAAAATATAAACTGGATTACCTGGAACAACTGGAAGCGGAGAGTATCTATATCTTCCGCGAAGTTGCCGCACAGTTTGAAAGGCCCGCCTTGCTTTTCAGCGGCGGAAAGGATTCAATAACACTGGTCCATCTTGCGAGGAAGGCATTTGCACCTGGCCCCATCCCATTTCCGCTTGTGCATATTGATACCGGCCACAATTTCCAGGAGGCGCTTGACTACAGGGATAAACTTGCAGCGGAAGTTGGTGCAACGCTGGTGGTAAGAAAAGTGGAGGATACCATCCGCAAGAAACAACTCACGGAACCCAAGGGAAAATTCGCCAGCAGGAACTGGCTCCAGACCTATACACTGCTTGATACCATCGAGGAGTTTGAATTTGATGCCTGCATAGGCGGAGCCCGCAGGGACGAGGAGAAGGCAAGGGCCAAGGAGCGGATATTCTCCGTTCGTGATGATTTCGGCCAGTGGAACCCCAAACTGCAGCGCCCGGAACTTTGGAATATCTATAACGGCAGGATCCACAAGGGAGAGAACGTACGCGTATTCCCCATCAGCAACTGGACCGAGCTGGATGTATGGAGATATATCCAGAAAGAGAACATCGAACTGCCGTCCATCTATTTTGCACACGACCGCGAAGTGATAGAACACGAAGGGCAGCTTGTTGCTGTGTCACCTTTTGTAAGGATAGATGAAACGGACAAGGTGGTAACAAAAAGGGTGCGCTACCGCACCGTTGGAGATATGACTTGTACCGCCGCTGTAGAGTCAAACGCCTCCACACTTAGCGAAGTGATCAATGAGATCATCGTCACGCGTATCAGCGAGCGCGGCGAGACAAGGATCGATGACAGGGTCACCGAGGCCGCGATGGAAGACAGGAAGAAAAATGGTTATTTCTAAAAGCTTTACCGATGGATCTTTTACGTTTTATTACCGCAGGCAGTGTTGATGATGGCAAGAGCACACTCATCGGAAGGCTGCTGTATGACAGCAAGAACATTCTCTCTGACCAACTGGAGCAACTGGAGAAAAGCTCCGCAGGCCGGAATGGAGGCGAGATAGACCTTGCCCTGCTCACGGACGGCCTGCGCGCGGAGCGGGAACAAGGTATCACCATCGATGTGGCCTACCGCTATTTCTCAACGCCCAAACGCAAGTTCATTATTGCCGATGCGCCCGGCCATGTCCAGTACACAAGGAACATGGTGACAGGCGCAAGCAATGCAGACCTCATCATCATTCTCATTGACGCAAGGCAGGGTGTTGTGGAGCAAACACGGAGGCACTCCATCATCGCATCCCTGTTGCGAATTCCCCATGTTGTGGTGGCCATCAATAAAATGGACCTGGTGGATTATTCGCATGACGTGTATAACAATATTCTCCTCGATTACCTGCAGGTGGCTTCGCAACTCGGGTTAAAAGAGGTTAAATTCTTCCCCATCAGTGCGCTGAATGGCGATAACATCGTTGACCGTTCCACCCGCACAGACTGGTACGAAGGGCCTTCATTACTTGAATACCTGGAAGATGTAGTGGTGGCAGGGGATACAGACCATTCCCTGCCACGTTTCCAGGTCCAGTACGTGATCAGGCCGCAACTGCCGGAGCTGCACGATTACAGGGGTTATGCCGGTAAAGTGCAAAGCGGAGTATACCGTGAAGGCGATGAAGTGGTTGTGCTTCCTGCGGGGATCAGTACCAGGATCTCCGCTATTGAAACGGGAGGGGTAAGCGTGAAAGAAGCCTTTGCTCCCCAAAGCGTGGTGCTTCACCTGGAACATGATATTGACGTATCGCGTGGTGACGCTATCGTAAAGGCAGACAAGCTTCCCCGCGTGTCTGGGGATATAGAAGCGGTGATCTGCTGGCTTGACGAGAAAAAGCTGATCCCGGGAAATAAGTATTACCTGCAGCAAAATTCAAGGACCGTTCGCGTGGTGGTGAAGGAACTGGAGTATAAGATCGATGTGAATACACTGCAGCATAAAGATGCCGGAGAAGGGATCACACTTAATGAGGTGGCCAGGGTAAGGATCAGGTCTGCATCACCACTGGTTTTCGATACGTATGAAGAACTGCGTCCCACCGGCTCTGCCATCCTTATTGATGAAACAAGCAACAGCACGGTTGCTGCAGTACTCATCCAAAATGCTGTTGCGTAATGGCTGAACAAAAAGGAAAAGTGGTGATCGCTGCGGCAGGCCCCGGTGACCCGGGACTGATCACGGTGAGGGCGGCCCTGGCACTGCAGGACGCCGAAGTGATACTCGTTGACAGGCTGGCATCGCGCGAAGTGATAGACCTGTATGCAAAGGATGATGTGTTGGTGCTTGAAGTGGGAAAGCAGGGTGGTAAACTGAATTCCACACCCCAGAAGACCATCAACGAGTTGTTGGTGGAACATGCGCTGCAGGGTAAGAATGTGGTAAGGCTTAAAGGCGGTGACGTGTCCGTGTATGCCAACATTCTGGATGAGCTGCTCATCCTGCATGAACATAATATCCCTTTCGAGATCGTTCCTGGCGTCACCTCGGCCCTTGGTGCAGCTGCGTATGCAGGGATCCCGCTGACGGCACGGGGTTACGCTGCCGGCTTACGGATCCTCACCTATTATCATTCAGAAGTGATAAACGTGCAACAGTGGAAAGACCTCGCGGCCACAACGGACACGCTGGTGTTTTATATGTCGGCCCAATCTCTGAACGATCTCTCTTCCAACCTCATCAGGTATGGTATGGACGAGCATATGCCCGTCGCCCTTATTGAACAGGCCACAACACCGGCGCAGCGCGTTGAGGTCATGGACCTCTCAAAGGCAAGGCATGTCCCCGCGGAAGAAATACGTACGCCTGCGTTGGTGGTCATTGGCCGTGTTGCTTCCCTGCACCAGAAGTTCAACTGGTTCAGGAATGATCCCCACAGCGTTACAGCATTCAGTGAACTGCCTACACAGATCATTACTCCTTCAGCCCAAAAAACCATGTCATGATCCCTGAGGCTAAATTGAACATATTACAGGAATTGGTGAAAAGCGTGAGCCGGGAAGAGCTCATCTGGATCAACGGGTATTTGAACGGCCTCGTTTCTTCCGCTCCCGCGGAACAACCCGTGGGGAAACTATCCATTGTGTATGGTACCGAAACGGGCAATTCAAAGAAGGTCGCATTGCAACTTACTGCTAAGGCAAAACAGCAGAAGTTGCCCGCGAAGTGCACGGCGCTGGAGCAATACCGTTTTGAGGACCTTGCCAGGGAAGAATGCCTGGTGGTGGTGATCAGCACGCAGGGAGAAGGTGAGCCTCCGGCAACGGCAAAGAAATTCTATGACGAGCTTATGGCATCGTCGTCATTGCTCCCGAAACTCTCATTTGCCGTATTGGCACTTGGAGACAGTTCATATCCGCTGTTCTGCAAGACAGGCGAGGACGTGGACGGGAAATTGGAAAGCCTGGGGGCCACAAGGATCACATCCCTGGCGAAGTGTGATGTTGATTTTGAAGCTACAGCAGGGGCCTGGATCGATCGATTGATATCCGGAATGGGAAACACAGGCAAACCTTCCCCTCCCGCCGCCGTGCCGCCAAAGAAACATGGCAAGAAAATATTTGAAGGAGTATAGCGAATATCATCAACCTGAATGATAAAGGTTCAACGCATCAAACTTTCCATATTGAGATCAGCACCAACGAAGACATGGACTATGATCCCGGTGATTCTATCGCCATCGTTCCCAGGAACAGGGAAGACATTGTAGACCGGATCATCAGTCTTTCAGGTGTTGATCCAACAGAAAAACTTGCTGCTGCAAAACATGAAGGCGCAGTGAAAGAGCTGCTGTTGTCAAAACTCAATATCTGTTACCTGCTCAGCTCCACCGTGAAAAAATACGCGCAGGCCACCGGGCATGAGATGCCGGATATGCGCCTGGACCTGGTGGATCTGCTGAGGATCTATCCGGTGAAGAACCCGGGCCAATTCCTGGAATTCGCCGGGCAACTCAACCCGATCGCCCCGAGGCTCTACTCCATTTCTTCAGCCCTGTCCACCGATCCCCGCATCGTGCACATCACCGTTAGCAGGCACAGCTTCCTGAAGGAGGATGAACAGCATTACGGACTGTGCAGCAGTTTCCTGGGAGATTTGGAGGCCGGCAGTGCCGTCAGTTTCTATATCCATCGCAGCAGGCATTTCAAACTTCCCGCTGAGGATAAGGATATCATCATGGTGGGGCCCGGAACAGGTATCGCTTCTTTCCGCTCCTTCCTCCAGGAAAGGGACAATAAGGGAGCAACGGGAAAGAACTGGTTGTTCTTCGGGGAGAAGGATTTTGCCACTGATTTCCTTTACCAGGCGGAACTGCAGCAGTACGTTCAAACCGGCGTGCTCAGCAGGATCAACCTGGCTTTTCAAAAGAACCATTGTAAACGGGCATGGGTGGAAGATGACCTGCTGGGTAACGGCGAGGATGTTTTTAAATGGTTGGAGGATGGCGCACATTTTTACCTCAGCGGCGTAAAGGATCCCCTGTCTGAGAAGGTTGAGTCCGCACTTGTGAATATCATCAGCAGGTATGGCGGAAGAAATGAAGACGATGCAAGGAAATATGTTGAAGAACTGAAAAAGCAGGACCGGTATCATAAAGATGTTTATTGAACCATGAGCGAAAAGAAACAACTGACAGCGGTAGAAAGGATCAAGCTCGCCAGTGCCGGCCTGCGTGGAAGCCTGTTGCAAAGCCTGCAGGATGAACTGACGGGCGCGATCCGCGAAGACGACCAGGCACTGATCAAGTTCCATGGGATGTACCAGCAGGATGACCGCGACAGGAGGGAGGAGAGAACAGCCAGGAAGCTGGAGTGGCTCTATTCATTCATGGTCAGGCTGAGGCTGCCCGGAGGTTACATGACCGCGGAACAATGGAAAGGGCTGCACCATATTGCCGGTGAACATACCACAGGTGTGATCAAGATCACCACCAGGCAAACGGTACAGCTGCATGGCATTTTGAAATCGCACATCAAACCTACCCTCAAAAGTTTCAACACACTGGCACTTGACTCCATAGCGGCGTGTGGCGATGTGAACCGCAATGTTACCTGCAGTGCCCATCCATTCATGTCCAAAGTGCATGCGCAGGTTTTCGCTTATGCAGACAAGATCAGCACCATGGCCTTGCCCAAAACAAGGTCGTATTATGAGATCTGGCTGGATGAGGAGCCCTTGCTGAATAAAGAAGCGGAGACGGACCCCCTGTACCAGGACCGCTACCTGCCCAGAAAATTCAAGATCGGTATAGCCATACCGCCTGACAATGATGTTGATGTGTTCAGCAATGATATAGGGCTGATCGCCATTGTGGAAGACGGCGAGTTGATGGGGTTCAACATCGCCGCGGGAGGAGGACTCGGTACTACACATGGAAATGGCGCTACTTATGCCAGGCTGGCAACAGTACTTGGTTTCGTTGATACCGAAGAGAAATTGCTGAAGGCGGTATATGAGATCATCACCATACAAAGGGATCATGGGGACAGGACGGACAGGAAGCTGGCGCGACTGAAATATACCATTGACCGGTTAGGTATTGAGGCATTCACTAAGGAACTGGAGAAAAGGACAGGCTTCTCATTGCAACCGCCAAAGCCTTATCTCTTTACACAACGTAAGGATCATTTCGGCTGGCAACAGGATCACCTGGGGCAATGGTATTACACCGCGTTCATTGAAAGCGGAAGGGTCACGGACGATGATAAGATGAAGGCAAAGTCTGCCTTTTACGAAATAGCCCTGACAGGAAAAGCGGCATTCCGTTTCACCTGCAACCAGAATATCATCCTGGCTGAAGTAAAAGATGAAGACAAGGCTGCACTGAACCATATACTCGAAAAATATGGTGTAGTGGCTTTCACGGAAGCATCAGGGGCCATGAGGAAAAGCGCTATCGCATGTGTGGCTTTCAACACATGCCCACTGGCACTTGCAGAGGCACAGCGTTACCTGCCAACATTGATCAGTTTGCTTGAGCCCGTACTTCATAAGCACGGACTCAGCGATGAGGATATTTCGATCAGGATGACGGGCTGCCCCAATGGCTGTGGAAGGCCCACCATGGCGGAGATCGGTTTGATAGGCACCGCATACGGGAAGTATAACCTTCATTTGGGGGGAGACCGTTATGGCTACAGGCTCAATCGGAAATACGCGGCTGACCTGGACGAAGCCGCCGTTATAAACTTGCTTGACCGGCTGTTCGGCGATTACGTCAAAGAGCGGCTGGAAGGAGAAACATTCGGAGATTATATGAACAGGAGGCCGGCAGAATGAGTACCGGAACCTTGATACAAAAGAAGAACAGGTTGTACCCGGTTTTCCTGAAGTTGGAAGAACTGGAGCTCCTGCTGGTTGGCGCCGGTAATATAGGCCTCGAGAAACTACAGAGCCTGTTGGCGAACAGCCCGGACACGAGGATCACCATAGTGTCTATCACAGTATCTGATACCGTCAGGGAACTGATCTCTGCTCATCCCCGTGTGCAACTGATAGAAAGGGCGTTTGAGGAAGAAGACCTGGAAGGGAAGGACCTGGTGGTCTCAGCCACGGGAGACAGGCAATTCAGCGAAGTGCTGAGAAGCCTCTGCAAAGAGCGGAAGATCCTGGTAAACGTTGCCGATACACCTGATCTCTGCGATTTCTATCTGGGCAGCATTGTTCAGAAAGGGAATCTCAAGATCGCTATATCCACCAATGGGAAATCACCCACGGCTGCCAAACGCATTAAGGAAGTATTGAATCATGGCTTACCGGATGAACTGGATGAGTCGCTGGAAAATCTGCATAAGATCAGGACAAGCCTCAAAGGGGATTTTAGCAGCAAGGTGAAGCGGATGAATGAGATCACCAGTGTAATGCTGCAGGGGCAACATGAGAAAAAGGAAGAGAAATGGAAGAAGATCGCCTCGCGTTCACTGCTCATATTCAGCATCATGCTCATCGGTCATTTCATCTTCTCTTACATCCCCATGCGGGAGATGGCAGATTCCACCCTTGCGTGGTACAAAACGCTGGATCCAAATTTTCACTGGATGGTGCTCGCCGGTTTCCTCGCCCAGCTGGTTGACGGGGCATTGGGCATGGGCTATGGCGTAACCAGTGCAACCATATTGCTCAGCGTGGGTGTTAACCTGGCATCTATCAGTGGAAGCATACACACAGCCGAAATGTTTGCCAGCGGTGCATCCGGATACAGTCATTACAAGTTCGGCAATGTGAACAAGAAAATGTTCAAGGCCCTGCTGATCCCCGGTGTGATCGGTGCCATTGGCGGAGCCGTGCTGTTGACGCAACTCGGTGATGAACATACCGCATGGTTAAGGCCCGTAATGGCCATGTATACTATGTTCCTGGGTATACGGATCTTTTCCAATGCTTTCAGGAGTGCCCGGCCCCAGAAAAAATTCAGGCATTACGGATGGCTTGCGGGTGTAGGCGGTTTCCTGGATTCATTCGGTGGCGGAGGTTGGGGGCCGATAGTGACCACAACGCTGATCACAAAGGGCAGAACGCCTAAATATGTGATCGGCTCAGTGAGTCTTACCGAGTTCTTTGTGACATTGGCCAGTGCATTCAGTTTCTTCGTGATGCTGGGCGTGTCACACTGGCAAACCATATTCGCACTGATCATAGGCGGATTGGCGGCTGCGCCACTTGCTGCCAGGCTTGCGGGCAGGCTTCCCCGTAAAACCTCATTCATCCTGCTCGGTGTGCTCGTGATGATCTGGAGCCTGCGCATACTGGTAAAAGTGATCCCGTAAATTTTTTTTTGATCAAATACTCTATTAAGTAAGTAGACTAAAGGAAGGAACCAAAACTGAAAAGAAAATGAGCATCTTCAAACACCTATTCAACACCGCAGCGGTAGTGTTGCTAGCGCTGTCTGCATTCTCCCAGGAACAAACGCTGATACAGGTCAGCGGCAAAGTAAAGGACGCGGATAAGGGTTCTCCTTTGCCGGACGTCAGTGTATCAGTCAAAGGGACCATCACCGGCACCGTGACCAACGGCGAAGGCGCGTTCCAGTTGAGAACGCGCACGCGCATCCCCTTCACGCTTGTATTCACTTCCATAGGTTTCCAGCAGCAGGAAGTGGAAGTGAAGCAACTGGGATCTGATATACAGGTGGCACTGGTGACCCAGACCGTAATGGGCAATGAGGTAGTGGTGACTGCTTCGCGGGTTCCGGAGAAGATCTTGCAGTCGCCCGTTGCCATTGAGAAACTTGACATCAGGGCAATCAAGGAAACGCCGGCCCCAGGTTTCTATGACGCCTTGGCCAATATCAAGGGTGTGCAGATGATCACGTCCAGTCTCACATTCAAAGTGCCCAACACCAGGGGATTCAATATCCCCAACAATTTCCGCTTCATGCAGCTGGTGGATGGCGTGGATATGCAGGCCGCTACGCTGGGCGTTCCACTGGGCAATGCCATCGGCCCAACGGAACTGGACATCAGCAGTGTGGAAATAACGCCCGGGGCGGCATCAGCATTATATGGCATGAATGCGATCAACGGCATGGCCAACCTGCTCACCAGGAATCCCTTTACCAGCCAGGGCCTTAGCCTCTACATCAAATCCGGTGTGAACCATGTGGACGGTATTGACCGTGATCCGGGGCTGCTGCAGGAGTATGCCATACGTTATGCAAAGGCATTCAGGAACAGATTCGCCTTCAAGGTGAATGCAGGTTATATGAGGGGAACAGACTGGGTCTCCGATACAAGGACAGACCAGAATCCTAACAACCTGAACACGGCAAACCCTTCCTACCCGGAATTGAACGGAACAAATAATCCTGCCTATGACGGATGGAATAAATATGGCGATGAAAACAATAATGCCGTCACCATCAACGGGATCAATTACAACGGCCCCAATAAAACCTTTATCGTGAGGAGAACCGGCTACTGGGAGAAGGACCTGGTGCATCCACAGGTGGATAACCTCAAGTTCGATGCTGCCTTGCATTACCGGCTCTCAGAGAATGCAGAGCTGAGTTATGACTACAGGATCGGTAAGATGGACGGCGTGTTCCAGCGCGGCAACAAGATCCAACTGGATAATGTTATGGTACAGAACCACAAGTTGGAACTCAAGGGCTCCAACTATTTTATTCGGTCATATGTTTCGCTGGAGAACACAGGCGATTCGTATAACCTTAAACCCCTTTCTGATAACCTGCAGCTTACCCACCTGTCCAATTCCCAGTGGGGCGCCCGTTTCAGAACAGCCCTGCAGGCTCAGATAAATGCGGGTAAAGATCTTGCCACAGCCATGGCCGAAGCCAGGAAAGTGGCGGACCTAGGTCGGGTGGAACCGGGAACCGAAGCATTCAGCCTACTGAGGGATACCATCATCGGCATCAACAACTGGGATCATGCGAATGCAGGTATTGCCGGCGCGCCACGTACCGGTGGTGCATGGTTGAAGCAAAAGAGCAGGCTCTATCATGTGGAAGGCCAGTGGAACCTGTCGAAATACGTGAAGGTCATTGACCTGCTCGTAGGCGCAGACTACAGGTTGTATGAGGTGGTCCCGGACGGAAACAACTTTGTTGACTTCTCCAGGCCTCTTGCAGAGCGTAATCAACCCGATAAGAACGGATCTTTTGGCGGAAATGTCTACTACAGGAAATTCGGTGCATTTGCACAGGTCACGAAAAGTTTCTGGGAGGATAAGTTGAAACTGTTTGCCTCATTGCGCTTCGACTACAATCCCGAGTTCAAGCCTATTTATAATCCACGTTTCTCGGCAGTGTACAATCCCGGGAAAAAGCATTTCTTCAGGCTGACTTACCAGAACGGTTACAGGTTCCCCGCGCTGTTTGAAGCGCTGAGTTTTGTGAACAATGGTAATGTGCGCAGGGTGGGGGGGCTTTCCTACATTAACGAAGGTTTGGGTTACCTGGATAACTCTTACACACTCACTTCCGTGAATACGTTCAACGCGGCCGTGAATAGGGACGTTACATCAGGTATGACGGCAAGCCAGGCTGCGATCAAGAACAAAGGCCTGCTGGAGATCACTAACCTGGCCCCTACAAAACCTGAGAAGATCAACTCGTATGAGTTCGGCTACAAGGCAGTGTTGTTTGAAGGAAAGCTGTTTCTCGATGTGGACGCCTACACCAATAGGTATGAAGGATTCCTCGGTCAGGTAGAAGTATCTGTGCCTTCTACTGATAAAGTAGGAACGGATGCGTCTGCTGTTGACATGCTTGCCTCCAACCGCGCAAGGCAGACCCGCTATCGTGTATTCACCAACGCGAAGAATTCATACAATAACTTTGGTTCCTCCCTGGGCCTCACTTATAATTTCTATAAGAAGTTCAGCATCGGGGGTAATGTGAACTACAATAACATTACAGTGAACAAAAACCCGGACGTATTCATCACCGCCTTCAATACGCCCAGATGGATGACCAATCTGAGCTTTAGCAACAGGGAAGTGGCAAAGAACCTGGGCTTCAGTATCGCGTGGCATTGGCAGGACGGGTTTCAGTGGGAAAGCCCGCTGGCAAACGGCCGGGTTCCCGCTTACCAGGTGTTTGACGCCCAGGTGAGTTATAAGGTTCCTAAGGCCAGGGCTACGGTGAAGATCGGAGGAATCAATATCTTCAACCGGAGATATATACAGTATGCAGCAGGACCAACCATCGGTGCTTTATACTATGCAACGTTTACCTTTGACGGACTGTTGAACCAAAGCTTATGATGAGAAGAATTTTGATCGCAATAATGATGTTGTGTGCAGCACAATTGGTGGACGCACAGGTAACAAAAAATGAAGCTTCAAATGAGCAGGTCTGGTTGGGATATTTCAACCAGACCCGTTTCTCGAAGCGTTGGGGACTATGGCTTGATGTGCAACTGCGCACAAAGGATGATTTTACGGACAGCCTTTCCCAGTTCCTTTTCAGGCCCGGACTCACATATTACATCGATGATAAGACGAAGCTGACACTGGGATATGCTTTCATCAATCATTTTCCGGCAGATAACCATCCAGGAATATCACAGCCTGAGCATCGTCCATGGCAGCAGGTACAGTGGCATACCAACTATCCGAAGGTACGTACGGCACAGTGGTTCAGGCTTGAAGAACGTTTCAGGAGGAAGATAAAGGACGATGATGAACTGGCCAGCGGATATACCTTCAATTTTCGCTTCAGGTATAATTTCCTGATACAAGGTCCGCTGACAAAGAAGTTGTATGATAAGGGAGCGCTCAACTGGGTCTTCAATGACGAACTGCACGTGAACTTCGGCAAGCAGATCGTGTACAACTATTTTGACCAGAACAGGCTTTTCCTCGGCTTCAATTATTATGTGAGCAAGCAAAACAGCATCCAGTTCGGATACATGAATCTTTTCCAGCAGCTGGCCGGGGGCAATAGGTACAGGACCCTGCACACGGCCCGTATTTTCTTCTTCCATAACCTTGACCTGCGCCACTGAAGCCCGTAGGCCTCACTTCCACATTTTCAAGTAATTTCGTGCAATGGCATTGATACAGGCAAATCTCACAGATCCTGATTACGGGATCACAGTTACGGATGCTAAAGGGCATACCGTGAAAATGGATATCCCCATTGAACAGGGAGGAAATGGCAGCGGTTTCAGGCCCATGCAGACCGTACTGGCTGCATTGTGCGGCTGCAGCGCGGTTGACGTGGTCAGCATACTCAAGAAGCAGCGCCAGGAGATGGAAGACCTGGTGATCAAGGTTGACGGTGAACGCCAGCATGGCGTTGAGCCGGCCCTTTGGGAGAAAGTTCATCTTCTTTTCCAGATCAAAGGAAATGTTGACCCGGCCAAAGCAGTAAGGGCCGTTCAGCTCTCCATGGAGAAATACTGCTCCGTGGCGGAAACGCTCAGGCGTGCAGGGGCCGCCCTCACCTGGGAAGTAATGATCAATGAAACCATCGTAACCTGATATCATGGATAAGCATCAAGAGACCCGTGCCGTCAGGCTGCAGACCCCTAAAACAGCCCAGAAAGAACATTCCACACCATTATTCCTTACCAGCAGTTTCACCTATGATTCTGCAGAGGATATGGCGGCCGCATTTGCGGATGACACCCTGGATGTGAATATTTATTCTCGCTTCAAGAACCCTACCACGGATGAGTTCATCAAAAAGATCGCATCATTGGAAGGGGCGGAAGACGGGGTAGCCACTGCAACCGGGATGGCTGCAGTGTTCGGCACCTTTATGACCTTTCTCTCACAGGGAGACCATATCGTTTCCTCTTCCGCTGTGTTCGGGTCAACACACACCATCATCACCAAATACCTTCCTAAATGGGGATCAGCCATTCTTATTTCAATATGAATGAGCCTTCCGCCATTGAGTCCCTGATACGTCCGGAGACAAAACTGCTGTATGTGGAAACACCCAGCAACCCCGGGCTCGATATCATCGATGTTGAATTTCTTTCTGAGATCTGCAAAAAGCACAAGGTACTGCTGGTGGTAGACAACTGTTTCGCCACGCCTGCAGTACAGCAGCCCATCAGGTTCGGCGCTGACCTGGTGATCCATTCCGCAACAAAGTTCATAGACGGGCAAGGGCGCGTACTCGGCGGCGTTGTGGTTGGCAGAAAAGAACTCATCCATCCCATATACCTGTTCATCAGGAATACCGGCCCGTCCATGAGCCCCTTCAACGCATGGGTGCTCTCCAAAAGCCTGGAAACATTATTCATCCGGATGGACCGCCATGCATCCTCTGCCAAACTGATCGCAGAAAAAACTTTCCGGCCACCCTGCACTCAGCATGGTGAAATACCCCTTTCTTCCAACGCATCCTCAATATGAAGTGGCGAAGAAAATGATGAGCAACGGAGGAGGTATCATCACATTTGACCTGAAGGGTGGGGTGGAAGCCGGCAGGAAATTCCTGAACGCACTCCAGATGCTTTCCATGACCAATAACCTGGGCGACAGCAGGACCATCGCCTCACACCCAGCAAGCACAACCCATTCAAAACTTACTGAGCAGGAACGCGCTGCCGTGGGTATCACACCCGGCCTCGTAAGACTCTCCGTAGGCCTCGAGCACCCGGATGATATCATTGCAGATATACTGCAGGCGCTGGAAAAGGTCTGACATTAATAAGGAACAAGATATGACGCGCAGGACTTACTGGATCCTAGCCTTAATGGGAAGCATATTGGGGGGCTGTTTAGGTTCTTCTGTGGAGAACAATAAGGATCTGGACGATAATATGCTGGACCTGCGCATGTATCACGACAACCTCGGGCTTTACATCAGGAATAAGGATGCCGACTATGCGCTTTGGCTGCTCAATGGGATGGACAGTACCCTTCAGGTTGTCAGCGAAAAATTCCCTTCACACAGGAAACTGACGAAGCCTTCAGGGAGCATTATGAAGCGTCCCTGAAAAAGCCTGTAGCAGAGATCCGGGAAGCACTCGAAAAATCAGATTTTCCTGCAGCCGTCAACGCGTACAGATTGCTGACGAAGAACTGCAACGGTTGCCACCTGGACCATGATATAGACAAGGAAGTGATAGACAATACCCGGCCGCAATAACCGCGGGCCCGCCTGATACTAAAAAAACCTCCCGTGAAGGAGGTTTTTTGCTTTTTGTTGCCCGACCTGGATTCGAACCAAGACAAACAGAACCAAAATCTGTCGTACTACCATTATACTATCGGGCAGCCTGTTTCCCCGAAGGGGATGCAAAAATAAGGGAAAACTGTTTTCCTCCAAAATTTCAGGCATCTTCTTCCGCTGGCAGTGTAATTGCATACGCATCAGGCATGGAACTGGAGAAATTAAGCCCTGAACTGCAGATCGATGAAAGCCCGGACTTGCACCTGAAGGCCTGGCGCATCCAGCCGTTTGCCTGGGTGGTGATCTATCTTTTTGTGCTTGCAGGCCTGTTCGGGGCTTTCGGGAAGGGCTGGCTGAGCCGCAGGGCAGAGTCGGTTGAGGATGCTTCCGTAAGGTACGAGTCTGCCCTCCGCCAGGGTGCCGAAACGGCACTCGAGATGCATGACCTCTCCCGTGTGGAGCGGTCCGTGTTTTCCCTGCCCGTAAAATATGTATCACGCTTCAATATCGCTTCCATCGTGCCCGAGCCCACAGAAACCATTTACACCGGCGAGTGGGTGAATTATATTTTCAACGGCAGTGCCGTAGATAAGCAGGTGACCATCTACATGCAGCCTTCAGGAACGGGCAGGGTGGAGGGTGAGGTGGTGATCAATTCCAGAATGTTCAGGATCTCCAACTATATATTCCCATGATATGAACCCCGTGCTGAAAGGACTGCTGATCTATTCTTTCATTCTCCTGATCTTCAGGTTCATGGGGAAGAAGAACCTTGCGGAGACCACCACCTTTGACCTCGTGCTTTTGCTGATCATCAGTGAAACCACCAGTAATGCATTATCCGGCAATGATTATTCGCTGACCACCTGTTTCCTCCTGGTGTGCACGCTTGCTGGTCTTGATTTCCTGCTCGGAAAGGTCAAGTTGAAGTTTCCCCGGCTAGACAAGGTGATCGATGGTGTACCATTGATCCTGGTGGATAAGGGAAAGCCACTTGAGGTCAGGATGAAAATGGCCGGCGTGGATAAAGGGGACGTGCTTGAAGCGGCAAGGATGAGCCAGGGGTTGGAAAGAATGGAAGATATCAAATACGCCGTGCTCGAGAAAGACGGGACCATTTCCATCGTACCGGATAGGGATAGGGTGGGTAAGTAGGTTTAAGGTAAGGCTTTTAACGTGCTCACCCTGTGCCTACACCCTCACCCTTGTATTGCATAAATCGCCGAATTCATTATATTGAGGACAACAAAGGCTCCTCTATGCGTAGCAATAGTCGTTCCTTCTGGCTTGTAACCTTACTGCTCATACTGCTTATGTCTACCGCAGAAAGTGATTTCCAGCGCAAGAAAAAGATCGTATTCTTCGGTGATTCCATCACCCAGGCCGGCGTACAGCCGGGAGGATATATCACCATGTTGGGGGATATGCTGAAGGAACAGAAACTGGATGGCAATTACGAACTAATGGGCGCCGGCATCGGCGGCAACAAGATCTATGATCTCTATCTCAGAATGGACGATGACGTTCTTGCCAAGACACCCGATATCGTTGTGATATACGTGGGTGTGAATGATGTTTGGCACAAGGCATCTTCTGGTACAGGGACTGATGCTGATAAGTTCGAGAAGTTCTATACGGCGGTGGTCAACAAACTGCAGAAACAGAATATCAAGGTTGTTCTCTGTACTCCCGCCGCAATTGGTGAACGTACGGATTTCTCTAACCAGCAGGATGGCGACCTGAACCACTACAGCAATATCATTCGCCGGCTTGCGCAGAAATTCAGCCTGCCCCTGGTTGACCTCAGGAAAGCCTTTTTGGAATACAACCTGAAGAATAACCCGGAAAACAAGGAGTCAGGCATACTCACCACTGACCGCGTTCATCTGAACAGCGCGGGCAACAGGCTGGTGGCTGAATCCATGTGGCGTATCCTTAAACCCCTTTGATCAGGTAAAAATTCTTCTTCCCTTTTTGCACCAGGATGTATTTGCCGTGCAGGAGATAGCTGGCATCGATCAGGGCATTCACCTCCGTGAGTTTAGCCTTGTTCACGCTCACCCCTCCACCCTGGATCATTTTGCGGGCTTCTCCCTTGCTGGGGAAAACACCTGTATCAGCCATCAGCGTCACTGCGTCAATGCCATTTTTCAGTACCTCTTCCGGCACTTCATGAATGGGTACCCCTTCCAGTGATTGAAGCAGTTCTTCCTCGTTCAGGTCTTTGATATTTTCTGCCGCGTTACCTGAGAATAATTTTTCGGTGGTCTGAATGGCTTTATCCAATTCCTCCTGGCCGTGGATGAAGCGCGTTACCTCTTCGGCAAGCTTTTTCTGCAGGAGGCGCTTGCCCGGGTCCTCCTGGTGTTGTGCCGCAAGTTGTTCGGTTTCTTCCTTGCTGAGGAAGGTGAAGATCTTGATCCATTTTTCCGCGTCAACATCTGTAGCGTTCAACCAGAACTGGTAGAAATGATAGGGCGATGTCTTCTCGGGGTCAAGCCATATATTTCCTTTTTCGGTCTTCCCGAATTTTCCACCGTCTGCCTTAGTGATGAGCGGGCAGGTAAAAGCGAAGGCTTCACCGCCAGCCTTTCGACGCACCAGTTCGGTTCCGGTGGTGATATTACCCCACTGGTCGCTTCCTCCCATCTGCAATTTGCATCCCATATGCTGGTACAGCCAATAGAAATCATAGCCCTGCATAAGCTGGTAGGCGAACTCAGTATAGCTGATACCTGTTTCCCCTTCGATGCGCTTGCGCACGGAGTCCTTGGACATCATGTAGTTCACGGTAATGTGCTTACCCACGTCCCTGAGAAAGTGGATGAAGGAGATATCCCTGAACCAGTCGTAGTTGTTCACCAATCTTGCTGCATACGGGTTATCCTTGCTGAAATCGATATATCTTTCCAGTTGGTTTTGAATGCCTTGCACGTTCCTCCTCAGGCTATCCTCGTCCAGGAGATTGCGTTCATCGCTTTTACCGCTGGGGTCTCCCACCATGCCGGTGGCTCCGCCTACGAGGGCTATGGGGCGATGGCCCGCGCGCTGTAGGTGAACAAGCAGCAGGATGGGCACCAGGCTGCCAATGTGCAGGCTGTCTGCCGTTGGGTCAAAACCGATATATCCGGTTACGGTTTCCTTGTTTAAGAGATCCTCCGTTCCAGGCATGATATCCTGCAACATTCCCCTCCATTTCAGCTCTTCGATGAGATTCATTTCCAATGCTATTTGCGGCAAATGTATGACATCGGACCCTTTCCCGGAAGGGCAATAACAAGCCCGCGAGGGCGTTCTATTATATCATTTTATGCCCGGCCACATTAAGTGATTGGGAACATAAGACATACATTTGCATAAGGCCTTGACTATGAACACCGTCGGGGCAAATTGCTTATCGGAAAGTTTACCGGATGAAACTGATCAAAAACCTGACCCTGATAGCCACTGTTGTGTGCCTTGCAGTACCTGCAAGGGCCCAGTTCAGAAAATATTCCAATGAATTCCTCAACATCGGCGCGGGAGCCAGGGGCCTTGCCATGGGAGGTGCGCAGGTTGCCTCTTCCCAGGACGGTACCTCCGGATACTGGAACCCGGCGGGGCTCACGGGCATCAGGGATTATCCCGTCCTGTCACTCATGCATGCGGAATATTTTGCCGGCATCGGAAAATATGATTTCATGAGCTGGCCGTTCCCATGACGGATAAGAAACGAACACTGGGTATTTCCCTGCTCCGCTTTGGTGTGGACGATATCCCGAACACGCTTTTCCTTGTAGAGCCGGATGGTTCCATCAATTATAACAACATCCGTTCATTTTCATCTGCAGACTATGCGTTCCTGGTCTCCTATGCACAGAGCATCAGGAAAACGGAAAAGAAGAGCCTTTCATTTGGTGTTAACGCTAAAGTGATCCACCGTAAAGTGGGAACTTTTGCCAATGCCTGGGGATTTGGCCTTGACGCCGGTGTGCAATACCATACCGGGAGGTGGAAACTGGGCCTTGCCGCGCGGGACCTTACCACTACTTTCAATGCATGGACATTCAATTTCACTGAACAGGAGAAAGAAGTACTTTATCTCACAAATAACGACATACCCGTTAAGTCGACCGAACTCACTGCGCCCCGGCTTATTGCAGGTGCAGCCTATGATTTCAGGATCAGCAAGGACGTGAACCTCCTTGCGGAAGCCAATGTTGACCTCACTTTCGATGGTAAACGAAACGTACTGGTCAGCGCTGACCCCGTGAGTATTGACCCGAGGCTTGGCCTGGAACTGGGTTATAAGCAGGTGATCTTCCTCAGGGGAGGTATTTATAATTTCCAGAAGGCTTTGTCTGACGGCGACACGCTGAACCAGAAAAAGGTGTGGATCTACCAGCCCAGCCTGGGCGTGGGTTTCAAACTGAAGCATATCGGTATCGACTATGCCTTCACCAATCTTGCCAATCAGTCCAACCCACTGTATACGCACATTTTCTCGCTGCGTCTCAACCTTGTGAAAACAAAAAAGAAAAGCTGATCTAAATAACGTCCACGTATGAAAAGAAAGATCTTATTGTTTGTGCTGTTGTTGCTGGGAGTTGGCGTTCAGGCCCAGTTCTACAATGAGTGGATCGATCACACCAAAACTTATTACAAGTTCAAGGTGGGTGCCAACGGCATTTACCGGATAAGCAGGTTGTCTCTGGATGCGGCAGGGCTTGGTTCTACACCTGCTGAGCATTTCCAATTGTTCCGGAATGGGCAGGAAGTGCCCATTTATACTTCAAGGCCTTCAGGGTTGATGACCGCTTCAGACTTCATCGAGTTCTATGGAGAGATGAATGACGGTAAGCCTGACAATAAACTGTACAGGACAACCACTATGCAGCCTGATGACAGGTGGAGCCTGGAGACGGATACGGCAACTTATTTTCTTACAGTGAATGCTGCTTCCCCCAACAAAAGGCTTGTTCCACAGGTAAATGACGTGGCGGGCAATTCACTGCCTGCAGAACAATATTTCTTTCATAAGTACAAAAGGAGTTTCAAGGATGTCATCAATCCCGGCTTCGCCGCAGACCTTCGTACGGCCTACGTTTATTCATCTTCTTACGATCCGGGAGAAGGATGGAGCAGTAATGAGATCTACCCGTCTACGCCCGTAACGGAAACAACAGATCTCGCTGTTTTCCCCGGGGGCCTGCCAGTGTATTCACGATCACCGCTTCAGGTAATACATTTACCACCCGGACGGTAAGGGTGAACATCAACGGCACACAGGTGATCAATGATGCAATGAACTTTTTCGCTGCTACCACCCGTACATCCAATATCAATACATCTATCCTCGGAAGGCCAGGTGGTGACCAGATCACTATCTCTAATGTCTCATCCGTAGGAACAGACAGGATGGTTGTGGCTTCCTACAGTATCACCTATCCCAGGAAATTTGATTTCGGGGGAAGCAAGCAGTTTGAATTCCAACTGAACCCTAATCCTGCAGGCATGTACATTGAGGTTTCCAATTTCAATGGGGGTACAACGCCCGTGCTTTATGACCTGACCAACGGTGAGCGCTATATGGGTGACATCTCAGCAGGCCTCATCCGTTTTGCGCTCAAGCCCTCCATGATGCCCAGGAGGATGGTATTGCTCAACAGTGACGCGCCAGAGGTCAGGAACGTTTCCGGGTTCCAGACAAGGAACTTCATCAATTTTTCCGACCCCGCCAACCAGGCCAACTATATAATGATCTCCAATCCGGTTCTGTACAAGAGTGCTAACGGGAACCCTGTAGAGGCTTACAGGGCATACAGGGCTTCGGCAGATGGCGGTTCTTTCAATGCCAGGGTCTATGACATTGAACTACTCACTGACCAGTTCGCTTATGGTATCAAGGGCCACCCCTCGCAATAAAGAACTTCGTCTCCTATGCCGTGGGGGCATTTGCCGCAAAGCCTAAATATGTGCTCCTGGTGGGTAGGGGAACAGTATATGCAGATGTGACCATGCGCGATAACCTTCGCTCAACCCACGATATAAACCTGATACCCACTTTTGGTAATCCCGGTTCTGACAACCTTCTCGCGTCACTGAATTATATAGCGACGCCTGAAGTGCCTATCGGAAGGATAGCTGCTGTCAACGGGGATGAAGTGGATATCTACCTTCAGAAGGTAAAGGAGCACGAGCAGGTAGCGCGTTCAGCAACACAAACCTCAAAAGACAAGAGCTGGATGAAGACCGTTGTCCACGCGATAGGCGGAAGCGACCCCTACCTGCAGTCCGTGATCTACGGTTATATGAACATCAACAAGAACCTTGTGGAAGACACGCTTTATGGCGGAAGGGTCTATTCATTCTCCAAGAACTCATCGCTTGCAGTGGAGCAGTTGAGTTCTGAAGAACTTGCAGGTCTTTTTGAATCGGGCATCGGAATGCTCACCTATTTTGGCCACTCTTCCCAGAATACACTTGAGTTCAATATTGACGATCCCAATAAATACAATAACAAGGGGAAGTATCCGCTTTTCGTAGTGAATGGCTGTAATGCCGGTAATATTTTCACGTACGATACCATGCGCCTCGCAGGACAGGGCCTCTCCCTTTCTGAGAAATACATGCTTACCCGGGACAGGGGAAGCATAGGCTTTCTTGCCAGCTCGCATTTCGGTATCGTGAACTACCTGAATATCTATACCAACAGCCTGTACCATTCCCTGAGTGTAAGTACGTATGGGCAGCCTATGGGTGATATCCAGAAAGCCACCCTGCAGAGGTTGTTGGCCAACGTTCCGGCCAATGACTTTTATGGGCGAATGCACGCTGAGCAGGTGAACCTGCACGGTGACCCCGCCCTTAAGCTTCATATGTCTTTACAGCCTGACTACATCATTGAAGAGCCGATGCTCAGGATAAACCCCATCCCGGTCTCAGTTGCGGAGAGCAGTTTCGATCTGGACGTGAAATGGATGAATATCGGTAAGGCTGTGGAAGACTCATTCCGTGTTGTGGTGTCAAGGCAACTCTCGGGCGGTGCTGTTCAAACAATATTTGACAATAAAGTAAGGGCAACCATGTTCAGGGATTCCCTCTCGTTCAAAGTGCCTATCAATCCCATTACAGACAAAGGGGAGAATAATATCACCGTTACCATTGACGCGGAGAACAAGGTTCCGGAAATGTCAGAAGCCAACAATACGGTTACCGTGCGCTTCCTCGTCATAGAGGATGAACTGAGGCCATTTCTCCTTTCAACTATGCCATTGTCAACACTCAGCCGCTGACCTTTTATGCCTCCACTGCCAATCCCTTTGCATCGGCAAAGAGCTATGTGATAGAAGTGGATACCACCGAGCTTTTCAATTCTTCCTTCAAGAAGTCGCAGACACAGACATCTGCCGGAGGCCTCATACAATTCAATGTGCCTGGCTTGTCTCTGCAAGACAGTACCGTTTACTACTGGCGCACCGCACAGGTGCCTTCCGGTTCGGATCCATTCAACTGGAACACATCTTCATTCGTATACCTGCCTGCCAGCACGCCGGGTTACAACCAGTCACACTTCTTCCAGATGAAGAAGAACAATTTCGTGAAAGTGGCGTATGATCAGAGCCGGCAGTTGAAGTTCGCTACCAGGAAAAGACAGCTGGTCATAAGGACAGGTATCATCCCGCTTTACATCAACGATAAGTTGCAGGTGAACCTGGATGACGATATCGTAGTTTCCTTTGGTTGCCGTTCCGGATCATTGCAGATCACTGTCTATGATAAAACCACCATGGCGCCGTGGAAGAACAGTGTGCAGCCCAGTGGCCTTGGAAGATTTGACAGCTGGACGCCATGCCAGAACAACGGCCAGGCTTTTGAATTCCCCTATACTGACCCAACATTCAGGAAGCGCGCAATAGATTTCCTGGAGTCCATACCCGAAGGTTCCTATGTGGTGATCACCAACCTCGGACGTACCACTATCCCCGCTAACATCTATGACTGGATGGCGGATACAACCACGCTGGGTTCAGGAAAGTCGCTTTACCATACGTTGAAGCGCATGGGCTTTTCAGAGATCGATAACTACACTAAGATCGTTCCGTTCATTTTTGCCACCAGGATAGGCGGTGCAGGATTCACAAACTACCAGAATATGGGTGTGAAAATCGATGACTACCTCGAGGCCACCCTTAACGCGGATGCGAGTGAGAACGGTGGAACCATAGAAACACCCTGGTTTGGCCCGGCCCTGAAATGGAATAAGTTCAGCTGGAATGGTAAGGACACCGAGCCTTATTCCGACTATGTGACCATGGAGGTTCACGGCAGGGGATACAACGGCCAGGAATCGCTTCTCGCCATCGTTAATCCCGCAACCGACACATCACTGAGTTTCATTGATACCAGGCAGTATCCTTTCGTTAAACTGAAGATGATCAATATTGACAGCATCAATGGCACACCCAACCAGCTGCGGTATTGGAGGATCAACGCTGACCTTCCTCCGGAAGGAGCGATAGCGCCCAACCTTTTCTTCAGGTCAAAGGATAGCGTGGAAGTGGGCGAACCCTATAATTTTGAGGTAGCGTTCAAAAACATCAGCCAGTCCAGGTTCGACAGTATTGCGGTCCAGCTCAATGTTACAGACGCATCCAATACAGTGAGGAGCATTACATTGCCTAAGCAAAAGCCTTTGCCGGTGGGTGACACGCTTATCCTTCGATATTCACTCGATACCAAGAACTATGTTGGGAAGAACACCATGTTCCTGAATTTCAATCCCAACTACGCACAGCCGGAACAATACTTGTTCAACAACTTCATGTTCCGGAATTTCAAGGTGCAGGGTGATGAATATGATCCTACCCTTGACGTGACCTTTGACGGCGTAAGGATCCTGAACAGGGACATCGTATCCTCAAAGCCCCATATTGTCATGAAGCTTACGGATAACAATAGATTCATGCTGCTTGATGATACTTCCCTGATGAAGGTAAAAGTGAGGTTCCCCAATGATGTGGTGAGGGAGTACCGTTTTGACAATGATACCCTGCGCTTCACGCCCGCACTCAATTCAAATGGAACGAAAGACAATACAGCAACGATTGATTTCAATCCCTCATTCCTTGAAGACGGTTTTTACGAGATGATCGTTACGGGAACAGACAGAAGCGGCAATGCAGCGGGGTTGATAGAGTACAAGGTGACCTTCAGCATCGTGAATAAGCCGATGATCTCCAACCTGCTCAACTATCCCAATCCGTTCACCACTTCCACTGCCTTTGTCTTCACATTGACGGGAAGCCAGGTGCCCCAGAACCTGCGCATACAGATCCTTACCATCACCGGTAAGGTGGTGCGGGAGATCACCAAGGAAGAGCTGGGACCCATAAGGATCGGCAGGAATATCACGGAATTCAAGTGGGATGGAACGGACCAGTATGGACAAAAACTCGCCAATGGCGTTTATCTCTACCGTGTGATCACCAATCTCAACGGTAAGTCCATGGATAAACTGGAGTTGAACGGGCTCAATGGTGAGCGATATTCGGACAAGGCAACGGACAAGTACTTCCAGAGCGGTTACGGAAAAATGTACCTGATGAGATAGCGGCACAACAGTACGCCCGTCACAGTGAGCAGCAGCATATGTACTGCCAGCAGGAGGCCTGCTTCCTTGCGATCATAGGAGAAGCTGATCTTATGGTTGCCGGGTGGCAGGCCCGCTGCTATAAGCCCCTGGTGCCGTTGCAACACCGGCACTTCTTCGCCATCCAATTCCGCTTTCCAGCCTTGGGTAAATGCCTGCTTGATCGTGATGGTATCGGCAGTGGTGCCGTTCACCTCAAAATCAAAGCGCTTATAAGTGTTGGAAACGGCAGACAAACTGCCCGTTCCCTCCAGGAATGCAAAGGGTTTTTCCAGCAGCCTGTTATGTTCGCCGGAGGCGAAATACCGCCCTGAAGATTCCAGCACCAAAGGATAGAGGATCTGCTGCGGCGCCGCAGGCTGTTTCCCATAGATGGGCCACACATTCAGCACGGAATCCGTTGCGGGGTAACCTTGCAATAAGAATTTTTCAGGCTCATGATACGGAGCCTGGACACCGGCAGGGCTCATGGATATCATGCTCTCAATATCGGCAACGGTTCGTTTTCCCACGCCCGTGTATGGAACGTTCAACAGGCTTGCGAAAATGAATTCCATGGCCACTATCGTGATAAAGCCTCGTTCGCTGCCGGCAGAAAAGAATTTGGTATACGCATAGGCAAGCAATCCCAACACAGGAGCCTGGAGCAGTACCTTGTCGGCGAAACTCAGCCCATCCACGATCTGTTTCAACGTTTGTAACGATCCCCCCCGGTGTGAACGGAAGAAAAAACAACTGAATCCCTTTTAGCCATGATCCATGCCATTGCAAGTATCGAGGCGATAATATATCCCCACGAGATGTATTTCATGTAACGGGTCATTGATCGCCGTGCATCCGGATTGTTCAACAGGATGAGCGTAGAGATGATCAATGACAGCAGCGAAAAAAGCCTGAACTCTCCGGGGAGTCTTACGTACCTGATCAGGGGAAGATGGCTGTAGACCGGGCCCGACAAAGGTGAGGAGAGGATCAGGAAAGCCAGCCCAAGGACCAGGAAAAAGGCAGCAGGGCAGTTCTGCTTCCTCTTATGGAGGGCAAATGGGAGCATTGCCAGGGGTATGAGTCCGATAAAACAGTTCCTTAAGGACATGTCATTATTAAGCCAGCTTGTAGTTGAGGTGGATGGAAAGGGCATTAGAAAAGAGATCCAGGAGGAGATCCCGGTAGCGCCATTGGAAAAGTCTGGGACGATGGCACCGGAACGGTTGGTGAAAGGCAGCACCTGCAGAGCACCCCAGGCTGGCGCGGCAACCAATGGAGCCAGCATAGCAAGCATGCCCGCGGTCCGGTATACAACGGGCCATTTATTTTTTTCGTTGAGTATGATGAATGCCGTGATGATGCCGAAGAAATACAATCCGCCGATGGTAAAGCCGGGATGTGCAGCAGTGGAGAAAAGGGAAAAGAAGAAAATGGAACCTAAGAGGTTGGCCATCCTGGCCTCCTTCAACCATTTCCAGTAGAAGAAAAGACAGAAAGGGAGAAGCCCGGACGCATTGATCCAGTTAAAATGCTGCAGGTGGGCTGTGACAAAGCCCGAACACATGTATGCAATGGCTGCCCAGGACCTGGGGCCGGGTAACCTTGTCCAGATGCCTGCGAGCAGGTACATGCCTATGCCGCCGGAGAGCATATACAGCAGGGCTTCCAGTGTAAAAGTGTATGCATTGTAGCCTATGAGCCCGAAGATCCAGGTTGTAGGGTTCCAATAGGACAGGCTGAGGTCGCCAAAAGTGGGGAGGCCATAGTTAAGGAACGGGTTCCACACCGGCAGTTCACCGGCGGCCAGGGATTCTGAAACAAAGAATTTGGCCGGGAAATAACTGAAGAAAAAATCGTTCTTCAAAGCCAGAAAGAATGTGCTGGCGGGCAGGTAGGCAAGGAACATCACGAGACACAGCTGCATGACGGGATGGCGGATGACGGTTCTCAACATGCTCATAAGCCTGGGTCTTCCTTTGCTGCACTATTGCTGATATTGGTGGATCTTACAATGTAGTTGGGCCTTTGTCTTACTGCATCATTGATCCTGCTGATATATTCCCCGATGATGCCTACACTGAGCAGCTGAATGCCACCGATGAAAAGAATGGCAACCATGATGGATGCCACCCGGAAATGGCCACATGGAAAACATATTTAGCGAACAGCACATACAGGATGAGAAGAAAAGAGAGGAATGATATGCTGATGCCGCTGATGGTCGCAAATTTCAGGGGGAAGTTGGAAAAGCCTGTGATGCCGTCCAAAGCGAGGCGGATCATTTTCACATAGGTGTAGCTGCTGCTCCCGTTGTCCCTGGCATCCCTGTCGAACTCAATACAGGCCTGGCTGTATCCGAGCCATGCCACCTGGCCGCGCAGGAACTTATTGGGTTCTTTCATCCTGACCAGGTCCGCCACAACCTGAGCAGTGATCAGCCGGAAGTCGCCCGTATCAAGGGGTATTTCAACGGACGACAGTTTGTTCAGGATCCTGTAATAGAGGGCAGAGGAACCTTTTTTAAGCAGGGATTCATTTTTGCGGCGTTTCCTTTTTGCAATGACCACGTCAGCCGATGTTTCCCTCTGCTTTTCTATGAAGCGGGGGATAAGTTCCGGGGGTCCTGGAGATCGCCGTCCATGATGACCGCCATCTCGCCATGGCAGTGTTCCAGCCCGGCCTGTATGGCCACCTGGTGCCCGAAATTCCGCGTGAACGTGATGAATTTGACACAGGGGTCCTGGGACGATAAGGCCCTCAGTTTGGCTGGCGTCTGGTCCCTGCTTCCATCGTCCACGAATATCATTTCCACCGCCATATCCAGTGTGGAGGCGGTATTTTTTAACCTGCTGTATAATTCATCCAGCGACTTCTCCTCATTCAGTACAGGTATTATGATGCTGAGTAATTTCAAGCACAGGATTTTATGGGGCCATTAAATGGAGGTGCCGTTGTATATATTTTCCGATCATGTCAAACTCCAGGTTCACGGTTTCCCCGGTTTTCAGCATTTTCAGGTTGGTATGCTCAAAAGTATATGGAATGATGGCAACCGAGAACAGGTTGTTTTGCACATTCCAGGCGGTCAGGCTGATCCCGTTCACGGCGATGCTTCCTTTCTCGATCACCAAGGGGCGAACTGTGCGGGAAAACTGAATTCAAAAAGCCAGGACCCGTCCTGGTCTTCCCTGCGAACACAAACCCCGGTAGCGTCCACGTGCCCCTGCACCATATGGCCGTCCAGTCTCCCATTCATCTGCATGGCTCTTTCCAGGTTGAGCAGGTCTCCCGTTTTCCAGCTGCCGGCATTGGTCTTTGCCAGGGTTTCGGCAACAGCGGTCACCTGGAAGCATTGATCATCAATGGCTTCCACGGTAAGGCAGATCCCGTTATGGGAAAGGCTCTGGTCAACTTTCAGTTCCGGCGTAAGGGTTGAACGCACAAGAAAGGTGCGGTTGGCCCCTGAAGCGCTCACTTTTTCTATGATACCCGCGTTTTCTATTATGCTGTGAACATGTGGGAATTTGCCGACAATTTCCGAATAGAAAACTAAAAAAAAACACATTTGTTTGGAAATTCGTGTCTTGTAATTATCTTTGCGTCCCTTACACTAAAGGAGGTATAAAAATTATGCTGATCATCGATTCCAAAGATTGCGAGAACATTGACAAAGCGCTGAAGAAGTACAAGAAGAAGTTCGAGAAGGCCAAGATCCTTCTGCAACTCCGCGAGCGCCAGTCTTTCACCAAGCCTTCCGTTAAGCGCAGGGCCGAGGTTCTCAAGGCAGTCTACAAGCAGCAGATCGCCAGCGGCAAGATCGAGTCATAGTACTCATCGATATAATTGGTTGCAGCCATAAGGTTAGTTAACTTTATGGCTGCTTTTTTATGCCCGGAACCGTAAAAGAACTCCTGCCTTCCTTCCTGGATTACCTCCGTTTCGAGAAGAGGTATTCCGCGCATACCATAACCTCATACGAGACGGATATCATACAGCTGGACGACTACCTCCAGACCGCCCTGGGCGGCATGGCAGTTGGGAGGTTTCAGCGCCGGTGCTGCGCTCCTGGCTCGCCGCGATGAAGAATGAGGGTATGAATACCCGAAGTATCAACCGCAAGATATCAGCGGTGCGCTCTTTCTACCGCTTTAACCTCCGCAAGGGTAATATCAGCAAGAACCCGGCAGCGCTGCTCAAACTCATGAAAACATCAAAACGGTTGCCGGCCTTCCTGAAAGAGGAAGAGACGGAACAACTGATGGGTGTGAACAGCAGCACGGGTGACTGGAAGGGGCTTACAAGAAGCCTTTTGCTGGGGATCCTGTATAACTGCGGGCTTCGGGTAAGCGAGCTGGTAGGGCTGAGAGAACGGCATATAGACCTGGGAATGGCACAGATCAAGGTACTCGGCAAGGGGAACAAGGAAAGGGTGATACCCATAAAGCCGGGGTTGGCCGAAGAGATCAGGGAATATATGCAGGAGAAGAGGAAGCAACTGGAGAAACATGATGCGGAATTCTTATTTGTGAACGCCAATGGGCAGAAGCTCAACACGCAATATGTGTATCGCCTGGTAAGGGCAGAATTGGCGGTTTTTAAGAATGTGACGAAAAAAAGCCCTCACCTGATGAGGCACACTTTTGCCACCCAACTGGCCAATAACGGGCGGATCTTAACGCCATCAAGGAATTGCTGGGCATGCCAGCCTGGCGGCCACGCAGGTATACACCCATAACACCGTTGACAAGCTTAAGGAAATCCATAAAAAGTCGCATCCTAAGGCCTAGGGAGAGGGTCAGGATGCGGGGGTAGGGGGCCAGAACGGCCATAAATCTTATTTGATTTCCACGCTTTTTTTACTTAACTTCAAATTGGTTCAAGGTATCAATACAAACCCTCTTGAATTAAGCTCTTTACATATTGTTTCACCAGAAAAATATCGTTTACCATGAACGTTAACATTCAGACAGTGCGATTTGAGGCTGATTCCAAGTTGATCGACCACGTTAACAAGAAGATCCAGAGGCTCGAGAATTTTCACGACAGGATAACCAAGATCGATGTATATCTCAAACTGGATAATGTGGTGCACCAGATAAAGGACAAGATCGCCGAAATTCGCGTCAGGGTTCCACGTCATGAATTCTTTGTAAAACACACTTCCAAGTCATTTGAGGCTTCATTTGACAGTGCCCTGGAATCGATTATTAACCAGATCAAAAAAACAAAAGAGAAGCAAGCTGCGTGATCATATTTTCTTCATAAGAACCCAAAGGGCCGGAAACGGCCCTTTTTTTATTTATTTCCGGCAATTATTTCTTTTTCAAAATTTTTGCATTTCACAATTTCCATTACCTTTGCCTTCCCAAAAAAAGGGGTAAAGTTCTTTTTCATACACTTCAACAAGCCACTTTAGCTCAGCTGGTAGAGCAACTGATTTGTAATCAGTAGGTCGTTGGTTCGATTCCGACAAGTGGCTCAGTACATGGGGGCAGGTTCCAGAGCGGCCAAATGGGGCGGACTGTAAATCCGCTGTCTTTCGACTTCAGTGGTTCGAATCCACTCCTGCCCACTTGAAGAAAGGAAGAAGGGGAAAGTGAGAAGGGTTTAGGCTAAACCCTTCTCACTTCCTACTTCTCCCTTTCTTAAAAGCGGGAGTAGCTCAGTTGGTAGAGCGATAGCCTTCCAAGCTATAGGTCGCGGGTTCGAACCTCGTCTCCCGCTCTTTTTGGGTTGCCTCGGCAGCCTGCCTTAGGGAAGGGCTAAGTGGCCGCAACTTAGGGAAACGCCGCTGTAGCTCAGTGGTAGAGCACATCCTTGGTAGGGATGAGGTCGTGAGTTCGATTCTCACTAGCGGCTCAACAAAGTGAAAAATGCAGTTTCGGCTGCGCGATATAACAATTGTACACAACCTAAAAACGGATAACAATGTCTAAAGAGCAATTTAAGCGGGACAAACCCCACGTTAACGTTGGTACCATTGGTCACGTTGACCATGGTAAGACCACTTTAACTGCTGCTATCACAAACATCCTGGCTAAGAAAGGATGGGCACAGGAAAAAAAGTATGATGAAATCGATGCTGCTCCTGAAGAGAAAGAGCGCGGTATTACCATCAACACTGCCCACGTGGAGTATCAGACGGCTAACCGTCACTACGCACACGTAGACTGTCCCGGTCACGCTGACTATGTGAAGAACATGATCACCGGTGCTGCTCAGATGGACGGTGCTATCCTGGTTGTGGCTGCTACAGACGGACCCATGCCCCAGACTAAAGAGCACATCCTGCTCGCACGTCAGGTAGGTGTTCCCCGTATCGTAGTTTTCATGAACAAAGTTGACCTGGTTGACGATCCCGAACTGCTGGAACTGGTGGAAATGGAGATCCGTGAACTGTTGAGCTCATATGGTTTCGATGGTGACAACACGCCTATCATCCAGGGTTCTGCCACTGGCGCACTCGCTGGTGATGAGAAATGGGTTGCCAAGGTTGTTGAACTGATGGAAGCTGTGGACACTTACATTCCCCTGCCTCCCCGTCCCGTTGATCAGCCCTTCCTGATGTCTGTAGAAGACGTATTCACCATCACTGGTCGTGGTACCGTTGCTACCGGTCGTATCGAGCGCGGACGTATCAAGGTGGGTGAAGGTGTTGAGATCGTAGGTCTGATGGAAGCTCCCCTGACTTCTACAGTAACAGGTGTTGAGATGTTCCGTAAGCTCCTCGATGAGGGTGAAGCTGGTGACAATGCCGGTCTGCTCCTCCGCGGTATTGAAAAGAAGGATATCCGTCGCGGTATGGTTATCTGCAAGCCCGGTTCTATCACTCCCCACACTGAATTCAAGGGTGAGGTATACGTACTGAGCAAGGAAGAAGGTGGACGTCACACTCCATTCTTCCAGAAATACCGTCCCCAGTTCTACTTCCGTACTACGGACGTAACTGGTGAGGTTGAACTGCCTGCAGGCGTGGAAATGGTAATGCCTGGTGATAACATCAACCTTACTGTAAGGCTGATCCAACCCATCGCGATGGAGAAGGGTCTGAAATTCGCGATCCGCGAAGGTGGCCGTACAGTTGGTGCCGGCCAGGTTACTGACATCCTTAAATAAGTCTTTTGCCCTGTAAAGGGCTCAAGATCAGGATATAAGTTACATTTGCAAAGTACTTGGGGTATCCCAGGTACTTTGCTTTCTCAATACGGGTATAGTATAACGGTAGTACAGAGGTCTCCAAAACCTTCAGTCTGGGTTCGAATCCTAGTACCCGTGCAAGCTAAAGGCACATGAAAAAAATAGAAGCATACTTCAGGGATTCTTATAAAGAATTGACCGAGAAAGTGACCTGGCCCACATGGGAGCAGCTTCAGCAATCCACCATGATCGTTCTGGTGGCTACGCTGGTCATCACCGGTATCGTATGGGTGATGGATTTCGGAAGCAACAGTGTGTTAAAATTTGTTTACTCCTTATTTAAGTAATAATGGAATCGCAAACTCAACAGGATACCAAGGAAACCAAATGGTACGTACTGCGCGTGGTGAGCGGCAAGGAGCGGAAGATCAAGGAATATCTTGATAAGGACATAAGCAGGAATGGTTGGGGCAATATCATCAGGCAGGTGTTCCTGCCCGTAGAGAAGGTATATAAGGTGCAGAATGGCAAGAAAGTGATGCGCGAAAGGAATTTCTATCCCGGTTATGTGATGATAGAAGTGGAGAGCGGTAAGCTGAATGATGACATCATCACCAGTATCAAGAATATGACCAACGTTATCCACTTCCTCGGAAAGGATAACCCCATTGCTCTCAGGAAGGCGGAAGTGAACAAGATGCTGGGCAAGGTGGATGAGATGAGTGATGCCGGCGGAATGACCATGAGCGAACCGTTCATCGTTGGGGAAACCATCAAGATCATTGACGGGCCTTTCAACGATTTCAACGGTGTTATTGAAGAGGTGAACGATGAGAAGAAGAAACTCAAGGTGACGGTGAAGATCTTCGGACGCGCCACGCCTGTGGAACTGAATTACATGCAGGTGGAGAAGATATCTTAAGCATTGGGGCAATGTGGCATTGGGGCATTAAGGCATTAGAGCCGGAACTTTTGTTCCGGCTTTTTTTTGCCTCCATCCTTTGTTTTTGACTTTTTACTTACCTTGATAAAATGAAGTCTGTTTCCATTAAGGACATTGCTAACCACGTTGGTGTATCCACCACCACAGTTTCCTTTGTCCTGAACGGCAAAGCCAAGGAGAAACGGATCAGTGAAGACCTTAAGAATGAGATCCTCCGTATAGCGGAGAAACTGCATTACCGCCCCAACCAGGTAGCGCGTGGACTGCGCACGGGGCAAACGCATACTATAGGGCTGATCATTGAGGATATCTCCAATCCATTCTTTGGCAATCTTGCGAAAGTGGTGGAGGAGGAGGCCGATAAGGCAGGATACTCCGTCATGTTCTGTTCTACCGAGAACAACGAAGCCAGGGCCTCCGGCCTGCTGACCATTCTCAAGCACCGGCAGATGGACGGCTTCATCATTACGCCAACACCCGGGTTGGAGGAAGATGTGAGGCAGCTCGCGGAGGAGCATCGCGCACTGGTACTGATAGACCGTTATTTTCCCGGCCTTGACTCCAGCTATGTAACGGTTGATAATTTCAAAGGTGCATTTGAGGCAACCGAATACCTGATCGGCAAAGGATACAAAAGGATCGGACTGGTAACCGTAGAGTCAGAACAGGTGCAGATGAAGAACCGCCGTGCCGGTTATGAGGCCGCTCTCGCGAAGAATGGCATCGCACTGGATGAAGAACTCGTGTTGCCACTAAAATTTGAATTGTCGCAAGAGGAATCCGTGGCAAGCATATCAAGGTTCATCACCGCTAAAACTCCTGATGCCGTGTTCTTTACCACCAACTATTTAGGTGTTAATGGACTGGAGGGGATAAGGTTGTGCGGGCTTACGCTGCCTGCTGACCTTGGCATGGTTTGCTTTGATGATCATGACCTTTTCCGCCTAGGAAGGCCGGCCATTACCGTGGTGGCGCAGCCCATTGCGGAGATAGCGAAACAGGCCGTGCGTACATTGATAGCTCAATTGCAGGATAAACAACTCGTGAGGGAACCCGAGCAGATCATGATACAGCCGAAGCTGATGCAGCGGGACACGTAAGAGAAGCCATTGGCACCAAATAAAAAAGGCTGTACAAGTACAGCCTTTCAATTTTTTTGCCCGGTCTGCTTATGCCTGGCTCTCTGAAGCGGGAGCTTCCGGAGTGGGTGCGGGAGCGGGTGCTTCCACTACGGGAAGAACAGCCTGAACAACAGCTTTCTTCACAGCTCTCCTTACCACAGCTTTCTTCACAGCTTTTTTCACTGCTGCTTTCTTCACTGCATTCTTGACAGCTTTTTTCGCAACAGCTTTTTTCGCAACTTTTTTCACTGCTGCCTTCTTAACGGCTTTCTTCACCGCTTTCTTTGCAACAGCTTTCTTCACTGCTTTTTTAACTGCAGCTTTTTTAACTGCCTTCTTAACTGCTTTTTTTGCTACTGCTTTCTTGGCTTTCTTAGCAACAGCCTTTTTTACTGCAGCTTTCTTAACAGCCTTTTTTACAGCTGCTTTTTTTACTGCTTTCTTAGCTGCTGCTTTCTTTGCTTTGGCCATAGTTGTAGAGTTTTGAAGTGAATTTAATGATTCGGGTTATGAGGGAAAATTAGGAAGATTAACGCAATAAATAAAAAATTCCGACCTCCGTATTCCGGATTCCGGATCTACCCTCCAAATTTCCGCAACCCGCAACCCGCAATCCTCAGTCCGGAATCCGCCAATCCGGAATCCTAAGCCTTCTCCCTTCCAATTTCTCCCTGCCGGAAGAAAAGATTAGATTTGTGGAATTCCGGGAATATCGTACCTTTGCTGCCCCAAGAAAAAAGTTCTTTATTGAATTGGCTTTGGGAGTTGCGCCATGAAGGCGTGACGCTATCACCAAAAAAAATTGAAACATGGCAAAAGAAATTACCGGCTTCGTTAAGCTGCAGGTAAAAGGCGGCCAGGCGAATCCCGCACCTCCCGTAGGCCCTGCACTGGGTTCTAAGGGCGTAAACATCATGGAGTTCTGTAAGCAGTTCAATGCCAGGACCCAGGATAAGATGGGAAAGGTCCTGCCCGTACTGATCACCGTTTATTCCGACAAATCCTTCGATTTCGTCATTAAGACTCCTCCGGCAGCGGTTCAGCTGTTGGAAGCTGCAAAACTTCAAAGTGGTTCCAAAGAGCCTAACCGCTCTAAGGTTGGAAAGGTCAACTGGCAACAGGTTGAGGCTATCGCCAAAGACAAGATGCCTGACCTGAACTGCTTTACCCTGGAAAGCGCCATGAGGATGGTTGCCGGTACTGCACGCAGCATGGGTATCACCGTTGACGGTCAAGCCCCCTGGGAGAACTAATTCACTAACTATCCTGAAGGATTAAAAAAAAGATTACAATGGGAATCACTAAAAACCGTAAGTCAGCGGATACCAAGGTGGATAGGAATAAGTTCTATTCCCTTAACGACGCCTCTGCACTGGTAAAGGAAGTCAATTGCACAAAATTCGATAGCTCAGTAGACCTTCATATCCGTCTTGGCGTTGACCCCAAGAAGGCCGACCAGGCCATCCGTGGTACAGTAACCCTGCCCCATGGTACAGGTAAGACCAAGAAAGTACTGGTGCTCTGCACGCCTGACAAGGAAGCGGAAGCAAATGGCGCAGGCGCTGATTTCGTAGGTCTGGATGAGTTCATCCAAAAGATAGAAGGTGGCTGGACAGATGTTGATGTGATCATCGCCACTCCGTCCGTAATGCCCCGTATTGGTAAACTGGGTAAGATCCTCGGTCCCGTAACCTGATGCCCAACCCTAAAACAGGTACTGTTACCAACGATGTGGCAGCAGCTGTACAGGATGTAAAGGCAGGTAAGGTAGCGTTCAAGGTGGACAAGGCTGGTATCATCCACGCTTCCATCGGAAGGGTAAGCTTCCCTCCTCAGAAACTGGCTGAGAACAGCCAGGAGTTCCTCAACGCGATCATCAAGGCAAAGCCTTCTACCGCAAAGGGAACATACCTGAAGAGCATTTACATGGCTAGCACCATGAGCCCCAGCATTTCCATTGACACCAAAGCCCTGATCCACTGATCCCTTTGGTCAACGTAAACATTTAAAAGCGTAACAATGAACAAGCAGGAAAAAAATGAAGTGATCGAAATACTGAAGGGCAAGTTCTCCCAGTATAACAACTTCTACCTTACCAATACAGAATCACTGACCGTTGAGCAGGTGGGCAAACTCCGCAGGATCTGCTTCGACAAGAAAGTGGAAATGAAGGTGGCAAAGAACACCCTCATCAAGAAAGCACTGGAACAACTGGATGGCAGCCGTTTCGAGGTACTTTTGACTCCCTCCATGGCGTTACCGCCCTGATGTTCTCTGAGAACCCCAAGGAGCCGGCGCTGATCCTCAGCACCTTCCGTAAGGAGACCAATGGAGACAAACCCGTACTGAAGGCAGCCTTCATCGACGGTGATGTTTTCGTGGGAGACAACCAGCTGAACACCCTGAAGGAACTGAAGAGCAAGCAGGACCTCGTTGGCGAGATCATCGGCATGCTCCAGTCTCCCGCCAAGAATGTTATCAGCGCGCTTAACGCGGTGGCAAACTGGCCAGCCTGGTCAAAGCACTGGAAGACCGCCAGAGTTAACAACTGGCAACTAACATAGTCCCAGCTTGTGGGGATGGTCACAGGCAATTTTTTTAAAACCGCCGTCGGATCTAAAAAAGAGTTGAAGACGGTAAAAATTCAAACAAAATGGCAGATTTGAAAGCATTCGCTGAGCAACTGGTAAGCCTTAGCGTGAAAGAAGTTAACGAACTCGCAAAGATCCTGAAAGATGAGTACGGCATTGAGCCTGCTGCTGCAGCTGTAGCTGTTGCTGCTGGTCCGCTGCTGGTCCTGCTGCTGCTGAAGAGAAGACTGCATTCGATGTAGTTCTGAAGAGCGGTGGTGCTAACAAGCTCGCTGTAGTTAAGATCGTTAAGGACCTGACTGGTCTCGGTCTGAAAGAAGCGAAAGACCTGGTTGACGCGCTCCTAAGTCAGTGAAGGAAGGCGTATCTAAGGCAGAAGCTGAAGATCTCGCTGCTAAGCTGAAAGAAGCTGGTGCTGATGTTGAGGTTAAGTAATCTTATCTCAAATACCTGCGAAAAGTCCCGCCAAGCGCGGGACTTTTCCATTTCCGGCCCTTCATTGCCGCACTGCCGCATTCTCTAATTGCCGCACTGAAATTTTTGCCAAAGGCAAAAATTTCCCTACCTTTGCGTTCCTTTGAATTTTAGGCCTAAACATCGGATACGTCATTGCGCTCCTAACTGATTGATTATCAATCCTTTCCCGGGAAACCAGGGAAGCAGGTCCGTATTGTCGTCTCCATAATTTTAAAGCGCTTTACAATATGTCTTCAACGAAACTGGCTCAAAACGGCAGAATGCACTTCGGAAAAGTCAAGCACCTTGCCGAAACTCCAGACCTCCTGGAAATCCAGATCCAGTCTTTTAAGGAGTTTTTCCAGCTGGAAACCACCCCGGACAAGCGTAACATTGAAGGCTTGTTCAAGGTGTTCAAGAGAATTTCCCGATCACGGACACAAGGAACATCTTCGTCCTTGAGTTCCTGGATTATTTCATCGATCCTCCCCGTTACACCATTGAAGAGTGTATGGAGCGCGGCCTTACTTATGCCGTTCCCCTCAAGGCCAAGCTGAGGCTGAGCTGTAACGATGAGGAACACGTAGACTTCCAGACCATTGTTCAGGACGTGTTCCTGGGCAATATCCCATACATGACGCCCCGCGGTACCTTCGTCATCAATGGCGCAGAACGCGTGTGGTATCACAGCTGCACCGCTCACCCGGTGTATTCTTCGGCCAGTCCATCCACCCCAACGGAACCAAGATCTACTCCGCAAGGGTGATCCCCTTCAAGGGCGCATGGATGGAATTCGCTACGGACATCAACAACGTGATGTATGCGTATATCGACCGTAAGAAGAAGTTCCCCGTAACACCCTGCTCCGCTCCATCGGCTACGAAACAGACAAGGACATCCTGGAACTGTTCGGCATGGCTGATGAGGTGAAGGCCGACAAGAAGAGCCTCGAGAAATACGAAGGCAAGCGCCTGGCTGCACGCGTACTGCGTACCTGGGTGGAAGACTTCGTGGACGAGGACTCCGGTGAGGTTGTATCCATCGAACGTAACGAAGTGGTGATGGAGCGCGATACCGTGCTGGGCAAGGAAGAGATCGAGACCATCATCGACATGGATGTTAAATCCGTATTCATCCAGAAGGAAGAAGTGAGCGGTGATTACGCGATCATCTACAACACACTGAACAAGGATACCTCAAACTCAGAACTGGAAGCGGTTCAGCACATCTACCGCCAACTGCGCGTGCTGATGCCCCGATGATGAGACAGCGCGTGGTATCATTGATAAATTATTCTTCTCTGACAAGCGCTATGACCTCGGTGAGGTTGGTCGATACAAGATCAACAGGAAACTCAACCTGAACTACGCGCTTGACCAGAAGACCCTTACCAAGGACGATATCATTGAGATAGTGAAATACCTGGTAAGGCTGACCAACGGTAAGGCGGAGATCGATGATATCGATCACCTGTCCAACCGTCGTGTACGTACCGTAGGCGAACAGCTCTATGCCCAGTTCGGTGTAGGTCTGGCCCGTATGGCACGTACCATCCGTGAGCGTATGAACGTGCGCGACAATGAGGTGTTCACACCCGTTGACCTGATCAACGCCAGGACGCTCTCCTCAGTGATCAACTCATTCTTCGGTACCTCACAGCTCAGCCAGTTCCTTGATCAGACCAACCCGCTGTCAGAGATCACGCACAAGCGTCGTATCTCCGCACTCGGCCCAGGCGGTCTGTCCCGTGAGCGCGCAGGCTTCGAGGTTCGTGACGTACACTACTCACACTATGGCCGTCTCTGTACCATTGAGACGCCTGAAGGACCAAACATCGGTCTGATCTCCACCCTTTGCGTACACGCGAAGATCAACGACATGGGCTTCATCGAAACCCGTATCGCAAGGTGGACAACGGAAAGGTGGAAACCAGGAAACTGACCTACCTCAGTGCCGAGGAAGAAGATACAGCGAAGATCGCCCAGGCGAATATCCGCTTACTGACAGCGGCAGCTTCGCGGAAGACAAGATCAAGGCGCGCCAGACCGGCGACTTCCCGATCCTGGATCCCCACGAAGTGGAATACATGGACGTGGCACCCAACCAGATCGTTGGTCTGAGTGCGTCACTGATCCCCTTCCTTGAGCACGATGACGCCAACCGTGCCCTGATGGGATCGAACATGCAACGCCAGGCCGTTCCCCTGATCCTCCCGGATGCGCCTATCGTAGGTACAGGCCTGGAAGGAAAGGCTGCACGCGACGCGAGGATCCAGATCCACGCAGATGGTGAAGGTGTGGTTGAATTCGTTGACGCCAACGAGATCCACGTCCGCTATGAGCGCGATGAACAACAAAAGCTCGTTAGCTTTGAAGATGACCTGATCATCTACAGGCTTACAAAATATATCAAGACCAACCAGGAAACCTGTATCACGCTGAAGCCCGCCGTTAAGAAGGGCCAGCGCGTGAAGAACGGCGACTTCCTTACGGAAGGCTACGCTGTGAAGAACGGTGAGCTTGCACTCGGCCGCAACCTGAAAGTGGCATTCATGCCATGGAAAGGTTACAACTTCGAGGATGCCATCGTGATCAGCGAGAAGGTTGTAAAGGACGATCTGTTCACTTCCGTTCACATCTCTGAGTTTGAACTGGAAGTACGCGATACCAAACTGGGTGAGGAAGAACTCACTCCGGATATCCCCAACGTTTCCGAGGAAGCAACCAAGGACCTCGACCAATACGGTATCATCCGCATCGGTGCACAGGTGAAGGAAGGTGATATCCTGATCGGTAAGATCACCCCCAAAGGTGAATCTGACCCCACCCCTGAAGAGAAACTGCTCCGCGCCATCTTCGGTGACAAGGCCGGTGACGCTAAGGATGCTTCACTGAAAGCACCGAGCGGTACGGAAGGTGTGGTGATCGGCAAGAAACTCTTCCAGCGTGCGAAGAAGGATAAGAACGCCAAGGTTCGTGAGAAAGCTGCCATCGAGAAACTCGAGAAGGTTCACGTGGATAACGAGAAAGACCTGCTTGACGTACTCATCAGCAAACTCCAGACCCTGCTCAAGGATAAAGCGTCTACCGGCGTTACCAACAACTTCGGCGAGATGCTTATCGCCAAGGGCGGTAAGTTCAACGCGAAGAACCTTGCGGGTATCGACTACCAGAACGTAAATCCCCTGGGTTGGACCGGTGATGCGAAAGTTGACGACCAGATCAACACGCTCCTGCACAACTACAACATCAAATACAACGAGGAACTCGGACGCTACAAGCGCGAGAAGTTCAATATCTCGATCGGTGATGAACTGCCCGCAGGCGTACTCAAGCTTGCAAAAGTTTACCTGGCCGTTAAGCGTAAGCTGAAGGTGGGTGATAAGATGGCGGGCCGTCACGGTAACAAGGGTATCGTTGCCAAGATCGTAAGGGCAGAAGACATGCCTTTCCTTTCTGACGGTACTCCGGTTGACATCGTTCTGAACCCATTGGGTGTACCTTCAAGGATGAACCTCGGCCAGATCTACGAAACCATCCTCGGATGGGCGGGTGAGAAACTGGGCACAAGGTTCAGCACCCCGATCTTCGACGGTGCAACGCACGAAGAGATCCAGGAACTGATCAACAAGGCTGGCCTCCCCAGCTTCGGGCATACTTATCTCTATGACGGTGAAACAGGTGAGCGCTTCCACCAGAAGGCCACCGTGGGTATCATCTACATGATGAAACTCCACCACATGGTTGATGATAAGATGCACGCACGTTCCATCGGACCATACTCACTCATCACCCAGCAGCCGCTCGGTGGTAAGGCACAGTTCGGTGGCCAGAGGTTCGGTGAGATGGAGGTATGGGCACTCGAAGCATACGGTGCCGCCAACATCCTGCAGGAACTGCTCACGATCAAGTCTGACGATATCATCGGAAGGGCCAAGACCTACGAAGCCATCGTTAAGGGCGATAATATCCCCCGCGCCGGCGTCCCCGAATCGTTCAATGTACTTGTGCATGAACTTCGAGGATTGGGTCTCGATCTTAAATTCGACAACTAATCATAAAGCCCCGGATGTTCCGGGGCTTTTTCATTTCAGCATCGTCAGGACCCTTTTTAATATCTTGATACCTTGATATCTTGACAGCTTGATATCTTGGTAACGGCACTTCAGCAGCCTGATGCGTTTACTCGGAAAGGCACCAGGCTGCCAGCTTATCGGTACCCAGATGCCAAGATGTTAAGTTGCCAAGATATCAAGATATTTAAGGATGTACTCCTCCTTCCTCCGCAGGCGGTACTGCATAATATACCTCGGATGTTCAAGCGGAACGATCTTCCTGAATGCCTTCGCACGCGCATTGATCTCTTCCAGGCACTTCGCATTGCGCACGCCCAAACAGTAAACGGTATCCATATCGAATCCCATATTGCGCAAGGTCTCCAGGTTAGAGAGGATGAAAGGCATTACCCGTTTCTGCAATAGCGGGCTATCGTAGTAATTGTAATTGACCTCTTTCCCGTTCTTGGTAATGGTATACCCGAGCGGACTGACCGAGTTGATGAAATATCGCTCATAAAAGGCTTCAGGGCCTCCATATGCGGCTATCATGTCGTACACATACACAGACGAAGGTTCGTGGGAAACGGGCCCATTCCAGCCTATTTTAACGATCTCCGCCAGGCGCTTGGATCAGTGAAGGGAATGCCTGTTGCACCGGCGCCATGACGGCCCGGATTGATGCCATGATCAGCCTGCGCGGCTTGTGGTCACTATAGTATTTTTGATAGAACGCGTCACTCGCTTCCAGGGCCACATGGCTCTCTGCATAAGGATTCATGATGCTGATGCCTTTGGCAGTTTGCCTTGAAAGCTAAGGGAACGGTTGTATGCGGTGATCTTATCGGCCCATGTCATGCCTGCAATTTCGCAAATCGCCCGATCAAAAGATCTTTTACAACTTCAAAATCAGGATCGATGCGCGTGGCTTTTTTCTCCCTGCCCAGGAGGGCCACGGCCTGGGAGGCAAGGCAAGGGCTGCTCCTGTCACCTTCTCCACTGCAGACGGGAACTTAACAGGATGGGCAGTTTCCAGGATGAACCCCTTTTGCCCCGGATGCGCATCCAGGTAATGTTCCAGTGCGGCATAGGCCACAGCGCCGTGCGGGTCCAGCAGGTAGCCATGGTTGCGATGGACACGGGCGATGGTAGCCTCGGTTTCCGCGTCAGATATGCTTACGCCTGACAGCATCTCCTTTACTGACGGATACGAATAGCCGAAGATGCTCAGGATGCGTACGAAATTGCTGGGATCGCCCACGTCCATTGCATTGGATATGGTGGCGATGGCCTGCTGCGGCTCGTAATTGCCCGTACTGATATACTCGGGAACCACCTTGTTGGCGTTGCAGGCGCGATGAAATGTTTTACGGGCAGTCCTGACCGCCAGGCCATAATACCCGCACAGATATTCCCGAAATTACCACTGGGTACAGCGATGACGGGAATCTTCTTCGTGTAGCCATTGGCGTAAGGCAAGGAAATAATAGATCTGCTGCGGAAGCCAGCGCGCAACATTGATGGAATTGGCCGAAGTAAGGAAGATGGCGGAGCGGAGTTCTTCATCTGCGAAAGCCTGCTTTACGATTTTCTGGCAGGCATCGAAATCCCCATTCACTTCGAGCGCGTGGATATTTCCGCCATAGGTGGTGAGCTGCAGCTCCTGCACAGGTGATACTTTACCGGAAGGGTAGAGGATCACCACGTCAACGCCATCAACCCCATAAAACCCGTCGGCCACGGCACCGCCGGTATCTCCGAAGTGGCCACCAGCACCAGTACACGTTGTTTTTTCTCCCTGGAGAAATAACCGAGGCACCTGCTCATGAACCGCGCACCCACGTCTTTGAACGCCATGGTGGGGCCGTGGTAAAGTTCGAGAGAGCCAATGTTGTCTGTGATCCTGGCCAGGGGTAGGGGGAAGGCGATGGTTTCTGCAATGATCTGCCGAAGTTCACCATCTGGTATCTCCCCGCCAACATATGGCTTCATGACGTTGAAGCCGATCTCCACCGGATCCGCCTGGCGCAGGGCCTGTACTGAAGTGAATGGAAGCGATGGAATGGTTTCGGGGAAATAGAGTCCTTTATCCGGCGCCTGTCCGTTAATGGTAGCTTCGCGGAAACTTACAGGCGGGGCTAATTTATTGAGACTGTGGTATCTCATGCGTTGATGGTTTTGACACCTGTCCTGTTGATGGTGGTGACATAAGTGGAAAATTCTATGCCTGCCTTGCAGTATATGTCGGTCATCTCTCTGGCAACGGCCTGTGCAATGGCTTCGGTACTGCTGAGCATAAAAATGGAAGGCCCTGATCCTGAGATACCGCCTCCCAATGCGCCTGCTTCCTTCGATCGTTGCTTCACCTTTGCGAACTCAGGGATGAGGATGCTGCGCACAGGTTCTATGATAACGTCTTCCAGGCTCCTTCCGATCAGGTCATGGTCTCCTTTCACCAGGCCGGTGACCAGGCCCGCGATGTTTCCCCACTGCCTGATAGCATCTTTCAGCAGGATCTGTTTTTTGAGGATCTGCCTTGCATCAGAAGTGCGCACTTCAATTTGCGGATGCACGATGGTCACAAACAAGGGGGGCGGATCTATGGTAACGATGTCCAGTGGGTGAATGCTCCTGATCAGCGTGATACCGCCCAGCAGGCAGGGGGCGATGTTGTCTGCGTGCTTTACGCCGGATGCCAGTTTCTCCCCGTTCATGGCAAACTGCACCAGTTCCATCGGTGTGAAAGGCTCGCCCAATAGTTTGTTGGCTGCAGCTACGGCGCCTGCCGCACTGGCGGCGCTGGAACCGATACCGCTTCCGGGCTTGATCCTTTTTTCAATGCTCAGCTGCAGGCCGGGACATTCGTCCAGTGCCTGCATCATGGACAGCAATGCAACACCGGCCACATTCTTCTCCGGGTCCGTGGGCAGGTTGTAATCATCAAGGTTGACGATGCTGAGCCCGGGCTTGTCCGTCTTCTCCAGGATCATGAGGTCAGACGGCTCTTCCAGCGCAAGGCCGAGTATATCAAACCCACAGACCAGGTTGGCAACGGTAGCGGGCGAGTGGACAGTGATCTTCTGCATCCGATTATCAATTAAATGGATCTTAATATATCCGCAAACACACCCGATGCCGTTACCTCTGCGCCGGCACCTGCACCCTTCACCACCAATGGCTGGTCAGGATACCTGGGCGTATAGAAACGGACGATATTGTCCTTGCCGTAAAGGTGGAAAAAGTCGTGGGCCGGATCAATATGCTGCAATCCACCGAAGCTTTTCCATCTGTATAGCTGGCCACGAATTTCAGCTTGCATCCTTTGGATGCGGCTGCATCATAGATGGCGCGGAAATGGGCCTCATGCTTTTCCAGTTCCCTGTAGAATTCGTCAACACTGCCCTGCATGCAGCTCTCCGGCAGGAAGCTGGTGTTGGCTACGTCTTCAATATTCATCACTTCACCTGATTCCCTTGCGAGTATGAGGATCTTTCGAGCCACGTCCGTACCACTCAGGTCAAGCCGGGATCCGGCTCCGTGTACCCTTCATCCTGTGCCTGTTTCACCACCCCGGCAAAGCTTCGCTTACCATCATAGTTGTTGAAGACGAAGTTGAGGGTGCCGCTCAGCACGGCTTCAATGCGGTTGATGCTGTCTCCACTCCTGAGAAGGTCGTTCAACGTCCCGATCACGGGCAGGCCCGCGCCTACGTTGGTCTCAAAAAGGAAGCGCGTATTGAACTCGCTCGCAAGGTCCTTCAGCTTTGCGTAGTTCTGGTACGCAGATGAAGCCGCTATCTTGTTACAGGCCACCACGGCAATGCTCTTCTGCAACAATCTGCCGTATATACCCGCAACCTTGTCGCTGGCAGTAACGTCAACGAATACACTGTTTCTCAGGTTGCGTTCTATCATGTGATCCGCAAATGCGTCGAGGCTAGCCGTTTCGCCATTCTCCAGTGCTTTTTCCCAGTTGCCGTTGAGGTGTTCATCACCTATCACCATCTTCCTGCTGTTGATCAGTCCTACCACGCGTACCTGCAGGCGGAGGTGTTTCATCAGGAATGCGGATTGCTGTTGCAACTGCGCGAACAATCGTTTCCCTACATTACCTGTTCCCGCAACAAAAAGGTTCACCTGTCGGTAGCTGGTCTCAAAGAATTCTTCATGCAGCACGTTCAGCGTTTTCTTCACATCTGCCGTGCTGATCACTGCCGAGATGTTGCGTTCTGAGGATCCTTGCGCTATGGCGCGGACATTCACGCCGTTGCGACCCATCGCACCAAACATTTTTCCGCTGATACCGGGATGGCTTTTCATGTTCTCACCCACCAGGGCCACCACGGAGAGATCCGTTTCCGTGGTCAGGGGTTCCACCTTGCCCAGCGCTATCTCCCGTTCAAAGGCCGCGTCCACGGCGGACCTCGCTTTCTCAGCCATCGAGGCTTCTATGGCAACACAGATGGAATGTTCCGATGAGCTTTGGGTGATGAGGATCACGTTGATCTTTTCAGCCGCCAGCGCTTCAAAAAGGCGTTTGGAGAAGCCGGGTATGCCTATCATGCCGCTGCCTTCGAGGCTGAGGAGCGCAATATTGTTGATGCTCGAAATTCCGCTGATGGCTTCCTTGCTGTGCACCGTCTGGTTGTGGACGACGGTGCCTTCATCGTCCGGCGCAAAAGTATTCTTCACCCACACCGGTATGTTGAGGCTCATCACGGGCTGAATCGTGGGAGGATAGATGACCTTTGCACCGAAGTGGGAAAGCTCCATCGCTTCCTTGTAGGATATGGCAGGAATGGGCCTTGCATTGGGTACCCATCGCGGGTCTGCTGTCATCATGCCGGACACATCGGTCCATATTTCCAGCGAGGCTGCTTTCGCTCCCGCAGCAAAGATCGCGGCGGTGTAATCAGATCCGCCCCTTCCAAGTGTGGTGGTGGCGCCATCACAGTCCGCGGCAATAAAGCCGGGGATCACATAAAGTTTCTTGCCTCTGTCCAGCAGCTTGCCGATACTGTTATATGTATTTGTATAATCCACTGCCGCATTGCCGAAATTGCTGTTGGTGATGATATGCTGCCTTGCATCCACCCACTCACAGTTCACGCCATCCACATGGAAGGATGCGGCAAGTATGCGTGAACTCATCAGCTCGCCATAGCTCATGATACGGTCAAGTGTGCGGGGAGAGAGTTCGCCCAGCAGGTAGATGCCATTGAGGATGTCTTCCAGCTCGTTGCAGTATGTTTTGGTGAAGCTGAGCACATGGCTCTGGTGCTGGACGGGGACCAGCTCTTTAACGGTGGTAAGATGCCTGGCCTCTATGCCTTCCAGCAGTTGCCTGTATGTTTCATCACCGGCCGCAGCCTTCCTGCCGCAGCTGATCAGCGTGTCCGTTGTGCCACTCATCGCAGAAGCCACCATCATCACATCTCCGGATCCCAGGGCCTTATGAACAATGTCCCTGACTTTTTTCATAGTTTCGGCACTGCCAACGGAGGTGCCGCCAAATTTCATAACGAGCATATAGTTGTTTTAATGAGGTCAAATTGTTTACCTGTGCGGTGGTAGCCCGAAGGCCCATGGATGATATGAAAATGTACAACCCTAACGGGTTGTAATGATGGTGGTAATAGTGGTAATGGCAGCTATGGCAGCAGCTGAGGAAAGGATGCGATATGTACGGTGATTTGCCATTACCTTTGAACAGATTTCAAATATAAGGGTATTCTCTTTGACAAACAAGAGGAAAAATGCTTAATGATAAGAAAATAGTGATCGTTTTGCCTGCTTACAATGCCTCCGGTACCCTGGAGCGCACCATCCGGGAGATACCCGGGATGGCGGATGCCATTGTGGTGGTGGATGACCACAGTGCCGATGATACGTTCCGTGTGGCCAGCGGCTTGGGGGTGACCAAACTGGTGCGCCACGAGCGCAACATGGGCTATGGTGCCAACCAGAAGACCTGTTACCGCGAAGCGCTTGCCCTGGATGCTGATATTATTCTCATGCTTCACCCGGATTACCAGTATTCCCCGAAAATGATCCCGGCCATGTGTGCCGCCATCGCTTATGGTGGGTACGACGTGTCCTTGGGTTCACGCATCCTCGGAAAGGGGGCCATCGCCGGCGGCATGCCCGTGTACAAATACTTCTTCAACCGCGTGCTCACCTTCGTCCAGAATATTCTCATCAACCAGAAACTCAGCGAATACCACACGGGGTTCAGGGCTTACCGTTCAGATGTTTTACGAAGCATTGCCTTTGAAAAGAACAGTGATGATTTTGTTTTCGATAATGAACTGCTTTGCCAGATACTGAAGAAAGGGTACCATGTCTGCGAAGTCAGCTGCCCCACGTTATATGATGAGTCTTCATCCAGCATCAACTTCCGGCGGTCTGTTATCTATGGCTTCGGCGTACTCAGGGTGAGCCTGCTTTATTTGCTGGATGCGATGGGTATCTATACGTCGCCACTCTTCCGCTAAGGCTTCCTGTACAATATGAACCGGACGGGCCAGGACCCGCTGCTGGCCACTATCTCCCATTGCCTGAGTTCACGCATTTGTTCCTCGCTGAAATCATTGGACACATTGGAGTAGAGCACATATTTGTTCGTGTGGAGATCGGGGGCCGCAAAATTCCGGTTATCCCTTCCCAGGTCAATGATGGCCGATGGCATTTCATACGGGAAGCCCGCGCCCGTTACTGTTGGATCAATATCCATCGCTTCGATGTTCTTCATCATCTCCTTCCTGGGCGCATAGTATGCCACATGCAAGGGCATCACATCCCACCCCTTTGAAATGTGGTCAGGGTAGATCCAGAAAAATCCGCTCACCAACAGCAGCGAAGTGAGCACCACATATTTTTTCATCGACCCCAAATATTCTTCCACAATGGAGAATGATGCCAGTGTGAGTATGGCGATGCAGGGATAAAGGTATCTGTGCATGAGCAGGCCCTTGTAGAACAATTGCGGCAACACCAGCATGACCAGCAGGATGGAGAAAAGGATGAGTAATTCCCTGGTGCGACGGCTGAATGCGGGTCTGTTTTTAATGATGATGAATGCCGGGAAGAGCCAGAGGAAGAGCATGCCCTGGTCGCAGAACCTCCATACCGTTACCACAACATTGCGCAGGAATCCGTTCATGCCAACGGCCTCAAAAGACGGTGCCCATGGTGATCCCGGATGGTAGCCTATCCATCCTTTCGACAGGTAATGAAAGAGCAGGAAGCCTCCCGCAACAAGACCGGAGGGGATGCAGGGGGCAAGCCGTTTCACCAGGTCATTCTTGTACAGCCACAAATGGAAGAACGCCAGGGAGGCCACGCATACCATCCCGCGCATACTAACAGCCGCGAGTATGATGGAGCCGATGATGATCTTCCAGCTCTTTTGTTCCAGTATGCCGTGCAGCATGAGGAAGAAGCCGGAGAAGAGGATAATGTCCGGGCTTACGAGCATTGCCTGCGAGAGCAGGATGGGGTTGAGAAAAAAGATGAAGGCAAACCATGCATGGTTATCCGGGAAATAATGTTCCAGCACTTTCTTCATCTGCCAGAGTGCCGTGCTCAGGAAGGGAAGCATCAGCAGGTGGCTTTGGATAAGTCCTTTCCCGAATAGCTTCCAGGTGAGCGCCAAGAGCAGGCCGGTGAGTGGTGGATGTCCGCTGTCTATCCGGTCCGGCAACAGGATCCCTTCCATGTCATTTGCGTAGAACCAGTTGGCTTGTGCGGAGGCGAGGTGGATGGTGTCCCAGAAGAATGGCTTGTCCATTGAAATGATATAGCATATCATCACCGGAAGCAGTGCCAGTATGGATCTTACGGGTTTCATCCGCATGCAAAGTAAGTGAACGCGGCCGAACTCTGTGAATTATTGAGTATTTTAGGGGTCTCAATTTCCCTCAACAACCATATGAGCCAACAGCAAACCTCAGCACTAACACAATTCAAGAATCTCGTAGGGATCAAGTTCCAGTTATACAACAGCCTGTTCACTTCGCTTCCTTTCCACAGGATAGAGAAAACGGGAATTATGCTGTCTCTCCTGCTGGCCAACTGTGAGGATGGATACAGGAAGAAGATGAGCCCCAATGAGATACTGGAGGATTTTTTCAGCAGGCATACCACTTACCAGAAGGAGCAGGAGCAGCTCGACCTGCTGTTCCGGTTTGTGCAGTATGTGGAGCGACAGGTGGTGCTGTTCGATGCCCTGGAAGACGCTGCTTTCACTGAGGTGAATGACATGGCCGGTGCCGGCACGCTGAAACACCTGGAGTCTGACGTGGTGCAGAAGAACTCCAATGAGGAGTTGGCGAAAAAACTTTCTGACTTTGCAATAAGGCTCGTTCTTACTGCACATCCCACACAGTTCTATCCCGGTTCCGTGCTGGGCATCATCAATGACCTGTCGAGGGCCATACGTGACAACAATGTGAACCAGATCAATACCTACCTGCAGCAGCTGGGTAAAACGCCTTTCTTCAAAAAGCAGAAGCCTACGCCCTATGATGAGGCCGTGAGCATGATCTGGTATCTCGAGAATGTATTCTATAATGCGTGCGGAAGGATCATCAATTTCATGAAGAACCAGTTCCCTGATGCCACCAATGATGCAAGGCCTGTGATCAGGATGGGTTTCTGGCCCGGGGGCGACAGGGATGGCAATCCTTTCGTAACGGCAGACACTACGCGAAAAGTTGCGGATGCATTACGCGGGGCCGCCATCAAATGCTATTACCTTGACGTGCGCAAGCTGAAGCGCAGGCTCACTTTTGACGGTGTGGAGAATATCCTGCAGGAACTGGAGAATAAGCTGTACAGGAATATATTCATCCCGGACTACCAGGTGGATATTTCCGCAGAGGAGATCCTGGACACGCTGAGGCGCATACGCGAGACCGTTATCTACCAGCACAACGGCCTGTTCGTGAATATGCTCAACGCGCTGATCAGCAGGGTGGAGGTGTTCGGACTTTATTTTGCCACGCTTGACATCAGGCAGGACAGCTCTGTACACGGAAAAGTGATGGATGCATTTGCCGCTTCAGGCGTATTGCCATCGCATTATGCAACCATGTCAGATGAGGAGAAGCGTAAGGTGCTGGGCAGTGTTGATCCTATCCGTGGTTTGACAATAGAGGACCAGATGGCGCGCGAGACCATATCGAGCATTGACGCCATCGCATATATACAAAGGGCCAACGGGGAGCAGGGATGTAACCGGTACATCATCAGCCAGTGCAACAGTGCATTGAATGTGATGGAAGTGCTGGGGCTTTTCTATCTCTCGGGATGGAAAAGGGATGCAGTAAGATCGATATCGTTCCGCTCTTTGAAACCATTGACGATCTCCGGCGTGCCGCCAAGGTGATGCGAGAGTTGTATGATGACGAAGTGTACATGCCCCACCTGCGCCGTAGGGGAAGTGTGCAGACCATCATGCTTGGATTTTCTGACGGTACCAAGGACGGCGGTTACCTCATGGCCAACTGGAGTATTTACAAGGCCAAGGTGGAGCTCACGGCCATTTCGAAAGCGTATGGTATAGACGTGGTGTTCTTTGACGGCAGGGAGGCCCTCCTGCCCGGGGTGGTGGGAAAACCCACAAGTTCTATTCTTCCCTGGGGCAGAAGATCGCCAACAGGGAGATACAGTTAACGATACAGGGGCAGACGGTGAGCTCCAATTTCGGGACCGTTGACGCGGCGCAATTCAACATCGAGCAGTTGTTGAATGCCGGCATTACCAATGACCTGTTCTCTGAGAAGAATGTGACACTGGATGAAGCACAGGAGAACCTGATCAACGAGCTTGCCGAGGAGAGTTTTGACGTGTATGGCAAGTTGAAGAACCATCCCTATTTCATGGAATATCTTTCGCACGTGAGCCCGCTCCGTTTCTATGCGGAGACCAACATCGGCAGCAGGCCCGCGAAACGTGGAGGTGGCAGGCTTACACTGAAAGACCTTCGCGCTATTCCATTTGTAGGTGCCTGGAGCCAGCTCAAACAAAATGTGACGGGTTACTATGGTGTGGGTGCTGCTTTGAAGAAGATGGACGATGAGGGCAGGTGGAACGAGGTGCAGCAATTGTATAACAGTTCGCCTTTCTTCAGGACGCTGTGCGACAACTGTGAGATGGCCATGAAAAAATGTTTCTTCCCCCTCACTTCCTATATCGCTGGTCACAAAACCTATGGCGAGATCTGGCGCATGATACATGACGAGTATGAACTCACCCGGCAGTATGTGTGCAAGCTGAGCGGAAAGAATGAACTGATGGCCACCTACCCGGTGGAGCAGTTGTCTGTACAGATGCGCGAGCGCATAGTATTGCCCCTGCTCACCATCCAGCAATATGCCATCGCCCGTGTGCGTGAGATGGATGAAATGCTGGTCCAAAGCCCCATGCGCGAGGTGTATGAAAAGCTGGCGATGCGATGCAGTTTCGGGATCATCAATGCCGGGCGGAATAGCGCGTAGGCAATGTGGCAATGAGGGGATGTGGTAATGCCGCATTGTCTAATTGCCTCATTAAAAAGGGGAACATAGAAATGTTCCCCGTTGTTTATGACCCAACTTTGACTGCTTGTCAAAACTTGTAAATTGCTGCGAGCAGCGCGCTTGCATTTCCTTTCTTAGCGCCGCCTTCTTTATCAAAGAATACTTCCTTTCCAGAGGTCTCGAACCGCAGTTCAGGAATAAACGTGAGCGGCCCGGCCTTGATGTTCATGGAAAGGGTGTTTGCCCATATGGCAGCACCTTCCCCCGCCAGAGACATCGCCACGATCTGGTTCTTGTCGCTGAAGTATTCACTGCGGAGTGTGAAGCCAATGGTTGAGCTGGGATCCAGGTTCAGGTAGATCGCAGATCCCCACCAGTCCTTGGCTGTTTCTTTGAGGCTCCTGGATTGCTTGGTTTTTGACTTCGTGGTCTGATAGGTGCCGTTGAAGCCAATGCTGAATTTGTCTGTCACGGTGGCGCTGAATACGGCATCGAACTGGTTGATGCCAAGGGAGTCCGAGGGCCGCTGTCCGCCAACATAGTTGAGGTAGAGTTTAGCCTTGTCAGACATGGCCAGGCCGTACTGCGCAATAATGAATTTCTTACTGCTCAACGGCGCAGATTTGTAATCGGTTGGGTTGGTGACACCCAGCATGAAGCTGTTCTTGCCGGCGGTAGCTTCAGCTTTAATGCCGGTATGGAAGAAGGGTCCCCAGGAGAACATGTAAGACATGCTGTAGTTCCTGTTGACCGGCGCGTCCACCACTTCGTAGCCAACGTGTGTACCCCAGCTACCCATGGTGAACTTGAGCCAGTCCTTAGGCGAATAGGTGACGTATAATTGTTTGATGGCCTGCGTTATCCCGGTTTCATTGTAAGAGAATTCCTGCGCACGCTTTCCAAATCCAAGGTCGGCCACAAATCCCACCTTACCCATGGTGTGTTCCAGTTTTATGGATGCCATACCCAGTTCAAATGAGTTGTGGCTATTGGTGAAGGATGTGCGGTTATTGGAAGGGTTCCTGGAAAAATCATAGCGGTAGTAAGCATCCACGAAACCCGAGATCACTGTGGGTTTGCTTTCTTCTTTTTTGGTCTCTGCAGGCGGGGTTTCCTGGGCAAAAAGGGGGCTGATAGCTGCCGTGGTAACGACAGTTACAATAAGTTTTCTTAACATTGTATTGCTTTTTTTTAGTTCTGAAGAAAAGGGTACGGTGAAGTCTTATTAATCCAGAATAAGTTCTTCTACTGTGCCTTTTTCTATTTTGATCTCCTGGTCTTTCTCACCTTTCTTATGCAGCACCAATGTGCCCTGTACATATGCCTCGTTGTGCTGTGTGGCATCCAGTCCAAGTTCTTCTTCTTCAGAAGAAACGCGCAGCGGGAGGATGAAATCGATGAATTTGAAGATCGCAAAAGAAACCACGAAGCTGTAACCAACCGCAACGGCCATGGCTTTCAGCTGTGTAAGGAAGAAGGTGATATTGCCGTAGAAGAGGCCGTCATTGCCCGCGCTGTTCACTGCTTTTGTAGCGAAGATGCCAGTGAGGACCATGCCTACCATACCGCCAAGTCCGTGGCAGGGGAACACATCCAGCGTGTCATCCAGTTTGGACTTTTGCTTATAATAAACAGCAACATTAGAGATGATGGCCGCAACCACACCGATGAAAATGCTCTGGGGGATGGCAACAAAGCCAGCCGCAGGAGTGATGGCTACAAGGCCAACAACCGCCCCTATGCAGAAGCCGAGTACGGAAGGCTTCTTGCCTTTCATTACATCGAAGAACATCCAGGAGCAACCAGCGGCAGCTGCGGCAGTATTGGTGGTGGCGAAGGCAGATACAGAGAGTGCGTTAGCGCCCAGTGCAGAACCTGCGTTGAAGCCGAACCAGCCGAACCAGAGAAGGCCGGTGCCGATCAGTACATACGGTACGTTGGCGGGGGGATCTCATGGCCGTCAATATGTGCCTTACGGCGCTTCAATACCAGTGCACCGGCGAGGGCTGCACAGCCGGCAGAGATATGTACCACGGTACCACCTGCGAAGTCAAGTGCGCCCATTTTGAACAGGAAGCCTTCGGGGTGCCAGCTCCAGTGTGCCAATGGGGCATAGACCAGGATGCTGAACAGGGCGATGAACAGGATATAAGCAGTGAACCTGATCCTTTCCGCTACAGCGCCTACCACCAGGCCGGGGGTAATGATGGCGAACATCAGCTGGAACAGTGCAAACAGTGTTTTCGGAATGGTTGGTGCGAGGCTCCAGGGCTCTCCTGAGTTAACCCCCTTAAAGAAAAGGTGGGTGGTGGGGTTTCCGATGAAACCGCCGATAGAGTCTCCGAAGCAAAGGCTGTACCCTACAACAACCCAAATGATGCTCACCACACCGGCGGCTACCACGGATTTGATCATGGTAGAGATCACGTTCTTGCGGTGCACCATGCCACCGTAGAAAAATGCCAAGCCGGGGGTCATGAGGAATACCAGCGCCGTGGCCACTATGATCCAGCCAGTGTCCGCGGCATTGTACTTGGTTCCACCATCATCGAAATTGGGAAGAGAGGGAATGAAGATCGCGGCTACGGCGATCGAAGCGAGCAAAACAAAGGGAAGCGCTTCTTTTAGTCCAATTTTCTTCATAGTTGTTTGTTTTTTGAGTGCTACAAGCGAGTCGACACAATATTAGTCCAGAAAAATTAAAAAAGTAACCTTATGTTCGCTAAAATATAAACATAGAAATAAATATAATATGATTGATTTAGTCGCACAGAAGGTTTGTAAAAGATTGATAAACAGTTGATTAATTGTTTAAATAGTTCCTGTGGGCGAAAATTTGAGACAATTGAATTGTTGGAAAAAATAGGTATAGAAATAATTATAATGCAAAAAGCCCCGAAAGGGGCTTTTTAATGTCAAAATGGTATGTCTAAAACGTTTTACTTGTAGAGCTCGAGGATGCTTTTGTCCTTTGATTCCAGTTTGGAGGCTCCGGTAAGGTATTGGTCAACGGACCTTGCGCATTCCCTGCCTTCGCTGATGGCCCAAACCACGAGGCTTTGGCCGCGGCGCATATCCCGCAGCTAAAGATCTTGGAGATGTTTGTCTTATAATCCCTTTCGCCGGCCTGCACATTTCCCCGGGCGTCAAGTTCTACATCCAGTTCCTGCAGCATACCCTGGTGTTGGGGATGTACAAAGCCCATGGCCAGGAGAGCCATCTCGCAGGGGATCTCCCTTTCGGAACCTTCTATCTCCACAAAGCTGGCGGGCCTGCCATCCTCGGCAAACTTCCATTCCAGGTCTGCTATGCGCAGTGCCTTCAGGTTGCCATGGTCATCGCCGATGAATGCCTTGGTGGTGATGGCCCATCTTCTTTCGCAACCTTCTTCATGGGAGGATGAAGTTTTCAGCGTCATGGGGTAAGTGGGCCAGGGCATATGGGAAGAGCGTGAGGAGGGAGGTTGGGGCATGAGTTCAAACTGTGTTACCGATGCTGCTCCATGTCGGTTGGAGGTGCCCACACAGTCGGACCCCGTATCACCGCCACCGATCACCACTATGTTTTTCCCGTTTGCACTCAGCGTATGGCCTGCTATATTGCTTTCTATTCCTGCATTCTTAAAGGGGTCTATACCAGCCACCCTTTTGTTCTGCTGCTTCAGGAAGTCCATGGCAAAATGAACCCCATTGAGTTCCCTGCCGGGAATGGGGAGGTCCCTCGGTGTGGTAGAGCCGCCGGCCAGTACAATGGCATTATACTCACGGAGGAGGTCGTTGATGCTTACATTGACGCCTACATTGGCATTGCACCTGAACGCCACGCCTTCTTCTTCCAGCAGGGCGATCCTTCTGTCGATCACCCATTTCTCCAGCTTGAAATCGGGTATGCCATACCGTAAGAGACCGCCGGGCTTGTCGTCACGCTCATACACCGTTACCATATGTCCCGCCTGGTTCAACTGCGCTGCCGCCGCCAGCCCAGAAGGGCCTGATCCTATCACGGCCACTTTCTTGCCTGAACGGAGGTTGGGTTTCCTGGCTTTTACCAGTCCTTTTTCGAAAGCGATCTCGATAATATGTTTTTCTATCTCTTCAATGGTGATCGCGGGCTGGTTGATGCCGAGTACGCATGCGGATTCGCAGGGGGCAGGACAGATCCTGCCGGTGAACTCGGGAAAATTATTGGTGGATGATAAGATGTCATATGCTTCCTTCCAGTTCTTCCTGTACACCGCGTCATTGAACTCGGGGATGATATTGCCGAGCGGGCATCCGCTGTGGCAGAAGGGAACACCGCAATTCATGCAGCGCGCACTTTGCTGGTTAAGTTTCTCGTCGCTGTATCGTTGTACGAATTCGTTATAGTTCTTCAGTCTTTCCTCTACAGGAAGTTTTGCGGGAAGCTCCCGCGTGAATTCCATGAATCCTGTTATTTTACCCATATCCGGAGAATGATGCTGTTAATGAATTAATGACTGGCGATGCCTGACCTTGATGCTTTGGATTGCAGCACCTTCTTGTAATCCCTGGGGAATACTTTCACGAAATGCTTGAGCTGGTTATCCATGTCATCCAGAATGAATTTGGCAACCGTGCTTCCCGTGTATGCATAGTGGTCCTGTATCATGGACCTCAGTTCTGATGCATCGTCAACAGGATCCAGGTCTACCATTTCCTGGTTGCAGTTGGTGGCGAAGGTGCCATTCACATCATAGATATAGGCGATGCCTCCGCTCATGCCCGCGGCGAAGTTCCTTCCGGTCTCGCCGAGGATCACCACGCGTCCGCCGGTCATGTATTCGCAACCATGGTCGCCAACGCCTTCCACAACCGTTTCAACGCCCGAGTTCCGAACGCAGAAGCGCTCGCCGGCCTTGCCCCTGATGTATGCCTTTCCGGACGTTGCGCCATAGAAGGCCACGTTGCCGATCAGGATATTTTGTTCAGGAACAAATGCTGCCGTGTGGTCAGGATAGATGACGAGCTTGGCGCCGCTCAGTCCTTTGCCGAAATAGTCATTGGCGTCACCTTCCAGTTCATGCGTGATTCCCTTGGTGTTGAAGGCCGCAAAACTCTGGCCTGCAGTGCCGCGATACTTGAAGTGTATGGTATCATCAGGCAAGCCTTCCGCGCGATATTTCTTTGTGATCTCGTTGGACAGTATGGTTCCTGTGGTGCGGTCCGTGTTCTTGATGTTGAAGGAGGCTTCTACGCGCGAGCCGTTCTCCAGTGCGGGTGCCGCGGCCTGGAGCAGTTTCCAGTCCAGCACATCGGCAATACCATGGTCCTGCTCTTCCTGCTTGTATAATCCCGTATACAGGGAAGTGGGTTCCTTGAAGAGGATGGGAGAGAGGTCAAGCCCCTTGTATTTCCAGTGCCTGATATCCTCGCGCTGGACGAGGTTGTCAACCTGGCCCACCATTTCATTGATGGTCCTGAAGCCCATCTCTGCCATCACCTCACGCAGTTCCTGCGTCATGAACCTGATGAAGTTCACCACATAGTCCGCCGCACCGCTGAATCTCTTCCTCAGTTCTGGATCCTGTGTGGCAACACCAACAGGGCATGTATTGAGGTGGCACTTGCGCATCATGATACATCCCTCCACAACCAGTGCTGCCGTGGCAACGCCCCATTCCTCAGCACCCAGCAGTGTGGCTATGGCGATGTCCCTGCCTGTTTTCAGCTGGCCATCAGCCTGCAGTACAACCCTGCTGCGCAGTTTGTTCTTTACCAGTGTCTGGTGGGATTCTGCAAGACCCAGTTCCCATGGCAGGCCTGCATGCTTGATAGAGCTGATGGGTGATGCTCCGGTACCACCGTCGAATCCGGATACCAGGATCACATCTGCTTTTGCTTTTGCCACGCCCGCGGCTATGGTGCCCACGCCTGCCTTGGATACCAGCTTCACACTGATGCGCGCCGCACGGTTGGCATTCTTAAGGTCAAATATCAATTGCGCGAGGTCCTCTATCGAATAGATATCGTGGTGCGGGGGCGGAGAGATCAGGCCTACACCCGGTGTGGAGTGCCTTACCTTGCCGATCCATTCGTCCACCTTGTGCCCCGGCAGCTGGCCGCCCTCGCCGGGCTTGGCCCCCTGCGCCATCTTGATCTGCAGTTCATCAGCCTCGGTGAGGTATAAACTGGTTACGCCAAATCGCGCGGATGCTACCTGCTTGATGGAAGAACGCATGCTGTCGCCATTAGGCAATACGTCATATCGTGCTTCGTCTTCACCGCCTTCGCCCGTATTGCTTTTGGCGCCCAGCCTGTTCATGGCGATGGCCAGGGTGGTGTGTGCTTCCCAGGAGATGGAGCCGAAGCTCATCGCGCCCGTTGCAAAGCGTTTGTATATGTTTTCTGCCGGCTCCACTTCATCTATGCTGATGGAAGGGCGCGTGCGCCTCAGTTCCAGCAGTGAACGTAGTGTGCATGCTTTCTCAGACTGGTCGTTCACCAGCTTCGAGTATTTCTTGAATGTAGTATAATCATTGGTCCTGGTTGCGTGCTGCAGCAGGTGAATGGTCTGCGGATTGAAGAGGTGGAACTCTCCTTGCGCTTCCACTGGTACACACCGCCTGCGGGCAAGCGATCTACAGGAATATCCTTATGTGAGAAGGCTACTTCGTGTTTGATCAGTACTTCCTTTGCGATCTCATCGAGCCCCATTCCTTCTATGCGTGAAACGGCACCGGTGAAATATTTGTCCACCACTTCGCGGTTGAGGCCGATGATCTCGAAGATCTGCGCGCCCTGGTAGCTCTGCAGTGTGGAGATGCCCATCTTGGAGAACACTTTCAGCAGGCCGTCGCATACGGCCTTGATATAATTCTTTTTGAGCTGCTCCGCATCCAGGCCCTTGCCGATCTTTCCCGTCTGCTTAAGTGCGCGGATGGAAGAGAGTGCGAGATAAGGGTTGATGGCCGTTGCGCCAAAGCCGATGAGGCATGCGAAGTGATGCACTTCCCATACATCTCCCGCTTCTACCACAATGCCTACTTTACCACGAAGTCCCTTGCGGATCAGGTGATGGTGCACGGCGGCGGTGGCCAGCAGTGAAGGTATAGGAGCGTGGTCGGAATCTATGGCGCGGTCCTGCAGGATCAGCACTTCAAATCCATCTTCCACCGCATCCACTGCGTACCTGCACAGCCTGTCCAGTGCTTTTTTCAATGATCCCGGGTTGCCATCGGCCCTGAAATAACACTGCAGGGTCTTGGCCTGGAAGATGCCGGTGTCAATAGAGCGGATCTTCTCCAGGTCATAATTGCTGAGCACGGGATTCTTCAACGCTACGGTGTGGCAAGCCAGTGGTTCTTCGTTGAGAAGGTTGCCGTTGTTGCCCACGAAGGTTGCGAGCGACATCACGAGCTTTTCACGTATAGGGTCTATCGGCGGGTTGGTGACCTGTGCGAAGAGTTGCTTGAAATAGTTGGAGAGATGCTGAGGCTGGTCGCTCAATACGGCCAGCGGCACGTCCGTACCCATGGAGCCTATGGGCTCTTTGCCTTCTTCCGCCATGGGCGTGATGATGGTCTCCAGGTCTTCGGTGGAGTAGCCGAATGCTTTCTGGTATTTGAACACCTGGTCCTCTTCGAGATGGGTGAACATCACGCGGGGCTCGGGAAGTTCGTTGAGCCTGATCTTGTACTTGTTCAGCCACTCATCATAGGGCTTGCGTGAACAGATCCCTTTCTTGAGTTCTTCATCGCTGATGATCCTTCCCTGCTCCAGGTCAACCACGAACATCTTGCCGGGTTGCAGTCGCCCTTTCTCTATCACCGTTGAAGGGTCAACGGGAAGCGCGCCAGTTTCTGAGGCCATGATCACACGGTCATCCGTTGTAACGCAATAGCGCGAAGGCCTGAGGCCGTTCCTGTCCAGCGTTGCGCCGATGATCTTTCCATCCGTAAAGGAGATGGAGGCGGGTCCATCCAAGGCTCCATGAAAGAGCGTGGAATTCGTAGAACGCTTTTTTCACCGGGTCCATTTCCTCATTGCCGTCCCATGCTTCGGGGATCAGCATCATCATGACGTGGGGGAGGGAGCGGCCGGTGAGCAGGAGCAGTTCTATCATGTTGTCAAGGCTGGCGGAGTCCGACTGTCCTTCCGTAACAATGGGCAACAGCATCTCCATTTCCTCTTTGGTGAAATAGGGCGATGTGAACCCTTTTTCGCTGGTGCGTAACCAGTTCAGGTTTCCCTGGAGCGTGTTGATCTCGCCATTGTGTGCGATGTAACGGAAAGGCTGCGCGAGTTTCCACGAGGGGAAGGTGTTGGTGGCGAACCTGGAGTGTACCAGTCCGAATGCACTCACCACGCGCTTATTGTTCAGGTCAGGGAAATACTGCCTTACCTGGTGTGAGGTAAGCTGTCCCTTGTATACAACCGTCTTGTAACTCAGCGAAGCGATGTAGAAGCCGATGCTGTCCTTGCGTACAGTATTGTTGATGGTGTGGCTGCTGTAGTTGCGCAGTACAAAGAGTTTCCTTTCAAATACCTCGGGATCGGTAACGTGATCCGGGCAGGCGATGAACACCTGTTCCATCACGGGCTCCACAGACAGTGCCGTTGGGCCGATGCCGGAAGGGTTCACGGGAACCTTGCGCCATGCCAGGATCTCAAGGCCCAGCCTTTCCGCGCTGCGGATGAAGATATCCCTGCACTCTTCGCGCAGTTTCAGTTCCTTCGGGAAGAACACCACGCCAACGCCGTATTTGCCGAATGCCGGCAGGTGAATACCAAGTTTCAGGCATTCCTCAAAGAAGAACTCATGTGGTGTCTGGATGAGGAGACCGGCGCCGTCACCGGTATTGTTCTCACAGCCGCATGCCCCGCGGTGCTCCATATTCTCGAGGATCGTCAGGGCGTCCGATATGATCTTATGGCTCTTGTTGCTCTTGATGTTGGCAACAAATCCTATCCCGCACGCATCGTGCTCAAACTCGGGGCGATACAATCCCTGCTTGCTTGTCATTTGCATGAAGCTGATGTTTAGAAATAATTCAATAAATGTGAGGTTTCCGTAGATGGATTTTAATATCCAGGACAAGCAATGATTAAATTTACGGAATTATGGCGAGAAAACCACAGTATTTAATGTGGCAATGAGAAAATGTGGAAATGTGTTAATTAATGTGGCAATGCGGTAATGCGGCAATGAAATACAAAAGGCACAAGTATCCAAATACCGGTGCCTTATGCTAATTTTTAATTGCTAGTTCAGGAATTCGCCTGCGTCACGCAGCGCGCCGTTCTGTTCAAAGTATGCCAGCTCGGCATCGAGGATCTCGATGAGTTCACCCTCGGGCATTTCGAGGTCATTGTGATGGAGTTGGTGGAGAATGTAGTTGCGTAATTTCTGTTCATCGATCTCGATGGGGAAATCGCAAATGGTGTTATCCGGAATGTGCTGGCTGCACATGTCATAGTATTCATCCTTGATCTCCAGGATGAGCATCACATCTTCCCACGTGTATTTGAACCTGATATGGTTGGGAAGATTTTTGAATATCACTTCCACTGCCTCATCGAAACAATAGTAAAATGTTCCGTCGTTCTCATTATGGAGCGTCTTTTCATGCATAGCGCTGCACCTTTTTTAAAAGTGATCAATACCTTCTGCGACCGGAATAAGCAGCGGTTTTTAAAGCATTGGATTAAATGAAAAGGGGGAGTGGAGTTGAGATATCGGTTGAATAAAATTAGAATTGTTGGGCTGATTTTTTTCAATTGTTGATATATTTTTTTTGACCTATGATAATCAACGCAATGCAAATTCAAATGATGTGAATTACGTTAAGTGCGAACGATACGCACAAAAAAACCGGTGAAAGAATTCACCGGTTGCATTCATGTGGTTGTTGTTAAATCATATGAGATAGCTGTATAGCTTGTCGTCCTGTTTGATCTCTTTATAGTCTACGCCCCTGTCTTCCATTTTCCTTATCAGGGATTCATAATCATGCCTGCTTTGCAGTTCAATGCCAACAATGCGGGGCCTGCTTCTTTGTTGGTCTTCTGCATGTACTCAAAGCGGGTGATATCGTCCTGGGGGCCAAGGATATGGCTCACGAATTCCTTCAGCGCGCCCGGCCTTTGGGCAAAGTTGATAAGGAAATAGTGTTTGAGTCCTTCGTACTGCAGTGAACGTTCCTTGATCTCCGGCATCCTGTCTATGTCATTATTGCTTCCGCTTACCACACATACAATGTTCTTGCCTGCGATACCGGTCTTATAATAGTCCAGTGCTGCAATGGAAAGCGCGCCTGCGGTTCCACAACAATGGCATCCTGGTTATAGAGTTGCAATATGGTAGTGCAGATCTTTCCTTCCGGAACCACTTCCATCTCGTCCAGCACCTGGCTGCAGATGGCGTAGGTAAGGTCGCCCACGCGCTTTACCGAAGCGCCGTCAACGAACCGGATCAATATGTTCCAGCGTAACGGGATGCCCATGGCGGAATGCTTCCTTCATGGACGGTGCTCCTTCGGGTTCAAGGCCTATCACCCTGGTGTGTGGGGAGAATGTCTTGAATGCGAGGCCAACACCTGCGGATAGTCCGCCACCGCCAACGGGGAGGAAGAGCATGTCCACATGCTGGAGGTCCTGAAGGATCTCGATGCCCACCGTGGCCTGTCCTTCAATGATCCTGATGTCATCAAAGGGAGGGATGAAGGTCATGCCGTTCTCTTCTGTGTAAGCTTTTGCCGCAACAGCGCATTCATCGAAATTGTCGCCCACCAGCCTGATCTCCACGGCATCTTCACCGAACATGCGCGTTTGGTTGATCTTTTGTTTGGGAGTGATCACCGGCATGAACACTACGCCTTTTGCATTGAGCTTTTTACAGCTGTAAGCAAAACCCTGTGCGTGATTGCCGGCGCTGGCGCAGACAACACCCCTGGACAGTTGTTCCAGGGGTAGCCTGCTCATCATATTGTATGCACCGCGCAGTTTATAGGAGCGCACCACCTGCAGGTCTTCCCTTTTGAGGTAAACGTTGCAATTGTATTTGCGCGAGAGGTTGAGGTTAAAGGTCAGCGGCGTTTTATGCGCCACTTTCCTCACCCTGTCCAGGCCCCGTGGAAATCGAAGCCCATTTCTACTGCCATCTGCGTGGTGTTTGTTGCTGTCATCATGTAGCGTTTAGGAAACTTTCACGCCTGCAGATGCTGGCTGGTTCTCGGGCCTCAGGCTGCGCACGGTTTTACCTGCCTGCCAGAGTTCACTGTCCCGCAGTTCCGCGAGTTCTTTTTCAAGTCCTTCACGATAGTCTGCCTTGCTGTTGCTGTCAATGCTGCGCTGGCTTTCCTTGCCGCGGCTACACTGTCATATAGTTCATTGAACACGGGCAGGGTGGCGTCACGGAACTTCTTCCACCAGTCAAGCGCACCGCGCTGTGCCGTGGTGGAGCAGTTGGCGTACATCCAGTCCATACCATTCTCAGCAACGAGCGGCATAAGGCTCTGTGTCAATTCTTCCACGGTTTCATTGAACGCTTCAGAAGGGGAGTGGCCACGCTCACGCAGCACCTGGTACTGTGCGGCGAAAATGCCCTGGATACATCCCATCAGTGTTCCGCGTTCACCGGTAAGGTCAGAGTATACTTCTTTCTTGAAATTGGTCTCGAAGAGGTAGCCTGAACCGATGGCGATTCCGAGCGCCACCACGCGATCAAATGCCCTTCCGGTTGCATCCTGGAAGATGGCATAGGAGCTGTTCAGGCCACGGCCCTGCAGGAACATCCTGCGTAATGATGTCCCTGAGCCTTTGGGTGCTACAAGGAAAACGTCAACATCTGCAGGGGGTACTATACCTGTTTGATGGTTGTATGTGATACCGAAACCATGCGAGAAGTACAATGCTTTACCGGGTGTAAGATGTTTTTTCACTGTGGGCCACATGGCGATCTGCGCAGCATCGCTGAGCAGGTAGCAGATAATGGTTCCTTTTTCCAGTGCCTCTTCTATCTCGAAAAGTGTTTCACCGGGAACGAAGCCGTCACGTACCGCCTTGTCCCAGCTCTTTGAGTTCTTCCTTTGTCCAACGATCACGTTGATACCGTTCTCTTTCTGGTTCAGTGCCTGGCCGGGACCCTGCACGCCGTAGCCGATCACGGCAACCACTTCATCTTTCAGCACCTGCTGTGCCTTTGAGAGTGGGAATTCTTCCCTTGTCACCACATTCTCTTCAACACCTCCGAAATTGAGCTTTGCCATATTTGTTTTGTTTTAAGTGAGTTTTGGTTTGTTATGGGTTTACATTGTGAATACTTCTTCCTGCTTGTTGAGATACTCGTTCTCCACGATCTCCTCCCCGGGCTCCCTGTACTCGAACTCCTTGAGCTTCTCGTGGAAGCCGGCGCTGTTCTTGATGATGGCCACCCTTGCGCTCCTCACGAATTCTATCAATCCAAATGGTTCCAGCACCTTGATCAGGTTGTCCGTTTCCTCGCGGTGCCCTGACGTTTCGAAAATGGTGTAGTCTTTCCTGATCACCACCGCACGTGCACCATGCTCACGAAGCAGCCTTTCCACTTTCACTTTCTCCGCGATCTCATCCGTTGGCACTTTATACAGTGCCAGTTCCTGCCAGACGATCTCATCGTTGGTGTTATAATAGGCCTTCAGCACATCCACTTGTTTCTCGATCTGCCTCGACAGTTTTTTTACCACGTCTTCCACTTCATGGATCACAATGGTGAAACGGTGGATTCCCTCGATCTCGGATGGAGAGGTGTTCAGGCTTTCTATATTGATCTTCCTCCTGGAGAACATGATCGCTATCCTGTTCAACAGGCCGATCTGGTTCTCGGTGTAGACGGTTATGGTATATTCCTGTTTCATGTTTTCCTGATTATCATTAGCTATTTCAGTCTGATCTCACTCACCCCGCACCCCTGCGGTACCATCGGGAACACATTGTTCTCCTTACCTACCATCACTTCGAGGAGGAAGGCTCCGGGATGTTTGATCATTTCTTCTATGGCATTGCGCAGGTCAGCGCGTTGGTTGACGGACCTTCCGGCGATGCCATAGCCTTTGGCTACCTGCACAAAGTCAGGACTCTCGATGTCCACAAAGGAGTACCGCTTCTCGTGGAACAGTTGCTGCCACTGCCTTACCATGCCAAGGAACTGGTTGTTGAGGATCATGATCTTCACGTCCACCTTGCTCTGCATGATGGTGCCGAGTTCCTGTATGGTCATCTGTATGCCGCCGTCGCCGATGATGGCTACAACGGTCCTGTCAGGTGCGCCGAATTTTGCGCCGATGGCCGCGGGCAGTCCGAAGCCCATCGTCCTAAGCCTCCTGACGTGACATTGCTCTTGCTCTTTACGAACTTCGCGTACCTGCAGGCCACCATCTGGTGCTGGCCTACGTCCGTCACAATGATATGATCGCCGCCGGTGGTCTCATTCAATAGGTTGATCACTTCACCCATGGACATGATATCCGTTTTGGGATGCAGCTCATCCTTGATCACCACGTCTTCCTCTTCTTTCTGGAACTCGCGGAATTTCTGCACCCACTGCGGATACATTTTTGCTTCCACCTTCTCTGTCAGCAGCGGCAGCGTTTCCTTGCAATCGCCCCAGACGGGAACGGTGGTCTTTACATTCTTGTCTATCTCTGCCGGATCGATATCGAGGTGTATGAGTTTCGCCTGCTTGGCATATTTATCGAGCCTTCCGGTTACGCGGTCATCGAAACGCATGCCTATGGCGATCAATACATCGCACTGGTTGGTGAGCACGTTGGGGCCATAGTTCCCGTGCATGCCCAGCATGCCCACATTCAAAGGATGGTCCGTGGGAAGTGCGCTGAGTCCCAGCACGGTCCAGGCTGCGGGTATGCCTGCTTTTTCAATGAAGGCCTTGAACTCCTGTTCCGCCTTGCCGAGGATGACGCCCTGTCCAAAGATCACGAAGGGCCTTTCCGCTTCATTAATGAGCCTGGCCGCTTCTTCGATATATTCTTTCCTTACCACCGGCGCGGGCCTGTAGCTGCGGATATGGTTACATGGCTTGTAGCCTTCGTAATCGAAAAGCTGCAGCTGTGCATTCTTGGTGATGTCTATCAACACGGGGCCGGGCCTGCCGCTGCCGGCGATATAGAATGCCTTGGCCAATACGGAGGGGATCTCGCTTGCGTCGGTGACCTGGTAGTTCCATTTGGTGACAGGCGTGGTAATGTTGATGACGTCGGTCTCCTGGAATGCGTCCGTACCCAGCAGGTGTGCGAACACCTGTCCGGTGATGCAGACCAGTGGTGTTGAGTCTATCATCGCATCTGCAAGACCGGTGACCAGGTTGGTGGCGCCGGGTCCGCTGGTGGCGAACACGATGCCGGTCCTCCCACTCACGCGCGCATATCCCTGGGCTGCGTGTATGGCGCCCTGCTCATGTCGCACGAGGATGTGCTCCAGCTTATCGCGATAATCATACAATGCATCATAGATGGGCATGATGGCTCCACCCGGATAACCGAAGATGGTGCTCACGCCTTCAGCGATGCAGGCTTCCAGTACGGCAACGGAGCCGACACTTTCGCTGCCGGTGCCGGCGGCTGGTGCGCCGCCAGGTTCTCTTTCCGTTGTACTGCCTCAACACTGTTCATACCTTTTGATTTAATGTTTCTATTGGTTGCTTGGGTTATTGTTCTTTCATTTCATCGGTCACGCATCCGTCTGCGGCACTGCTTACCTGCAATGCGTATTTATACAGCAGTCCGCTCTTTGCTTTCAGGGGCGGGCGCGTCCAGGTGGCTTTTCGCTTCGTGATCTCTTCATCACTGATCAACACGTCAATGGTGTTGTTCTTTGCATCGATCCTTATGGTGTCATCGTCCTGCACGATGGCAATATTTCCGCCTTTGTAAGACTCCGGTGTGATATGTCCTACCACAAATCCATGCGTGCCTCCGCTGAACCTGCCGTCCGTGATCAATGCAACGCTCTTGCCAAGGCCGGCGCCAATGATGGCCGATGTGGGCTTGAGCATCTCGGGCATGCCGGGCGCGCCAACAGGTCCTACGTTGCGGATCACCACCACATCGCCGGGCTTTACCCTTCCTGTGCTGATGCCTGCAATGAGTTCCTGCTCGCCGTCAAACACGCGCGCGGGACCTTCAAAGAATTCGCCTTCCTTACCCGTGATCTTGGCTACACTGCCACCCGTGGCGAGGTTGCCATAAAGGATCTGCAGGTGGCCGCTTTCTTTCAACGGTTGCTCAATGGGGAAGATGATCTTCTGCGTTTCGAAATCGAGGTCAGGGATAACGGCAAGATTCTCGGCAACGGTCTTTCCTGTTACGGTCAAACAATCGCCATGCAGCATGCCTACCTTCAGCATGTATTTCATCACGTGGGAACACCACCGATCTTGTGCAGGTCTTCCATCAGGTATTTGCCGCTTGGCTTTAGGTCTGCAATGAGCGGCGTGATATCGCTCATGCGCTGTACATCATCCTGCGTCAGTTGAACACCCACGCTTTTTGCCATGGCAATAAGATGCAAGACGGCATTGGTGGATCCGCCCAGTACGATGATCACACGAAGTGCATTCTCAAATGCCTTGCGTGTCATGATGTCTGAGGGCTTGATATCTTTTTCCAGCAGCAGGCGTATGGCCTTGCCGGCTTCTTCGCATTCTTTTTGCTTCTCGGGGCTGATGGCGGGATTGGAAGAGGAGTAGGGTAAGCTCATGCCGAGTGCCTCGATGGCGGAAGCCATGGTGTTGGCCGTATACATACCGCCACAGGCGCCGGGGCCGGGACATGAGTTCATGACGATGCCCTTGAAATCACCCTCATCCAGCTGGCCGGCGATCTTCTGGCCCAAGGCTTCAAAAGAGGAGATGATGTTGAGGTCCTGTCCCTTATATTTTCCGGGCGCAATAGTGCCGCCATAGACCATGATGGCCGGGCGATTGAGCCTGCCCATCGCGATGAGTGATCCGGGCATGTTCTTGTCGCACCCCGGAACCGCGATCAGCGCATCATAATACTGCGCGCCGCAAACGGCCTCAATGGAATCTGCGATGATATCCCTGCTCACCAATGAATAGCGCATGCCGGGCGTGCCGTTGCTCATGCCATCGCTCACACCGATGGTGTGGAAGGTGAGTCCTACCAGGTCATTGGCCCACACGCTTTTCTTGATGGATGCCGCGAGGTCGTTCAAATGCATGTTACAGGTGTTGCCGTCATAACCCATGCTGGCTATGCCTACCTGTGCTTTCTTCATGTCTTCCTCTGTAAGGCCGATGCCGTAAAGCATTGCCTGTGCAGCGGGCTGTGTGACATCCTGTGTGAGTACCTTGCTGTATTTGTTCAATTCTGCCATGCTATAGAGAAGTTGCTACTGTCTGTTTTTCTGTTACCTTGTCTTTGTATTCCAACTGTATCTTCCTTCCAGGCTTTCGTTCCATGCCAGGGGGAATTTGTATTGGTCGATGGATTCCCATCCGATCACTTCCGCCGCTGTGCCACAGAAGAATGCCGCGTCAGCCTGCTTGAGTTCTTCCATGGTGCACTGCTTCTCTACCACCTGCACGCCCAGGTCTTCACAGATCTCCAGCACGGTGGCCCGGGTGATACCGGGAAGGATGTTGCCTAACGCCGGCGTATACACGATGCCGTTTTTTTCGAAGAACACATTGGCTCCCGGGCCTTCCGCGATGTATCCGTTCATATCGCTCAACAGGGCCTCATCATAGCCATTGGCCTTGGCTTCCTGGCTCGCAAGGATGGAATTCACGTAATGCCCTGCCGCCTTGGCATGGATATGGAATCCCTTCGGGTTCGGTCTCTGGTATGATGATCCGAACACGCGCAGCAGTTTCTCGCCGAGGAAGGGTTGCATCTCCCAGGTGAGGATGGCGATGTGTGATTCCGTGTTACGCGCGAAGCTCATGTTGGCGGGCGCATATACCAGGGGCCTGATGTATGCATCCTGCTGGCCATTGCGCTTCAATACTTCATATGTGGCTTCTGTCAGCTCATCCACGTTCCAGTGGTAGGGGAGGTTAAGCGCCTCCGCACTTTTCTGCAGTCGCACATAGTGCTCTGCCGGCTTGAAGATGCGCGTTTCCCCGGATGCCGTCCTGTAAGAACGTATGCCTTCAAACACGCCAAAGCCATAGTGCATGGTTTGTCCGTAGAGGTCAACCTTTGCTTCCGATGCCTTCACGAACTGGCCGTTCTGCCAGATTACTGTTTCACTGTTGTAATAATTTGCCATGGGTTATATTATGGTCGACTTCCTTAACTCAATATTCGCCTTGTTGATGGCGCCCGGGAATTTGTTGCTGATGTGGTCAGACACCAGTTCGCCTATGGTTGAAGTGAAGTAGAAATTCATGGGGTCTATATCCTTGGTCACGAATCCATGCTCCAGCGTCCAGTCGCATGCCGCGCGCACATGGTCCGCCTCATGCTGCAATCCGAAATACTCCAGCATCAATGCTACAGAAAGGATGGCGCCCAGCGGGTTGGCGATGTCTTTGCCTGCTGCCTGTGGGTAAGAACCATGGATGGGCTCAAACAAAGCCCTGCCATTGCCGATGGATGCGGAGGGGAGCAGTCCCAGTGAGCCGGTGAGCACACTGGCTTCATCACTGAGGATATCGCCAAACATGTTCTCGGTAAGGATGATGTCAAATTGTTTCGGATTCAGGATCAGCTGCATGGCGGCGTTGTCCACGAACATGTAATCCACTTCCACACCGGGATAATGCTGCGCGATCTCTTTCACGTGGTGCCTCCAGAGGCGTGATGTCTCCAGCACGTTGGCCTTGTCTACCAGTGTGAGTTTTTTCCTGCGATTGCCCGCGAACTGGAAAGCGAGATGTGCGATGCGCTCAATCTCGTTCTTCGTATACGTGCAATCGTCCATTGCCCATGTCTTGTCTTCGTTCACTTCTTTCTTGCCGAAATAGATCCCTCCCGTCAGTTCACGGAAGATGATGAAGTCGATCCCCGCCAGTGCATTTGTTTTCAGTGGCGAGAGGTGCGCCAGTGATGTATATGATTTTACGGGCCTGATATTGGCGAAGAGTTCGAGTGATTTCCTCAGCTTCAGCAGTCCCTGCTCCGGGCGCACCTTCGCATTGGGGTCATTGTCGAACTTCGGATGGCCGATGGCGCCGAAGAGGATGGCATCACTCTGCATACATGCTGCCAGTGTTTCATCCGGGAGGGGATTGCCTGTTTTGTCGATGGCGTCAGCGCCCATGAGGCAGTAGTTATAATAGAACTGGTGGCCATACTGCTGTCCTATGGCATCCAATACGCGAATCGCTTGCTTGATCACTTCGGGGCCTATCCCGTCTCCTGGTATTACGGCAATGTTCTTGTGCATGTCAATCGTTTTTAGCTGTTCTGTTTTTCATATTGTTCGATACGGTCCTTGATGCTGAGCAGGTAATCGATGTCATCGTACCCGTTCAGCAGGCATTCTTTCTTATATGGATTGATGTCAAATAATTCTGATTCACCGGTGTCTACCAGGCTGATGGTTTGTTTGGGCAGGTCAACGGCGATCATGCAATCGTTATCCTTGTCCACCGCGTTGAACAGCGTCTCCAGGAATGCGGGAGATACCGTTACCGGCAGCAGGAAATTGTTCAGCGCATTGTTCTTGAAGATGTCAGCGAAGAAGCTGCTCACCACCACGTCAAAGCCTGCGTCCTTGATGGCCCATGCCGCGTGCTCGCGTGATGAACCGCAGCCAAAGTTCTTGCCGGCGAGCAGGATCTTTCCGCCGAAGCGTTTATCGTTCAGTACGAAATCTTTTTTCGGCTTCGCCTCGTCGTCATTCTCATAGCGCCAGTCGCGGAACAGGTTCTTGCCAAATCCCTCACGCGTAGTTGCCTTGAGGAACCTCGCCGGAATGATCTGGTCCGTATCCACATTCTCTATATTGAGCGGAACTGCCGTAGAACTAATTATCTGTATACTATTTCCCATTTCGCTAATTGTTATACGCTATTCTTTAGTCTTTAGCAACCAGTGCCAACTGCGAATTGCCAATTGCCAATTGTCAATTGTCAAGAAAATCTCGAACGTCTCCCACTCGTCCCGTCACCGCCGCCACCGCCGCCGTCAACGGTGATGCCAACAGCGTCCTTGCGCGGGGCCCTGCCTGCCTTCGAAATTCCTGTTGCTGGTGCTGATGCAGTACTTCCCGCGGGGATCTTGTCTTCGTTCATCCCCAGGCATGCAGAGCAGCCGGGGCCGCGGAGTTGGAAACCCGCTTCTTCAAACACTTTGTCGATCCCTTCCTCTCTCGCCTGGTTCTCCACCTGCTTACTGCCGGGTACCACCCAAACTTCTACGTCATCGGCCTTCTTCTTTCCTTTTACGAATTCGGCAACGAGGCGCAGGTCTTCAATGCGTGAGTTGGTGCAGGAGCCGATGAACACATAATCCACTTTCTGTCCCTTGATAGGTGTGCCGCCTGCAGGCCCATGTATTCAAGTGCCTTGATATAGTTGGGCTTCTCATTGTCCTTGATGCTGCTGAGGTCAGGGATCTGCTTGCTGACGCCAATGCCCATGCCGGGGTTGGTGCCATAGGTGATCATGGGTTCGATGTCTTCGGCGCGGATGTTGAGTTCCAGGTCGAATTTTGCATCATCGTCTGTCTTCAGCGTTTTCCAGTAGGCCAGTTTCTTTTCCCATTCCTCGCCCTGGGGCGCGAACTTGCGGCCCTTCACATAGTTGAATGTTGTTTCATCAGGTGCGATGAGTCCGCCGCGTGCACCCATCTCGATGCTCATATTGCAGATGGTCATGCGGCCTTCCATGCTGAGTGCGCGGATGCCGAGCCTGCATATTCAACAAATAGCCCGTGGCGCCGAGGCGGAGATGAGGGAGATGATGTGGAGGATGATATCCTTCGACAAAACACCTTCTTTCAGTTCCCCGTCCACGTTGATGCGCATGAGTTTGGGCTTGGATTGCAACAGGCATTGGGTAGCGAGAACCATTTCCACCTCGCTGGTCCCAATACCGAATGCAATTGTCCCGAAAGCGCCATGGGTGGAAGTATGGCTGTCGCCACACACCATGGTCATACCCGGCTGTGTGATGCCGAGCTCGGGCCTATGACGTGGACAATGCCCTGGAAGGGATGTCCAAGTCCGTATAGTTCAATGCCGAAGCTTGCGCAATTCTCTCTCAGGGCTTCCACCTGCTTGCGACTGAGTTCTTCGGCTATAGGTAAGTGTTGGTTGAGTGTAGGCACGTTATGGTCTGCCGTTGCCACCACCTGCTGTGGGCGGAATACGGGCAGTCCCCTTTTTTGCAGGCCCTTGAATGCCTGTGGTGATGTCACCTCGTGGATGAGGTGTTTATCGATATACAGTACCGATGGCCCGCCCTCGATGGTGGTCACCACGTGTTTGTTCCAGATCTTGTCGAATAATGTTGTACCCATTGGTTAAAGCTTGTTGAAAAAGGCGTGGCTTTTGGCCACGCCACCAAAGCTGGACATGAGAAAAATCGTTATCAAATAGAGACCGTTTCTTTCGAATATTTGCTGGCAAGGCGGTGCAGGTCTTCGTCGTTCACTTCCTTCAAAGCATCGGCCACCTCGAGGAACCAGGCATAGAGCACGTCTACGTCGTTCCTAGAGAAATCATAGCCGATGTTGCGGAACCTGTAGGCGAGTGCGGACCTTCCGCTTCTTGCCGTGAGCACGATCTTTGAGCTGTCCGCACCCACTTCATGCGGAGCGATGATCTCGTAGGTCTGCGCGTCTTTCAGGAATCCGTCCTGGTGTATACCGGAGGAGTGTGAGAAGGCATTGGCACCTACGATGGCCTTGTTCGGTTGAACGGGCATGCGCATGGTGTCCGATACCAGCCTGCTGATGGGGTTGAGCAGTTCGCTCTTGATATTGGTATAAAGGCCGAGGTCTTGGTGTTGTTTGATCACCATCACCACTTCTTCCAGTGAGGTGTTACCCGCGCGTTCGCCCAGGCCGTTGATGGTGCACTCGATCTGCCTGGCGCCGTTGATGGCACCGTAGATGGAGTTTGCCGTAGCCAGTCCCAGGTCATTGTGGCAATGGCAGGAGAGGATGGCTTTATCGATGTTGGGAACGTTGTTGATGAGGTAGGCCATTTTCTCACCGTATTGGGTGGGGAGGCAATAGCCCGTGGTATCGGGGATGTTCACCGTGGTGGCACCCGCCCTGATCACGGCTTCCACTACGCGTGCGAGGTATTCGTTCTCAGTCCTGCCCGCGTCTTCAGCGTAGAATTCCACATTGTCCGTATAGTTTCGCGCCCACTTCACGCACTGTATGGCGCGTTCGAGGATCTCCTCGCGCGTGCTGTTGAACTTGGCCTTGATGTGGAAGTCCGAAGTGCCGATGCCGGTATGGATGCGGGGGCGCTTTGCATTTTTCAGTGCCTCGCCGGCGGTCTCGATGTCTTTTTGTACGGCCCTGCTCAGTCCGCAGACCTGTGCGTCATTGATCACCCGGGAGATCTCGGACACGGCCTCGAAATCGCCGGGAGAGGAGATGGGAAAGCCAGCCTCGATGATGTCTACCCCCAGGGCTTCCAGTTGCAGGGCTATCTCCACCTTTTCGGTGGTGTTCAGCTTGCATCCGGGAACCTGCTCGCCATCGCGCAATGTTGTGTCGAAAATATATATCCTTTCAGCTGCCATAGAATGCTTGGGTCGAGATAAAAAAATAGCAGGCTGTTGTTTAGATTGCTTGCCATGGATAAAAGAAAAACAGCCTGCTCCTACGAATTTACCTTCGTACTTACCGCCCATCAAGTCAAATTGATGTGTAATTTACACTCATCAAACAGCGGCCATTTGTTCATAAAAGCTTAATAACCAATAACTTAATAACGATTCAGTTCCGATGCCCAACCGTTCCAAAGACGAATTGTTCCAACTGGTGAAAACGCTTGAGAAGGCGGAGAAACGCAATTTCAAGCTGTTCGTGAAGCGCAATTCCGCGCAGGAAGACCTGAAGATCATCCAGCTCTTCGATGCGCTGGACAAGATGGAGCAATACGATGAGGAGGGCCTGCTGCGCAAGAACCCATCGATCCGTAAACAACAGCTCTCCAACCTCAAGGCGCATTTGTATAAGCAGATCCTGGCCAGCCTGAGGATCATGAAGGATGATGATAATATCGACATCCAGCTGCACGAGCAGATGGACTATGCCCGCATCCTATATAACAAGGGACTGTACAACCAGAGCCTGAAGGTGCTGAACCGCACCAAGGAGCTGGCGAGGAGCTATAACCAGATCACGTTCTGGCTGCAGGCGCTGTTCTTTGAGAAGAAGATCGAAAGCCTGCACATCACGCGCAGTTTTGAGAACCGCGCCGAGGAGCTGGCGCGGGAGGTGAATGAGCTGGATGAAAGGCTGGTGATGGTGGCCGGTGAGCAACCTCGCATTGCAGATGTATGGCTGGTATATACAGATGGGGCATGCGCGCGACAGGAAAGACGAGGAGGCCGTGAAAGCATTCTTCGAGAACCATATGCCCGCGGGTGCCGCAAATTTTACCGGCTTCTATGAGAAGATGTACCTGCACCAGTGCTATGCGTGGTATGGTTTCATCCTGCAGGACTTCCTCCTCTATTATAAAAGTTGCCAGCGCTGGGTGGATATGTTCGAGAAGGAGCCCTTCATGAAGAAGGTGGAGAGCCAGCAATACATCAAGGGCATGCACAATTTGCTGAACGCCCATTTCATGCTGCGCAACCATGCGAAGTTCAATGAGGACCTGCATGCGTTCGAGAATTTTTATCGTTCAAAAGAGGCCAACCTGAACGACAATAACCGCGTGCAGACCTTCGTGTATTTATATATCGCCAAGATCAACAAGCATTTCCTCGACGGCAGCTTCACGCAGGGGTTGAAACTGGTGCCGCATATAGAGGAGAAGCTGGAGGAACACGAGTTGCTGCTGGACCGTCACCGCGTCCTGATCTTCTATTATAAGATCGCCTGTCTCTATTTCGGCGCGGGTAATTTTGAAAGGTCGATAGAATACCTGAACAAGATCATCAACTGGAAGGTGGACCTGCGTACGGACCTGCAGTGCTATGCCCGCCTCCTGCACCTGATCGCGCACTATGAGCTCGGTAATTACGAGATCATCGACTACCTGATCCGCTCCGTCTATCGCTTCATGGCCAAGATGCAAAATCTTTCTGTGGTGGAGAAGGAGATCTTCCGCTTCCTGCAGCAGACCTTCCACATGGACCGCGGCCAGGTACGAAAGGCCTTCACGCAGCTGCGCGATAAGCTTTCGCGCTACGAGGCCAATCCGCTGGAGAGCCGGTCCTTTATGTACCTGGACTTCATCTCCTGGCTTGACAGTAAGATCCAGGGCGTTCCGGTGCAGGATGTGATCAGGGAGAAGTTGGAAGTGAGAAGGGGGAAGAAAGTGTAGTTCGCAGGTTGCAGGTTGCAGGTCGCAGTGCCGGAAAAAGTCATTTTCAAAAGTTCGCAAAAAGCGAACTTCTGCAGGAACGTAAATCCGGTTTGGGTACTTTCGGAATGATGGGACAAGGGGGCGGTCTGCCAAAAGAAAAGCCGGGATAGTTGGCGTAACTTGATGTTATGAAACTGTTGGGGATCTCAATTATTGCACTGGCGGGAATTATAGCGCTGGCGGGCGCCTCATGGCAGGACCCGGACCCGTTCCGTGGATTCCTCGGAACCTGGAAAAGGGAAGGGCAGGATTACTGGGAGAAGTGGGAAAAAGCAGGGATGGGGCTACAGGGCCGGGCATTCCGGGTTGGTAAGGGAGATACGACCGTGCTGGAGACCGTCAGGATCTACCGGGAGCGCGACAATTGGGTTTACGCAGTCAGGGGCGAGGGAAAGGATACGACTATTGTCCGGTTCAGGTCCGTAGCTATAACGGAACATTCCGTCACCTTCGCCAATCCGCAGCACGATTTTCCCACGCATATCAGCTATACGCAACCGGCGGGGACCGGCTTGAGGCGATGATCCATGCCGGCCGAGACACCGTAAGGTTCAAATTTGCGAGGCAGTAGGAGGCGTCCCGGAGCTGCGTGCTCGTCACGGCAGAGCCATTGCCGCATTGCCTCATTGCCGCATTGACTCATTGCCACATTTTTTTGTCCATCGGCCAAAAAAATGTACCTTTGCCTCCCTTAATTTCGGAATGCTGGCATTTTCTCGGGTTAGAATAACATATAACTCATTGATTCTCAATAACCTTTAGCGACGGCTATTGGATTGGGGATTGTCTGCTTTTACGGGATTAAGTTAACCGGTTAAACTTCAGAAACAATTATGGCTATCAAGAAAGAAAATCGGCCAAGGTCAAACTTCTCAAAGATCACGATCAGTCTGGCTTCTCCTGACTCCATCCTGGAACGTTCCTTTGGTGAGGTGCTGAAGCCTGAGACCATCAACTACCGCACATACAAGCCGGAGCGTGATGGTCTGTTCTGCGAGCGTATTTTCGGGCCTGTTAAGGATTATGAGTGCGCATGCGGTAAGTATAAGCGTATCCGTTATAAGGGTATCGTGTGCGACCGTTGCGGTGTGGAGGTTACGGAGAAGAAGGTTCGCCGCGAGCGCATGGGTCACATCAAGCTGGTGGTACCCGTAATCCATATCTGGTATTTCAAGAGCCTTCCCAATAAGATCGGTTACCTGCTCGGTATGAGCTCCAAGAAGCTCGAGAGCATCATTTATTATGAGCGCTATGTGGTGATCCAGCCGGTCTCCGTGTAGACAAGGGCCAGAACACCGGTGACCTCCTCACAGAAGAGGAATACCTGGACATCCTGGAAACACTTCCCAAGGACAACCAGTACCTGCCTGATGAGGATCCCAACAAATTCATTGCCAAGATGGGTGCGGAAGCCGTGCACGACCTGCTGGCACGCATCGACCTCGATGGCCTGAGCTTCTCCCTGAGGAACGCAGCCGCCAACGAGACATCCCAGCAGCGTAAGGCCGATGCCCTGAAGCGCCTTAGTGTGGTAGAGGCATTCCGTGACGCCAACCAGCGTATCCAGAACCGTCCCGAGTGGATGGTGATGCAATATATCCCTGTCATCCCGCCGGAACTGCGTCCGCTGGTTCCCCTGGATGGTGGCCGTTTCGCGTCTTCTGACCTGAACGACCTCTACCGCAGGGTGATCATCCGCAACAACCGTCTCAAGCGCCTGCTGGAGATCAAGGCCCCTGAGGTGATCCTCCGTAACGAAAAGAGGATGCTGCAGGAAGCCATCGACTCCCTCTTCGATAACAGCCGTAAGAGCAACGCCGTGAAGGCTGAAGGTGGCCGCGCGCTGAAATCGCTCTCTGACGTACTGAAAGGTAAGCAGGGACGTTTCCGCCAGAACCTCCTCGGTAAGCGTGTTGACTATTCCGGTCGTTCCGTTATCGTGGTAGGCCCAGAGCTGAAACTGCACGAGTGCGGCCTGCCCAAGGACATGGCTGCTGAACTGTTCAAGCCGTTCATCATCCGCAAACTGATCGAAAGGGGTATCGTGAAAACGGTGAAATCAGCCAGGAAACTGGTTGACCGCAAGGAAGCCATCGTTTGGGATATCCTCGAGAATATATTGAAAGGCCATCCTGTGATGCTCAACCGTGCCCCAACACTGCACAGGTTGTCGATCCAGGCCTTCCAGCCCAAGCTGGTGGAAGGTAAGGCCATCCAGCTGCACCCGCTCGTAACGTCAGCGTTCAACGCGGACTTTGACGGTGACCAGATGGCGGTACACGTGCCCCTCAGCAACGCTGCCATCCTGGAAGCGCAACTGCTGATGCTGGCATCACACAACATCCTCAACCCCAGAATGGTACGCCCATCACCCTGCCTTCACAGGACATGGTACTTGGACTGTACTACATCACCAAGGGTAAGCGCAATACCGAGACCGAGAAGGTACGCGGTGAAGGCATGGCCTTCTATAGCGCGGATGAGGTGATCATCGCATACAACGAGAACAGGATAGACCTCCATGCCTTCATCAAGGTGAAGACCATGGTAAGGAATGAGAACGATGAACTGGAGCTGAAGCTGATCGAGACCACCGTTGGCCGCGTCCTCTTCAACCAGATGGTTCCCAAGAAAGTGGGTTATGTGAACGCGCTGCTCACCAAGAAGAACCTGCGTGAGATCATCGGTGACATCATCAAGATCACTGACGTTCCCACCACCGCCAAATTCCTCGATAACATCAAGGAACTCGGTTTCCGCATGGCCTTCCGTGGTGGTCTCTCGTTCAACATCGAAGACCTGGTAATCCCCAACCTGAAAGAATCCATGGTGGAACAAGCCGCCGGCGAGGTTCAGGAAGTGTGGGACAACTACAACATGGGTCTGATCACCAACAACGAACGTTACAACCAGATCATCGACATCTGGTCAAGGGTGGATACCAAGGTAACCGAGACCCTGATCAGGGAGATGGCTACAGACAGGCAGGGTTTCAACTCTGTATACATGATGCTCGATTCAGGTGCCCGTGGTTCCAAGCAGCAGGTAAAACAGCTGGCTGGTCTGAGGGGCCTGATGGCCAAGCCCAGGAAGAGCGGTTCTACAGGTTCCGAGATCATCGAGAACCCGATCCTCTCCAACTTCAAGGATGGCCTGAGCGTATTGGAATACTTCATCTCTACGCACGGTGCGCGTAAAGGTCTTGCGGATACGGCCCTTAAGACGGCCGACGCGGGTTACCTTACCCGTCGTCTCGTTGACGTGGCCCAGGACGTGGTGATCACGGAAGAGGACTGCGGAACACTGAGGGGTATTGCCACCAGCGCGCTGAAAGACAACGAAGATATCGTGGAGCCTTTGTACGACAGGATACTGGGACGTACATCACTCCACAACGTATACGATCCCCTTACCGATGCCATCCTCTGCGAGGCAGGTTCACACATCGATGAGAACGCGGCAAGGAAGATCGAAGACGCAGGAATCGAGACCGTGGAGATCCGCTCCGTACTCACTTGCGAAAGCAAGCGCGGCGTGTGCGTGAAGTGCTACGGCCTTAACCTGGCCACAGGTGCACTGGCACAGCGTGGTGATGCCGTGGGTATCATCGCCGCACAGTCCATCGGTGAACCCGGTACACAGCTGACACTGCGTACCTTCCACGTGGGTGGTGTTGCGGGATCTGCAGCAGTAGATTCACAGCTCGCCGCCAAGTTCGATGGTACCATCCAGTTCGATGGCCTGCGTACCGTAAAGAGCAAGAACAACGAAGGCAACGAAGTGGATATCGTTATCGGTCGTACCGGTGAGGTAAGGATCATGGACGTGAAGAACGACAGGCTCCTGATCACCAACAACGTTCCTTACGGTGCAACCCTGCAGGTGAAGGACGGACAGAAGATATCAAAGGGCGATGTGATCTGCTCATGGGATCCGTTCAACAACGTTATCCTTGCAGAGATCCCTGGTACCATCAAGCTCGAGAACGTCATTGAAGGTGTGACCTTCCGTGAAGAGTCTGACGAGCAGACCGGCCACCGCGAGAAAGTGGTGATCGATACCAAGGACAAAACAAAGATCCCCGCGATCATCGTAGAAGGCAAGAAAGAATCAAAGAACTATAACACGCCTGTAGGCGCGCACCTGATCATCGATGACGGTGATGAAGTGAAAGCAGGTCAGGTACTGGTGAAGATCCCGAGGATCCTCGGTAAGCTCCGTGACATCACGGGTGGTCTGCCCAGGGTGACCGAACTCTTCGAAGCACGTAACCCGGGTAACCCCGCGATCGTGTCTGAGATCGATGGTGTGGTTTCCTTCGGTGCCATCAAGCGCGGTAACAGGGAGATCATCGTTGAAGCGAAAGACGGCGTAGTGAGGAAATACCTGGTTCCGCTGACACGCCAGATCCTGGCGCAGGACGGCGACTTCGTGAAGGCAGGTACACCGCTCTCTGACGGACAGACCGCACCCAGCGATATCCTCTCCATCAAAGGACCTTTCGCCGTACAAGAGTATGTAGTGAATGAGATCCAGGAAGTATACCGTCTCCAGGGTGTGAAGATCAACGATAAGCACATCGAAGTGATCGTACGCCAGATGATGAAGAAGGTAGAGATCGTGGATCCCGGAGATACCAAGTTCCTCGAGGAGGACCTGGTGGACAGGTTTGAGTTCAACGATGAGAACGACTGGATCTTCGACAAGAAGGTGGTTACCGAAGCCGGCGATTCAGGCAAGCTGAAGCCCGGACAGATCGTGAGCCTCCGCGAAGTGCGCGAAGAGAATTCCATACTGAGGAGGAGCGACAGGAAGCTGGTTGAGTATCGCGATGCGAACGCCGCCACTTCAAGGCCCGTACTGCTCGGTATCACCAAGGCTTCACTGGGTACACAAAGCTGGATCTCAGCCGCATCGTTCCAGGAAACCACCAAGGTGCTCTCTTCTGCAGCCATCCAGGGTAAAACCGACGATATGCTCGGCCTGAAGGAGAACGTGATCACAGGTCACCACATCCCCGCAGGTACCGGATTGAGGGAATTCGAGAACATGATCGTGGGCAGCAAGGAAGAATATGAACTGCTGCAAACCACGAGGAAGCGATGACCTTCGATGAAGACGAATAATAATTAACAGTTCAAAAGTCAAAAGTTAAAAGTCAAAAACGTATTTTGACTTTTGATTTTTGACTTTTGGCTTTATACAAGTTCAACGAATGAAAAATATTCTACCCGTAGTTACCGCCGTCCTTGCCGTTCTGGTTGGCGTCCTGTTTTTTCTGCATTTCAAGAACCACTCCCAGATCGAGCAGGTGAATGATAAAGTGATCAAGCGGGACACCGCAGCCAACAGGCCCCTGAAGATCGCCTATGTTGACCTGGACAGCATCCAGGAGAAGTATGATTTCTACAGGGCCAAGATGGCCGAGTTCGATAAGAAAAAAGAAGGCGCTGACCGCGACCTGAACAGCTCTTTCCAGCGTATCGAGAATGAGCGCGTTGCCTTCATACAGCGCGGCAATGCCATCACCCAGGTGGAGGCAGAGGCGTTCCAGCGCGACTATACCCGCAAGATGCAGAACCTGGAAGCGCAGAAGCGTAATATGGAAGAGCAGATCGCCCAGGAAGCATCAAGACCATGGAAGAGCTCCGCAAGAAGATCAACGAGTTCCTGGCTGAATACAACAAGTCCAACGGATACTCCTATATCTTCTCATACAGCAGCGCCGGCGGCAATATGCTGTTCTACAAGGACACTACCTACAACATCACCAATGAAGTGGTTGCGGGCTGAATGAGGCGTATAAGAAGAGCAAGCCTGCGCGGCGAAGTAGTTATTGAGGTATTAAGGTATTATGGTATTTAGGAAGGGCGCGGGTTGCGCCCTTCCTTGTTTTTGTGATCGATTGTTATAGTGCTTGAGTGTAGCTATTCCTTGAAATATAGCCGTTCATAACAGGGTGAACTGGTTTGGAATATGCCTTTCTCATAAGCCGATCTGTACTTTTCCGTAACGTCCATGAATCTTTTCTTTCGCTGCTTTTCCACTTTCCGGGGGCTGTCAAAGCATGCTGTTGGTCTCATGGTCATCACGATCTCGAGGTAATCACATGTTTCGTTCAGGCTGATGAATAGCACATCACATCCAATAGCCCGCAACTTTATCTTTTGGGAACCGGGATCTAACTCAACCATGAAATTGCCGTTAAGGTCAGAGATTCCCACCCTGACGCTATCATTGATCAGTATTTCTGCCCCTGACAAAGGTTGAAGCCGGTCATAAATGATCTTGCCCTGGATGGTCCTAGTTTGTCCAGCAGCATCGCTTAGGGCAATCCCCAACAGCAGGATGATGATCAATAGCTTTTTCATGGTCGCAATGCCTTAATTCCTCAATTCCTTAATTCCCCTTCAACAGCTCCGCCGCCGCGGACACCATCGCCTTCGTAGGCGGCGTGTCCGAACCCTGTAACATGTCAAACACTTGGCCGGCGCGGTTGAGGCGGGTGTTGTTCTTTTTCTTCTCTTCTTCTGAGGCTGGCTTGGCTGCCAGCAACGTCTTGCGCAGTTGGTATAGCGATACGGAAAGGTCATGTTGCTGCTGGAGTTGCGCAACAGGTGTCTTCACGCGGGGATCCATCTTCACGAGGAGGCGCTGCTCCCATACCTTACCGTCAACGGTGAGGCGAACGAGATAAGTGCCGGGCATCACGAAGGGTGCCGTGGGCTCGGGTGCGGTATTGTGCGGAACCGCGCTGATGGGATAAGTGGCGGGCAGGTCCAGCGGATCATAACGCATATCCCATGTGAAGCGCTGGGAGCCGGCAGTGGCGGGCAGGATCTGCTGGGGACGCACCCAGTAATCGGGCACATTGTCTTCAGGCTTCGTGTAGGGCTTATCGTTAGATGTATACGTGCGGATCAGCTTGCCCTTGGTATCGAGAATTTCAAGCTTCACAAGGGAAGCATTGGCGGCAAGGTAATAGTTGATGATGGCGCCATCGGGAGGATTTTGTCCCATGGGTTCATCCGGAGGAATGGGTGTATCGGGATAGGTGGAGAACCGAAGTCGCCATGCCTGCTGGGGCTTGTAGAGGATCACGGGTTGTGCGGACAGCGATGTGTTGAGCTGCCTCAGCGGCGTGATATCATCCAGTATCCAGAAGCTTCTTCCGTGCGTGCCTACCACAAGGTCATCGTCCTTGATCACCAGGTCGCGGATCGAGGTGGCCGGCATATTGAGGCGAAGGCTTTGCCAGTGTTCCCCATCGTCAAAAGAAACATATACGGCGCGCTCTGAGCCGGCGAAGAGCAGCCTTTGCGGAAGGATCTTCACGCACGGCATTGATGGGATCATCGGGCAGTCCGTTCACGATCTCTTTCCATGTTTTTCCGCCATCAGTGGTCTTATAGATATGCGGCTTCATATCGTCAACGCGTATGCGATTGATGGCAGCATAGGCGGTATTCACATCGAAATGGCTGGCCTCCATCAGGGATACCTTACTCCATGAAGTGATGGACGATGGCGTTACGTTGCTCCAGCTCTTGCCGCCATTGCGCGTCACGTGGATGAGGCCGTCATCCGTACCGCACCAGATGGTGTTGCTGTCCTTGAAGGAAGGCGCAACGGTATAGATCACACCGCGACGCGGCATGGTCTTCATCTTATCCGAAGTGTACACACCAACGGAAGCGGGAACATCGTAAGTCTCGCGGGTGAGGTCCGGACTGATCACGCTCCAGCTGTTGCCGCCGTCGCGCGTCTTGAACAACACTTGCCGGCGAAGAACAGTGTTTTGGCATCGATGGGGAGAAGAGCACGGGCGCGGTGCGGAGGAAACGATACTTGCCGGAGCGGACAGCCTCCGGGGCGATGTTCTGTGTCTGCCCCGTGCGCTTATCGTACCGCGTTATCTTTCCGCCATAGATGATGTTGGGATCAAGCGGATCTGCGGCGATATAGCCATATTCTTCCACGCCTACGGATGCCATTCGCGATAGCTGATGAACCCATCATTGCCGCGTGATGCTATGCCTACGGAACCGCTTTCCTGTTGTCCGCCATATACGTTGTAGGGAAAATCATTATCGGTACTTACATGGTAGAACTGCGCGGTGGGCTGGTTATACCATGAAGAAAAACTCTTGCCGCCATTGACGGTGACGATGGCGCCCTGGTCCACGGCGATCAGCATGATATTGCCGTCGTTGGATTGATCCAGATGCGGTGGTAGTCATCACCGCCGGGTGCGCCGCGAAATGCTTTCCAGTTCTTGCCGCCGTCTTCAGACCTCCACATCACCACGTTGGCGCTGTATACGATGTCCCTGTTCTTGGATCCACCTTCACTTCCGCGAAGTCGCCGCCGCGGCCCCAATACCTTTCATCTGCACTGATGCGGTACCATGTTTCACCGGCGTCATCGCTGCGATAGATGCCGCCGAGTTCTCCTGCATCAACGGTGGCGTATAACCGATTTCTGTCTGATGGGGCGATGCAGAAGCCGATACGTCCCAGTCCTTGTGCGGGTGTGGCAGGCCTTTCTCCAGTTTCTTCCAGGTTTCACCGCCGTCAGTGGATTTGAAGAGACCGCTCTCGCGCCATTCCACGCACCATTTTCCCATGGTCCTTGTCGGGCCGCCCAGAGGTCCGCATACACCACATTAGGATCAGCGGGATCCAGCGTCACCTGTATGGCGCCGGTGTTCTCATCTTTATAGAGCACCTGCTTCCAGGTCTTGCCGCCATCCAGCGTGCGGTATACACCGCGTTCCTTATTGGGCCCGTATGGATGGCCCAGGACCGCTACGAAGAGGCGGTTCTCGTTATTGGGGTCGATGGCCATGCCGCCGATCTGCTGCCCATCGCGAAGGCCCATGTGGTTCCATGTCTTACCGCCATCGGTACTTTTGTATACGCCATCGCCCACGGAGAGGTCGGGGCGTTGTACACCCTCGCCGCTGCCGACGTAGATGGTATTGGGATTGGCGGGGAGATGGCGATATCGCCCACGGAGCCGGTAGGGCGGAGTCGAATATGGGTTCCCATGTCCGACCGAAATCCGTGGTCTTCCACACGCCGCCGTTGTTCACGCCGATGTAGAAGGTGTTGGGCTGTGAGGAACGCCAACGGCTGCGATGGTGCGTCCACCGCGGTGCGGGCCGATCATGCGCCACTGCATGGCATTGAATAATGAAGGGGGAAAAGGTTGTGCAAGCGAGGCGATATTGACCATGGTCAATGCCGCGAGGGTTAAAAGATATTTCATAACGAAGAGCTTCTTCCTAAATGTAAGCCATTATTCATTTTTCTTTATCTTCCTAGCCAAAACCAAAACGAATTGCATGACTGACCAGTCGAATTTCAAACCCAGCCTGGGTCTGGTAGATGCCACCATGGTGGTGGCGGGATCCATGATAGGCTCGGGTATCTTCATTGTAAGCGCGGATATTGTACGCAATGTAGGCAGCGCGGGATGGCTGATCGGTGTGTGGGTGATCACGGCGGTGATGACCATTGTGGCGGCGGTGAGTTATGGTGAGCTGAGCGGGATGTTCCCCAAGGCTGGCGGACAATATGTCTACCTCAAAGAAGCGTATAACCCGCTGGTGGGCTTCTTATATGGCTGGAGTTTTTTCTCCGTGATACAAACCGGCACCATTGCGGCGGTGGCCGTAGCCTTTGCCAAGTTCACCGGTTATTTCATTCCCGCGTTCAGGGCCACGCCGAGAATGTGGTGATGACGCTGGGATCATTTACCATCAATAAGGCACAGTTGCTGGGACTGGCGGTGATCATCACGCTAACGTATATCAATACACGAGGAATCAAGGAGGGGAAGGTGATACAGACCACCTTCACCGCGGCGAAGCTGCTCTCGTTGTTCGGGCTGATCCTGTTCGGCTTCCTGCTGGCGAAAGAGAGTTTCTGGAGCAGCAACTGGGAGACGGGCTTCATGTCCCGCGAAGTGGTGGACAGGGCAGCAACATCGGCCACACTGAGCTGGAAGGAGATCGGCGGGATCACGCTGATGGGCGCCATTGCCGCATCCATGGTAGGCTCCGTGTTCAGCAGTGATGCCTGGAACAATGTGACCTTCATTGCGGGCGAGATCAAGAATCCCAAGCGCAACATCGGCCTCAGTCTTTTCCTGGGTACACTCATCGTATCCGTCATTTATATCAGCACCAACCTCATGTACCTGCACGTGCTGCCGCTGAACCAGATCGCCTTCCCGAGGAGGACAGGCTGGCGGTGGCTGCCGCCAATGTGATCTTCGGCAATGCGGGCAAGGCCATCATCGCCATACTCATCATGGTCTCCACCTTCGGGTGTATCAATGGCTGGTGTTGGCGGGTGCAAGGGTCTATTATACTATGGCGCAGGACGGGTTGTTCTTCAAGAAGGCGGCGGCGTCTGAACAGGAATGCGGTACCACAGTGGGCGTTATGGGCGCAGTGCCTGGTAGCCTGCCTGCTTTGCCTGAGCGGAAGTATGGCGACCTGCTGGACATGGTAAGCTTTGTGGTGGTGATCTTTTATGTGCTGACCATCATCGGCATTTTCATATTGAGAAAGAAGAGGCCGGAAATGGAAAGGCCTTACAAGGCTTTCGGCTATCCCCTTCTGCCTTTTCTCTATATAGTGATGGGTATCAGCTTCTGCACGCTGCTGATCTGGTTCAAGCCCCAGTATACCTGGCCGGGGATGATCATTGCTCTGCTGGCATACCGCTCTACTATGTGGCCAGGAATGCGAGGAAGTAGGGTGTAAACGAGTTAACTTTGCGCATGCAGATTCCTGAACTGTTCTCATCGTTCCAGAACCTCAAGGTGGGGGTTATTGGCGATGTTATGCTGGACACCTATATGTGGGGGCATGTGGACCGTATCTCCCCCGAAGCACCCGTTCCCATTGTAGCATTGGACAAGAAAGAGTACCGACTGGGCGGGCTGGCAATGTAGCGCTCAACCTGCGTTCACTGGGCGTCCGTGCTTCCATGATCTCCATCACCGGTGGCGATGAGGATGGCAGGCAGCTGGCGGAGATGTTTGCGCAGGAGCAGATTGACACGAAATATATCCTGCAGAGCAAGGACAGGCTCACTACCAATAAGATGCGCATCATCAGCAGGAACCAGCAGATGATGCGGCTGGACAGTGAGATCGCGCGTGACCTTTCCAAGATAGAGGAGGACAGGCTGATCGACGCGGCTACTGCGTATATCACCCGCGAGCGGCCTGCGGTGATGATCTTTGAGGACTATAACAAGGGTGTGCTCACGGAGAAGGTGATCGCAGCGCTGATACCCGTATGCAGGGAGAACGGCGTGATCACCAGTGTGGATCCCAAGCGAAGAATTTCTTCAGTTATAAGGGGTGGATATTTTCAAGCCCAACCTCAAGGAAGCCAAGGAAGCGCTGAACATCATTGAGGACGGCGTGAGCCAGGAGCTGCTGGACAGGATCCACAGCGAGCTTGCTGCCAAACTCAACCATCGTATCTCTTTCATCACCCTTTCAGAAAAGGGTGCATACTATAGCGACGGCACCGCGAGCCGCATCATACCCTCTCACCTGCGCAACATCGCGGACGTGAGCGGCGCCGGTGATACCGTGATCGCCGTGGCTTCACTGGTGTATGCCGTTACACGTGATATGTCCCTGATGGCCGAAGCCGCGAACATCGCCGGCGGCTGGTCTGCGAAGAAGTGGGCACCGTGGCCGTCAAGAAGGAGCGGTTGTTGCAGGAGTGTAGCGCGTTGTTAGGGGCTTAGTATTCTCTAGAATTTATCAACACGATCACTACTTATTTCCGCCAATAAGGAATGGAAGAGTTGTGTTTTCGGAAAACAAAATGCTGTTTTTCAAAATCAACATCAATCTGCCCGTTGAAATTTCTTTTGTAAATGTCATTATTCAAGCATTCAAGCGTACCTGAAACCAGTGCTGTTATACTTTCAAATTTCAATTCATAAGGGCCCGGAAACCTGCTAATGTCATATTCGTAGATCATGTTCTTTGTTGCAGATGACTCATCACCATCAATAAACAAAAAGACACCACCACCATCCTGCATAAATGGAAAATGAAGCTTTCGATTGCTAAAGAATTGGTCAGACTTGAAATGCCTGTATGATAACCAGGAGTATTCAAACGGGATAAAAACACTCCCGCAGAACAGTGTGACTTCACCGAGTGTTCCTTCCGACAATGGGCTGCCATTGTGCCAGGAATACAAGTCCGCTATGTCTTTATGCATTGGTGTTCTCTCTGCCCCCATGACTTGGTCCATATATTTATCGGTAATGCCCTCATTGAACATTTTGTTGGGGTGGAAACCTTTTTCGTTCAACTGACTATTTAGAAGGACTAGTTTTTGGTGTAATCCATATAAGTCTGGTAGCGCGTTTTGTGATATGAGTTGTAAAAAAACGGTTATTTTATTCCGGTACGGATTGAGTTGTCTTTGACTTTTGCAATAATGTAAATAAAGAGACGAGTTCGCTCATTTAAGATATTGGGTGTTTGTTCCATTGCATTTTTTTACTTCCGTAGCAACATATCTGATTCGGTCTATTAAAGGGACTTTGATCAACTGGCAATTAAGTCTGGTTATTTGAGGATTGGAAATGGTGCTTAGGGTTCGGATATGCTCGTCCAGTGCTATCCAGACAGTATCTCCGCTTTCCGAAAAACAGCCTTGAATTCAGTACTGCCGATCTTGTACCTGTTCCGGGAATATTGCATCATTTGTTGTTTCTCTGAAGGGAGAATTTCCGTACCTCATGAAGATTTTTGATGCAAGCGGTGGTTTTTGAAGCTTGTTTTTGAAAGACCAAGTTGAAAATGATAAGTATCGCGATATACTTCATTTAGGTGTTTTGTCACTAGAAGTTAAGACTTTAGGATGATCTTTTTATACCCCAGCGATCGCAGGAAACTTTCCATCACTGACGCGGCGCGGAGCTGGGCGCGGTTGAGGATGCCCTGGTTCAGGGCACGACGAAGGATCTTGTCGCTGGCTCGGGTCTTGAGGGCCGTGGCGGCAGCGGGCGACCAATCACCGGTTTCAGAGAACGTGGAGAAGTCAGAAGGATTGGTGATCACGTCAAAGACCCGCGCAGGAGGCAGGTCATGCTGATCGAGTCTTTCTCTACATAAATATCATCAGGCATCAGGTTGGCCAGGTCAATGCCCGCCATCACCTTGCCCCGCGCTACGATCACCAGCCTGTCCGCGGAAGGAGAGAGCGTGGGCAATGAGATGCCCGTAATATTATTGATCACGTCAAACTTATTGGGTTTGATGGAGTCTACCACCACCTCGTCAAACGAGGTCACCGTGATCATCTCCGCCAGTTCTTTTATCTCGCTGACCAGGATCGGCGTCTCTTCTATCACCACCGGCTTGGATGAGAACAACTGTCCCACCCGGGAATACCTTGAAGCGCTGCAATAACGTGATCACGATCACGATGCCCAGGATCACAAGTATGTAGTTGCGGAAGAATTTCATTGCTTCAAAGGTTGATGGGTTCCGAGGAAAACCTGATCTGATCCGCTCATAGCCCAGGCTCTTCAGGTAGTTGCTCATGAACAAAGTGGCATTGGCTTCTGCGGTCTGCAGCACGCCGAGGCATCGGTCGACTTCCTGATCTGTTCTTCTCCCTGCCGCAACAACGCATCGCGTTCCTCCGTGCTGAACGCATCACGGAAAAGCCCGGTCTCCTGGTACTCCACCCGGATGTCCTCGGGCCTCATGTTCAGGCTGATGATGTGCGCGCGGGGTAGCACCATTTCTATCGACTTGCCATCGATCACCACATTGGCCTCGGAGATCTGCGAAAGGTCAATGCCCGCCTTGATGGTGGCCGATGTGCTCATGAGGATCTTCCTGTCCCCGATCTTGTACCAGGTCTGGTCGTCACTGGCCTTCACGATCTTGGTGACCGTATATTCCACTGTAGCGAGTTCACTCATGTCTTTCATGGCGAACACCTCGTTCATTTTCCTTTCCCTGCTTTTACAGGAAAACAACAGCAGCAACAATAAGGGGAGCCAACGGAACATTCGGCAATTTATCGATTATTTTAGCGAAAATTGCAGCATGAGAACGCACGCCGTGATCGTGGCCGGGGGCAGCGGAACAAGAATGGGGACCGAAGTGCCCAAGCAGTTCCTGCACATCCATGAAATCCCCGTATTCATCCATACCATCAAAGCTTTCATGCAGGCCCTGCCGGAGATACAGGTGATCCTGGTACTCCCCGCCGTGCATTTTGACACCGGCTGCAATTACCTCCACCAGTTCATCCCCGGCTCTGGCGTGAAAGTGGTGGAAGGCGGCGCCACACGCTTCCACTCCGTGAAGAACGGACTGGCAGAAGTGAAGGACGATGGCATTGTATTCATCCATGACGCCGTTCGTTGTATGGTCACCACTGAACTGATCAGGCGCTGCCACCACGATGCCCTGCAATATGGCACGGCCATTCCGGTGGTGGAGGTGCGCGACAGTATACGCCGCATCACGGATGCAGGCTCTGAGATCGTGGACCGCTCCACCCTGCGTGCGGTACAGACACCCCAAACCTTTAAGGCCAACATTATCCTGAAGGCTTTTGAAACCGACTACGATCCTTCCTTTACCGATGAAGCATCGGTCATAGAAAAACAAGGCGGCAGCGTTCATCTCACAGAAGGGAGGAGAGCAATGTGAAGATCACCTATCCCACGGACCTGCTGATCGCAGAAAAGATCCTGGAATTAAGGAATAAAATTTGATATGAAGTTCAAGTGCTCAATCTGTCTATGAATTCTGCCATGTTCAGCACCGTAATATCCGGAAATTCTATATCGCGGAGGATGCGAAAGTGTTTGTCTTCTGTTACAGGAGTCCGTTCTGTACGCAATCGCAGTATTTTTTCGTTGATGCTGATCAAAAAAAAATACAAAATACGTTCGGAGTACGAAAAAAATGAATGATTCGAAGCTAAACATACTTGTCTGTATATCTCTTCATATCGATAATATTCTGGAAACAATATTTTATTTTTAACAGGATGAAGACAAATGATAAGTGATCTGCTAATGAAAAAAAATTAAATCAAAACTATTCATGACCTGTTTTCGGAAATGCTCAGCTTTCCATTTCTCAAAAACAGATTCAGAATAGCTTCTGTCTGAGAAAGCCTGGTCTGCATCCCGAGTTACTTTCTCTGCGAGATATGATATCAATAAGGATTTTATTTCATCCAATTCTTTGGACGACTTAATATCCTGGATTAGATTAATGATCTCTTTTTGGGTATATGATAGCTCTGAGGACATGTCTAAATTTACGCATTTGGTCTTTATTCTGCAACTATTGTAACCTGTGCCTACTTCCTATTTTTTAAGGAGGCGCAAAGGCAAGGGCAGCTTATTCCAATGCAATGCATAGTATGGCTGGTTGATGGCGCCGAAGCTGGCATAGTATGAGGCCACACCGGGAAGGTCAGAGCCTTCGAAATCAAGCAGGAGCGGCCGGCCGGCGAACTCTCGGATCAGCTGGTCCATCAGGTAACGGTTGGCTTCCAGTTTCTGTCCCTGCGCACTGTTCCAGGATATGATGAGGTAGAGCCGTTTTCCATCGTTCAGCAACAACACGGATGATAACAATTCATCTTTCCGCCATGCCTCGCGGTTCACGATCATTTCTGGATGTTGTTCCGCAAATGCCATCAGGCCTCGGTAGGAGGCTTCATGCACATGCGGGAAGCGCTGCCCGTACTGGTCGCGGTAATGGGTCAGCGTCAACTCATAAGCCGCACTGGCCTTGTAGAGCAGCTCGCGGGTCTTGTCTTCCCTCGTCTGCCTGCGCAGGTAGTAATTGAAATGGCTCGCTATCTCGGTATAATCCTGGCTGAGGTCAAGGATATAGTTGGTGCATGCATGCGTCCCTTCCACGGCATTGCCGAAGTTGAGGTTGATCCTCGCATAGCGGAAGCTGTCCATGGCTTTGGCAACACATGCTTTCAGTTCCTCTTCAGAGAACGTACCCACCAGTCCGAGCTGCTGCACAAAGGGTGGCTGGTAGAGATACTTCACGCCGTACTTGGTACGATGGGGCAGGGGCATTACAGCACGGTAGTCATCAAGTATAATGCCGTCCCAGTGGTCACACATCAGGTCCAGGTAACTGCTTTTCGCATATACGAGGCCGTTATCGGCGGATGCTATGCGTGCGTCCCAAATTGCGCTATCTATTTCTGCCCTCTGTACGTGACGGATACTCATCTGCTGAATTGATCCCTGATCTGCTTAAAGGTAAGGTCAGTGATGTTTATACAGAAACTCATGCGCTGGAAGAAATTATTCCCCGGGACAGATTTATAATAATCCCTGTACACGCCGCTGTAGACCAGCGGGAAATAAAAGTTCACGATGTTGTTGAAGAAGGAGAGCTGCAGCCGCCGTCATACAATAACCTCGATCCTTCCGCGCCTTCACCCCAGGTGGCGCTGGAAGCACCCACATCGGCAAACAATTTCAACGGTATCTTAATGGGAAGTACGGCCAGCGGATTGAGACGGTCCGGCACGTCCATGTTCAGGTTGATGGCGGTAAGCCAGTTATCAGACCTTCCTGCTTTATCCGCCAGCAGGTCCGTACGTACCTTGAAGAAACCATCCCGCGCCATGATCTGCTGGCTGAAGAAGCCGGAGGTCTCATTCCTGCCGATGAATGGAGCGCTATAGGTATAGTCTTCATTGCCATTAGGTCCGGTCATATTGAGATGGAAGCGTTGCAGCCTGAACTGTGAACTGAAATCAGGCTTGCCGAGGTAAACGAACTTTCCGGCATACAGACGAAGGTTCACGCCGCCTTTCTTCCTGAAATTGAAGAAATAGTTGCCCGTAAAATTGAAGCGCATGAAATTTTCATTGGCCTCCCACAGGAACTCGCCTTTATAGGGATAGAGCACCCGCTGGTCCATCACTACAAATCGTGTTTGCATGAGGTTGAAGCGCTCTGTGCTCTTCTGCGCCACCTGCGTATTGGTCACAGGGTCTTCCACCAGCCTGATGTCGTCTTCGCCGATCAGGAAGAGACGCAACTGGATGAACTTCTCCACCGTGCTCCTCGCATAGGCTTCCCTGAAAGTGAATTTCACACCGGGTGCTACTTTCCTGTAGGCCAGCGAAAACGGCCTGTTGGTGGAATCCCTGAATATGCGCTGGTTGAAAGTGCTGAAAATAGATGAGGCTTCCACGTGGGAGAAGAGTCCATTGGTGGGGTACCAGTGGTACGACAGTCTTCCCACCCATTCAGCCTGCCACTCTTGATGCCGAACATGGGTGCCGCAATGAAATTGAAGCGGGGTAACGGTAACGAATAGTTGTGAAATGCCAGGCCGGGCATCAGGCCGTTGAACGTGTTGTAACTGAGGATGGGCGTTACATAGATGGGCCTGCTGTCATAGGTTTCTTTCAGTTTATAGAGCGGTACGATCTTCACCGGCCTGTGCGGTTCAGGATTCACCGCTCCTTTTTTACCCAGCATGGTGAAAAGCGAATCGGTTGTTGCATTGTGCAGCTCCCGTTCAAAATCCTCGGGCTGGGGATGTTTGAACTTCCAGTCCGCATAGTATTGTTTCATCGCCTCGTCAAAACGTTGCTGCCCCATGGTCTGCTCCATCTTCTTCATCCACATCGCCGTTTTGTTGTAGGCGATCATGCTGTAGTTGTCTGCAGTCAATGAATCTGAAGGCGTGGTGATGGGCTGGTCTTTCCTGAAGCCCGCTTGCGTGCGCAACATCAGCTCGGGAAAGCGGGGGTCTTCGAGCAGGGCAAACAATCCTTTTTTGGGTGTTGCCGGGTATTTGAGTTGCTGGTATCGGTTGTCATAATACGTATTCATGCCCTCATCCATCCAGGGATGCTTACGCTCATTGCTGGCCAGTGTTGCCTGGAACCAGTTATGTCCCAGCTCATGGAAGATGAGCATGTCCAGTTCTTTGGGTGAAGATGCGCCCGTGAGTATGGTGATGGTGGGATATTCCATGCCGCCTTCAAATCCCTGCAGGCCGTCCACAATAGTAACATCGTTATAAGGATATTCACCTATCCACTCTGAATGGTACTTTATCGCGTCCTTCATGAAGTTGATGGCATTGGCCCATACGTCCATCTGAGACAAATGGAAGTAACACCTCAGCCTGATCTCCCTGCCTGAGGGTAGCGTCATGGTGCCTTGCTGCACCGTGAAGGTGGTATCCGCGAACCACGCAAAATCAATGGCGTTGTTCTGCTTATAGCTATACGTCTTTCTGGCATTGCATCCCAGTTGTAGGGGGGAGGCACTATTTTCTTCGCACCCGGCTTGGTCTTCGGCTTGGGCTGCCTGCGCGGGATGTACAATGCATCCTCCACTTTGAATTGTGGTTCTCCGGCGGCCGCCACCACAAATTTTTCCGGTACTGTAATGGTGACGTCATAGTCGCCAAAATCCGAATAGAACTCTCCCTGGTCAAGGTAGGGCATGGGATGCCAGCCCTTGCTGTCATAGACCGCAGCCTTGGGGTACCACTGCGTCACCTGGTATGTCTTGCCATTATATCCGCCGCGGGAAAAATTAAAAGGCAGCTTCACATGGAAGGGCGTGCTGATCTCCACCGATGCTCCGGGCTTTAACGGCGCTGGTAGAATAAGCTTCACAATGTCTATATGCTCCGGGTGGTCTTCCGTTTGCACGGGTTTCTCACCGATCCTGAAGTCAAGCCTGTTGATATAGCCACGCTGTTCATTATCGGCAAAATAGAAATCCTTCCTCCCGTTTTCCAGCAGCTGGTCGCTGAACGCTGTCTTATCATTCTTATACGCATTGGGCCAGAGATGGAACCAGATGAACCGGAGCGTATCAGGCGAGTTGTTGGTATAGGTGATCTTTGCCGCGCCCTGTAGCGTATTGTCGTTAGGATTCAGGGATACGTTCATCCGATAGTCCACCTTCTGCTGCCAGTATGCTTGCTGCCCCAGCACCGTGGTGAATACCAACATGAACCATATGGAGAAAAGCAGTTTCATAGTTATGGTTATTTTCCTTTGCCCATGATCACAATGCGTATGGTATGTATCATGATCTTAAAATCCAGGGCCAGTGAAAGGTTCTCAATATACACCAGGTCATATTTCATCCGCTCGGTCATCTGCTCCGTGTTCTCTGCATAACCGAATTTAACCATTCCCAGCTCGTAAGCCCGGGTTTTACTTTAAGCAAATGAATATAATGCGGATGTGAAACAAGGATACGGTCTATATAATGTTTGCGCTCCGGCCGGGGGCCTACCAGGCTCATCTCGCCTTTCAGGATATTCCAGAGTTGGGGTAACTCATCGAGCCGCCATTTGCGCATCACCCTGCCCCAACGGGTGATCCTTGGATCATCTTTGGACGATAGCATGGGCCCGTTCGCTTCTGCATCCGTATACATGGACCGGAACTTCAGGATCAGGAAGGGCTTGCCTTTTTTACCCAGCCTTTCCTGGCGGTACAGCACCGGCCCGGGGAAGAAGCCCGTACGCGGAGGGCGAGATAGAGATACAAAGGCGAGAGCAGCAGCAGTCCTGCTGAAGAAAGCACCACATCCAAAATGCGTTTCACATTCTGCTGCCATTGCGGCATGGGAACAGTGTTGATGTCCAGCAGTGCCGGTGCAAACACATTGGAGGATTGCACTGCACCAGAAAGTATGTCTATGGTATCCGGCGCCAGTTTGATCTCTACGTCATACCTGCTCAAGGTGTTGATCACCTGCTCTACTGCGGGCCGTGCGACTTCTCCAGGGCTATGATCACCTGGTCTGTTTCATGCCCGTCAAGATATTCGCCGAGCGACTCGAGGCTGCCAAGGTAAGGGAGATGGCTCTGAAGACCATTGGGATGCTGGTCCGGTGTAAAATAACCCAGGAACCGGTAGCCAGCCATCGTGAATTGCTCCTGATGTCCTGTAATAATTTTCCGGCGGCCTGCTCATTGCCCACGAGCAGCGTGTTGAACCATACAGTCCCGTTCAATACCTGTTTCTTGGTGATGCCCAGCAGGATCAGCCTGCCCAGGGATTGCAACACAAAATGCAAGAGCCATAGCAGCAGGAAGGCCTTGTAGAAATAGTTATAGTCCGCAGCCAAGTCGTCCAAAACAAAAACGAAGAATAAGATGCTGCTGCCGAGGAGTGTGATGAAGAAGGTGGAGAACAGTTCATTGAGTCTAGACTTCCTGTAGAGCGACCGATACGCGCCAACCAGTGCATAAAGAAAGATCCAGCCCATAGGGATGAAGCTTATGCCCCACCAGAACTTGGGGTCTGGTATCACATCTTGCTGCAATGCTGCCGGTTCACTGAGGATCCGCTTGCGAATGATGAAGAATACGGCCCAGGACAAACCCGATGTAAGCAGGTCAACAACGGCATACCATATGGGTTTGATCCTGTTCTGTTTCCTCATATCACGGGTTGGCTGGAAGGGAAATTGGAAACGATCTTTTTCAGGATCTCATGCGCCACTTCCATCGCCATGTATCCGTCTATCTCGTTCACGGGCGGACGCTGGTCCTGAAGGATCGCATCCCTGAATGCCGTAAGTTCTGCCTCGATGGCGTTCACGTCTTTGGTGGCTGGGTTATCGATCGCCAGTGTCTTGGTTCCCTTTGGTGTTTCTATATCGAAATGGAAAAGTTCTTCATCACCTTCGCCCTTGAGCTTGATGATCTCTGTTTTCTTGTCCAGGAAATCGATGCCGATATAGGCATCTTTCTGGAACAGCCGCATCTTGCGCATCTTCTTCATGGAGATGCGTGACGAAGTGAGGTTGGCCACGCAGCCGTTGTTGAACTCGATGCGCACGTTGGCGATATCAGGCGTGTCCGTCATCACCGCAACGCCGTTGGCGAAAATATTCTTCACATCGCTTTTCACGAGGTGGAGGATGATGTCGATATCATGGATCATCAGGTCCAGGATCACACTCACTTCCGTGCCGCGCGGGTTGAACTGCGCGAGGCGGTGCACCTCTATGAACATGGGGTTCAGCCTGTCTTTGCTGAGGGCGAGGAACGCGGGGTTGAAGCGCTCCACGTGGCCCACCTGGAATTTCACCTTGGCTTCCTTCACCAGTGCAAGGATCTCGCGCGCCTGCTCCATGGTGTCTGCCATGGGTTTCTCCACAAAGACGTGCTTGGCCTTTCGCAGTGCCAGCTTGCACAACTCGTGGTGGTAGGTTGTAGGGGCTACGATATCCGCAGCATCAATGAGGTCAAGCAGTTCATCGGGATCGCTATATCTCTTCAGGCCGTATTTCTCGGTTACTTCTTCAGCGGCTTTGTCGTTGGGATCATAAAATCCCACGAGCTCGGTTCCTTCGATATTTTTCCAGTTGTTGAGGTGGAATTTGCCGAGGTGGCCAACTCCGAAAACGCCTATTTTCAGCATCCTGCGAAATTACGGTAAAGGCCTCAGTATTTCTTCCAGGCGTGGAGGTATGCGGATATGTCGTGCAGATCTTTTTTGGGGATCTCCTTTACCTTGAAGCCGGGCATTTTCCCGAGGCCGTGCCGCACCTGGAACCGCTTGATGAACTGGGGTGCGGGATTGGCGATCACAGAGGGCCCGAGGCCGGCCTCGCCACCAGGGTGACATTTCTGGCAGTGCTCCATGTAGATTACTTCGCCGCGTGCGGCGTTCCCTTCCGGCACAAAGGTCTTCCCGCGGAACGGCTCCCCCCTGCGAACTGTGCATGCGGCCAGCACAATGAGAACTGCTATGATGCTCCATGCCTTCATGATCTTTTGACCCTCCAGATCACTCCCGTGTAGGGGATGGGTTCTACTTTGTCTTTGCTCACATGCATGATGCCGAAGTCTACGATGTACATGACCGTGCCGTCTGGTGAGAAGGTGACGGAGACGGGCCTTTCCAGTCCGCCCTGCCCAAGTTTTGACGCAGGTCCCTGCTTCTTGCTCCGGTTCACCGCAAAGTCCCTCACCACGCCGGTAAGTGTATCTACCCTTACTACTTTAAAGCCAACCGGCTTCAACACTTTTCCTGCTTTAGGGGCCATGTCGCCAAACTGTGCTATGAATGCATTGCCTTCAAAACCGAACTTGTCAGAGATGGAAAAATCAAATCCGTTGGACGATGAGTGCACGCCCAGGATGGACACCGGCTTGGGTGGTGTGCCCGGGTCCGTCCGCAGCAGTTTTTTCACGGGATCTTTCTTGTGGATGGCGAACTCTTCATCGTCCCATATTTTTTTCCCGGCAGAGTAGTCGGGCCAGCCGTACCAAAAGCCCTGGTTCACTTTCCACAATACATCGCCGGACCCCCAAACGGGCCTGGTACCCGCGTGTCATACCCGTTCTCTGTTGTGTACAAGGTGCCTGATGGCGAGAATGCGAGGCCGTAGGGATTCCTGAAGCCCCATGCCACCCATTCCACTTCACCGCCCTGCTCGGGGATCCGAAGGATGGCGCCGTTGCAAGGCGTAGCGCCGCGTACGGTGTCGCCGGGTTTGGTGGAGGTGCCATAGGGTACGTATGCGCCGGTGGTGGTGCTATCGTCCCCGTAGTTCAACCCATTCAGCACAATATCCATGCAGGGTATATCATGAAAGTCTTTTCTTCTGGCCAACCATCCGAAGTCCTTGTTGTCCTTCCCTACCACCGCAGCGTTTGTGGCTGTGCCTTGGCCGAAATAGATATAGCCATTCCTGATGGCTATGGTATTGGTGTGGTGATCCCCGAAACTGGGCAGTCCCTGCACCAGCACTTGTTTCTCCCCGGTTGTACTCACGGAGAGGATCTTTCCTCCCTCGAGCTGTCCGCCCTCCGCAATGATGAATCTGCCGTTATGGAATCTCACGGATGTCCAGGGGCCATTTCTATCTCCCGAGGCGATAAGTTGTTTCCGCTTCCCGTCTATACGCAGCAGCTTGGGTGTCATGAATACTTCACCATAGGAGTAACCTGATTCCACCACGTAGATGTTGTTGCGGTCGTCAACCGTGACGGCAGTGGGGAAGTTGAGGGAATCTGCCACAACTTCTATGGCGTACCCCTTGGCCAGCAATACGTCCGAGGGCCTGGGCACACGCTGCCTGATGCTTGTTCTTTGTCCGCCCCCATTGGAGGGGCGGGTATTGTAGCACGATGATACAGCAATGAGCAAAACCAACAAGAGCTTTTGCATACAGTTTGGTTTGCAAAACTGATGCCTTGCATTTGCCGGATATTTTTCACATCTTGGTTATACAATACATTGTATGGCCAAGTATGAAGCCAAGACCAAGCCGGAAACCGGATCAGTAGCCGCATTCCTGGACAGCATTGAAGATGAACAGGTGCGCAGGGATTGCCAGTTGCTTGTTGGGCTGATGCAGAAAGTGTCAGGCTATGAGCCCGTGCTTTGGGGAAAGATCGTGGGGTTTGGGAAATATCATTATAAGTATGAAAGCGGCCATGAGGGTGATTCCATGATGACGGGCTTTGCACCGCGAAAGGGATATATCGCCGTCTATACAAATATGTATCTCAACGATGACTCGCCCCTCATGAAAAAACTGGGCAAGTTCAAGAATGGCAAGAGCTGTATCAATATCAAAAAACTGAGCGACGTGGATACGGATATCCTCGCAGAGATCATTGATAAGGGTATCAAGGAGGTAAGGCTCAGGTACGGTTCCTCCTCGTAAATGATCAGGATTCTGCCCGCAATATTTCCAGCGGCGAGCGGTTCACGATGCTTCTGATGTTTATGAGGCCTATGAATACCGTCAGCGCGCAGATCACGAGGAATATGACCAGCACCGGGATCACGGCGGGCGTGAAGCTGGTTTCGAAAACGAATCTTGCCAGTGCCCAGGCACTAACCACTGCGAGCAGGATGCCCGTGAATGCCGCCATCGCACCGATCAGAAAATATTCAATGGCGTTGATGATATAGATCTGCCTGCGCGATGCACCCAGTGTCCTCAGCAGCACTGCTTCCTGTATGCGCTGGTACTTGCTGATCAGCACGGATGCAATGAGGACGATGATGCCGTGATGATGCAGAAGCCTGCCATAAAACGGATCACGAATCCGATCTTGCCCAATACATCATCCAGTACGGAAAGGATGAGGTTGAGGTCGATGACAGAAATGTTGGGGAAGCGCTGCACCAATTGCTGCTGGAAGCGGGCGGATGTCTGCGCATCAGGTACATGCGTGAGCAACACATGGAACTGGGGTGCTTTCTCCAATACACCCGCGGGGAATACAATGAGGAAATTGGTCTGCACGCGGTTCCAGTCCACCTTACGATAAGAACCCACGATGGTCTGCATCAAGGTGCCCTGCACGTTGAACGTCATCGTATCGCCGATCATGATCTTGTTGCGTGTGCCGTAACCGTCTTCTATCGATACATAGATGGTGCCGTCTTCCACCTTGCCTTTCCACTTGCCCTTGGTGATATTCTCCGAGCTTATCAGTGAATCCCGGAAAGTGACGCGGTATTCCCTGTTGAATACCCAGGGCTGTATGGCGATAGAGGAATCCCTGCGTACATCTTCAATGGTGATGTTGTTCACGCGTTCGAGGCGCATGTTCACGATCGGCACTATGTCATTGACGGGCAAGCCTTGCGCAAGCGTTAGTTTGCGTACGGAGTCTTTCTGTGCAGTCTGTATGTCGAACAACACCATATTGGGCTGGCTGCCGGAAGAGCTCAGCGTCACACGCTGCAGGAGTATGGATTCAATGAAGAGCAGGGTGCAGATAAGGGCCGTGCCCAGGCCAATGGAGACAATGAGCAGCGTGGTCTGGTTGTTGGGCCGGTAGAGATTGGAAAGCCCCTGCCTCCACAAATAACTCCAGTCAGAGGGGAAGAATTTCCTGATGCTCCACATCATGCTGCGTGCGATCAGCGTCAGGAAGGCGAAGGCGATGATCACGCCGCCGGTGAAGATGGCGGCCTGCATCCATGAGCGTAATTGCAATCGGGTGAACAGGAGGATGAAAAGCAGGATGATCCCGTAGATAAGCCATGTCAACGGGTCACGCGCGGTGCCGGGCTGGTAGCTCATGCGTATGGTCTGCAGGGGCGATACCCTCCTGATGGACACCAGCGGCTGCAGTGCGAACAGCACAGAGATGATGATGCCCAGTACAAGTCCCTGCAGCATGGCAGGCCAGGAGATCACGGGTTCGATCTTGACGGGCAGCAGGTCCTGCACAACGATAGGCAGGAGTTGTTGTATCACGGTGCCCAGGATCACGCCCAACAGGGAGCCGATGAAGCCGATGACGATGATCTGTATCAGGTAGATGAGGAATGCCTGTTTGGAGGTGGTGCCCAGGCATCTCAATAGCGCAATGCTGTTGATCTTCTCTTTGATGTATATGTGGATGGAGCTGGCTACGCCTATGCATCCCAGTAAGAGGGCGATGAATCCAATGAGCGAAAGGAAGCGGGATAGGTCGCGGAATGAACGTGCGGTCTCTTCCTTGCGCGATTCCACTGTATCATAATTCAGTCCGGAACGTTTCAATCTTTCAAACACAGTTGCCTTGACCTTATCCACTCCCCCTGTGATCTTGAAGTAGTAGCTGGTGCTGATCCTCGATCCTTTTTGCTCCAGTCCCGTTTCCGGCAGGGTTTCCAATGGGATGAAAACGATGGGTGCCACGGTAGCCGCAAGGCCCGTTTGTCCGGGCACGCCGGTGAGTTCGCCTTCAATGATATAGCCCGTGGTGCCGAGGCGGATGGAGTCGCCCACTTTGGCATTGAACTGCAGCAGTAGTGCACGGTCAACCAATGCGGTGCGTTTTTTCCTGAAGTCTTTGGATGCAGAGGCCGGTGTGGTTTCGAGTGCGCCGTAGTATGGGTAATCGCCCTGCAGTGCACGTACTTGTATAAGCCTTGTTCCGCCATTCTTAGGGAAGTAGACCATGGAGGAAAAGCTTCTTTGTTCTGATCGCCGGCCGGGGATGGAGTCGATCATCTTCTTAACGTCCTCCGGGATGGGCTTGTTGTTGGAGATCTCCAGATCGGCACCGATGAGTGCGGCGGCTTGTTTGTCGATCTCATTGCTGAGTGAATCGCCGAGGGAGAATATGGATACCAGCGCGGCGATGCCGAGGATGATGGACGATATGAAGAGCAGCAGCCGGGAGAAATTCCTCCTGCTGTCCCGCCAGGCCATGTTGAGCAACCAGGGAAAATTCATGGTGTTATTCATTTACAAGTTTGCCACCTTGATCCTGATGATCCGGTTGGTCCTTGCGGCGAGTTCATTGTTGTGTGTAACGAGGATGAGTGTGGTGCCTGCTTCGCGGTTCAGCGAGAAGAGCAGGTTCTCTATGCGTTCCGATGTTTCCGCGTCCAGGTTGCCCGTGGGTTCATCGGCAAAGAGGATCCGCGGTGTGTTGGAGAAGGCGCGGGCCAGTGACACACGTTGCTGCTCGCCACCGCTGAGTTGTACGGGATAGTGGTGCGCGCGGTCTTTGAGTCCTACCTTGTCCAGTAGTTCCAGTGCTTTCTGGCGGACGTTCTGCTGCCTTCGGAGTTCCATCGGCACCATCACATTTTCCAATGCGGTGAGGGTGGGCAGCAATTGGAAGTTCTGGAAGATGAAGCCCACGTATTGGTTGCGCACTTCCGCGCGCTTGTCTTCATCCAGCGTTTCCAGCCTGATGCCGTTCAGTACAACGGAGCCGGAGCTGGCGGCGTCCAATCCTGCGCAAAGGCCCAGCAGGGTTGTCTTGCCGCTGCCGGAAGGGCCAACGATAGCAACGGTGGAACCTTCTTCCACGCCCATGTTCACGTGGTCAAGGACGGTGAGCTGCCTGCCTGCGCTGTTGTATGTTTTGGTGAGGTCTTGTGTTTGTAGGATCATATTAGTTATTGGTCATTCGCAATTCGGAATCCGGAATCCGGAATCCGGAATTCGGAATTGAATTTAGCCATTTATCCTTCGATCAAGAAATAGTTCCCTGATGGGAGGAACTTTCGGGAAATGGCTGTTAAGGATTAAGTAGCTACAAATTGAGCCAATTAACTTTGGTGCTTTAGGGTTCATGTTGTTAATTTTAAAGTCCTGACGAAGTATAGTTGCAAAGTTGCTTTTGCAAGCGTCTGGTCTTAAATACAAGCGATGAAACATTCCCTGCTGTTGGTTTTGATATGTTGTTTGTCAGTGATCTCCTGTGGTGAAGGCAAGAAAGCCGGTCAGCCTGCGGCAAAGGACGATGCCGGCAAGAAAGCTGCAGTGGCAAAGAAGAATATCCTGTTCTTTGGCGACAGCCTTACGGCAGGCTATGGGCTGGACGAGCCATCGCTGGCCTTTCCCGGTGTGATACAGAAGCGACTGGATTCCGCCGGCCTTCCCTACAATGTGGTGAATGGCGGTGTAAGCGGCGAGACATCATCGGGAGGCGTGGAGCGCATCGAGTGGATCCTGAGCCAGCCCGTGGATGTGTTTGTGCTGGAACTGGGCGCCAATGACGGCCTGCGTGGTATTCCCGTGGAGACCACGCGCAAGAATTTGCAGATCATCATTGATAAGGTGAAGGAAAAATATCCCTCCGCACGCATCATCCTCGCCGGTATGCAGGTGCCGCCCAATATGGGAGCTGATTATTCCAATGCTTTCAAGACCGTATATCCTGACCTCGCCCGCAAGAACAACGCCACGCTGATCCCCTTCCTGCTGGAGCACGTAGGCGGCGAGGCTGGGCTCAACCAGTCAGATGGTATTCACCCCAACGTGGAGGGGCACCGGCTCGTGGCGGAGAATGTGTGGGGTGTTCTTTTTAATATCTTAATACCTTGACATCTTGGTATCTTAATATCTTGATGCCGATAAGCTGGCATGCCGGTCAGGTTACCGATCTGTTGGTATCAAGATATCAAGGTGTTCAGATGTCAAGATATCAAGATATCAAAGTGAAATGGTTCAGCTTATCTATTTCCACGATCGTTGTCTTTCCATCCGCGGACGTATGATACATAGGAGCGAACTTTGCATCGTGAATGATCTCCTTGTAAGTGTATGATGTCCTGGCCATCACGGTGTTGGCGTATATGGGGTCAAAGCCCGTGATCTGTACAAAGATCTCGATGTCTGCGGCTTCCATCTCATCGGGCGACAGGTTGAGAAATGGGCTGTGCTCATTAATAGGATGCACCACTGTCCAGTTCATGCTCAGTGAATCAATGCGCGTACGCTCCAGGTCCAGTGTGTAGAATTCATATTCCTGTTTCGCCACGTTGAGCAGCGACAGGTTCACCACTGCTTTTGCATTGGTCAGGTTGTGATTGTTCTTATACGGCACGAGGCGGAACATCAGCGCTTTGCCGCCTCGATAGGGGGCGAACAGTGCATTATGACTGAAATCAATGAATGCCCGCGGGCGTGTGCCCTTCCGTAGAAGAGACCCGTCACCAGTGCAAAGAAAAGCCACCCCGTCATGGTCTCCAGTGATGCGAGGATATTGGCTCCCATTCCGTGCGGGTTGATCCTGCCGTAGCCTACAGTGGTGAACGTTTGTGTGCTGAAATAAAAACACTCCTCGATGTTATGCAGGAAGTTCTTGTCTTCAAATCCATCGAGCTGCTCAACACCGATCAACACATAGCCGATGGTGAACATGATATTGAATATGGCATAGGATGCGATGATGAGCAACATGAACTTGGCGAGCGGAATGGTCTGCATGTAAGAGTAGAGGCTTCTCGTTCTCCATGCCGCCGCACCGGTCTTGCGCAGGTTGAAACTGCCGTCCTTGTTTATAAAGCGTTCACCCACCTGGTTGGCCTGCACGCCGAAGCCGCTGTTGGTGTTTTTCTGGGAAGAGGGGTTTATGCTTGCCATACCGGTAAGTTAGTGCAAAACGCCCATTTGATATCTTGGTATCCAGGCATCCCGATATCCTTGCATCCTGGAAATGACAGCCCGGCACTTTCGCATTCATCAGCGTATCAGATTGTCAATTCCCGGATGTCAGGATAACCGGATCCCAGGATATCAGCGCAGTATCTTATCAACGATAGGGCTAACCTTTTTTTCAACCGAGGGCTCTATGACAAGCGCAGGCGCATGATGTGGCTTCACGCGCGCATCAATGACCAGTGGGCCCGAGCATCCCCAGTGCTTGTGCTCGTGAAAAGCGCCGATGCCATGGATATCATGCGATGGGTTGCAACGCGTAAAGGCTACCCAGAGGAAATTGTTCAAAGTGGCGGCGGTGAAAGCGGCGTCATCGCACCAAATCAATAATGGCGCAGTTCTCAGTTCGAAGTTCGCAGGTAGGAGTTCCGCGTTCCACTGGGTGATCTCACGGGAGGCATCTTCCGCAGAGGTATACTTAGTTGTTTGCACGGCAATAACGCCCGGCATGATCATCTTCATATCTCGGGCCATGGAGAGCTTTTGCAAAGCGGCGGGGATCTCGGTGGCCAGTTCACGGATGGGCTCGCCATAGGCAGCGAAGACCACCTTGCTTCCGGTGTTCAGGCCGGTGCCGGAATAGTCCAGCGTATCGATGGTGGTATGCGTATGGAAATGGATGTCGCGGTCCAGGTGGATGCGGCGCAGTATATACTGGAGATACTCGTCAATGTGGTGCGTGGTCACTCGGTTCTCATCATCGGCCGTGATGAAGAGGAATTTTGCCAGGCTGAGCTGTCCCGTTCCGAGAATATGATTGGCTATGGTGAGCAACTCCGCGGGTTGTTTAGTGGGCGCATAAGGAGTATATCGTTCACTGCCGATGGCCAGCAATAAAGGGTGCACGCCTGCTGCGTCAACAGCGTGTACTTCCTTCACGCCGGGGATCTCCTTGGGGATGGCAGACCCCGTCATCTCGTGGATCAGCGCGCCGAAGCTGGTGTCTTCCTGCGGTGGCCTGCCCACCACGGTGAAGGGCCATATCGCATTCTTGCGCGCATACACTTTGCGTACGCGCATCAATGGGAAATCATGGGTGAGGCTGTAATAGCCGAGGTGATCGCCAAACGGTCCTTCCGGCTTGTTCTCACCGGGATACACTTCTCCTGTGATCACAAAATCAGCATCTGTGCTGATGCAGAACCCATCGTCATAACAATACCTGAAACGCCTGCCACCGAGTACGCCGGCGAAGGTCATCTCGCTGATCCCTTCCGGCAGCGGCATCACGGCGGAAACGGTGTGGGAAGGAGGGCCTCCGGCGAACACGCTCACCTTCAGCGGTTGTCCCTTTCTGTTAGCCTTGGTCTGGTGCACGCCGATGCCGCGGTGCAATTGGTAGTGCAGTCCTATCTCTTCGTTCTGTTTGTATTCGTTTCCGGAAAGCTGTATCCTGTACATGCCCAGGTTGGCGTTCATGATGCCGGGCTTATCCACGTCCTCGCTGTATACCTGCGGGAGTGTTACAAAAGCGCCGCCGTCCATGGGCCAGTGTTTGACCTGCGGGATCTCATCGATCCGGATCTGCTGGTACATAACGGGTTTGGACGATGGATTCCTCTTTGGCAATGCCTTCATGGCTGCAAGGGCCACCGAGGCATTGCTGAATGGATGCTTGAGCGCCTGGACGGGATCGTTCTTGAGGTCGATAAGCCTGCGGACTTTCTCCAGGCTTTCCCTGAAGATGAACTTGCTCCGCTCCAGCGTTCCGAAAATATTAGAGGCGGCGCGAAACCTGCTCCCCTTCACATTTTCAAAAAGCAGGGCGGGGCCACCGGCTTCGTATACGCGAAGATGGATGGCTGCAAGTTCGAGATGCGGGTCCACTTCCTCGCGTACGCGAACCAGTTGGCCATTGCGCTCGAGGTCAAGCAGACATTCTTCAAGTGAGGAGTAAGGCATGCGCAGGATTATCTGCAAATATAACGACGGAGCGGGGCAGGTGTTCAGCTATTTTTAACGTTTATGGTGGCATTTCCGGACCTGTTTAAAGAAGCATCCTTCTATCTTTGTAAAGATGAACCAAAACTTATTCCGCGAGATCTTTGCCAGGCAACAGCGCCTTGAGGCCGTGCCGCCAAATGAGGTGATCGCGCGGTGGGCCACTGAGCTGATCTGCCTGTTGTTCCCGGAACTGTCTGACCAGGTGGATGCGTCTGTGGAAGAGATGGAGCACCACGCGGATAAGCTTCGGCTCGAGCTCGTGCGCATTCTCAATGCAACGAAGGCTTGCCATGATTGTGACAACGGCGCTGTTGCCGTGAGATTCTTCCGCCAGCTTCCTGAGATATATCAACTGTTGAATACGGATGTGGATGCCATCCTGAACGGGGACCCGGCAGCGAAAAGTGAGTTCGAGGTGATCAGGGCCTATCCGGGTTTCTTTGCACTTTGTTTTTACCGTATCGCACACGCTTTGTTGCAACTGGACGTTCCGCTTATTCCGCGCATACTCACGGAGTACGCGCACGGGAGAACAGGGATCGATATCCATCCCGGCGCGGAGATCGGGGAGTACTGTTTTGTTGATCATGGCACGGGTATAGTAATTGGTGAGACCACCGTGATAGGCAACACGTGAAGATCTACCAGGGCGTTACCCTCGGTGCGATGAGTGTGGAGAAATCCATGGCCAATACAAAACGCCATCCCACCATCGAGGATCACGTGATCCTGTATTCCAATGCAACGATACTGGGAGGCGATACCGTGGTAGGGCATCACAGTGTGATAGGCGGTAACGTATGGCTCACGCATTCCGTGGCACCTGGCTCCCTCGTTTATCATGATCCTGATGTGACGGTAGTGGAAGGCAAAACATTAAACCAGTAAGATGGCAGGCATTGCAGATATCATAGGCAACACACCGATGGTGGAGTTGCTGCGACTGAATCCCAATCCCGATGTGAAGATCTTCGCAAAGCTGGAAGGGAACAACCCCGGCGGATCGGTGAAGGACAGGCCCGCGTACAACATGATCAAGAGCGCGCTGGAACGCGGCAGTATCAACAGTGATACCGTGCTGATTGAAGCTACCAGTGGGAATACGGGTATCGGCATGGCGCTGGTGGCCAATCTTTTTGGATTGAAGATAGAACTGGTGATGCCGGCCAACTCCACGCGGGAACGCGTGTTGACGATGGAGGCCTATGGCGCTAAGGTGATCCTGCTGGAGAGCATAGAGGCCTGTCGGGATTATGCCGAGGCCAAGGCTGCAACGGGTGGTTATTACCTGCTCAACCAGTTCGCGAACCCGGACAATTACATGGCGCATTACAAGACCACGGGCCCGAGCTCTGGCGTGATTCCGATGGTGCCATCACTCATTTCGTTTCATCCATGGGTACCACCGGTACCATCATGGGCTGCTCCCGCTATCTCAAGGAGGTGAATCCTGCCATACAGATCGTAGGTTGCCAGCCTACCGAAGAATCCTCCATCCCCGGCATCCGCCGCTGGAGCCCGGAATACCTTCCTAAGATATTTGAACCTTCACGGGTGGATCGCGTGATGGACGTGAGCCAGCAGGAAGCCACGGAATACGCACGTAAGCTGGCGCGCTGAGGAAGGCATATTTGCCGGCATGAGCAGCGGCGGTGGTGCCGCTGCGGCGATCCGGCTTGCGCAGGAGCTTAAGGAAGGATACATTGTCTTTATTTGTTGTGATCGAGGGGATAGATACCTTAGTTCGGATCTGTTTGGCTGACCCCCAATTTTGATATCTTAATATCCTGACAATTGAACATCTGGACATCTTGGTCCAGGTAACCTGGTACACTGACCGGCATACCGGTATCAAGATATCCAGATGTTCAGTTGCCAAGATATCCAGATATCAAAATTTTGTATATTGGGTTAAATTTACTCAATATGCAAAGAAGGGAATTTGTAAGACTGGCGGGCATGGGCGCGCTTGCCGGTCTTGCGGCACCAGGCGTTTCGCCGCTCCATACGCCAAGCTACCCGCACCGGGCCTGCAATTGTTCACGTTCTTCGGGAAGATAGACGGTGATGTGAAAGGGACGATGGAAGCCATCAAGGCCGCGGGCTATGTGAACATCGAATCCGCATTCTCCCGCCTGGGTGGCCTCTACGGCATGAAGCCCCGCGAGTGGAACAACATGCTCAAGGATATGGGGATGAACTGGCGGTCACACCACGTGATCGGTGCGCCTTTTAAAATGCCCCAGGTGCCAAATTGCCAACGGATGCCAATGGCAATCCCATCAAGATACCACCTATGCTCAACCTGAAAGACAATGCGCAGGAACTGGTTGATGCGGCTGCAGAGGTGGTGTGGAGTACCTGGTATGCGCCAATATTCCATCAGTACTGGGGATGAAGTGAAGGAAGCGGTGGAGATACTGAACAAAAGCGCTGAGCTTGCCAAAAAGGCAAAGCTGAAATTTGTATACCATAACCACGACGCAGAGTTCAAGTCAGTGACGGGGTGATTCCTTACGAGGTTTCTTGAAGGAAACACCCATCAAGATGGAGTTGGACCTGGCCTGGGCCATAAAGGGCGGACAGGATCCTGTTGCCATGTTCAACAAGTATCCGGGAAGGTTCCCGCTCTGGCACGTGAAAGACCTGGACGCTTCCAGGCAGAATGTGATGCCTGTAGGCAAGGGAACCATCGACTTCAAACCCATTTTCAATGCCGCGTCAAAGAGCGGACTGGACTATTATTTCGTGGAGCACGATATGCCCAAGGATGCGGTTGCGAGTATAAGGGAAAGCATGGAATCATTGAAGAAGTTCTAAAACATAATATCCTCCCGCGGGGGAGGATATTATTTCCTTTCAAGGTTTGACATGTTCTATTTGACCATGATGTTCTTCATCGGCGCCGGTTTCCGGGCTTCTTCCTTCTTAGGAAGTTGAATGTGCAGAATACCATCTGCGTAGTTTGCCTCGATCTTTTCCATCATTACCTCTTCTGGCAAGGTGAAGGATCTGGTGAAAGAAGTGAAGTTGTACTCATTACGGGTCATCTTCTCATCTTTCTCTTCTTTCTTCTCCTCTTTTTCACAGTTGATGGTCAGCATGTTGCCTTCCAGGTCAATGTGGAAATCTTCTTTACGAAGTCCGGGCGCTGCTAAAGAGATCAAATAGTTGTCCTTATTCTCCGTGATATTGGCTGCTGGCACTGTCAGCATTTTTCCCCACAGGTTTCCGGTGAATCTTTCGTTCCATGGTTTGAAAAAAATCATCGAACATTTCAGGGAAAATATCATTTACTCTTGTCAATGCTTTTGTCATAAATACCTCCTTTTTAATCTGGTTTGATCTCAAGGGTAGGTGGCTAACTATTGCATCGGGAGTTTCTTTTTGTTTATGTGAATATACATTCTGAAGAAGGCCTAAAACAATGACCATTGTCAGTTTTCTAAGAAATTCGCTGATTCGCTGATTCGCTGATTGGCTGATTGGCTGATTGTGGGGATTTTTACATTTTCAACTATTTCAGTACTTTGTTGTTTAACCATTGAAAAATCGAGAGCCTTTATGTATAAACTTTTCTTTTCCGCGTTCACCGCTTTATTAATGGTGACCGGCTATGTATTCCAGACACAGACAGAAACCAAGGAAAGAGAAGCCATTGTTTGCCACCCGGTTGACGGGCCCGCAGACAATATGAACGCATTTGCTTCGGATCCCGCTTTCCAGGCCCTTCACCTTTCACCCCTTGCGATCAACTACAACGCACAGGGCGAGATGGTGAAGTTCAAGACCCCAGACGGTACAGATGCCAGTGGCTACATGGTGAAGTCGGCCAAGAAGTCCGACAAGTGGCTGTTCGTATACCAGGAATGGTGGGGGCTTAATGACCATATCAAGAAAGAAGCGGATAAATTCTATAACGACCTCGGCGGCAATGTGAACGTAATAGCCCTTGACATGTATGATGGTAAGTCTGCCACCGATCCTAAGGAAGCAGGCCAGCTGATGCAGGGTGTGAAGGAAGAGAGGCTGCAGAACATTGTAAAAGGTGCAGTGGAAATGGCGGGTAAGAAAGCGAAGATCGCCAGTGTGGGTTGGTGCTTTGGCGGCGGCTGGAGCCTGAAGAGTGCCCTGATAGAAGGCAAGCAGGCCGTGGGTTGTGTAATGTATTACGGCATGCCTGTGCGTGATGTGGAGAAGCTGAAAATGCTGAACACCGATGTGCTGGGCCTTTTTGCTACAGAGCAGTATATCTCCAAGGAGATCATCGAGGACTTCGCAGCCAAGATGAAAGAGGCTGATAAGAAGCTTGAGTATAAGATCTTCAACGGTGTGCATGGTTTCGCCAATCCTTCCAATCCCAAGTACGATGCTGCCTTAACAGCGGAAGCATATGGAATGGCGTTGGGTTACCTGAAGAAGAAACTGGCCTGAGTTAGTGTGGGAATGTAATGGTGAAGGGGTGTATGTGTACTATTTTTTTGGTACATATAGACCCCTTCTTCTTACAGTTTGACGCCATAAAGCTATTTGGATCGCCCATACTCCTTTCCATCGATCCAAAGGATCCTTCCTCCCCTGACCGGCTCAAACATTATTTTATAGTTACGGGGTTTGCCTTCTATGTCTGATAGCCAAAGGTTCCAGTTGTCAATGATCTTAAACTTTCCCTTGCCGTCCACGCCTGCATACTTGATACTTCCAACATAGCCAGTGGCTAGTTTCAGTGACCAGGTATAGGTACCGTCCGGAAAGAACTCATAGACGGTGGTGGAGGAATGTGTATTCATGCCGGCATCTGCACCGGTTGTTGCGTTCACGTACTGCAGCATACCCCCGAAATCACTGGTCCATTTGCCCACGATATCCTGAGGAGCAACGGCAAATTTTCTTGTCCATTGCATCTTTTCCAGCGGCTCCCAGGTAGTGAAATAATAGTCTGGACGGTCAACGCCAAAATCCTTGACAAAGGTCTGCTTGTCCGGGTAGATGAATTCCATCCATGGGCTTCGTCCCTTGTTGAATAATACCACATAATATGTTCTGCCGGAGGCATCGGTCATATTTGCAGAGGCAAAGCATGCACCGGGGTAACTGAGGTTGCCCGTCATCAGAAAGAAATCCGTCATGCTGCTCCAGCGGGGAGCTACCAGTGCGTTCCATGCCTCCCTGGTAAAATACTCCGTGGTGCCGGAAACAAATTTTGTTTTCTCGTTGGGGTAATGGATAAGGTATTTACGGTTGCCGTTACTTACTTCTACCCAGTCTTCCCTTTCTGTTGCAGACCAGCCATCATCGTATGTTGTAGTGGTAAACGTGTACTTGCCGGGAAGGGCAGGTGAAGGCGGGTTGTTCTGGCTTTCTGGTTGGCCCTGGGTTGTGGCGTGATCTGCCCTTGCGGCTGGACCATTTCCGGAGTGGGCGAGGGTGGCATCGGGGCTGGCTGTGTCATCTGGATGTTATTTGCAGCCGCTCCACTGGCTTCCGCTACGTACAGGCTTTTCTGGTACTTGTCAGCAACATAAAATGCGAACACATTTTTTCCGTTCTTTCGCAGCCATGCGAATTCACCATCAACATGGTTGTCCTTTTTCTGCACAGGTTCAACAGTCCATCCATTGGACGTAAGTGATTGAACCAGGGAGTCTTTGTTGTAAGATGAAGCCACTGGAAGAACATATACTTCTGGTTCGCCCAGCTCTATGCCCGGACCTGCCTCGGGTCTCAGTACGCCTCCCGCAGAAACAACAGGCAGCATCCTGGTGTCTTTCTTTGTGGCTTTAGGCATGGGTATGCCCAGCATGTCACAGGTGGTGACATCAAAGTACTTGGGCTTCTTCTGTGCATGTAGTGAAACAGAGAAGAAAAAGAGGCTGAGGAAGACGGTTGTATTTTTCATCGACATGCGTTTTCAGATCAATGATTTGAAGCGGGTTTGGGGTCATAGTCTTCATTCACGGAGCCGGGGCCTCTTGCTGGTGCAGCATAGGCGTTCCCTTTGAAGCTCGAGGCGGCAGTTGGTGTAGGTTTGCCGAGCAGTGACCTCAGGAAGTCCAGGTCCAAGGCCTTGATCATATCATTGGCATAAAAGGTGGAGGTCCTGTGTGTATTCACCCAATCAAGTGACACTGTAATGAATTGGGGCACCGATCGTCTTGGGTATTTTTTGAAATAAGATGGATTGGGTTTCATCAGGATCTTTGCGAAAGGTACATCCTCGTCTGTGAAACTGTAGTCGTAGTCATTGTCCCAGCTTTTCACGACTATGGCAGGTTTGTTAAGCTCTGATTCAGGGGCGCTCAGCTGCTCTTCCAGTTTCTCGAAAGACAGGTTGAACTGGTTTTCGATCCTGGCCCTGAGATCCTGAGGAATATTGCGGTCGGCCGACAGCTCATCCTTTTTTCTGAACTCCAGGGTCTTTTTTCGTTTGATGAGGAACTCTTTCCTTGTCACATAGGACCAGGGCAGCTGCCCATCATATGTAATAAGATAAAGGCGGTTCCTGTAGTTCACTGATTGGCCCATGGATGGTGGGGAGTCCGGGAAGGCCCAGATGCCCTTGCTGATCTCCACGGGCATGCCATGGCGGAGTGTATGGAAGCCTTCATCCCTGTCGCCCACTGCCACATCCTGGTAAAGCTCACCAAAGTTGAAACTGTTGTAGAGTATCCGGAGTATGGTATAGGTGTCCATATATTGGTCGTAGGGAATACCATCCTTGCATGAAAATGTAAATGCATGTTGGGAATACTCGAAATCATCCACTGGTAATTCTTTCCTTGGACCGGAGTATCCGCCTCCCCAACGTATATTCACGCCCATCGGAACATAATTCGCTTTGATCATGTCATGGGTGAGCGCAACAATTTTCTTCTGTAAAGGCTGCTCTGCAGGGTCTGAGTACACAGGATTGTTTTTCATGTTCAATACCCCCTTCCTGGCGAGGATGGCCTCCGGGCACGGATCGTCCTGGGCAACGACAGCCATGGTGAACATGAGGCCTGCAATGGTCAGAATCGCTTTCATGGTTGGTCTGTTATTTTCTATACTAATGCGATCTGCAGGGTCCCAAAGCCGTGTAAGCTGCGAAGATCCCTGATGAAGCATGCCTGCTGTCTATCTTCGCTCCAAAACCAAATACCACATAACTTGCCGAGTAGGTGAGCATGGGTTTGGCTGCATAGGCACCTGTTTCAGCGGTCACCACTTTCTTTTTTCCCGTGATCATATTGTGCATGATGATGTTGGATGGTGGTGTGCCGAGGTTGGGAGCTTTGGTAACGAAGGCAATCCAGGTGCCGTCATAAGAGAAAGATGCGCGGTCACCCTGTTCAATGGGGCTGTCATCGGTGCCGGGTTTGCCATCGTCATTGAAACTTACGCATGTTACCTTGCCTGTTTCTACTTCATACACAAACATGTCCTGCTTGCCGTTGTTATCGCCAGGGACGATATTGGTTGCCGTAGTAGCATAGGAAATGTATTTGCCATTGCCGGAGATGGCGGGAGACACGATCCTTGCTGCGGATTCCTCGCCCTGGTCCTTATCCTTGCCGTCATGGGTCTTGGTGATCCTCTTGAGCATGAGCTTGCCCTTTTCCCAGAGGTAGATATCCCAGAGCTGGTTTCCATCATCGGGGATCAGGGGACTCTGTGAATGGAATGCGATCCTGCTCCCGTCAAATGATATCGCCCCTTGGAGCCATCGCCACCCATCCTTTTCAGGCCTACGCTGATCATGGTTGTTTTGCCGGCTTCAAGGTCCCTCAGGTATACATTCTTGTTGGACTCCCCCTTGGGTATATCAGCGAGGTTGGTTGCCGATGAGGTGAACACCGCGAATGAACCGTTGCCGGAGATCATGGGTTCAAAGCTCTCATTGTCTGCCTCCCGTCCACCGTTGCCTACGCTGATCCTTTCGATCTTGTTGGTGGTGGCATCCCAGAGAAAGATGTCTTTCCTGCCGTTCTTATCTTCCCCAATGAGGTTGGTGGCATTGGATTCAAAGACGATCTTCTTGCCATCTGCTGAGATGGACGGAGCGTAACTGTCCGCATTGCCCGGTTGGCCATCGGGCGCACGTGAGATCATTTTTGTGGTGCCCGTATTCCGGTCGCGCAGGAAGACCTGGCGAGCCCTTCCATTGGCGCCATCCAATCCCGCGCCAACCGAAATAAAGGCTACATATCGTCCTTCCTCTGGTCCCATGCCTGCAATAGCTGGATCATTGGTTTCGTAGAATGTGTTATACGTAGCATCGTCTGAGGAACGTGTCATCAGTTCATACTTGTAGTCCACGCATACCCTTACATTGTCAACGCCGTTGGGCGTCTTGCCGCTGCCATTGAATACACCGCCAACCATGTTGCCTGCGATCTTCTTGATGGTGACCTTGAATGGCGTGCTGTCCGGAAGAGGGGTGGGGAACTTGAGATCCATAGAGGCATGCAGTTTTCCCGCTGCTTTCGGAACGGTAAGTGTCAGTTCCGTTTTGTCATTCAGTAAGATCGTAGCGGGGACGCCGGTCACAGATCCCAGTTTGCCTGTGATAAATGAGTTCCCTTTCGCTGCTGTTGTGTTGCTGGCGGCAGTGGGGGGCTTGGTTCCTGTGCCCGACTTTGTCTGTGACTGGCCGGGGATGGAGAGGGTCAACAAGGCGATCAATGGAAGTATTTTCATCTTGCGTTATATAAAGTGTTAAGAGATGTTTTACTGTTGTTGCCCGTTGTGTTTTTCGCCGGCAACAGGGAAATAATCTTCTGTGATGCCTGAGCCTTCACCCTGCACCGGAGGTGCATAAGCGTTGCCCTTGAGCACCGCTGGTGCCGAAGCGGTTTTCTTTCCGATCAATGACCTGAGGAAGTCAAGATCCACGGCATCGTTCCATGCTTTCATGGCCTGGACATAGACCGCATTCTCATGATCCCAGGTCATGGAGACAGTAATGAACTGGGGTATTGATTTTGGTGTGGTCTTTACAAAGTATGCGGGGTTGGGCTTGATGAGGATCCATGCAAATGGTTCATCCTTGTCCGTAAAGCTGTAATCCTTTGAGTTCTTCTGGCTCCGTATGACAATGGCGTTCTTGGCCAGTTCAGATTCAGGCGCGTTCAATTGTTCGTCTACTTTCTCCAGGGCCCTGTCATATTCCTCTTCCACTTTGGGCAGCCATTTGTCTGCCCTTTCTTTCATTCCGTTCCATGTGCCATTAATGTATTTTTCCAGCCTTACGGGATCATTCTTGTACTCCTGCTCCACTCTTTTCCTGTCTGCCAATACATTTTGTATGGACTCTTTGGCTGAGGCGATCTCCCTTTGTTTTTCCATCTGTAGCGCCTGCTTTCTTTTGAGCAGGAATTCTTTCCTGCTCACCCAGCTCCAGGGGAGTTTGCCATCATAGGTGATGAGCCAAAGCCTGTTCCTGCCTGTACGGCCAAAGCCAAGGGGTTCCGGCTTATCCGGGAATGCCCAGATGCCTTTACTGATCTCTACCGGTAGGCCATGGCGGAGTTCAAAGAATCCTTCCTGCCGGGCCCCTGTAGCCACGGTGTCAAAAATTTCCGCGTAGTCATAACTGTTGAAAAGAATGTCGTATCCGGTTGCGGTTTCATGCGCCAGCGAAAATCCGCCGCCGTCCTTGCAGTAGTATTGGAAAGCACTTCCTGAATAGTAATATTGGGCCAGCATGCTGGTACTGTTCTTTTGGCCGGATGAATAAGCGGCAGACCAGTTCATGTTGAATCCCATTGGCTGGAAACGGCCCTTGATCATGTCATGTGATGCGAACATCATGGCCTTCTGCAAGGGAATTTCAGATGGAGGAGCGTACTGTGGTGTGTTGTTTTGTTTCCATGTTCCTTTCTGCTTCAGGATATTCTCCAGGCAGGGGTCGTCCTGGGCAAAGGCATTCAGGGACAACAACAGGAATGCAAGTAGTGGAAGGGCTTTCATGTCTGTGTTTTATGTCCGGTAAGAAAGGCTTATTTCAGGTCGCCGCCAATGATCTCCGTCACATTCGCCACCTGGGTGATCACACGTTTAAGGGTAGGCGAAGCGAGGCCCTTGCGGAAGATGTCAACGCGGAGGTAGTAAACATCGTCAGACAGTCCTATTTTGACCATGTCATAATCGGCATTCCTCTGGAGCAGGTATTTGTGCTTGCTTTCATCCAACTTGCCGGGAATGGCTTCGCTCAGGTTGGAATAAACGATATAAAGGTCCGATGCCTGCTGGATCACCACCTTGAAGTCCTTGACATTTTCTCCTCCATAAGGGATCACCACGAGGCTGTCGTTCACCACGTTATATGGCAGTCCCATGGTGCTAATGAGTTTTGGCAATTCCGCCATCGGCGCAGCTGTTGTCTTGGGCTTGGCCTGGGCCTGTACGGATTGCATTGAAACTAGAAGGCAGAAGAAAAGGAGATATCTCATTTTGGTTTGATTTAAGAATTAAATATGGACGAAAAGCAGGGAGTATCCAATACCAGAAAACAAGGATTTCAGCACATCCTGACATTATTTTCCAGGCACCAGCAGCTTCCTGATAGCTTCAAAGTCCAGGTTCTCGGTATAGTGGTCCCTGATCCTTTCAGTGAACGGAATATTGTACTTATACCTAAGGCTGACCATGATGAACTTGGGTTCACAGGGATTGGATGTTTTGAATACTTCCTCGTTCCATTTATATACGGTCAGGCCTTTGGCGGGATCGGCAAAGTTGTTAAAGGTGTAACATCCTGATTCCCTGTAGTCCTCCGAGGTCTCGGACCTGCAGTATCCTTCGCTGACCTGGGCATGACTAAGGACGGCAGGCTCGTTCAGCCATTCTGCGGTATTGGAAGAGAGCATTTCAGTCACCTTGTTCTTCTTGATCCGATAACTTTCCTGGTGATGCGTGCTGTCTTCCCGGTATTTTGCCAATCGCTGCACGAACTCTTCATAGCGTTTCATAGCCTTGGCGTCCTTGTCTTTCTCTTTTGCATAGCTAGCCAGTGTTTCTGTATCGATCCGGATAAGTCTGTTCACCGCCATGATTCGCTGAGGAAGTTCTTTTTCATAGAATTCCAGCAGGCTGTTCAGAAATTCCCTTCTTGTCACCGGCACCAGCATTTTTTTGCCCGGCGGCGTGAGGAACCAGTAACGGGTAATGGCAGGATTGTCATCATAAAATTGGCTCGGCCGCCTGGGGCCGTCAAAGTAGCCCGTACCGTTGTTGAACTTCTCCAGTTCTTCCGGTTTCTTGAAAACGAGATACCTGAACAAGGGGATCTCGTTGCGCATGTATCTGTTGGTTCCGGGTATAAGGACTCTTTTCTCGTCAGACTCTAATGCTGAACGGAAAGTCTCTCCTGCAATTCCCTTGTCATTAATGCTCACTTGCAACGTTGTGCCGTATTCATGAGCTACAGCAAGTTTTCCATCTTCGCAGTAATACTGGTAGAAGCCAATGGTGTAGTTGTAGCCGAAGAGGAAAGTGTTTTCAAAAAAGTTGGAATTGCCGGAGCCAAAGAAACCTTTTGCCCTGGAGCCGTCCCCGAAAAAATTCCGCGCAATGATCGATTGGATATTCTTCAGGATGGCAACAGCACGTGCATTCCCGTTGCAGTCACTTGCCGTGATCTCGTTAGTGGTCTGTTGGATAAATTTCCCGGGATCTTGTTGATCTCATCATCAGGCGTGCAGGGCTGTGCTGCAGCGGTGAAAGTGCCAAGCATAAAACAGAAAGGGAGAATGCGTTTCATATTGGTTATTTAGATCGCTGATAGTTGCAAAGGAAACTGCTCATCACGCGGCGTGGAAATGCATAGGAGTTGTCTGCAGGAAGAACATGGGAAACGCCGACCATGCAGCGGCCCTGGAACTTCAGTACCACAACCTGTTCCGGGTTGCTGACGCTCGAGGTGATGGACACCTTGGGGAAGAGGTAGTCGAAATACGATCCATTGCTCAGCACTACCTGGAAACTTTTGTCGTTCTCATTATAATCCACCAGGTCACATAATCCATCGCTGTTGGCATCCAGAGCAGTGATCCTGTGTCCCGGGCCTGCTGCGAAAGGCTTGAGCCAAACACCAATGTCCGCTCCGTTGGAAGCCTGGAAAGCGCTTCCGTTACTCAATGCCACGCGCCATTCGCCGGAAGGTACATGTAATAATGCTATATCATCTTTCCTGTCTCCATTGAAATCCCCTACAACGGGTGTCATGTCATTGGGTGATATCCAGCCCGTGAGCCATGAGCCCTTGGCGGTGAATGTGGGCGGAATGCCACCATTGGTGGGGGTAGGGAGGGTGAACAAGGCCACGTGGAATTGGTTGGACCTCCTGTCCCAGGCGGCGAGGTCCGTGTAGCCGTCACCGTTGAAATCCCCTGTAAGGAAACGATCCGGCAGCATCCATCCGCCAAACACGGCCCTGGGTGCACCCACGAAAGCAAATGGATTATTGTAGTCAGGAAGGTAGGCCCAGAACTGGTTTGCCCTTCGGTCCACTTCCATGAAATTCTTCCCTGCCCAGTAGCTGAATTTGCCGGCATAGACCTCGGTGACATTCATGAGGTTTGGCTGTTGGATGCCGAATTCCCCTGCCTGTTTGATCTCGCCATTGGTGCCAGTGCCCAGCCTTTTGATGCTGTTCTGCCCTGTCTTACCATAGGGGTGCAGCACGAGCAGTTCATCAGTGTTGTCACTGTTGATGTCAACCGGGATATATCTTGTCTGCGGATCGTTGTCCATGATATATGCACCACCGCCAAGGTAGAAACTGGCTATGCTCCCCTTGTTGATCGGGGCATTGGTGATCGGCGTAGCGTTGGGGTAATAGCCGGGGAGGAACCTGGCTACCGAATTTTCCTTGATGGTCATGCTGGACTTATCTACTATGCGGGTACTGATCTGTGCAAAAAGTGATGGGTAGGAGATCAGCAGGATTATCAGTTGAAGCGTCTTTTTCATATTGGCTGTTTTTGTACCTGCCAAATGTAAAAGGCAACGCTTCCTGCTGTTATCCCTTGTTAAGGGGATATTGGGGAAGAAAGGGAGAAGGGGAAGGGGGAAGGGAGAAGGCGATTTTTTTAATGATGTGCCGGAAAATTTTGGTGAAATATAAAATCCCTTATCTTTGCCGTCCCAAAACGGGAATGGATCGGTAGTTCAGTTGGTTAGAATGCCGCCCTGTCACGGCGGAGGTCGCGGGTTCGAGTCCCGTCCGGTCCGCAAAAAGCGCTCTCATGAGCGCTTTTTGTTTTTAACCCAATCGGTTCATTGTTTTTTTTGACAGCCTGGTGTGCAGGCATCCTGATATCCTTACATCCTGGCATGGGCAACCTGGTATGGCGGCGAAGGCGAGTTCCACGGCCCGGCTGCCATTTCAAGGATGCATGGATATCAGGATTTCAAGATGCCCGGCTGTCATTTCCAGGATGCCAGGATGTTAAAATGTTAGGATACCCGGCTGTCAAACCTGGCGTATCTTGTGTGCTGAACAGGGAATTTCTATGCGCGTTGCTTACGTTCTTTTGCTGAGTCTTATTTCTACAGTTGCCTTGGCACAGTCCTACCAGGAGGAGATCAGGATTTGGGACGAGGAAAGGGTGAAGGAACTCAAGGCGCCCAACGGATGGCTCAACCTGGCGGGACTGTTCTGGTTGAAGGAGGGCGAAAACAGCTTTGGCAGCGGCGCCAATAATGACCTGGTTTTCCCCATAGGCAAGATCACGGAAAGGGCAGGTATTTTGGTCAGGAAAGGAGACTTGGTCTTTCTGAAGGATTGTATTGACCCGAGTATCCGTGAAGGCCTGTTGTTCAGCCCGGATTCTGCCAACAACCCGGTGATGGGTTCGGGCGACCTGCGCTGGAACATCATCAAGCGGGACGACAGGATCGGTGTCCGGCTCCGGGACCTCAAGCACCCCGCACTCAGCAGCTTCAAAGGCATTGAACGTTATACCCCGGATCCCGCAATGAGGATCACGGCAAGGTTCGAGCCCCATGCCGTTCCAACCACTGTTCCCATTACCAATATGTTGGGACAGACCTATAAACAGTTCTCGCCAGGGTTGCTCCACTTCTCAATAGGGAAGGATAAATACACCTTCATTGCTCTTGAAGAGGAAGGCATGCTGTTCATTGTTTTTGGGGATGATACCAATGGCGCCGGGACCTATGCCTCGGGCCGATTTCTCAAAGCAGTGAATCCGGGAAAGGCCGCTGAAACCATCCTGGACTTCAACAAGGCTTACAACCCTCCATGTGCATTCACGCCCTATGCCACCTGTCCACTGCCGCCAAGGCAGAACATGCTTCCCCTGGCCATAAAGGCAGGAGAAAAGAGCGCGCATTAGAGCTTGCCCGAATGTCATTGCCCGGATGTAAGGATACCAGGAGGTCAGGATGTTTGGCTGTCAGAAGAAGGATTATGTATAACCATCTGCGGGTAGGGTATCTCGATCCCTTTCTCATCAAAGCTGCGTTTGATGCTTTGCATGAGGTCACTGCGCACAAGGTTCCAGTTGGTGTAATGACTCACCCAGAAGAGTACCCGAAGATCGATGGAGCTGTTGCCGAAATTATTCACGAGCACAAATGATTCCGGGAACTTGCGGATGCGGTCGTCAGACCGCATAAGGTCGTGTATCAGCTGTACCACTTCATCCAGGTTGGTGCCATAGTTCACCCCCACGAGGATCTCCACGCGCCGGGCATTGTCGTTCAGCGTCCAGTTGATCAGGTGCTGGTTCAGCAGGTCTCCATTGGGAATGATCACCTCCGAGCCATCGAAGGTGGTGATCACGCTGCTCCTGAAGCCTATAGACTTCATCGTCCCGGACCTTCCCCCGATCTCCACAACATCCCCCACATTGATCGGTTTTTCAAAGGCGATGATCAGCCCGCTGACCAGGTTGTTCACCAGTGTTTGCAAGCCAAAGCCAATGCCCACGGAGAGTGCGCCAAAGACAATGGCGATCCTGTCCATGGGAATGCCCGTGGCGGCAAAGGCCAGGAAGATACCAAGGGAGAATATCGCGATACGGACCAACAGCATCCAGCTTCCTATACCCGAGCGATTGGATTTTCCGGACGTCCTGCCATCTGCGAAATAAGACACAAGCTTGGAGACCACAGCGGAGAGCAGTATGATGAGCATGAACAGGATGATGCTATACAGGCTGAATGAATAAACGCCGATCTCACGCTCCTTCAGGAAGAATTCCTGCACAGGCTGGGTGAGCTGGTTATAGATATAGAAATTCCTGGCGATAAGTATGAACCAGCCAATTCCGAGAATAAGATAGAGGTACCTGGGAACATCGGTGCTTACCTTTTCGAAATCGATATGGAACTTGTTGTTCTCATCGTCCCTGTATGCTTCTGCGCTGAGGTTAAAGATCTCGTGGATCAGTCTTACCGTCCACAACAGTTGGATGCCCACCACAAGGCTGAAAAATCCGTGGTCATCAGGCCCTTCGCGAGGTTATACCTTCCGTAGATATTCCCGAATGTGGCAATGGTCTCCAGCACCACCGTGATCCATAGGAAAAAGACCAGCCGCTTCTGTCGCAGATCACTCTTGTGTTTGGAGAACAGTACCATTGCGCCCGCAGCTGCCCCCGCAACGGAAAGCATCAGCATAACCACCCGCTCAGGGCGGGATGCCTGCAGGATAAGGTTAAGGCCGCATGAAGCAACACTGAGGGCAACGGATACCAGCCAGAACTTCATCCAGAAACCGGTGATGTTCCCGGCGAGTATGACGGTAAGGGCTATACTGCAGATCAGCCAGCTGATCGCATAGAAACTAAAGGGTGGTGAGGGAAAGAGGAATTGGCCCAGCGCAATGGTGATCAGGATAGAAGAGGCCCATGGATGTTCAAAAATAAGGGCATGGCTCAGGTCGCTTTCCTCGCCCATAGCCTTGACTACATTCTGCTTCAGCGAGCGCAGGTAATAGGAGAGGAACAAGATGAACGCAAACACGACCACCATTTTCCCCGCATGATTACGCATGTAGAAGAACATGACGATTTTGGCCTTGGATAAGGAGAATTGCATGATCTCACTGAAAGGCCTGCTGTAGCGGGCGCTTTCCCAGAGGTAACTGGCTTCCTTATTTAACGCATTTGAAGAAAGCTCCTCCCGGAAGTCTTCGATCTCCTCCAGCTTTGCATCGATGTTACCTGCGATGATGCTGGCCTTTGTCTTCAATGACCTCACGATACGTAAATTGTTGTTGAGCGTGGAGTCCGTTGCCCTGCTGTCAAATGTGAGGAAGGAGAGGTCCTGGAGGTAAATGCGGAGTTCTGCAGTGTCCTTGGGGATGAGCAGGAACATGCTGTCGCTGGCAAGGGAATCTATCCTGGTCCTGAACTCCTCCAGGTCCATAAGGTATTCATCGATCTGCCTTTCCCGCAGCCTATTTCGGTTGTTGATCTCCGTTAGTAATACCGCGGATGTGGCAAGGTTCCTCGTGGTCTGTATGGTGCCAACCTTGGTGAATATGCCTTCCCCTGCAAGCTCGATTCTTTTCTCTGCCTGCCTCAGTTCCCTGGCCACTACTGCAGTATCCAAACCCGTCTTCATGTAATCCTTTGCTCGCTGGAACTCTGCCCGCAGGTTCGCGAAAAGCCTTTCCTGTTTGCTTTGTCCCAGCTGCATCCTGTATTTTTCCTGTAAACGCTTGTTCACCAGATCCGCTTTCTGTTGCATCCGTGCGGACAGGGAGGTATCAGTGACGTTTGCGCTGGCGGCAGAGTCAAGCCTTTTTTGGCGTGTTGAATCAGGTAAGTCCTGCCCCAGGGCTATGCAAGAGGTCAATACAAAAAGAATAAGCAGCAGGGACTTCAGGATGCTGGTGTTCATGCTAAATCCGGTTGTCCGGTAAATGTAGTGTTTAGCCGCCATTTCATTCATAATCGATATGCTCCATTACTCACAATAACGAGGGAGATTCCGCAATATCCCCTAGATTGCCGCATGGTCCTGAGACGGCTCACACCTTTGCTGCTGCTGCAACTTTTTTTTCTCCGCGGGCTCGGACAGGGCAGCCTGCCTGCAGTGTTCTATAGGGGCACAGAATACACCAAAGTGATCAACGCCGCTTACGGCCTTCCTTTCCTGTATGATAATATTCGCGGCCCGCGCAAGGTGCAGGTGCTGGACCAATGGTATGAAGGCATGGAATTGCATTATGATGCTGAAGACGACGTCCTGGTGACCCTCAATCCCGCCGGCGATATCCGCCTGCAGTTGGTACGGGAGAAAGTAAATGCCTTTGTACTGGGTGATAAGCAGTTCAGGAGGATGGGGGACGATGGTTTTTTTGAGCTGCTCCACGATGGCACGCATGCCGTCTATGTGAAGTGGCAGAAAGTGCTGGTGCGCAAGGGTGTTGAGGACCCTTATTACAGGCTATACAGTAAAGTATACATTAAACATGCAGGCGGATTGGATGAAGTGGCCGGTAAGTCCGACCTGCTTCGCTATTTCGGCACCAACAGGAAGCTCGCCTCCGAATATATCCATCGCCAAAACCTGAACCTCCGAAAGGATTTCGCGGGATCTGCAGCAGCACTCATGCGCTTCGCTGATGCCAACGGATACCATGAATAAGTTGCTGCTCACCATATTGACCCTGGCCTTTTCCCTTTCTTCGCTGGCGCAGCAGAAGATGAGTGCATTCGATAGCCTGGTGCTCAGGGTAGAGGCACGGAACGGCAACACCTATTTTTATGATCGCCGGCAGACTGCGGAACTCTATGTTCCCACAACACAAGGCGTTTCACCTGACAGCCTGCTCGCCACGATACTCAAGGCCAATGGACTTTTCTCAACACCAGACGGAAAAGGCAGGGTATTCATCACGGCTGCGCCAATGCTTGCTACACCTCCTAATGGTTTTTTTAAGACCGATAACGCGGCAAAACCAAAATTGCTGGATAGCTCCTACCTGGCCCTGCCCGAACCCGTTTCGGACCTTGCCCTGGAGAACAAACTGATCCGCCTGGGTGCCGGAGGCAGTGGCGCAAACTTTGTCATCACAGGTACCATCCGGGATGCCAGGAGCGGAGAGCCGATCAGCGCCGCATCCGTAATGGTGGAGGATCTCAGGACGGGTGTTGCCACCGATGCCTATGGGTTTTATTCGATCACCGTACCCAGGGGCCGACATGCCATCAGGATCAACAGCCTGGGCATGAAAGAAACACGGAGGCTCGTTGACGTCCAGGGCCAGGGCAAACTGGATGTGGAAATGAAGGACGATGTCACCAGCCTGAAGGCCGCCGTCATTGTGGCCAGTAAACAGAGCTCTGTCCGGGGCATGCAGATGGGCGTGGAAAGGCTGAGCATTAGAACACTGAAGCAGATACCGGCCGCATTTGGTGAGACCGATATCATGCGTTCCCTGCTCACACTGCCCGGTGTGACATCGGTAGGTGAGGGAACCGCTGGATATAACGTGCGAGGAGGCGCGGCGGACCAGAACCTGATCCTGCTGAATGATATGACACTGTATAACCCTACCCACCTGTTCGGCTTTTTCTCCGCCGTGGATGCAGAAGTGGTGAGGGACTTGAACTCTATAAAAGTGCCATCCCTGAGAAGTTTGGCGGCAGGATATCCTCTGTGATGGACGTTTCCACCAGGGACGGTAACAGCAAGCGATTCACCGGAAGTGCAGGCATCGGACCATTGACAAGCAAACTTACCCTGGAAGGGCCATTGTCAAAAAACACCACCTTCCTGTTTGGCGGAAGGGCCACCTATTCCAACTGGATCCTCAAACAGATCGATGATCCTACGTTCAATAACAGTCGCGCCTCTTTCTATGACCTCTTCCTGCAAGTGACACATACCTTCTCTGATAAGGACAGGATCTATGTATCCGCCTATACCAGTGATGACAGGTTCAGGCTGGGCGGTGACTCCACTTTTCGTTACAATAACCGCAATGGCAGTATCAAATGGAAGCACGGCTTCTCGCCTAAACTGTCCATGACCACTACACTTGGCATAGATGATTATGGGTACAGGGTGGAAGGCGGCAAGACGCCGGCACAAGAATTTCGGTTAGGCTTTGGCGTTAGACAGGCCAATGCTAAGGTGGACATGCTGTTCAATCCCAACAACAAGCACGCCCTTAACTTCGGCCTGCACCAGCTGTTCTATGACCTGGATGCAGGAAGCCTGGGACCCAATGATCCTTCATCCATCGTCAAGTCCGACGTATTGCCGGGTGAGAAAGGCACGGAAACTGCGCTTTACCTTGGCGACCAGTACAAGGTTAACGACAAACTTTCCCTGCAGGCAGGAATACGCTATAGCCTGTTCCGGAACATGGGTCCGCGTAAAGTATATACGTATCTTCCCGGCCAGCCGCGTGATGAATTCAATATCACGGATTCCGTTTTCTATGGTAAGGGGGAGACGGTGAAGATGTATCACGGACCCGAGATCAGGGCATCGGCGCGTTACTTATTGACGGGCAGGTCGTCCATAAAATTCTCTTACAACACACTTCGCCAATACATTCATATGCTCACCAATACCACCGCGGTGTCCCCAACGGATGTATGGAAACTGAGCGATGGTTTTATTAAGCCGGTGCTGGGCCAGCAGGTATCGGTGGGCTATTATACCAAGGTGGGCAGGAAGGAGATCGAGCTTTCTGTGGAGGCTTATTACAAGACCATGAAGAACTACCTCGATTACAAAAGTGGTGCGCAGCTGGTGATGAATCCAAACATAGAGCAGGACGTGGTATCCACCCGCGGTAAGGCATATGGTGTGGAATTCATGGCGAAACGGAATACGGGCAAGTTGACCGGATGGTTGAGTTATACTTATTCCAGGACCTTCCTGCAACAGGACGATGCGCTGGCCGGTGAAACCATCAACAGGGGCGAGTATTATCCCGCGAATTTTGACAAGCCCCATGTGGCTAGTGTGGTGGCCAACTATAAATTCACACAGCGCGTGAGCATTTCCATGACATCCACGTACAGCACGGGAAGGCCCATCACGGCCCCGATAGGTGTATTCAACATGGGCGGCGCGCCCAGGGTGCTGTATTCAGACAGGAACGCATATCGCATCCCTGACTTTTTCCGGACAGACCTGTCGATGACCTTTGAGGGCAACCACAACATCAAGCAGAAATGGCATACATCATGGACGCTTGGGGTGTATAATCTTACCGGCAGGGATAATCCCTATTCCGTTTACTATATCACTGAGAATGGCAAAGTGAATGGATACCAGATGTCCATCTTCGCCACAGCCATTCCATTTGTTTCATTTAATGTGAGATTCCAATGAGAACTTGGGCTGTGATATTATTCGTGTTGCTGATCCTTGCCTGCCGCAAGCCTTTCCAGGTACCCGCTTCGGATGAAGCGGGAACAACGCTTGTGGTGGAAGGAGGTATTGCGGTGGGCAACAACGCAGTGAACAGGTTTGTGCTCAGCAGGCTGAAGCCGCTGGATGACACTGTGATATCCAGGCCTGAGCCAGGGGCAACCGTAGCGGTGATCTCGGGGAATGGTTCCGTCTGGGTGCTGCCGGAGACCGCGCCCGGGGAATACCGTGCAACGGTGAATATACCGGCAGGTAACGACAATAAATTGAGCATAGTCACGCGGGGTGGGAGGAAGTATGAAACGCCATTCTTGAAAACCGTGAACACGCCGGAGATCGATTCGGTCACATGGTCAGAGGACCCCGATGTCTCTCTTTTCGTGCATACGCATGACCCCACCAATGCAACACAGTATTATCGCTGGGACTATACCGAGACCTGGGAATATAGAAGTTGGTATGATAGTGACATTGAGTTCGTGAATGGCCAGCTCCGCTACCGGGGTCCCAACAACCAGGTCTATTCCTGCTGGCGGAATAACGAAAGTGACAGGATACTGATACAGAATACGCTTTCCCTGGCGGAGAACAGGATCAGCTACCAGCCAATCCTGAAGATAGTGAAGCCCGATGAACGGATCTCCCAGCGATACAGCATACTGGTCAGGCAATATGGTATGACAAGGGAAGCCTATGAGTTCTGGAACATACTTCGAAAGAATACGGAACTCACGGGATCTCTATTTGATCCGCAGCCATCACAATTACCCGGTAACATCAGGTGCCTTGACGACCCCAATGAGCGTGTGATCGGATATATATCATCCGGCAAGCAGGTAACCCGCCGGATCTTCATCCGTAATGCAGAACTCGGCAGCACCTGGCCAAAGGACGATGAAGGATTATACTGCAAGGAACTGAAAGGGACAATTGATGAAATGGTGGTGGCACTCAAGCAGGATACCAGCCTGGGGCCTGCCTACTATATTACAGGCGGGGGATTGGCTGTTGCAAAAAAGCGATGTGTGGACTGCAGGGAGAAAGGTGGCACTAGTATCAAACCTGTTTTCTGGTGATGGCGAGAGTGATCATTTTCATATTATCCCTTGTTGCTTTTTACTGCCCATCAATCCATGCGCAGGAAAGGTCTTTTGCCATTACTGACCAGCAGGTCTATATCACCGGGGAGAAGATCCGGGTGTCAGGACTGGTCAGCGGATCAGAGAACACGAGGATTGTGGAGGTTCTGTTGCTCAACAGGGAGGGCAGGGCAGTGGCCGTGGAAAGGGCAAAAATAAATGACGGCATTTTCTACCTGGATATGCAGCTCCGCGGCGATGTGAAAACGGACAACTACGTGGTCAGTTGCAGGATAGGTAATGTGCTGAAGCATTTCATGCCGGTGATGGTGATCAATCCGGTGATGCCCCCCGATGTACAGGAGGCTCCAGCCCTGAAGGGACCCGTAGAAGATGGAACGCTTAGGCTGAGAACCAATGGCGGAAGTTTTTCGCCGAGGCAAAAGGTAGAGGTGGCTATTGACAGCCTGGCAACACCGGCCTATTATTTTGTTTCGGCGTCCAGGTATGATGCGCTTGCTAGGTATGCAGACAGTCTGTTCTCCGGCTGGACTGCCCGTGATCTTACTGTTCCGGCGATAGCACATGGTATGGATGGCAGGGTAGTGGATGCGCAGGGCAAGGGCGTTGCAGGAGCGCAGGTTTCGGCAGCGCTGCTGTCTGACCAGTCAGAATTCAGCTACGGTATTTCCGGGAGTGACGGCACCGTACATATGGACATGCTGCCGCACTACACGGACCTTCCGGTTGCAGTGGAGATACTTGAAGGGAAAGGCCTGCGCTTCATTCCTGCTGAACATCTAGACACATACATGATTTCAACCCCACTCCCCCCGTTGAACCTGCCGGAACGCTTTGCTGCGGATATTTCCGCGCGCCTCATAGCTACTGAGGTGGGGAATAAACTTGCGAATAATAAGATGAGCATTCTGCAGGAGAATGGCCTGGACACACTCGATCTTTATGGCAAGCCCGATAAGCGTTATATGCTGGATAATTATGTCCGCTTCCCGGACATGGGTGAGGTGATCGCCGAGTTCATTCCCGAAATACGGGTAAGGAAACGGAATGGACAGACGGCAATGCAGGTGGTGAACACGCCATACAAGATATTTTTCGACCAGCCCGCGCTGGTGCTGTTGGATGGAGTTCCCGTTACTGACATTGACCAGCTCCTTAGTTTGGATCCCTTGAAGATCCGTTCCATAGACATCGTGGCCAGGAAGTTCCTTATAGGCAACACGCAGATCCCGGGTATCGTACATTACAAAACATACAAGACGGATATGGCAGGTTATAAGCTTCCTGCAGAAGTGGTCTTGGTTGACCACAAGGGGCTTAGCCTCCCCGCCGTGCCTTTGTTTGTTTTGCCGGGCGATGACAGGATGCCTTACCTGAACAACCTCTCTTACTGGGGATCGCCTGTGAAGGATCTCCGCAGCTTTTCCTTTCCCGCTTCTGATGAAAAGGCCGACTACCGTATAAGGGTATCGGCGGTGGACAGGCTGGGAAAAAGGTATACAGGCATGGCGCAGATCAGCGTGAAATGATTTAGTTTGAAGCATGAAATATCTGCAACTCGTGCTGCTTGTATTGTTGGCAGCGGGCGTACAGGCCCAGGTGAAATGGGGTAAGCCATGTTTGTGAAAGTGAAGGAGAATCCGGTGATGGGCGCTGATTCATCGTACACATTTTTCTGCCCTGTTCAGGAGAAAGAAGTGAAGTGGCAACGCGCCGATGTATTCAATCCCGCGGCCGTTGTGAAGGATGGGAAGGTCTACCTGCTGTACCGTGCGGAAGACAATCCCAAGGCTATACTCGGAGGTCGCACTTCTCGCATAGGCCTTGCCGTTAGTGATGACGGCATACATTTCAGGAAGCACGACAAGCCCGTACTGTTCCCCGCAAAAGATGGTTTTGAGTGGATGGACCAGCCCGGGGGCTGCGAGGACCCTCGCGTGGTTTATTCCGATGAGGGATGGTATGTGATGGCCTATACCAGCTGGAACGGTAAGGTGGCAAGGCTGAGCATCGCCATGTCTAGGGACCTGTTGACATGGGAGAAGAAAGGTCCGGCATTTGCTACTGCCTACAAAGGCAAATACAGGGATGTATGGTCCAAGTCCGGTTCCATCATCACCCGTCTTGTGAAGGGCAGCCCGTTGCGCTGAAGATCGATGGTAAGTACTGGATGTACTGGGGTGAGCATTTCGTGAACCTGGCATGGTCCGAGGACCTGTTCAACTGGCATCCCCTCGAAGACGATAAAGGGGAGCTGTTGCAACTGGTGAAGACAAGGCCCGGGTATTTCGACAGTGACCTGACGGAGTGCGGTCCTCCTGCGGTCCTTACCGATAAGGGCATTGTGTTGCTCTACAATGGCAAGAACTCTGATAGTGATAAGGCAAGTAAGGACCTGCCAAGGGGTACCTATTCTGTTGGGCAGCTCATCTTCGACCCCAAAGACCCCAAAAAACTTATCTCACGTTCAGGCCAGCCATTCCTCAGGCCCTCGCTGCCGCACGAGGTCACGGGCCAATATGCTGCCGGCACCACCTTCGCTGAGGGCCTTGTACATTTCAAGGGGAAATGGTTCCTGTATTACGGAACGGCGGATTCCTATGTTGGACTTGCGGTTTCCCGTTAATTCTCAATTCCGGATTCCGGATTCCGGATTCCGAATTCCGGATTCCGAATTCCCCCCAATCAGGAATCCGGAATTCGGAATTGATATATCTTTGGCGCTCATCCAAAAGAAAGATCATGCCCGAATTACAAAACAGGCAGTTCCTGGACTTTGAAAGACCAATAAAAGACCTGTACGACCAGATCGAACAGCTGAAGGTGACCGCGGAGAAGAATAAGATCGATCTGTCTGATTCCATCAGGCAACTGGAAGGAAAGATCTTGGAAAAACGTAAGGATATCACCGAAAGCCTTACCAACTGGCAGAAAGTACAACTCAGCAGGCACCCGGACAGGCCATATACATTAGCATACATCAAGAGGATGTGCCAGAACTTCGTGGAGCTTCATGGCGACAGGAATTTCAAGGACGATAAAGCCATCGTGGGCGGTTTTGCCGAACTCGATGGTGAAACGGTAATGATCATTGGCCAGCAGAAAGGGGTGAATACCAAGATGCGTCAGCTGAGGAATTTCGGTATGGCCAACCCCGAAGGATACCGTAAGGCGTTGCGGCTGATGAAGCTCGCCGAGAAATTCAACAAGCCCGTGATCACCCTGGTGGATACGCCAGGTGCCTATCCCGGTATTGAGGCAGAGGAAAGAGGGCAGGGCGAGGCCATTGCAAAAAACATTTTCGAGATGCTTCGTTTGCGCGTGCCCGTTGTATGTGTGATCATAGGCGAGGGCGCAAGTGGCGGCGCAATGGGTATAGGCGTGGGCGATAAGGTATTCATGATGCAGAACACCTGGTATACGGTGATCTCCCCTGAGAGTTGCAGCTCCATACTTTGGAGAAGCTGGGACATGAAGGAAAAAGCCGCAGACGAGCTCAAACTCACTGCTGAAAACATGCTCGGTTTCGGACTGGTGGACGGCATCGTTCCCGAACCCCTGGGCGGGTCACACTGGGACTATGATGAGGCCGCAGCACTACTCAAGAGTTATATCAAACCTGCTATCCAGGAATTGAAAAGCATAGCCCCGAGGAAAGGATCAGGCAAAGGATCAACAAATTCAGTAAGATGGGCTTCTGGGAAGAAGCCGGCGCATAAACCCAAACACGTAGAATGTCAGCACTTGATTTCAAGGGTACGGGTGTGGCAATAGTCACTCCCTTTCATCCAGACGGAAGCATAGATTTCCCTTCGCTCGCTAAACTGATCAACCACCTCGCCGCAGGCAAGGTGGAGTACCTGGTGGTGATGGGTACAACAGGTGAGAATGTGACCATCAGCAAGGATGAGAAACAGAAGATATTCTCTTTTGTAGCGGAGCATAATAACGGCAAGCTTCCGTTGGTTGCCGGCATTGGCGGCAACAATACCGTAGAAGTGGTGGAAGGCCTCAAGAAGACTGACCTGAAAGGCTATAACGCTATACTCTCTGTCAGCCCCTATTATAACAAGCCCAACCAGAACGGCATATTTGAGCACTATAAGATGGTGGCCGATAATGCCCCGCTTCCCGTGATCATGTATAACGTGCCCGGAAGAACGGGAATGAATGTAAGCGCAGAAACAACACTACGCATCGCCGATGCATTCAAAAATGTGATCGCCACCAAAGAGGCCTGCGGAAACTTTGACCAGTTCAACAAGATCATCAAATACAAGCCCTCACATTTTGAGGTGATCAGTGGTGACGACGGCATCGCGCTGCCCATGATCTCCCTGGGAGCCATAGGCGTTATTTCTGTTGTGGCCAATGCTTATCCCAAGCCTTTCTCGGATATGGTAAGGCTTTGCCTGGACAATAAATTCCCCGAGGCTCGTGTGTTGCATTACCAGCTTACTGATATCATCAATACCATGTTCGAGGAAGGCAGCCCCAGCGGCGTGAAGGCCTTTATGTCCGAGATGGGGATCTGTGGCAATAACTTCCGCCTGCCGGTCTATCCCGTCAGTGAAAAACTGATGGAGAAAGTGCGCGCGCAAATGAAGGCGTTTGATTGATATCTTAATATCTAAACAGCTGGATATCTAAGCATCTTGATACCAGCGTGCCGACAGCCGGATCCGGTTGCCGGCACACCGGTATCAAGATATCAAGATGTCCAGTTGTTAAGGTATCAAGATATCAAAGTTTTTTCACCCAGGACAGCAGCGCCTCCGGCCACTGCACATCACTCTTCGGGTTCACCATCCCATAGCCATGCCCGCCTTTATCAAAAAGCAGTAATTCTGCATTGACGCCGTTTTTTGTCAGCGCCTCGGCGTAATAAACGGAGTTTTTGTAGTTCACCCAATCATCCTTGGCATGTGCAAGGAAGGCTGGCGGTGTTTTTTTGTTCACCTGCAGTTCGTTGGAATATTCACGTATCTTCTCCGGGCTTGCATTCTTTCCAAGGAGATTGTCCCGTGATCCTGTATGGCCAATGGAATCTGAAAAGCTGATCACAGGGTAAATAAGGACCGAGAAACTGGGCCTCAGGTTTTTATAACTGACCAGTTTTGTTTTGTAATGCGTTGATGCGGTGGAAGCAAGGTGCCCTCCGGCAGAGAACCCGAGTACACCTATCCGGTCTTTCCTGATCCCATATTTTTTGGCATTGGACCGCACAAAGGCAATTGCCTGCTGGGCATCCTGCAATGGCCCGTCTCCGGGTTTGCCATGGTTGCCTTGTCCGGGATCCGGTATTTGACCACAAATGCTGTAATTCCATGATCGGCAAGCCATCGTCCCACATCATGGCCCTCATGCTGTAAGGCATTGATGCTATAACCTCCACCCGGAAATATGATAATGGCTGTTCCTCTTCCTGCCTCCTCACCCTTACCCTTGTACACGGTTATGGTTGGCCGCGATATCTTGGACACGATCAGGATCCCATTGTTGGTAACGGATTTTTCTTCATCCGGGCCGTCAATTGCACCTGGTATAGTGCCGGGATAAAGGGGTAAGGTTTCCTGTGCTTGAACAAAAACGGAGAATGCAAGGGCTAGAACAGACATAAAGAATCTCATGTCCTAATATAACCAATTGCCAATTTCTAATTGCTGACCAGATAGGTATTTCCTTCCAGCGCAAGGTCTGTCTGTGGGAATATCTCTCTTGCCTCGTTCACAAAAGGGTCCAGGTCCGTGTATTTGCTGCTGAAGTGGCCGATGAGCAGTCGTTTCACACCCGCCATGGATGCGATGGTGGCCGCCTGCCCGGCAGTAGAGTGGAACCGGGCCGCCGCTTTATCCTCGTGTTCTTTGAGATAGGTGGATTCGTGGTAGAGCAGGTCAACGCCTTTCACCATGTCTGCAACTGCGGGTTCAAAACGGGTGTCAGCACAGAATGCATAACTGCGGGCATGTGGTGCGGGCCTGGTGACCAGGTCATTGGCCACGATGCTCCCGTCCGGACGCTCATAGTCGTGTCCTTCCTTCAGCTTCGGGTAGTAATAGGCAGGCACACCGAACTCCCGGGACCTGTCCACGTCCACTTTCCTGAGTTTTTCCTTTTCCCTGAACAGGAAGCCCCAGCAATCGATCCGGTGGTAGACCGGAAAACACTCCACGGTCAGCCTCTTGCCTTCAAACAAAAGGCCGGGCGTCTCCAGCGGATGAAAGAAGAGCTGGTAACTGAGGTGGGTGTCAGCCGTCTTGAAGACCTGGTCCAGTATGGGTTTTAAAGGGGCCGGGGCATAGAGGTGAAGGTCTTCCTTCCTGCTGATGAGACTGAAACTGTTGAGCAGGCCGAACAGCCCGAAATAATGGTCCCCGTGCAGGTGGGAAATGAAGATGTGGCTGATCCTGCTGCGCCTGATCTTGTATTTGTTCATCTGTACCTGGGTACCCTCTCCACAGTCGATAAGCATCGTCTGGTCGTCAACCGTAAGCACCTGCGCCGTAGGGTGGCGGTCGTGCATTGGCAGCGCAGAGTTGTTCCCGAGTATGGTTACAGCAAACATGATAATTCCGTATGCGAATTCCGGATTCCGGATTGGAATGACGCGTCTCAATCCGGAATCCGTAATCCGGAATTCGTTAATCTTTAAAAAGGTCCCGCTCGATCTCCTCCATCTGCACAATATCCATGGCCTCGCTCAAGGTGGGTGTGGTGTTCATGATCTCCAGTACTTCCTCCTGGTCCAGCCAGGCCTCCAGATCCTTGTTCAAACAACAAATGACCATGGAAGCGTTGTTTTCATACTGTTTTTGCTGGAGGTCGCAGAGGGCAAGGGCTATCTCCCGGTCCATTTTTGTCACCTGCTCAAGGTTGATTATTGCATTTTTAACATCAGATTTCATGCAATTATTGAACGTTTTAAGCAGTTCCTCTGTCATATTAGCATAGAGGGAAGTTTCGAGTATCGTAATGACATGAAATTTCTCCTTGGTATCAAGTTTGACATTCATAGATAGTCAAAAGTAAAAAGTAAAAAGTCAAAAACAGATAAGACTTAGGATTTTGATCACGCAGCTACCCAAATAAAAGTGCGCATTTTCGCGGCTCATGCAGGCAAATCCTGCCATTCGTAATTAATTGATAATAACCGCACAATAAAAGAGGGCCAGCCTTAGTTTCAGTATCAGAAGTCGAAATTATTCCTTATTATTGTAAGGAGTCAAATTTTAAATTACCTCGAATGGATAACAACTTTTCGGCCCAGGTTAAAGAAATCATCTCTTTTAGCAGGGAAGAAGCGTTGAGGTTAGGAAATGACTTTATCGGCACCGAACATCTGTTGCTCGGATTGATAAGGGAGGGGAAAATACCGCCGTAAAAATCCTGAAAAACCTTAATGTAGATCTTTATGAACTACGGAAGGAAGTAGAACTTGCTGTAAAAGACAAGACCGGAAAAAATATTGCCAATATCAACAGCCTGCCGCTTACCCGCCAGGCGGAGAAAGTGATCCGTGTGACCGTCCTTGAAGCCAAGGCCCTCAAAAGCCCCACCGTTGAGACGGAGCACCTCATGCTCTCCATCCTCAAGAACAAGGAGAACATCGCCACCCAGATCCTGAACCAGTTTGACATTGACTATGACCTGTTCCGCAATGAACTGGGCGTAGTGAAGAGCAATGACGTCAGGAGCGAGTATACCGATGATCCCGATGACGATTTCGACGAGGAAAAACGCGGTTACCAGCAAAAGGCCAAGCAACAGCAGGGCAATGCCAAGAGCAAGACGCCTGTGCTTGACAATTTCGGCAGGGACATTACCCGTCTCGCCGAGATGGGCACGCTGGATCCCATCGTAGGCCGTGAGGAAGAGATCGAGCGCGTATCGCAGATCCTCTCCCGCCGTAAAAAGAACAACCCCATCCTCATCGGTGAGCCCGGCGTGGGTAAAACAGCCATCGTGGAAGGCCTGGCACTGCGCATCGTGCAGCGCAAGGTGTCACGTGTGTTGTTCGACAAGCGCGTGGTGTCACTTGACCTCGCCGCACTGGTGGCTGGTACCAAATACCGCGGCCAGTTCGAGGAAAGGATGAAGGCCATCATGAATGAACTCGAGAAGAACAGGGATGTGATCCTGTTCATCGATGAGATACATACCATTGTAGGTGCTGGTGGTGCCAGTGGTTCGCTGGATGCTTCCAACATCTTCAAGCCCGCCCTTGCACGCGGAGAACTCCAGTGCATCGGTGCCTCAACACTTGATGAGTACCGCATGTACATCGAAAAAGATGGTGCGCTCGACCGCCGCTTCCAGAAAGTGATGGTGGATCCCCCGTCTGTTGACGAGACCATGCAGATCCTCAACAACATCAAGTCTAAGTACGAAGACTATCACAATGTGAGCTATGCTGATGAAGCGATAGACGCCTGTGTGAAATTGTCTGACAGGTATATCACGGACAGGCTGCTGCCTGACAAGGCCATCGACGTGATGGACGAAGTAGGCGCACGCGTTCACCTGAAGAACATCAACGTTCCCCAGGAGATCCTGGACCTCGAGAAAAAGATCGAGGACATCAAGCAGGAGAAGAACAAGGTGGTGAAAAGCCAGCGCTTTGAAGAGGCGGCATCACTGCGAGACAGCGAGAAGCGCCTGCAGGAAGAACTGGAGAAAGCCAAGAATTCATGGGAAGAGGAGAGCAAACACAAACGCTATCCCATCTCTGAAGAAGATATCGCCGAAGTGGTGAGCATGATGACGGGTATTCCCGTGAAGCGGATGGTGCAGGCGGAGAGCGACAAGCTGAAGAACATGTCCAACGATATGAAGGGCATGGTAGTGGGCCAGGACGATGCGATCCTGAAAGTGGTGAAAGCCATCCAAAGGAACCGCGTTGGATTGAAAGATCCCAAGAAGCCGATCGGTACCTTCATCTTCCTCGGACCTACCGGTGTAGGTAAGACGGAGCTGGCAAGGGCACTGTCCCGTTACATGTTCGATTCAGAGGATTCCCTGATCCGCATAGACATGAGTGAATACATGGAGAAGTTCACGGTGAGCAGGCTCATCGGCGCACCTCCCGGCTATGTGGGTTACGAAGAGGGCGGACAGCTCACGGAGAAAGTAAGGCGCAAGCCCTACTCGGTGATCCTGCTGGACGAGATCGAGAAGGCACACCCTGATATCTATAACATCCTCCTGCAGGTGCTGGACGACGGACAGCTGACCGATGGCCTCGGCCGTAAGGTGGACTTCAAGAATACGCTGATCATCATGACCTCCAACATTGGCGTACGCCAGTTGAAAGACTTCGGTGATGGCGTGGGCTTCGCAACACAGTCACGCGTGCAGGCTGCAGAGGAGACCAACAAGGCGGTGATCGAGAAAGCGCTGAAGCGTACCTTCTCACCTGAATTCCTGAACAGGGTGGACGATGTGATCATCTTCAACTCCCTGAGCAAGGAGAATATCTTCGAGATCATAGACATCCTGATGAAGGGTGTGATGAAGCGCCTCAACAACCTCGGCTTTACGCTGGAGCTGACAGAAGAAGCGAAGAACTTCATCGCGGATAAAGGGTACGACCAGCAGTTCGGTGCAAGGCCACTGCACAGGGCCATCCAGAAATACCTGGAAGATCCCCTGGCGGAGGAGATACTCAATATGAATATCAAACCCGGTGACGTGATGGTGGCTGACCTGAACAAGGAAGAGCAGAAGATTTTCTTTTCTTTAAAGGAGACACCGGCAAAAGTGTAGGCACTGCGTCACTAAGGCAATAAGGCATTAAGGTCCGCGAAAGCGGGCCTTTTTTTGCGCTAATTGCTAATTGCCGATTGCCAATTGTCAATTGCCAAACCTATATTTGGGACGTGAAATCGGTTAACCAGATCATCATCACCATAGACGGATGGAGTTCCTGCGGCAAGAGTACCCTGGCGCGGCAGCTGGCCAAGAAACTGGGCTATGTATATATTGACAGCGGTGCAATGTACAGGGCCATCACGTTATACTTTCTGCGAAACCACGTGGACTGGACGTCAAGGAAAGAGGTGGAAAAGGCCTTGGAAGATATCGATATAGAATTCCATTACAATCCTTCGTCTGAACGCAGCGAGATCTACCTCAACGGGGAGAATGTTGAGTTTGTGATCAGGGACCTGGTGGTAGCAGAGAAAGTGAGCGAAGTTGCCGCCATCAAGGAAGTACGTGAACAAGCCGTTGCCCTGCAGCGAAAGATGGGCAAGAAGAAAGGGATAGTAATGGATGGGCGGGATATAGGCACCACGGTATTCCCAAAGGCAGAGCTTAAGATCTTCATGACTGCAGACAACGCAGTGCGCGTGGAAAGACGCTTCAAGGAATTGTACGAGAAGAATCCCAATGTCACCATTGAAGAGGTGAAGAATAACCTCGAGATGCGTGATTATATAGACTCCAACAGGGAGGTTTCCCCCCTTCGCCAGGCCAAGGATGCCATTGTGCTTGATAACACAAAGATCACCGAAGAGCAGCAGCTCAGGCAGGCGCTGAAATGGGCGAAAGAGAAATTAGCCGATTAAAAAATGCGGTAGCGCTTCTTTCATTACAACATTATCAAATTGCAACATTGAACAGCCCTGCGATCTTACGCAGCACGGCTTCCACTATGCTGTCAGGGCAGGATGCGCCGCTGGTTACCAGAACGCGAACGGGTTGTGTTTGGGGCAGCCAATTGCTGACAACAGCTTCCTCCCGGGTGCGCCAGTTGCAATGCAGGATCTCTGACTCAGAAAGGATGTCTTCCTCAGAACGAATAAAATATGTGGGGAGTTTCTCTTCACAGAGTTCCACCAGGTGGGAGGTATTGGAGCTGTTCCTGCCGCCCACTACAATGGCGAGGTCCGCGGGTTGCTCCAGCATGCCGGTGACGGCAGACTGGTTATCGTTGGTGGCGTAACAGAGCGTATCGCGGGTATCGGCAAAACGTTCGGCGATATTGGATGCGTCAAGGCCAAAGTGGGTTGCGATCACTTGTTTCAGGTAATCTGCAATGGCTTGCGTATCTGTAGCCAGCATGGTGGTCTGGTTCACTACGCCGATGCGCTGCAGGTCACGCTCCACGTCAAACCCTTCTGAGTATCGCCCGCCGAATTCATCGTAGAATTGGGCAGGCGATTTTTCGCCCGTGATATATTTGGCAAGTTCAACGGTCTCTTTCATGTCATTCACCACAACCGTAGGCGCGTTGATGGCACTATGTGAGAATGTGGCCCGTGTTTCTTCATGTGTTGGTTTGCCGTGCACCACGATAGAGTATCCTTTCCTGGCGATCTGTTCTGAGCGGTTCCATACTTTCTCCACAAAGGGGCAGGTAGTATTGTATTTCTCGATGGCGATGCCAAGGGAACGCAGTTTTTCCTCAATAGGGATGGTGGTGCCAAAGGCCGGAATCAGCACAATGTCGTCTGATGAGATCTCTTCAAATGGGATGATCTGCTTTCCATATGTATCCATAAGGAAACGTACGCCAAGGGCCTGGAGATCCCTGTTCACGAAAGGATTGTGGATCATTTCGCTGAGCAGAAAGATCCGCTTGCCCGGATTTTCTTCAACAGTGCGAAAGGCGATCTCAATAGCATTCTCCACGCCATAGCAGAAACCGAAATGCCGCGCCAGGTAGAACCGGACCGGGCCTGCATCCACCAAGGTAGGGGAGAAGTCTTTCTTGAGTTTGTCGGCCTCTTTCCTCCTCGCCTTGATCCCGCTGATCAGCGGGCTCCGGTAAGTGGTGGGAACGTTGAAGGTTTTCATCGCTGCAAAACTACTGAAATAGTTCGCATGGCGCAGTTCCCAGTTCGCAGATGGGGCCAGCGAACTGCGAACGGCGCCATGCGAACTATTTGATTAGTTTTGGTTATGATTTACAGAAGAGCTGATTGGATCGGCAGCACCAACGTCTATGAAGTGAACACCAGGCAGTATACGGAAGAAGGAACGTTCAGGGCCTTTATGGAACACCTGCCAAGGCTGAAAGAGATGGGCGTGCACACGCTATGGTTCATGCCGGTGACGCCGATCAGTGCGTATAAGCGCAAGGGAAGCCTGGGCAGTTATTACGCCTGTGCTGACTATACGTCCATCAATCCGGAGTTCGGGACCATGGAGGACTTTAAGGAAGTTGTGGCGCTGGCACATGCGTCAGGGATGAAGGTGATCATAGACTGGGTGGCCAATCATACCGGCGCAGACCACCGCTGGACCACAGAATACCCGGATTTCTATATAAGGAATGAGGCGGGCGAGTACTACGACAAGCACGGATGGGATGATGTCATTGACCTCAACTACAATAACCCGCAGTTGCGAGAAGCGATGATCCGCTGTATGCAGTTCTGGGTAGAGGAGACGGGGATAGATGGGTTCAGGTGCGACATGGCTATGCTGGTACCTGTTGACTTCTGGCATGAAGCCAGGAGGGCGCTTGATGAGAAAGCCTTGTTCTGGCTGGCGGAGTGCGACCAATGGAACGATCCGGCCTATCTCGAGGTCTTTGATGCGGCCTACAGTTGGAAATGGATGCACGTCACGGAAGACTATTATAAGCACGGCCCCAACGTCTATGGATTAAAGGACACACTGATGGCCTATGCACATATGCACCCTGCAAAGGCCATAAGGGCGTGGTTCACCAGCAACCACGACGAGAACAGCTGGAATGGGACCGAGTTTGAGAAGTATGGTGAAATGGCCTATCCCCTGGCCGTGTTTTCATGCACCTGGGACGGGATACCCCTGATTTATAGCGGCCAGGAGATCCCTAACAACAGCGACTGGCATTTTTTGAGAAAGACAGCCTGGACTGGAGTTCCGGGCCAAGCTGCATGAATTCTTCAGGCCATGCTCCGGCTTCGTTCAGGCATCCCGCGTTACATGCTGCACTGATGGGTTGAAACCAGTTTGTGCACACTGACCATGCGGATAAAGTGTTGGCCTTTGAACGCGTAGGCGGGGACCGGAAACTACTGGTTCTAGTAAATTTTTCGCCCTATCCGCTTGATGTAAATATATACGAACCTGAAGTGACCAACGCTACATATATAGATATTTTCAGGGATGCCCAACATGATTGGGGCCAGGGTCCGCACCTGCATATGATGCAGTGGGGATATGCAGTGCTCAGTAGATGACTACTACTAATTTGAGGGATTTCTTTTCCGAAAAAAGCCTTTTTACGACCTTAAATATTAAATAATATATATATATTACTTAAAAAGTAGTATTCATTTAAATAGTCGTATGTTTATTGCACAGTTCAAAAACCATTAGCAATTTAACATTCATTACTCGTTAAAGTAGCCATATTCCTTACAGAAAGACCCATTGACATCTCCGCCGGTTTGAAAGACCAGGAATGTCACTACTGAATCGAGTAGACCCCGTAACCCTAAATGAAAGGAACCGATGATAGATGTCGGCATAATTGTGGCTAATCAGGTACAAAGTACCTTGTACGAGACCTACTTAAAGAGTACAAAGAGATTCCGGATAAGTTTTTCCGTAGATACGCTCTCATCTCTCACTACTGCCATTATCGTATATGGAGAACCGGAGGTCCTGATCATCCAGTCTGTTCATGAACTGGGTTCTATGGAGATCTTCAGCATATTGAAATCAAGACAATCTTAAAGTCGCTGCTCATTCTCGAAAGGCCGGAAGACCTTGACCTATCCTATGTGATCCGTTTGGGATCCATGGGTATGTGCTTAAGTCCGGGAACCTGCATGAGTTTACCGATGCCATAGAGAAACTGGTATCAGACGGGGATATATTTCTCCCGGATCGCTATGCACCTGATCAACAATCTGCAGAAGAGGCCGGAAGACCGATACAATGAATTGTTGACGAACAGGGAGAGGGAGATCATGCGCTACACTTGCGAAGGCTTACCTATAAAGAGATAGCGGAGCAGTTGTTCATCACGCCCTTCACTGTCAATCAGCACCTGAAGAAGATCTACCAGAAGTTGAAAGTGCGTTCGAAGGGTGAGTTGATCTCAAAGATGTTGTCAGTAAAGTAGGAAGTCAACCATATTCGGGAGAATGAATATGAGGGGAGGATCCCGCCGCTCAGTCACAGGGAAGATTGTGACTGAGGTGGCGAAGCCATACCAGGCCCTAATTGAAAATAAAACATAGATCATGAAAATTCTAGTTACCGGGGGAGCGGGATTTATCGGTTCCCACATTGTTGAATCGCTGATAGAGGATCCCAAGGTGGAACTTGTCAGGATAATGGACAATCTCAGCAATGGCTTCATGGATAACATCAAGCCTTTCCTTACTCACCCCAAAGTGGAATATTTCCGTGGCGATATCCGCATTTTCCGTGAATGCCAGAAAGCGGCAAGGGATGTGGAGTTTGTTTGCCACCAGGCAGCCATGGGTTCAGTACCCAGGAGTATTGAAGATCCACTGAGTACACATGATAATAATGTAAACGGTTTCATAAATATGCTGTATGCTGCCAAAGAGCAGGGTGTAAAAAGATTCGTTTATGCATCTTCGTCTTCAGTATATGGTGATGCCAAGGACCAGCCGAAGATAGAGACTAACATAGGCAAACCGTTGTCGCCCTACGCGGTTTCCAAATACTCCAACGAGTTGTATGGAGAAGTGTTCGCGAAATGTTACGACATGCAGATCGCGGGCTTCAGGTATTTCAATGTGTTTGGAGCAGGCAGGATCCCTTTGGCCCCTATGCGGCAGTGATACCTTTGTTCGTTAAGGCAGCGCTCACCGGAAAATCGCCATTGATCAATGGTGATGGTTCCATTACAAGGGACTATACATACGTGAAAAATGTGGTGAAGGCGAACATTAATGCATTGGATCCTGAAAGGATTTGGAAAGGACACAAAGTTTTCAATATCGCCTGCGAAAAAACCACAACATTGAATGAACTTTGGCAACTCATCTGCGAATTGACAGGTTCAAAAGTCCAACCCACCTATGGTCCAAACCGCAAAGGAGATATTCTTCAGTCACTGGCTGATATTTCAGAAGCAGAGAATGCCCTGGATTACCGGAATCTGAAGCACCTTAGGGAAGGCCTGCTCGAGACCATTCCCTGGTATCTCCAAAGGATTAAATAAAACAACAGAATAATTGTACATATGAAGTATCCAAAACTGCTGATCCGGGTCATACTGCTGGTTGTGGTGGTGAAACTCAGCTCCTGCACATCTCCAAGGAGTTTGTGTATCTTAATGACCTGGTGGAAGCCAAGGACAGTCTTATAGGTCCTATGATGCCCTTCCGGAGCAATATATCGGCCCAGACGATCTTTTGCATATACAGGTTTCAGCCCTGAATCCCGAGGACGTGCAAATGTTTGAAATGACGGGTATGGGAAGCCAGAGCAATATGATGATGGCGCAGACCAATCCGCAAGTGTTGGGATATATGGTAGATAAGAAAGGCATGGTCACCCTTCCCTACATAGGTGATTTTAATGCCGCGGGCCTCACCCTCAGGGAGATGGAGATCTTTGTGACGGAGAAGCTCAAGAAATTTGTGAAAGAGCCCGTGGTCAGGGTCAGGTTCCTGAACCACAATGTTACCGTTCTTGGAGAGGTGGTGCTGCCTAAACAGTTGCCCATGAACTTTGAAAGACTGACGCTGACAGAGGCGCTGGGTATGTGTGGAGACCTGAAGTATACCGGGTACAATGACAACATACTGGTGGTGCGTGAAGAGAACGGCATCAGGACCAGCGGCCGCGTGGACCTCCGTTCGAAAACCGTATTCAACAATCCATACTATTACCTGAAGAACAGGGACCTCGTTTATGTAGAACCGGTGCAGGCTGCCTACGTGAACAGAAATGACAAAACGGGGAAATACCTTGCCACATATGTATCCGCCGGCGCTACCGTTCTTTCCTTATTAATCAGCATCATTGCGTTAACCAGATAATCATGAGTACCGAATTAGATATCTTGAAAAGTATTCCCGTTTCACAGGAAACGGAAGAGGGGTTTGACCTGAGGGGATTTATCATGAGAAATATCAAGTACTGGCCTGTGCTGGTTGCACTGATATTGGCTTCTGTTATATGTTCCTACCTCTATTTGCGATATACGCCCAAATCTTACCGGGCTGACGCGATGTTGGCCATTAAGAAAGACCAGGAACTGACCGGCGAGGGAGGCTCCGCATATCCCTCATGGATGATAAGGTTGCACTGGAGAAAGAAGTGGAGTTGTTGAAATCTCCTGACGCCATTGAGGAAACGGTGAAAAGGCTTGGACTGTATGCAGATATTAAGAGTATCGGCAGGCTCCAGAAAAAGGACCTGTATGCAACTACATCGCCGTTTTTTGTGGAAGCTGAGGATCCCTACGCGCTGCCGTTTGCAGGGCCACTCAAGGTGTCCGTTGACACGGCTTCCCGTTCTGTTGTGGTGGAAGGCAAGAAATACAGCTCCGGACAGTCTCATGCCACACCCTGGGGCCGGTTGAAGTTCACGGTCAATCCGAAGTTGAAGGAAGACCAGTCTGTATATGAACTTACGCTCAGGCCGGTATGGATGGTAAGCACTGACGTGGCCAATCGGCTTAGTGTGGACACTAAGACCAAACTTTCTGAGCTCATTATCATGAACATAAGCGATAAGAACCAGCAACGTGCGGTGGATATCCTCAATACCCTCGTTAAAGTGTATGATGAGATCACTGTAGGCACTAAAAAATCGGCTTATTCAACTACGTATAAATTTATCGATGAAAGATTAGGCATAGTTGAGAAAGAACTAAGTGGTGTTGAAAGCGAAGTGCAACGCTTTAAATCCAACGAAGGCATTTTTGACCTGTCTACCCAGGGAACGGCATACTTGCAAAGTGTGCAGGAATCTGACCAGCGGGTGGCTCAATTGAACCTGCAGCTTGACCTCGTGGAAAAGGCGAGGGTGCACTAAGGAGCAATGCAGGAGACGCCTCTGCTCTTCCGGCAATGGTGGATGTGGGAGAATCTCCACTGACAAAACAGATCGAGGAATTGAACAGGGTAAACCTGAAACTGAATGAGCAGCTGCAGCTGTCCGGACCGGAGAACCGAGGGTGAGGGTGTTGATAGACCAGCGCGACAGGCTAAGGAGTGATATCAGCGGCGGGCTTGACAATATGAAAAAGAACCTGGAGACGAGCCGGAATTTCTACATGAATAAGCAGGCAGGATTCAACTCCATGCTAAGGGGACTGCCACAAAAGGAAAAGGGCCTGATAGATATCACACGCCAGCAATCCATCAAGAACGGGATCTTCTCTTTCCTCCTACAGAAAAGAGAGGAGGCTGCGATATCGGTTGCAGGTACTGTTCCTAATAGCCAATTCGTGCGTAAAGCCATGCCTGGAGGCGTGTTAAAACCAACGGCTATAAAAACGCACGCCCTGGCGCTGATGGCTGCGCTTGCTATTTTCGCTGCCATTGTATTTTTGAATCAGCTGATCCGCGACCACTTTGAGGATAAGAAGGAGGCGGAAAAGAAGATAGGAGCACCCATTGCGGGAGAGATCATACAAACCAAGAGAAAGGATGATGGCGAGATCATCGTGGGTGACGGCAAGATGACCGTGGAAGCTGAGCAGTTCCGTGACCTCAGACCAATTTGAGTTATTTAGGCCTGCATGATGACCACAAGGTAGTATTGGTCACATCAAGCCAGCCGGCGGAGGGAAAAACATTCGTTTCGCTTAACCTGGCCATGAGTATGGCGCTCACAGGGAAGAAGGTTGCGCTTCTTGGACTTGACTTCAGGAAGCCACAGTTGTCCGTTGCAACCCAGGTGTCCAATAAGCCCGGAATAACGGACTACCTGGTGGGAAGGAACAAGCTCTCTGAGATCGTCAAGCCTCTGGCTGCGAATCCCAACATTTTTATCCTCCCTGCGGGTTCTATGCCTCCTAACCCTACAGAACTGCTCATGGATGAAAAGATGGGTCAACTCATAACGGAGTTACAAAAAGAGTTCAACTTCATTATTTTTGATACTCCGCCAATCGGGGCTGTCACAGATGCAAAGATCCTCGCGAAGTATGCCAATACCACAATTTACGTTATGCGTTACGGCCATACTGAGCGGTCATTCTTTCCGATGATCAAGGATGCATATGTGAACAAGAAATTCCCGAATATGGGTCTGGTGTTGAACGGAATAAAGGAAAATAAATTCCTGAGGTACAGTCAACGTTACGGATACGGATATACGAAAAATAGCTAGGCTCTGTTGGTAGATGAATGATGGGTGTACTATCGTACGACATATTTGACACTTGCCTCACCAGGGTTTGTGGCGTGGGAACCAACGTGTTCTACGCCATGGCTGTGAATGGAATTGGTATGGCACCCGGCTCGCGCAATGCTTTTGATTTTGTCAATTATCGCATGCGTGCTGAAGAAGATGCCAGGTCACAGGCCAGGAAGATCGGCAAAGCAGAGGTGATGCTTCAGGATATCTATGAAGCTATTAAATGGATACCGGAGAACTGGACCGCTGAAGCACTGATGCAACTGGAATTATCCATGGAGGATACGATGCTTCGGCCGGTCAAGGGCTTTGCTGAAGAGGTGGCAAGGCAGAGGCGGAAGGTAAAAGGATACTGTACATAACTGACATGTACCTTCCTGAATCATTCATTCGGGGCAACTCCAGAAACATGGATTCTGGGCCCAGGGAGATAAACTGTATGTATCCCATGTTCACAATGCCATCAAGTTTGACGGCAGCCTGTTTGACGTTGTTTTGAAGAATGAAGGCATATCTTCAGGAGAGATGCGGCACATGGGGGATCATGAACAGGGCGATCTTGCTGCACCACGTGCAAAAGGGATCCGTGCGGAACTGGTTGGCCACGGTTATAACAAGTTTGAGCAGTCGTGGCTGACAGGGCCGAATACACACCCCACAGCAAGGATGTGGAACTGATGGCCGCGCTTTCAAGAAGCTTTCGTCTTAAAGGGGAATGTTCAGTGGAAGATACCCTTATCTCGTCTGTCATCGCACCCATGTTCGTTCCTTTTGTAGGGAATGTTCTTGAAGATGCGAAACGGCGCGGGATCTCCCGCCTTTATTTCCAGGCCCGCGATGGGAAAGTACTGTTCCAGATCGCGAGGGAACTTGTGAAAGACTATCCCGGCATGGAGGTGCGGTATCTGTATGGGTCAAGGAGGTCTTTTTTACCTTCCCGGCCTGGTGGAAAAGGATAAGGGTATGATAGCCTGGTTCCTTCATGGTAGCGAAGGGAGAACGCCGATCGAGATGTTGATGCGTCTCAACCTATGTGAAGACTTCTTCATTCCACATCTGGAACGCCTGGGTGTAGAAGCAGGTTTTCTGCACGAGCCCATGGATAGCGTTAAAGCCTCCAAGTTAGAGGAGATCATGCTTGATGATGTGACCTTTGACGCGTTATATCGTGAAGCTGCTGTTCAGCGGGAGATCGTGAGGAGTATCTGGCGCAGGAAGGACTTATGGAGCCTGGTAAGTTTGGTGTCGTGGATATAGGCTGGTCAAGGCTCTCGCACCAGTGCCTGAGTAATATCGTAGGTGGGGGAAGGGTCTTTGGCTATTTCCTGGCCGTTTTCAGGCAACGCTATAACGGGCATGACGCCGCTGAGTATTATGCAGCCATTTATCCTGAGGCCCTGCCGGTAAGGAGTTTTGACCATTTGTTCAGTTCTGCCATGATCGCCTTCCTGGAGCAATTCATGGCGATGACGGATGAAGCCAGTTGCATCGGTTATGAGCGCGCTGATGGGAAAGTGAGGCCAAAGTTTGGCCGAAAGTCCCAGAATGTGGAGCAGTACACTGCTTTCATGCAGCGCAGGGACAAAGCGCTCGAGGAGTTCACCAGGAATACAGGATGCTACGGCCAATGCTGCGCTACGAAGAGATGCTGGCTGCAGCATGCGGGCTTCGTTCCATTATGGTTTTGTTCAATGACCCTGAAGACGAAGAGATCAGCCTCTTGCTTCCGTTCCGGCCTGACAACAGCGTTGATGATACACTGACCTTCATTAAGAAGCTCAGCGTCAGGGACATCGTGAATGAACTATTCAGGAGGGCAAAGGGGCAGCGTGTTCAACCTCCCTACCTTTGGCGGGAAGCCAGTATCAAGTATTCATTTGGCAACGCGGGATGTCGCTGTTCCGCTATGTAAAAAATCAAAAAAAGGACAGAAAGTCCTGATCTATCCATTGTTTTCACAATTGAAATATAGGGCTTCCCTGCTGTTCCGAAGTGAGTCTGAACTGACCAAACGCTATTTGAGCAGTTGAGCGGAACATTTGTGCTGCGGGTTGTGAGTATGCTCGTGTCACTACTCTACGTTCCTGTAGTGCTGGATTTTATCCATGATGAGAAGTACGGTGTGTGGGTAACCCTTACCACCATCATCAACTGGATAAAGCTATTTGATGTAGGCCTTGGGAATGGCCTGCGAACATGTTGGCGGATGTATTGCGGTGAAGGATGTTGAAAAAGGAAAGCAGTATGTGAGTACAACCTATTTTCTGCTCGCACTGATCTTTATTGGTATCATTCTCATATTCATCCGGTCAACCAGTACCTCAACTGGAATTCCATTCTCAAGGTGGATTCCATTCCTGCTGACGAGCTTAGGAGTGTGACCAATGTCAGCTTTGTGCTGGTGCTTGTTGGATTCGTACTCCAGACCGTGGTGGTGATCTTTGACGCGCACGGCAATACGGTTTTTGGTGGTATAATGCAGCTGGTGGCCAATGTGATCTCACTTCTGCTGATATGGGGCGCCAGGTATTTCGCTGACAGTGGTGATCTTCTTTATCTGACCTATGTTCTGACAGGATTGCCGGTGATCGTGTATCTCGCCTTTACTGTTTACTGTTTTGGTTTCCGTTACAAGGATCTGAAACCTTCGTATGCAGATGTGAGGATAAGGGAATCCCGGAATCTTTTTAGCCTCAGCGGAAAATTCTTTCTTATACAGATCACTGCGGCCATATTGTATTCCAGTATACCCTTTATTGTCAATAGTTTTTACAGCCCAAAGGAAGTGACCCAGTACAGTATTGTGTCCAGTTTGTTCAATCTTCCGGTAATAGTGATCACACTCATTTCATTCCCTGTATCTCCTTTGGTCACTCAGGCTTATGCCAAGGGTGACGTGGAATGGATCCGGGCAATGCTGAGGAGGATAAGGTTGTTTGCGCTGGCCATAAGTGCCGGAACTTTTGTTCTTTTCCTTTATCGCCGCTGATTTTCAAGTGTGGATAGGAGACAGGGTGGATATCCCCTGGCTGCTCTCGCTTTCCGTTTGCCTCTATACGATCATTTACGTTACCAATACACCATATTCCGTATTCCTGAACAGTACCGGAAAAGTAAAGCTACTGGTATGGCTTGGACCACTGACCGTATCCATTTTTATCGGAAGCTGCTTCCTGTTCAAGGCAATGCTCAATGAGGTATACTCGGTAGCCGTAGCCATGATCGCCACCAACCTCAGCGGTTTGATACTGATGCCCCTGACCCTAAAGAAAGCAATCAATGATCTGGAGAATGAGAGAAAACCTCGCTGATCTTTATTTTAAGCCAAGTCTGACAATAAAGATGTTGGCCTGGGCTTTTCTTGCCATCAACTTCTATAACTGGGTGGCAGAAGCGGAGGATCTGGGTATCCCTTCCGTTGTGAAGTATTTATGCACGGTCTCTTCATTGGTGATCTTTGTTTATGCCGTGTATAAGCGGCCGGTATCCCTGGGTTATTACGGCTTTGCCGCCATACCGGTACTCCTGTTCGTCCTTTATTCCCTTTACATGGTGGCAATGAGTTTCAGGACGGATACGCGCTATTTCCAATTCGTGTTCGGCGCAAAATATTACCTCCTGCCCTGGCTGTTTCCCGTGATCATGCTGTTCATAAAGTTTGACGCGGTGTTTCTCCGTTACCTTTTCAAGGTGAGTTTGCTGGTGATGCCTTATACCATAGCCTGTGCGCTGCTTATCATGGTATTCCTTAACCAGGACAGGTGGATACAGCATTTCTACGGACTCTGGATATTCGATGTGTCCGGGCTTCTGATCGTTCTCGTATTCTTTTACGTGCAGAGAAATAAATGGGATGCCTATGTTTATGGCTTTTATTACCTCTTTACCGCATTTCTTGCCACATGGTATGGAAGGCGGGGTGTATTGCTGAACCTGGCTGAACTGTTGCTTTTCTTTATATACCTCCGTTTGAATAACCCTTTGATCAAGGTGAAGAATAAAGCCCGCACCATAGTTTCATCCGTTGTGGTTGTTGCCGCCATGGTTGGTGTGGCCATCATTTATTCCAACAAGCTTCTATTGTTTGAAAGAGGCGTTGGAGCGGAGGCATGGGATGAGTCAAGGGGCCGTGTAGTTGATGATTTTTTCGCTGACTTCGTTTCAAACAGTGACTGGATATGGGGTCGCGGCGTTGACGGGCGTATCCTGCGAACCATTGATATGGAGAACGGCGGAATGGGTGATACCATGAGAACGGATTCCTATACACGCTGCTCAAAGGAGGCGGATTCTATCTCGGCCTCCAGGTATTGATCTACCTGATCTCGGCATTCCTCGCCTGGTTCAAGTCAAAAAATCATTTTTCCAAGGCCTTTTCGGCCATGGCGATCATCCACATAGTAGGTATGATATCCTACAACCTTCCTGTGTTCTCGATAAGCTATCTCATTGTTTGGCTTGCTGTCATCATGGGCTTTTCGCAGGAGTTCAGGAGTCTTACCAATCAACAGATACTGGCTATCTTTAAAACACTGTAAGTGAGAGTACTTTGGTTTTCAAATACGCCCTGCAATGGCGTGAACATGCTTGACCAGAAGGTTACAAGCAGCAGTTGGCTGCAGGCATTGGACCAGGGGATACAGAACAAGGTTGAGCTGCATATAGCTTTTTACGCCAATACCCAGAACAGGGAGTTTACATATGGCGCAACAACCTATCATGCCCTGCCTTCGGAAAGCCTTCGGAAGAGCTCGCTTAAAGGCATTTGGAAACCTCATGTTCTGCACAATGAGGATCTGGGCCTTTACCTGGAAGTAGTGAATAAGGTGAAGCCTGACCTCGTACACATCCACGGGACGGAAACAAGTTTCGGATGTTTGCTCGGGGAGGTGTCCGCGCCCTGCCTGCTGTCCATCCAGGGCATCCTGAACCCTATAGCGCCCAAGTTCAGGGGAGACGTTGTGGATAACGCCCTTCTCGGGATCAAGCCCCGTAACACCGGGGGGTGGAAACAAGCCATTTTCAGCAAGTCGTTCCGGTACCATGAGTCCATGCTTGCAATGCTTGCGGAAAGAGAGTCCATTGTACTGCCGAAGGCCAGGCATGTGATGGGGCGTACTGCCTGGGACCAACTCGTTACGTCAGTTCTGGCACCCGGGGCGAAATATTATACGGGCGATGAGATCATGCGCGAAGACTTCTACCAGAAGGAATGGCGGGAGACAGGTAATGCTACCTTTACCATACATTCAACTTCCGGTGACCAGCCTATGAAAGGCTTTCTTACCATTTGTGAAACACTTGCCCTCCTTAATGAGGCGGGATCAGGGTTTCTTGGCAGGTTGCCGGCCTTGACCATAACGCCGGAATGGTAAAACTGGCCAGGAAGAAACTCGGTAGAAGATATCCGTCGGCCAACCTCCGTTTACTTGGTAAACTGACAGCCCATGAGCTGGTAACTGCTATGCTTAATGCGGACCTTTACGTCCAGGGTTCATTCATTGAGAACAGTCCTAATAGTCTTTGCGAAGCGATGCTGCTGGGTATGCCAAGCATTGCAACAAACGTAGGTGGTACGCCTTCCATGCTGAAGGATGATGAAGATGGGATGCTGGTCCAGCCGGGTGACCCCTGGGTGATGGCAGGTGCGATCAAGGCGTGTATGAACCATTATGGGAAATGGGTTTCCAAGGGGCTTAACGCGCGTGCGAAAGCCACGGTGAGGCATGACCCGGCTCGGATAGCTGGCCAGGTCACGGATGTATATCAACAGCTGTTGAACACCCAATAACAACCATGAAATTCATTATACTTTTTAACAACGAGTATCCCAGTTCAAGCCCTGGTTATAATAGGGTGCGCTACTATGTAAAAGGGATGGAGGAGTGCGGGGTTGATACCCAAGTGCTTCCTGTTTACCTCCGGCCCGCATCACTCGTGCGAAACATCCTGAACGAGTTCCTGTTGCCTTTTGTGGTGCTGCGCCGTCATTACAAAACCATCAGAAAGGCGGATCATATCCTCGTTTATGAGTTCAACTGGTGGACGTATATGCTTTTGAAATTATTCAAGCGGGAGGTACCCGATTGCATTTGGAGCTGAATGAGAAACCAGACGCAGTATATACCAGTCGGTTCTTCGAGATCCCCCTCGTGAAAAAGTTCAACATCGCCATGCTGTCATTGGCTTTTCACGTGTTTGACGGTTTTTTTGTGATCTCCCAACCCCTTGACCGTTATATAAGGGCCAGGGTGAAAAAGGCAAATACGGTATTGATCCCCGTACTCACTGACCCGGATCTTGTGCCTCCGCCTTCTGACCTGGCATTGCCGTCACATCCCTATATTATCCATTCAGGCGCCCTAAGTCAGATCAAGGATGGCATGGTAGATACTTTTCGTGCCTTTGCCGGTGCCAATGCAAGATTGAACCGGTCATTGCATTTCTATCTCACCAGCAGGACAGCACCAAAAGAGGTGTTGGACGAAATAGATAATATCATAGCAAAGAATAACCTGGAAGGTCTTGTGCATTTTACGGGCCATATGCAGGAGAATGACCTGCGGAAGATGCAAAAACACTGTGCTTTTGTGGTGATCAACAAGCTTGATACAGAACAGAACCGGTTTAACTTTCCCACTAAGCTCGGCGAGTACCTTACGTTGGCAAGACCCGTGATCACCACAACGGTTGGGGACCTTGCCCGATACCTCAGGCATGGTGAAACTGCCTTGGTTTTACCTCCTGGGAACGAAAAGGCATTGGAGGATGCAATGGTGGAATTGTTGACGCATCCTGAAAAGGCAGAAGCTATCGGAAGGGCAGGAAGGAAAATAGCAGAGCATGAATTAAGTTATAAATACAACGCTGGAAAGATACTGGACTACCTGAAAAACATGACGCACAGATGATATCGTTACACAACATAACATCAAATCTTTATAACATTCCCGGTTGGTCAAGCAGAAAGAAGATCGTGATCTTCGAAACGGACGATTGGGGAAGTATCAGAATGCCCTCCACCGATGCTTACCGGAAACTGAAGGCCGCAGGCCTTGACCTGGACAGCGGAGATGCTTCGCGGTATAACAGGAATGACACCCTGGAGTCTGCAGAAGATCTTGAAGCCCTCTATGGCACGCTTAATAAATACAGGGGTGGAAATGGAAGATCTCCCATTTTCACATTTGTTTCCATAGTAGGCAATCCGGACTTTGATAAGATCAGGGAAAGCGCGTTCAGTGCGTACCACTGGGAACCGTTCACATCCACCCTTGAAACGGTATGGAAGAACAGGCGTAATACAATCATTGCAGCAGGGGATCAGGGAGAAGCTTATAGATGTACAGTTCCATGGACGGGAACACCTGAATGTGAAGTGCTGGATGCGAGCCCTTGGGAATGGTGATGAACAGACCCTCCTGGCTTTTGACCAAGGCTGCTGGGGTTTAATAATATCAACAAATGGAATGTCAGCTACCAGGCTGCGTTTGACCTGGAGGAATACGAGGATATCACTTTCCAGCACCAGGTTCTAAAGGAAGGCTGGATATGTTCGAGAAGCTTTTTGGCTATCGTGCATTGTTTTTTGTGCCCCCGAACGGGCCTTATAACAATGAGCTGTCTGTGTCTGCAGCTGACGGTGGTGTGAAATTCCTTTCCTTGTCAAAGAAGCATTATGATGTGCTGGGACAGGGAAAAAAGAAAATGCAGATCAATTGGCTTGGTAAAAGAATCGTCATGGGCAGGTGATCATGACCAGGAACTGCGTTTTTGAACCAGGCATGAATGAAGACGGCTGTGTTGCTGACTGCATGGCCCAGATCGAAACGAGTTTCCGCTGGAACAAACCTGCTGTGATCAGCACGCACCGCGTGAACTATGTGGGTTCCCTCAACGAGGACAATCGGACCAAAGGTCTTTTGAAACTGGACCAACTGCTGCATGCCATAACCAGGAAATGGCCTGATGCATGGTTCATGAGCACACCCGAGTTAGGCAGGATGATCACTGATAAAAAATCGGAATGAAAGACCTGTTGAAAACGGTTTACGTGAATTACAGAAAGCCTTACCTGAAGGGAAGGTATGTGGTGTTCGAGTCAGACGACTGGGGTGCTATCCGCATGTCTTCACATGCGGCAATAAGGAAGCTGCAGGAGAAGGGGTGGATGTGGCCGGGTCACCCTATGCCCATCGGGATGCGCTGGAATGTGACGAGGACATGCAGATGCTTTTTGAACTGCTCCGCAAGTTCAGGGGCGGTGACGGGAAACCTGCCAAATTCACCTTCAACAATATCCTGGGTAATCCTGATTTTGACCTGATCAGGAAAGACTATTTTGAGCGATACCACTGGGAACATTTTTTCTGAGACATTGAAACGTTATCCGCGCATGGACAGGTGTACAGCCTGTACCAACAGGGTTTGGCGGAAGGTTTGATACAGGTTCAGTTCCACGGAAGGGAACACGTAAACGTTTCAAGATGGATGAAAGACCTTAGGGAAAACAAAGGGCTGGTGAGATATGCCTTTGAATTGGGCATATATTCTTATCCATTCAAGGAGCCGGGGGCGAAGATCTGGAATGAATACATGGACGCTTTCGGGATCGATGGATTGGATGAGCTTGACAACAAGAAAGAAATACTAAAGGATGGACTGGACAAATTCGAGTCTACCTGGAAATTCCGGTCCAGGTCTTTCATCTCCCCTTGTTATATATGGCATTCTTCTTTGGAAGAGGCAATGTATACTGGAGGTGTGGATACGATCCAGGGATTGAGTTACCAGTACGAACCGCTGTCAAGGACAGGCTATGAACTCAAAATGCACCGCTTGGGTGAAAGGAACGTTCATGGGCAACAATACTTCGTGCGTAATGCTATGTTCGAGCCTTTTGTTGACAATGCTCCCGACTGGGAAAAGCGTTGCCTGGATAAGATCAAAATGGCGTTCATGTTCAGGAAGCCCGCGATCATCAGTACCCATAGGGCTAATTATGCAGGTTTCCTTGAACCTGCAAACAGAAAAAATAACCTGGCAAGACTGGAAACCCTTCTTACACAGATCGTAAAGCGGTGGCCCGATGTGCGATTTGTAAGTACTGATGAGCTTGCTGAAATAACACTAAACTAAAAGAAGATGTGCGGAATTACAGGATTCATTGATTTCACAAAGCAGTTGGGTGGATCGGATCTTGAGCAGATGGTCAGGTCATTGGACCATCGCGGCCCCGATGATCGTGGATTTGAAGTGCTGGCTGAAGAGGAGGCGATGATCGGGATGGGGCAGACCCGCCTGTCCATAATCGATCTCTCCGCAGGGGGGCACCAGCCCATGTATTATGAACACCTCTCCATCGTGTTCAACGGAGAGATCTATAATTACCAGGAGATCAAGAATGACCTGCTTGAATTGGGGCACAGCTTCAAGTCGGGCTCCGATACCGAAGTGATCCTGCACGCCTATGCACAATGGGGTCTTGGGGCGATCAACAGGTTCATAGGTATGTTCGCTTTCGTGATCTTTGATCGTAAGACGCGTAAAGTGAGCCTGGTCCGGGACAGGGTAGGCGTTAAGCCGTTGTATTATTATTTCCGGAACGGAAGGTTGCTGTTTGGCTCGGAATTGAAATCACTTATGGCATGCCGGCTGTTCGGGAAAGAAGTGGATAGCAGTGTGCTGCCAACCTATTTCAACCACGGATATATTCCTTCCCCCGCAACCATTTTCAGGCATACGCGAAAACTGGAGGCTGGCCATTACCTGGAACTGATGCTTGGAGGCAGGGATGTAAAGGATACCTGCTATTGGAACATAATGGACCATTACAGGAAGCCGAAGCTCAACATAGACTATAAGGAGGCGAGGGCTGAAGTAGAAAAAAATGCTTATTTCCGCCTGCAGCTACAGGATGGTGGCGGATGTTCCGTGGGCATTTTCCTCAGCGGAGGTTATGACAGTGTTTGTGTTGCCTCGATCCTGTCAAGGCACTATGGCTCCGGCATCAATACGTTCACCATTGGTTTCGATATTGGCAACAATGAAGCGCCCGCTGCAAAGAAGGTTGCAGAGAAGCTGGGTACGATACATCATGAACACTATTGCTCTTCAGAAGATGCCAAAGGCATCATCAGCGAGCTGCCCTATTTTTATGATGAGCCGTTTGCTGACAGTTCTGCCATCCCTGCCATACTGATCAGTCGAGTTGCCAGAAAGAAAGTGACCGTTGCGCTTTCTGCCGACGGTGGTGATGAGGTTTTTGGCGGATATACGAGTTACGGGACCTTTGATAATTATGTGAAGAAGGTAAGGTCTTTTCCCTCAGCCTTACGTACCGGTTCCGCGCTGTTGGGTAAGCTGGCATTGCCATTGCTGCCTTCATCCAGGCCCGCAACACGCCATAAGCTTGCATCGCTCATAGAGGCCATTGATGCCGGTGATGAAAAGATCGCCAGAAAACTGTTGGTACGTATGAACCAGCTGCCCTCAAGATACCTGTCCCGGTTGCTCAGGAACCAACATGAAGGGAGGGATCCCTATGACCAGGAATGGATAGAAGGGCTGGACCATGTTGAGATGGCCATGGCGCTGGATTACAAAGTGTACCTGGAAGGGGATATCCTGGCAAAAGTAGACAGGGCTACAATGTCCGTGTCACTGGAAGGGCGTGAACCGCTGCTGGACCACAGGCTTGCGGAACTTGCAGCAACGCTTCCCGGCCAATTCAAGCACGGCGAGAAGCCGAAGCAGATCCTGCGTGACATCGTGCACGGATATGTTGACCGATCCCTGATGGACAGGCCAAAGACCGGGTTCACCGTCCCCATCTATGACTGGCTGAGGAAAGACCTTGGCCACCTGCTTGATGAGCACCTGTCCCAGCGGCAGTGAAGAGGTCAGGATGCCTGGATGAAAAAAATGGTCAGCGAGATCGTGCTTTCTTTCAGGAACGGAAAGCTGCACTACAAGCCCTTGCTTTGGAAAATGCTGATGTTCCAGATGTGGCATAACAAATGGATGTGATCAAGTTAACAATACAACATAACCCTATTTAACCAGGTAAATATGAAAATGAAAGTAAACACCTTCCCGATCGTAAGGGGACTGGCCAGCTACGTACTCCCGAAAAGCATCTTTAAAAGACCGGGCTCCGGCGGTACCTTTTCCAGTTCTTACTGCTATTCCGTATGGCTCAGGCACCTGCACTACCTCATCAGGAATGGTTTATTCAACTCCGCTGCCGATATCAGGAGCATCGCAGAGATCGGTCCCGGGGACTCTTTTGGCATAGGCATGGCCGGGATATACACCGGGGCAAGCCGTTATTACGGGCTTGATGCCATCGCCCACACCAACGTGGAGAAGAACCGAAAGATCAACGATGACCTGCTTACATATTTCAGGGACAAGGCAAAGATCACCGGGACGCAGTTCACCTATCCCTCCCTCGATTCATACGAATTCCCTGCATACCTGCAATATGACCATGCGCATTACCAGAACAGGCATGATCTCATCGAGAATTCACTGCTGGGCAAAGACAACGCCGTGGCGATGCAATACATCGTACCCTGGGTTCCCGAGTCAAGGATAGATGTAAACGATGTTGACCTGGTAATCTCCCAGGCAGTAATGGAGCACGTATCAGACCTTGAGTTCGCATACGGCTCCATGTACAGCATACTTCGTCCGGGAGGCGTGATTTCCCACCAGATCGATTTCACTGCACATGAAACCTCTGACGAGTGGAACGGACATTTCTATATTAATGAGACCATATGGAACATCATGGAACATGGCAGGAAATACCCTATCAACAGGTTCCCTGTTTCCCGGCATATCGAATGCATTGAAAAGCAGGGATTCAAGATCAAGTGTGTGATACCTGTGGTCCAGGAGAATCCGTTCAAGGGTAAGGTTCCGCAGATCCCCGGGGTTGAATTCAAGGGAGACGATCTGGTCACTGCAGGCGTCCTGGTGCAGGCCGTAAAATAAGCATGGTGAGAAAGCTAACTTTTGTGATACACTCCCTACAGCCCGGGGGGATGGAACGGGTGATGTCTGAACTGGCGTCCTGTCTTGCGGATGACCCGTCCCTTGAGATCCATCTCATCCTCTATGGCATCAGGCCGGAAGTATTCTACAGTGTTGACCCGAGGGTGGTGATCCACCTTCCGCAAGAGCAGTTTGACGCTTCCCGAAAGATAAGGTCAACGGTCAGGAGGGTGATGTTCCTGAGGAGAACCGTGAAGCAGATAGACCCGGTTGCGGTGTTAAGCTTCGGTGAGTACTGGAACAGCATGGTATTGTTATCCCTGCTGTTCACCGGGTATAGGGTCTTCGTTTCAGACCGGTGCCAGCCTGACAAGAAAATGAGTGTGATCCACAGTACACTTCGGCGTATCATGTATCCGCGCGCACACGGAATCATTGCACAGACGGATAAGGCCAGGCTGATCTTTTCGAAAATGTTGGGGCATCCCAATATCCGGGTGATCGGGAATCCGATAAGGTTCATACCCCAGTCCGGGTCAGGGAGGGAGAATGTGGTATTGAGTGTGGGAAGGCTTATTTCTTCAAAACACCATGACCAGTTGATAAGGATATTTTCGAGGGTGGTGAAGGACAACTGGAAACTGGTCATTGTTGGCGGTGACGCACTGAAGCAGAATAATATGGAGCGACTGGCCGCGCTGGTCAGGGAATTGGGAATGGAAGACAAGGTTGTGCTTGCGGGAAACCGGCAGGATGTTGACCATTTCTATTATACGAGCAAGATCTTTGCTTTTACTTCAAGTTCTGAAGGCTTTCCAATGTGATCGGGGAGGCCATGTCCGCAGGATTGCCGGTGGTGGCTTATGACTGTGTTGCCGGCCCTTCAGACATGATCCGGGACGGGGAGAACGGCTACCTTGTAGCGCTTTTCGATGAGCAGGCCTTTGAACAGAAGCTCTCTGCACTTATGGAAGATGAGGGCCTCAGGAACAGGTTGGGAGAACAGGCAAAACTGTTCATCAACAGGTATTCCGTTCATTCCATTTCACACGCATACAAAGATTTCCTGTTGGGGAATGCATCGAACATTTGAAGTTATGTACAGCGTCATAAAACAATTTTTGGACATCACTGCCGCACTGGTGGCACTGGTCATATTGCTTCCCCTTGGGCTGCTGATATGCTTTTTGCTTTGGGTGTTCCAGGGAGGCTCCCTTTCTTTTTCCAGGATCGGGTAGGTAAAGGGAATAAGATATTCCGTGTGATCAAGTTCAGGACGATGAGCAACAGGACAGGACCTGACGGGAAGCTGCTTCCTGATGCCCAGCGCATGACAAGGATAGGTAAGATCGTGCGAAGCACTTCATTGGATGAGCTGCCCCAGTTGCTTAACGTCCTCAAAGGAGATATGAGCTTTATAGGGCCAAGGCCTTTGCTCGTAAAATACTTGCCACTGTACAGCAGCGAGCAGGCAAGGAGACATGAAGTAAAGCCGGGCATCACGGGTTGGGCCCAGGTCAATGGCAGGAACAGCCTGAGCTGGGAAAAAAAGTTTGAACTGGACGTCTGGTATGTTGACCATATCAGCTTTTTCCTTGACATAAGGATATTCTGGATGACCTTTATAAAAGTGGTCAGGAGGGAAGGGGTTAATTCCTCCAGAACGTCACCATGGCTCCCTTCAGGGGAAACAATGACACAACCAAAACCGCATAACCTAAGAACACAATTGAAAGTACTGCAGTTAAATACAGGTGTGAATTCCGGAAGTACGGGAAGGATAGCCGAGGATATCGCCAACTTCTTATCTCTGGTGGTCATGAAAGTCATATAGCCTTTGGCAGGGGTGAGCGGCCCAGTGCTTCCCAGCTGCTGCGGATAGGCAACAAGATGGATATATACCTGCATGGCCTCAAAACCATGCTTACGGACCGCCACGGGTTTGGTTCGGCGTCCGCCACTGCAGAGCTGGTCCGCAAGATCGATCAACTCAAGCCGGACGTGATAGGGATGCATAACCTGCACGGGTATTATCTTAATATAGAAGTCCTGTTCCGGTATTTATCGGCGCGGAATACCCCGCTTGTCTGGACATTGCACGATTGTTGGGCGTTCACCGGACATTGCACATATTTCGATGATATAGACTGCCCCAAGTGGAAAACGGGCTGTAACAGCTGCCCCAAGCTTAGGCGTTATCCTGCTTCATTTGTATCAGATAATTCAAAATTGAACTATTTGGATAAGAAGCGGCTGTTCAACGCCGTTAAGGAACTGGAGATCGTTGTGCCTTCAGCATGGCTGGGTGGCCTTGTTGGGGAATCATTTCTTTCCGGCAGGCCGGTCCATGTGATCCACAATGGCGTGGACACTTCCGTATTCCGGCCACTGGCATCTGATACCAGGTCTGCTATGGGATGGGAGGGCAGGAAAGTGGTAATGGGCTGCGCCAGCATCTGGGACAAACGGAAAGGATTGGATGACCTCATCCGCCTTAGCGCCATCCTTCCGGATGACCACATCATTGTGGCCGTAGGCCTGAGTGAGAAGCAGATGAAACAACTCCGTCAAACATGAAAGGCATCACGAGAACGGAAAGTTTACAGCAACTGGTGGAGTTGTATAATACTGCAGATGTATTTGTCAACCCCACCTACCAGGATAATTTTCCCACCACCAATATTGAAGCATTAGCCTGCGGAACACCGGTGATAACATATAATACCGGGGAAGCCCGGAAGCTGTGGATGCAGCTACGGGAGTAGTGGTTCCTAAGGGTGATCTCAGGGCGCTGGCTGCTGCCGTACAAAACGTTACAGCCGCAGGAAAGGCGCAGATGGGTATTAGGGCACGTGAGAGAAGTGAGCGCTTTTTCAACAAGCGGATACAGTTCTCCAAATACATAGACATATTCAGCAGGCTGGCAGCAGCGCACAGGTCAGATCAACAAGCATGAAAGAGCAGGTGGTATTCATAAACCAAAGTTCAGGCTACCTGATGGTGGATATCGTGAATGCGTTCCGCGGCCACTACAGGAAGAGGGTATTATTCACGGGGTTTCTCAATCCAAGGGCCAACAACTGGACATGGATGTGAAACTGGAAAAGCTGGCACGATATGACAGGCGTTCCGGATCCAAAAGGATGGCAACCTGGGTGATGGCATTTCTCAAGTCAGCCTGGTTATTGCTCACGCGATACCGGAAGGCGGAGCTTTTCCTGGTGTCTAATCCGCCGCTGAACATATTCCTGCCATTGCTTGTAAGCAATAAATACAGCCTCCTGATCTATGATGTCTATCCCGATGCATTGGTGGCGCAGAAATTCCTCCGGGAAGACGCGCTGCTGATCAGGTTCTGGAAGAAAGTGAACAGGATGGTCATGGCTCGGGCGCGTAAAGTCTATACCATCTCGGAAGGTATGAAAACAGTGATCAGTGCGTACGTGCCGGAAGATAAGATCGAAGTGGTTCCAATTTGGTCTGACGGGGGATTCCTTCAGCCTGTGCCAAAGGAAGACAATGCCTTCATTAAGGCACATGGTCTGCATGGGCAATTCCTCGTCATGTATTCCGGAAACCTTGGCAATACACACAATGTGGAATCTATGGTGGATATTGCAGCGCAATGCAATAATGAGCGGATGCGCTTCCTGATCATAGGGGAGGGCGACAAGAAGGAGATGCTGAAAGAAAAGATAGGGCAGAAGGGACTCTCCAATTGCAGTATGTTGCCTTGGCAGGAAACAAGCATGCTGTCACATTCGCTTTCAGCTGCAGACATTGCGGTGGTCACGTTAGGGAAAGAAGGGAGCAACAACAGCATACCAAGCAAATTATTCAGCCTGATGTCAGTAGGTGTTCCGGTGCTCTGTATTGCAGACCCCGCATCTGACCTGGCGAAACTGCTGAAGCGGTATCAAATGGGTGAATGTTTTGACGAGAAGGATATAAGCGGAATGATACGCTTTATAGAACAACTGGAGGCCGATCCTGCGCTCAGGAAAAGGCTGAGAGAAAATGCGCTGAGGGCCTCCGCTGATTTCACATCGGAGAACGCACGTAAATTCGTAAACACCAAATAAGCTGATGAAGAGGATCATTATCATAGGGTCGGGAGGTCACGCGGCAGAACTTCGTGACTATATCGGCCACATCAATAAGGCGGAACCCGGCAAAATAGAAGTAGTGGGGTTTCTTGACGATGACCCAGGGTCATATGATGCCTATGGATACGCAGAACCCTTTCTGGGCAGTATCCGGGAACATGCGGTTAGAACGGATGTGGAATACCTTATGGGTATTGCTAATATAAAGTACAGGCGTCCCATCATAGAACAGTTTGAGGGGCTTGGTGCTGTTTTCGCCGGTCTCGTTCACCCAACGGTACTGCTGTCTCCATCCGCGAAGTTGGGAAAGGGGTGATCATATCCCACAATGCGTCAGTAGGACCCAAGGTGGTCATCGGAGATCACAATATCATTAATTCCCGCTGCACTATTGGCCATGATTCTGTAATAGGATCATATAACTTCGTGAGTCCACAGGTAGCGGTTTCCGGCCGTACAACCATAGGCAATGAGAATATGATAGGGGTGAACAGCTGTACCATTCCCGGAATAACCATCGGGAGTAACAATGTGATAGCAGCGGGAACCGTTATATACAAGAGCGTGGGAGACGGGCAGACCCTGATCAACCGCTTCAATGAGCGGATCATCCAGAAATAAGTTAAGAACCTTAAAATAAACACATATGAAAGACAAACTTATCAGTGTGCTTCGTGAAGCGCTTGAAATGGAAAGCGACCCCATCGAGGCCGGAGATAATTTCAGGGAGTATGCGAACTGGGACTCGCTTTCCCAGCTGACGCTGATCGCCCTGCTGGATGAGCACTTCGGTGTGGCCATTCCACTTCCAGTTTCAAGGAGCTCAACACAGTGCAAGACCTGCTGTCTTACGTTGAAAAGAACGCATCCGTTAACTGATCCAACATATTGTTATGGCCAGACTGCAGTTCAGCAATACAGGCATCAAGGCATGGCGGGAGCCGTGCCTTCTAACGTTATAGACAACCTTGGTTATACTGCTCATTTTCCCGCGGAGGATGTGAAGGATATCGTTGAGAAGACGGGCATAAGCAGCGGCGGTTCGCTCCCGATGGGATGTGTGCCTCTGACCTTTGCTATATGGCCGCAGAGAAGCTTATTGCGGATATGGGCATTGACAAGGGGGAGATCGATCTCCTGGTCTTTGTTTCCCAGACGCCGGACTACAGGATGCCTGCCACTTCCGTGCTTTTGCAGCACAGGCTGGGATTGCGCAAGGATACCATGGCTTTTGACATTTCCCTCGGCTGCAGCGCATTTGTATATGCACTGTCTGTAGTGTATGGTCTTATGCAGGGCGGAACCATCAGGAAGGCCTCTTGCTTGACGGGGAAACGCGCTCACGGGTATATCACCCCAAGGACCGGAAAACGGCATTCCTTTTTGGAGATGGAGGCATTGCCGCCATCATTGAGAAAGATGAGAAATACGGCAACAGTTATTTTTCGTTGGGCTCAGACGGGTCAAAGAGTGACCTGATCAGATGGATGCCGGCGGATACAGGAACCCCAGTACGGCAGAGACCACGAAAGAAAAAGTAGTGGATGAGCATGGCAATATCAGGACCGATGAGCATGGTTATATGGATGGCGCGGAAGTGTTCAACTTCGTTATTGCCAATGTGCCGAAGAATATCAATGACGTCCTTGCATCTGCGGGACTGGAAAAGTCCGGTATCGATTTCTGGCTTTTCCACCAGGCCAACAGTTATATGAACGGATACCTGGCGAAGAAGCTGGGCATACCGGGTGAGAAAGTTCCTGCATGTATCGAGCATTTCGGGAACACATCGTCCGTATCCATTCCACTTACCATGGTCACATCCCTGGGCCGGGAGCTGGCCGGGAAGAACAGGCTGTTGCTCAGCGGCTTTGGTGTAGGGATGTCCTATGCCTCATGTGTGCTGGAAATCCAGGTATGCATGTAAGTGAACTGGTTGAAGTAAGTTTGGAGGATATCAAGCAATAAAGATGATCCGTTTAGACGGCAAGCATATCATGGTGACCGGTGCGTCTTCCGGTATCGGCAGGGCAACAGCAGTGCAGCTGAGTGTGCTTGGCGCGCGCGTTATTGGCCTGGGCAGGGATACTGCAAGATTGGGTGAAACAGCCGTAGCGATGACCGGCAATGGACATATGATGCGGTCTGTAGACCTCTTGGATGCAGCGGCCCTCAACCAGCTCATGGATGAGCTGAAAGCGGGAGGCGCCAGGCTCGATGCGCTGGTGCATGCAGCCGGAATATCCGGCACCTTGCCCTTGCAGGTGATCAGTGAGGAGAAGATGGCGCACTTCATCGAAACAAATATCACTGCAGCCATGCGTGTGACGCAGGCGGTGACAAAAAAGGCTGTCTTTTCCGCGGAAGGCGGATCCATCGTATGGATCAGTTCCGTGATGGCGCACGCGGGTGAGTCCGGCAAGAGTTTATATGCACTGACCAAAGGTGCGCTCACGGCCGCTTCCAGGTCTCTTGCCATTGAGCTGGCGCCGAGGAAGATAAGGGTGAATTGCATTGCCCGGGAGTGGTGGAAACCCCCATGGTGGCGGGCGCATATTACAGCCAGGACGAAGAGATGCTGAACCGGATAAAGTCCTTGCATCCGCTGGGATTAGGCAAGCCGGAGGACGTTGCGCAGGCCGCGGCTTTTCTGGTGTCTGACGCATCCAGGTGGATCACCGGAACAAGCCTTGTAATTGATGGCGGCTATTTGGCAAGATAGTAGCGTTGTATTTATTTTAATCAGCGAATCAGCAAATCAGTAAATAAGAAAATGAAAGAAAAGATCTGGCTATCACCACCGCATATGGGTGGTACTGAAAAACGCTATGTTGATGAAGCTTTTGCTACCAATTGGATCGCGCCACTCGGTCCCAATGTGGACGAGTTTGAAAAAGCGATCTGTACCTATACGGGTGTGGCGCACACTGCGGCGCTCACCTCCGGTTCCGGTGCGTTGCACCTGGCCCTGATCCTTCTTGGCGTTGGAGCCGGTGACGAGGTCATCTGCCAGAGCTTTACTTTCTCTGCCTCCGCCAACCCTATCGTATACCAGGGTGCCACACCGGTGTTTGTGGACAGTGAGGCAGATACATGGAATATCTGTCCCGCGCGCTGAGGCAGGCGGTGGAAGACAGGATCGCAAAAGGGCGCAAGCCAAAGGCGATCATTGCGTGCATCTCTATGGGATGCCTGCAAAAATGGATGAGATAGAAGCCATTGCGGGGAGTTTGATATTCCCCTCTGGAAGACGCTGCGGAGGCACTGGGATCCACATACAAGGGCAAGGCCTGTGGTGGCTTCGGAAGGTTTGGTATCCTCTCATTCAATGGTAAAAGATCATCACTACCAGCGGCGGCGGCGCCCTGGTGAGCAATGACGGTGCAGCTATCCAGAAGGCAAGGTTCCTGGCTACCCAGGCGCGCGATCCGGCACCACACTACCAGCACAGTCATATCGGATATAATTATCGGTTAAGTAATGTACTGGCAGGTATTGGAAGAGGGCAGATGGAAGTGCTGCCGCAAAGGGTGGAGAGCGCAGGCAGAACACCAGTGGTATCTGAAGCGCTTGGGCAATATCAAAGGTGTTTCCTTCCTGCACGAGCCGGAAGGCATCATTCCAACCGGTGGCTGAGCTGTATCCTTGTAGAGCCTGCGCTGGCCAATGGTGCAGACAGGGAAAAGATAAGACTGGCCTTGAAGCGAGAACATTGAAAGCAGGCCTCTGTGGAAGCCTTTGCATATGCAACCTGTGTTTGCGGATTGCCCTTATTATGGCGACCGTCTGTCCGAGGTATTATTTGAAAAAGGCCTTTGCCTTCCAAGTGGATCAAGTTTGGAGAGCAAAGACCTCGAAAGAATTGCGGACGTTATCAGGACAGTGATCGGGTGATCACTGTTCCTGCATTAATTGGTTTTCCAGATCTTATTATCGTCCGGCTGTTTAGTGCCGGTAGTACGTACTATTCGTACTGAACCTGTTTCCTGCTTCTCGTATTTGTATTCCGGAACGATCTTGACGATCTGCTTGCGCAGGTTGCTGGATTTGAGCTGCTCAGCGAGTTCCACCAGGAATGACATCTCCTCCCTGAACCGGGATCCACTTCACAACGCTTAGCCTTCATGATCTTGGGGTTGTGTGTGCTTACCAGGCTCTCATTTTCCTTGAACAGTTCTTCGTACATTTTCTCGCCGGGCCTGAGTCCCTGGAACACGATCTTGATGTCTTCGCCGGGGCGCATGCCTGAGAGTTCTATCATCTTGGTGGCAAGGTCAACGATCTTCACCGGCTTTCCCATATCGAATACATAGATCTCGCCGCCATTCCCCATCACACCGGCTTCGAGTACGAGGTTGCTGGCTTCAGGAATGGTCATGAAATAACGGGTAATGTCAGGATGTGTTACTGTCACAGGGCCGCCTTGTTCGATCTGCTTCTTGAATAAAGGAACAACAGAACCATTTGATCCCAATACATTCCCGAACCTTGTTGTAATGAACTGGGTCTGGCCCTCGTTGTTCATTGATTGCACATACATCTCTGCGATACGCTTGGTGGCGCCCATAATGTTTGTAGGGTTCACCGCTTTGTCCGTAGAGATCATCACGAATTTCTTCACCCCGCTAGCCAGTGCAGCGTCAGCGAGGTTGCGCGTGCCTTTCACATTGGTGAGCACAACTTCAGAAGGGAAGTACTCAAGGATAGGTACATGCTTATATGCTGCGGCATGGAAAACATACTGGGGCTTGTAGTACTGCATAATGGCGTTCACGCGCTGTGCATCACGGATGCTGGCGAGTTCCATACAGAAGTCCACTGACTCGTACTCATCATGCAGTTCATGCATGATGTCATGCAGGCCTGTTTCAGACTGGTCAAGAAGTATAGAGCGCTTGAGGTCATATTGCACAATTGCCTGACAGATCTCTGACCCGATACTTCCTGCGGCGCCTGTTACAGTATCACGGCGTCTTCAAACTCTTTTCACAGATCTTTCGTTCCTTACTTGGATAACATCCCTTTCCAGAAGTGACTCGATCGTTCACTTCTTTCAGTTGCTTCACATTGAATCCGCCGTTGGTCCACTGGTGGAGTGGGGGACTGAGCTGAGCTTGATATTGAGATCAGCGCAAAGGGGGTGAGTTCTGCTTTTTTGTCCGTGGGAACATTAGTGGCTATGATGATCTCCTTGATATTGTTCTGCTGTATATACCTGCGATGTTCCTGATCTGTCCGCTGATGATGGGTGTTCCTGAAAGGCTTTTTCCGATCTTGTTGGGATCATCGTCAATGAAGGCCCACAGTTTTTTTCCGCTTCTTTCATCCAGGTCAATGGCTTTCTTGGTAGCCATGCCGATATTACCTGCGCCATATATGAGGACGCGCTGACGTTGGGCCCATCCTTTGAGCCGCGTGCATAGATCTCTTCACAAGAAGCCTGAAAGCGATCATGAACAGCGTAACCATCGCAAAGTTGATCAGCAGTGTGGCGATAGGTGCATTTACGTTTTGGAAAAAGTGTTGAACTGAAGGGATAGATGACCAACCAGACAGCCAGCTGTACAAACGAGAATTTGAGTACAGTGTAAACATCTTTAAGTTCAGAGTACCTGATGATGCCTGCGTGCGTCTGAAAGATCATGATGCCCACAGTGGTGGGGATCAGGTTGATCATCAGCTAGGGTTACCACAAACTTAATCAGTGATGTCTGTGTGGCAACACTTCCACAAGGAGAAGTGAACTGGTGAACGCGGTTAGCGCGAGCACTTGCTCAAGGAAGAAAATGATCCACCTTGAGGTGATCTTGTTGAAACTCTTAAGAATTCCGGGCATTGTGGATTAACATTAAAGGGTTGATAGATCCGGATATGGAATCTAAACAATTCGCGAGGGCATTCAATGGATGGAATTCTAAAGGTGGTGGTAAGCCGCGTTTCGTAAGATAATGGAGGTGGGAGAAAGATGGTATAGGCTTACCAAGCGTTAACAAAAATATGCCACGCCTTTCAGTATTCCTATACCACTTACCGTGAATCCCGCAAATCTACTAAGTATAGTAGTTATTTTTATATATTAAGCCTGGTTTTTATGCGTATGTGCATAAAAAAGACGGAGTCGCATAGCGCTCCGTCTCTATGTGGATAACTTCGGGGCTTATTTCTGTATTTCGATCAGGTAATTGTACGCCCCATCATAACCGGGGTAAAAACCGTTCAATTCCACTCTTCCGTTGCTCCTGGCAATGGCATCAGACAGGTCATTGGTGGTAAGTACATCTTTCCCATTGGCCTTTACGATGATGAAGCCGTCCCTCATACGGGTCTGGCTGTCTATCATCCCATCAGGCTTGATCCTTTTCACTACAACCCCGCCTTTGAACCCGTATTCCCTGGCTTTTGCGGCGCTGAGCGTCTCAAACTCCCCGCCAGGGCGTCTGTGGCTGCCGCCCTCACCACGTCATAGGAGCCTGCGCTGTTTTTGAGGGTTATATTGGAGTTGTATTCCTTTCCTGCCCTTTGGTAGGTGATGGAGATCTTGTCGCCGGGCTTATAACTGGCAACCTGCTCTACCATTTCACTGCCGGAGAGTACACGCACACCATTGATCTTGGTGATATAATCTCCTTCCTTGATCCCCGAATTGGAAGCCGCGCCGTCCTTGGCTACGTCCCTTACGAATACCCCTATACCTTCTTTGAAGCCTATTTTTTCCTTCTCAGTGGAAGGAACATTGTCGGGCAGGTAGGATATACCCAGGTAAGCGCGTTGGACGGTTCCGTAGTTGAGCAGGTCATTGATTATTTTCTTAACGATATTGACAGGAATGGCATAGGAATAGCCCGCGTAGGCACCGGTTGGGGAGGCGATAGCAGACACGATACCTACCAGTTCACCCGCCGTGTTCACCAGTGCACCACCGGAATTTCCCTGGTTCACAGCGGCATCCGTTTGAATGAAAGATTCAATGGGTGAGTTGCTCTTGCGCGAGTTCAGGCCGAGGGAACGTGCTTTTGCACTCACAATACCCGCTGTTACAGTGGTTTCCAGGTTGAGGGGATAGCCCACGGCAAGTACCCACTGGCCAACCTTCACCATGTCTGAATTCCCGTAGAGGATAAAGGGCAATCCTTTTTCCTCGATCTTCAGCATGGCCAGGTCACTGCTGGGGTCCGTACCTATCAGTTTCGCGGTATAGGTCTTTTTGTTGCTCAGCGTTACCTTGATCTCACTGGCTTCATCGATCACGTGATTATTGGTCACGATGTAGCCGTCTTCACTGACGATCACCCCGGAGCCACTGGCCCGTTGTGGTACTGACCTCATGTTCGGGCCTCCGAAGAAATCGTCAAAATCGTCCCCGAACAGGTCCGAGAATGGGCTCCTCCTGATGTTATTGGTGTTGCTTCCTTGATCACCGTGGTAATATGCACTACGCGGGGACGGCTGACTGTGAGGCCTGGCTGAAGTCGGCCGGCGGCTCACCAAAAGTCTTGTTACTGTCAAAAAGTCCTGCGTAATTAGCAGGCACCCGGCTAACGTCCCCCTGCACAGAGCGGGACCGGCGGAGAAATGGTTGTAGGCGAAAATAGTACCCAACGTGGTGGAGGCACTAAGTAACACCACTGCAACGATCTGTTTTATTTTCATCTTTCCAGAGATTATGAAATTTTACGAATAAGGGGCAAAATATGTGCCCTGTCAATACAAAAAAAACAAACCTGACTGAATTTCAGTTTACCACCAGACCCCTTTAACAAAAAAATATAGGAAAAACTTCGTAGATAATGAGCAATGACTCATTGCCTCATTGCCTCATTGGCCTTTATCCGCCAGGCCGGCCAAAAACGCCATCGTGTCCACACCATCCGCATAATCAAAAAATCCCGGGCACTGGGCCTGCCCGAAGGGCGTGAATCCGTGGCCGGTGATCACCTGAAGGGTGTCGGGATCAAGCCCGTTGATCAGCGTATCCAGGTCCTGGTAATAGGCATAGTTCAGGTTGGAGATCCCGGAATAGGGCGAGGTTTGGGGCTTAGCACAATGGAGCCGTTGGTCATGTACTGCTGGTTGTTCATGATATTGATGGTGAGCACATAGTCATAATTGTGCTTGTACTTGTGGAGGTCCATCAGGTGGTCGTATTTTTTCAGGGCCTCCAGCAGGGGCTGGAAATCATAGCCTTCCGGTACCCATACCTGTGTCACGTTCCTGCAGCCGAGGCCGAAATAAAGTTGGATGTCATCGGCCAGAAGCGAAAGCTCTTCTGCCGTTTCCCTGCCGTCCAGAATGGCTATCGACGTCCTGTTCTTCCTGATGATATGCGGATATTTGGCGAAGTACTGTTCAAAATAGCGGGCAGAGTGGTTCGATCCCGTGGCGATGTAAGCGTCACATCCCTTAAGGTTGTCTGAGAACCGTATCTGGGTTGCGGTACCGCCGTCCCACTCCGTCATTTTCTTTACAAGGTGTTTGACAAGTACGTCGTCCTTCGATGACGGTTTGATCTGCTGCCGGTGGCCGGAGAGGAAGATGCAGGCCATGTCATGAAACCCTACGAGGGGAATGTTGCCCGCCATCACAAGCCCGACTGTGCAAGGATGCTGGGGATCGCTGATCCCGTATTTTGCCACAACCTCCTCCAGTACTTTCCCGTCCAGGAGTTGGGTTGCCAGGTTGCTGACGGAAAGGTCAATGAATTCCGGCAGGAACCATGGGTTCTGGTAGTTCGCCAGTTCCCGGGCCTCCAGCCATTCTTCACTGTTGGAAAGCATGTAGTCCCGGAGCTGCTGCAGTATATGAAGGCGTTGTTGTAAATTCATCGAATTGTAAATTGGTTTCATTAACTTTATCAGGCAAAAATAAATCCTTGTTGACCCGTTAAAAAATCCATTAAACGTATGGCGATCAAAATCACTGAAGAATGTATCAATTGCGGCGCTTGCGAGCCCGAATGTCCCAATAATGCAATTTATGAAGGTGGCGTTGAATGGGCGATCTCAGACGGTACTACCGTCAAGGGAAGTTTTACCCTCCTGGATGGCAGCAGCATAGATGCTGACGCCAAGAATGCACCGATCAGCGTAGATACTTATTATATCGTTCCCAATAAATGCACCGAGTGCCAGGGTTTCCACGAAGAACCCAGTGCGCCGCTGTTTGTCCGGTTGACTGCTGTGTACCTGACGACATGTACAAGGAGACCGTTGATGAGCTGATGGCCAAGAAAGAGAAGCTGCACATCTGATTTGGTGCTTATTTTGCAGCAGCAGAAAAACAATGGTCTACATGCGTTATATCATCTTACTGCTGCTGGCAGTCACTTCATGCCGGTCTGAGGATCCGGGAAGGCTGACCCTGGCGTAGCCATACAGGAACTACAAAGGGCTGACCAGGAATTCTCCGATTTCAGCGGAAACATGGGATGCGAAAGGCTTTTCTCGAATTCATTGACGATGAAGGCGTGATGATGCGGGATAACTCCATGCCACTCCGTGGCGCACCCGCCATCCAGTATATCTCCAGCATGAATGACTCATCGGTACAACTTACCTGGGAACCCCTGGGCGGCGATATCGCTGCATCAGGGGATCTTGGCTATACATACGGTGTGTATGAAATGAAGGACAGCGCCAATGTACAGCAAGGCACCTATGTGACCGTCTGGAAGAAAAAAGACGGAAAGTGGAAGTTCGTGCTGGACGCCGGGAACCAGGGACTGGATTAGCAATTAGTAATTAGCAATTAGCGATTAGTTAGATGGGGAACAAACCAAGAATAGCATTTGTGACCGGGGGGTATTCCGGCGAGGCTGTAATATCGTATAAGTCTGCGCAGCAGATCCAGAAGAATATTGATACGGATAAGTTCGATGTGTACCGCATCGATATCACCCCTGAAGCATGGTTCCATCCAGGTGCTGACGGCAAACATTACCCTGTTAACAGGAACGATTTTTCCCTTGACATCGGGGGCGTGCACGTCACTTTCGATGCAGTTCTGATCGGTATCCACGGCACTCCCGGCGAAGACGGGAAACTACAGGGATATTTCGATATGGTGGGCCTGCCCTACACTTCCTGTGACGCTGCCACATCCGCACTTACATTCAATAAACGTTACACTGTTGCGGTTGCTGCCTTTGGCGGGATACACGTGGCAAAGTCCATGCACCTGTTCAGGCACTCGCCCGTATCTCCGCAGGATATCCTGTCAAAACTCAACCTGCCGGTATTTGTAAAACCGAATAACGGCGGCTCCAGTATAGGCATGAGCAAAGTGAACAGACAGGAAGACCTTTCAGCTGCACTGGACAAGGCCTTCCGTGAAGATGACCAGGTGCTGGTGGAAGAGTTCATCAGCGGAAGGGAATTCACCATCGGGGTATTCCGCAGCGGGGGCAAGGTAATGACACTGCCATTCACGGAGATCATTGCCGAAAATGAGTTCTTTGACTATGAAGCAAAGTACGAAGGAAAGTCGCGCGAAGTGACACCCGCTGAATGCGACGCAGCTACGGCTGACAAAGTCAGGTCTGCAGCAAGCAGGGTCTACGAGATCTTCAACTGCCGTGGTATCGTACGCATGGATTTCATATTCAACGCAGAAGCCAACGAGCCTTTTCTTCTTGAGATCAACACCGTGCCCGGACAGAGCGAGGCAAGTATAGTTCCGCAACAGGTGCGCGCCAATGGTTGGGAACTCAAGGATTTTTATTCTGCCTTGATAGAAGAGGCCCTGTCAGCTAAAAAATGAAAAACTTGAAAGGATCACCGATAAAGCAATCGCTCCCGCTGAACATCATACTGGCCATAGTGGCTTCAGTAGTGATGGTATTCCTGTTCCTTCAAACACTGAATTTCTGGACCAATCACGGGGAATACCTCCGTGTGCCCGATGTGAAGGGGAAAAAACTGAACGATGCTTCCAAATTCCTGGAAGACCAGGGTTTTGAAGTGATCATCCAGGATTCCGTGTTCAATGACACGGTGCCACCGCTGCAGGTGCTGAAACAATTCCCGGAGCCCGACCAAACGGTGAAGGTCAACCGCACTGTTTACCTGACGATCAATCGTGCCATCGCACCCCTCATTGACATGCCCAATCTCGTGGGCATGAGTTTCCGCAATGCGGAACTGGAGCTCAGGGCCAAAGGGCTTAAACTTGGTGACACCACCTATGTGCCTGATATCGCAAAGAATGCAGTGAAGGACCAGCTCTACAGGAACGAGTCTATCCGCCCGGGAACCAAGATCGCTATGGGTTCGTCCGTTTCATTGATCCTTGGTGCGGGTATAGGGAATGAGATCATCCCTGTTCCTGATCTTTTCGGCATGCCTTACATGGAGGCCGTGACACTGCTCGAGGCCAATGGCATCAGCCTGGGGGTTGTACTGCCGGACCCCGATGTCAGGGATACCACCGCCTCCTTTGTGTACTGGCAGAATCCGCCGAGGTTCAATGACCAGAAGAAACTCAACATGATCAGGATGGGCCAGATGATGGATATCCGGCTCAGTGTTGCAAAGCCTGAAAGAACGGATTCCATTGCGCCTGTCACCAATGAACAATAACAACTAAGTCATGAATACCATCACACCGGAAGAATTGAAGAAAAGGCTTGATGCCGGCGAAACCATCAACCTCGTTGACGTGCGCGAGCCCAATGAGAATGCCGAGTTCAATATCGGAGGCCTCCTGCACCCCTCGGAAAGATACGTGAACTGGATGTTGCTGAACTGGAAGGAATGAAAGACCAGGAGGTCATTGTATACTGCCGCAGTGGTAACAGGAGTGGACAGGCCTGCATGATGCTGGAAACCATGGGATTTACCAACGTGGTGAACCTCACGGGTGGAATGCTGGCTTGGCAGGATAAATTCAGGTAGCAGGTTGCAGGTTGTAGGTTGGCGGTTACGGAAATTGGGGTATCTTAAATAACCATTAGCCAATAACGAATAACCTCTTATCATGCAACGTTTATTGTTCCTGCTTGCCGTTGTGCTTTCCGTTCCTTCTTTTGCACAACGTTCATCGATTTCCGTATATGACCAGAGGACGGAGTACAAGTACAACCCTGTTGGCATAGATGCCCAAGTGCCACGACTGAGCTGGAAACTCAGCAGCACGGCAAATGATGTACAACAGGCAGCGTATGAGATCAGCATACGTTCTGCAAATGGCAAATTCTCTACGGGCAAGATAGGTTCCGCCCAAAGTCACCTCGTTCCATTAAAGATCAAACTGTCCCACTGACCCGTTATGAATGGGTGGTACGTGTCTGGGACAACAAGGGCAACAGTTCATCAAGCAGCCTGCCTTCTTTGAAACCGGCATGATGGGTGATGCATGGAAGGCTCACTGGATAGAGCCGGAGAAGACCTTCAGTACCAAGCAAAGCCTTCCTCCCGTATATACCCGTAAGGAGTTCAAGGTTAACAAGAAGATATCATCGGCAAAGCTGGTGGCCACAGCTAGGGGGCTGTACAGGTTTTATCTCAATGGCAGGGAAGTGTCAGACCAGCTCTTCACACCGGGCTGGACATCCTACAACAAACGCACGCAGTACCAGGTATTTGATGTCACATCTTTATTGAAGCAGGGTAACAACGCCGCAGGTGCCGTGCTCGCGGAAGGGTGGTATCGCGGCACCCTTGGTTGGGAGACAACCGGAATCTTTATGGCAAGAAACTGGGATTGCTGGCAGCGATCAGGATCAGCTACACAGACGGAAGCGTAGAGTGGATGGGCACGGACACATCCTGGAAGGCAACGGACAAGGGCCCCATCCGTTTTTCGGGTATATATGACGGTGAGGTGTATGATGCCAACATGGAATTGGCGGGATGGGCAGCAACAGGTTTCAATGATGCGGAATGGTGGAACGTAACCCTCTCGGGCCAGCAACAGCAGGCCTTGGTGCCGCATGAAGGTGAAGCGGTGCGGCGCATAGAAGAGATCAGGCCGTGAAGATATTCCGTACCCCTAAGGGTGAACTGGTGGCAGACATGGGGCAGAACATGGTGGGCTGGATCCGTTTCCGCGCAAGGGGCAACAAGGGCAATGTATTCAGGATACACCACGCAGAGGTGCTGGATAAGAACGGGAATTTCTATACCGAGAACCTCCGGGCCGCAAAGCAACGCTCTCAATACACATCTGCCGGCAGGGCTGGTGAAATATACGAGCCTTCATTCACCTTCATGGGTTTCCGTTACATCATGCTGGAAGGGTTCCCGGATGATGTCAAAGCCGATGACCTCACCGGCGTTGTTATCCATTCAGACATGAGGAAGTCGGGTGAACTGGAAACGTCGAACACACTGCTCAATCAACTCCAGCATAATATCCAGTGGGGACAGAAAGGCAATTTCCTGGACGTGCCTACGGACTGTCCGCAGCGCGATGAAAGGCTGGGCTGGACGGGTGACGCGCAGGCATTCATCAGGACGGCATCTTACAACTATGACATCGCCTCATTCTTCACCAAATGGCTGAAGGATGTTGCGGCAGACCAGCACGCGGATGGGGCGTGCCCTTTGTGATACCCGATGTCCTGAGGGGTGGAGGCGTGTCTGCAGGATGGGGTGATGTGGCACTGATCGCGCCAATGACAATTTATGAATGCTATGGCGACCAACAGCTGCTGGAGCAGCAGTATCCTTCCATGAAAGCATATGTGGAATATATCAGGAAGAAGAGCGGGGACAGTATGATATGGAAAGGGGGCAGTGTGTTTGGGGATTGGCTCTATTATCATCCCGGCGAGTTTGACCATACTACATCGGACGGGCACACTGACCGCGAACTTATCTCCACGGCTTTCTATGCGTATTCCACCAGCCTGCTCTTACGCGCTGCCGAGATCTTGGGCAAGGACGATGACAAGGCCTATTATACGGAGTTGTTGCGCAAGATCAGGGAAGCCTACAACAGGGAATACGTATCTGCTTCAGGCAGGGTGTATTCAGGGTCGCAGACCTCTTATGTGCTTTCGTTGATGTTTGACCTCTTGCCTGAAGACAAGCGGGCCAGTGCGGCTGCTTATCTTGTAGAGGATATCAGGGGCAGGCAGAACCACCTGTCCACCGGTTTCCTCGGCACGCCATATCTCTGTCATGTGCTGAGCAGGTTCGGGTACGACAGTGTGGCATATGACCTGTTGCTGCAGGAATCATATCCATCGTGGCTCTATCCTGTTAAGATGGGTGCTACCACTATATGGGAACGATGGGATGGGTTGCGGCCGGACAAGACCTTCCAGGACAAGGGCATGAATTCTTTCAATCACTATGCCTACGGAGCCATAGGAGAGTGGATGTACAGGAGGATAGCAGGCATCAATACTGTTGCCGGTGCCCCGGGTTACAAGACCTTCCTCCTGGCACCGGTGCCCAGTGCGAGGATAGACAGCATCAGCGCTGTATATGAAAGCCCTTACGGCAAGATCCATTCAGCATGGAAGAAAACGAACATGGGCTACCAGTATGATGTCCGCATTCCGGCGAATACATCGGCCCAGATAATCCTAACACATAATGCGAAAGAGGCGCTGATCCTGAACGGCAGAAAGGCCGAGCCGTCCTCTTACCAGGTGAAAGGTGACAAAATAGAGATGAAACTCGGCTCAGGGGCCTATACCATACTTACCAGTAAGTGAAGGCTTCAATAGCTTGGTTGGACGGCGCGTCATTGGTGATGAGATACCGGTAACGCGCCGTATATGTTCCATGGGGCGTTATGTTGAATCCTTCATCAATGACTGGTGAGAAAACCCAATATGGCATTTCAGGATGCACGCGTATCTTTTGGGGATACCGGAAATTGGACGGATGGCCTATGACCGTTGCAGTTGAGGCCTTCCCTTGTATTGGCCCTGACACCATCACCCACCTTGCTGCGGTGTTGTTTGCTGAAGTATCCTTATAGCCTTCGCTGGTAAGGACGGACCAGTTGGTCTTGTAGGCGGCTTTGTTGAACCTGTCCCATTCCGCGCTGCCGCGAAAAGCCATGCCCCCGTAGATGTATTTCAGGAGGTGCAGGGTGTCAGGGGTTATATTTTCCTGCCTTACGGTAATATCAAAAACTGTAACGGTCCTGGTGTTGTAGATCCTGATCACCCAGTTCTCGGTGAGGATAGTGCCGTCAGCGCTGGATATGTATTCCTGCCGCGTCACCATTTCGGAGTATACAGGACCGGTGCGTGTACCTATCAGTTTTGCATTGCCTACTGTGCCTTCTTTTTTATGCTGGTTCCAGAAGTCAACGTGCTTGCCCCTGAAAGAGGTATGCGTCCATGCATGGAACAGTGCGTGCTGGTGTGCGTGGTTGGAAGGGAAAGCATCGGTGATCACTTTTCCGCCCGGAGTGTACAGCGGATGGATGAAACCCGATCGCTTGTATAGCGATGGGGAATCAGGAGGTGGCATCACTTCACTGATATTGTAAACGAAAATCGGTTTTCGGTTATTGGCGGCAGTTACAGTATTCTTGTTGACGGAGAAGGTGACGCCATCCCTGGATCTGCGGATGCGGCGGAGTTCCAGGGAAAGGGCGTGTTTGCCGGGAGTGTATCTGCGAGTATGAAAGTGGCGCTGTCCCCATCCACTGCAGGGGATAGGTCTGCCCGCTCGAAGGGTTGTAGAGGCCATAGTGATGGTCAGTGGGTTTCCTGATCTTGATATGAACAGGGACGTCAAAACGGGTCAGGGGCACCGCGTCAATGGTCAGTTTGTTTTGCCCTACGGATGAAATAGAGAGAAGAAGGAGTGGCAGTAAGAAAATTCTAGGCATCTTAAAAAGTACAAAAAAAGGCGCAATCCGAAGACTGCGCCTGTGATAACAACCACTGACCACAAAAAAAGCTATCTCTTCCTGCTCACCCCCGCTGGTTTTGCGGATGGTGCGGGCCTTGGCGCCGGTGCAGGTCTTGCCGAGGGGGCAGGTCTTGCTGAAGGCGCGGGCCGGGTGAAGGAGATGGCCTGCTGATCTGGTTGAAATTGTTTGCTTTATTATTTCCGCGGTCACGGCTATTCATGGGATTGCTGGGCATCCTGTCATTGGAGATGGGTTGGCTGGGTTTGCTCCAGTTGTTTCCACCGTTGTTCTGTTGGATGTTGCCGGCTTTGTCTTTCTGGTAAACATTGCCATCCCTGTCTGCGAAAACGTTGTTTGGCTGGTTGCTGGGGCGTCCAACATCCTTTGAAGGCTTACCGCCATTCATATTGTTGTTCATGCCGCCGTTACCACCGGGGGTTGGACGTGCGTTTGCGCCTTTATTACCGGTTTGTGTGCCGGGCTTTCCGCCCATGTTCATTTTAGATACGTCGCGGTTGCCCACACCGGAGGATATGCTCCTGTCTGTAGCTTTGGCCTTGTTGTACAAATTGTTGCCGGACGCAACATTGTTGCCCACGTTTATATTCACGTCGCCGCCAATATTGATCTGGTTGCCACCGCCCCAGTTGATGTTTCCACCACCGGGAGAGTTGATGGGCCTGTTGCCGCCGCCGTAACCTGGCCTGTTATAACCATACCAGGGATAGTGGGGGTTGAAGCAGGGCGGACGGTACATGGGAGGTCCAAAATAGCCGTAACCGTAGCCGGGATAACCCCACATGGGACCACCGAAGCCCCAGCTCATGCCGAAACTGAAACCGCCGGTTCCGAATCCAAAATGGAAAGGTCCTGTGGTGAAGCCGAAGCCTATGCTCCAGCCCGTCCATGGGTTATAGTTCATGTTAAAACCCCATGTGGTGTGATGGGGATAATACATGGATCCATACCATGGGTTGTAGTAAAAGCCTGTACCATACACTACCGTTGGGCCGTATACATAGCTTCCCATGTAGCCAGGTGTATAGCCTACATATACAACATCCGGCGTTGCATCGTAAACATATACATACTTGGTATTGTAAGCAGAAGAACTTGGGGGATATCATCAACGCCCTGCGGCCTGTGGTCACTCACATACCATGGCCCGTCAGGGCTGCTGCTGGCATACCAAACGCCGTTATCCACCATATAATATTTAGGAGCGTCTGATGCTGCAGCTCCGCTGCCGGAAGGTGCGGGTGCTGTTGTACGGAATACGGTCTTGTCAGCATTCTTGACAAGGTCAAGGTTGGTGCCTTCGATCCTTTCGTACTGGGGAGCACCGTCATATTCCACTTTCTTGTCCTTGCCGCCGGTCTTGCGATCAACGGTAGCGGTCTGGGGAACCTGTGCATCCAGAAGGCATCGCGTGATTCAACGGTGCCGGGAACAGAAGCAAGGACAATGTCCTTGTCAGATCCTGACTTGATCTTGGCGAATTCCTTTGACAATTCTTCCGCCGGAGGTAGCTCCAACCAGAGCTCAGAGAACTGCTCTTGAACCAGCGGCCTGATTTAAGGACATAGTATGCACCCTGAACCCTGAAGAGGTTGTCTTCCGTGTTCTCTGCATATTCTATGGTGGTGCTGTCGATCTTCTTCCAGACGGGTTCACCCTTGGTCTGGATGAGTTCGGTAGGTGTGGTAGCCACAATGACCGCAGGAGGCGCGGCGTTCTTGTCGCCCTCTACCTTACCTGCTGATTTTGTGGCTTCCTTGTTCGCTTCCATCAGCTTTTTGATGTCTGACGGAATATTCTTGGTCACCTGCCACTGTCCTTTGAGGTCGGAAGCAACATACCATACTTCACCGCCGAAGAGGTAGTATTTGTTGTCCGACTTATTCTGCAGGATCACGTAGCCTGTATTGGCAAGGTGCCTGAGGTCCGTGTTCTTGATATCCTGGAACTTGGGCTCACCGTCCACCATGATCAGGAAGTGCGGGGAGTTCTTGTAGATGAAAGTGGGCGGTGCGTTGTTGAAACGCTGGTTGGCCTTGGAATCAGTCTTGTAGTCTTCCAGGCTGGCCATGAGTCCGTCCAGCGAACCGGTCACGTCCCATCCTTCAAGGTCCTTGATGATGGCGGCCTTCATTTTGGCCGTGTCGAGGTCTTTGTTCTCACCTGAGAATTTCAGGTTAGGTATGGCCAGGGATTCCAGGGTATAGGTGCGTGTGTCGCGGTCAATGTTGAGACGCGCGTCAAAATTCATCGCACCGAACTTGGGTTCTTTCTGTCCGTTGGGGACCAGGGAGAACGCCATGACACCGGATACACGGTTCCCGTCCATTTTCTGGGGCTGGGGTTCATACAGCACCACCTTGCCCTGGGAGCTCGTGAATTCCCTTGGCCAGTTCTGGGCCTGGCCGGTGATGGCAAGGCCCAGTATGGCAAATAGGAATAATACTAGTTTGTTCATGTTCAGTTTTTAGTGTGGTGGTTGCCAGTTGTGGATCACATAGTCCTGGGCGCTGCTGCGGGCCTTGCCGCTGAAGTTCCGCCGAGTTTTATGGCTATACCTCCACCGAGGCCAAATTGAAGGAGGGAAGAATAGGAAGAAACGCCTACGCCTGCACCACCTGTGCCTATGGAGAAGCCGCCACCTATGGATTGAACTGCTGATTGCAATTGTGCATTCAGTTTAATGCCCACCCTTTCGGATGCCCAATAAGTTCCACCGCCCCTGAACTGCCATGCAAACTTGGTTGCACTTGCATCGTTGTTGTTCTTCAGGTTAGTGGTGTTGATCAGGCATACACCAAGACCCAGTCCTGCAGAGCCTTCAAATTTGCCACCGGGTTTCATGAAATGTCTTACACCATTCAACATGATCCAGTTGATGCCAACGTCGAATTTCTGGTTGGTTCCGCTACCGGTAGAGCTCAGGTAAGAGGCTATAGCGGTGGTGGGTTGATTGTAATACGTAAGTTCCACCGCATTGAAAGGGGAAACCATGAATTCCAGGCCGGCGCCCCACTGGAAGCCACCCTTGATCTTGCCCTCGAAGTAGGGAGAGGATGCGCTTGTGCCATAGTAAGAGTCAACACGGTCATCAAAAACATAATTGGCATAACCGTTCAGGCGGATGTTTTGGGCCGTTGCGCTGAGGGATACCAGTGTGAGTATCGCAAAAAATAATTTTTTCATTGTCAGTTTTTAATGTTTGTTTTTTTGTTCGAATTCGCCAATGAAGGGGATCATGTCCTGTGTTGCAGACTTGATCGTTGTCTGGATGTACTGGTCTGCCTGGAGGAACTGTGCAGCCTTCAGGGGAGATACGGACTTGGAGATCTTCTTGAAATATTTCTCCTGCAGTTTGAGCAGGGCTTTATCATTCTTGAACATCTTGCCGGCCAGGTCTTTCACCTGGTCATCCGTGAGCCCGCTGTATTGCTTGGCATAAGTAGCCAGGGCATTGATACGGTCATCACCCAGTTTCTGCTGGGCAGATGTGTATTCATCATACAAGGGCCAGAACTTTGCGGACTCGGCGTCATTAAGGTTCATGAACTGCTTGATGAGTTCTTTTTTCTCCTTGCCGAAGATGCTCCTGATGTATGCAACTTCGTCTGCAATGGATTGTGCTGACGCAGCGTGTACTGCCAGCAACACACAAATAGACAGGAATAGCTTTTTCATTTTCTACTTATTTGGGTTGGTGATCTTTCAGGTTGTTGAGTTATTATTTCTTGCTCAGGTCTTTCCTGATCTGGTCTGCCAGCACAGCAGTATAGTCGCGGCTGAACTTGGAGATGCTGGAAGGGTTGTAGGCTTCGGACTGAGCAGACCAGATCAATTTCTCTGATTCAACATCGAAGATGTTCGTTTCCATGAAATAGGTCTTGTCTGTGGTGTAGTATCCCGGAGTGGAGTACATGGATCCATAGTAGCCATAGTATCCGCCCCATCCCATACCATACGCGCCATAGGGCATGTAGGAGGTAGTGCCGGGCACATAGCGTGTTTCACTCTGCTTGTCAACCATGGATGAGCTGACGATAGCGTCACAACCGAGGCTGCGCACTTTGTCGATCACATCCTGTTTGCCGGGCAGGTTGCCTTTCTGGAAAGAAGGGGCAAATACTTCGGAGCTCTTGTACACCTTGTATCCTTTGGCTGAAGCGGCATTGGCCAGGTCAGTCTCTATGATATTCCTTGCGCTCTGGTTCTCTACCAGGGCAAGGATGAAGATGGTGTTATAGGTCTTGCTGGTCATCTCCGGGCTTTTCCAGGCAGATGTGATACGCTGTGAAGGTCCGCAGGAGACCAGGTAAAGGGCTGCAAATGCAATAGCGAAAAACTTTTTCATCGTCATGTTTTTTTTGTGTTCTTGAAAATGGTTGAATCTGCAAAAGGGATCGCCTTTTCAGAGCCTAAAAATTCAACTTCTTTCCCAATGAATCAGGGTTTAACGGTAAAGCAGATCCGTTTAACCTCGTTCTTACTTGTTCCTGTTGAAACGTTTTCTGTTGAGGACGAGACGTGCGCTCACTGCAACGTTGCTCATCACAAACTCGTTTTCGCCAATGAAGAACCAAGTGGGCATCCAGTCGGCCTGAAGTGTGATCGGCAGTTTCTTCAGCCTCCAGTCGAAACCGATCTGTCCGCTCACACCCATATCGAACTGGTCCTTGAAGTTCATGCTGGGGCCAACGCCGATGAGTGCGGAGAGCTGGCTGCTTCCGGAAAGGGGTGCAAGTTTCTGGAAAAGGGCAGAAAGGGAGAATCCGTCCAGCTCCTCGTTCTTGTCGAAGCTCTTGAACTGGGCGATGAATTCCATGGCAGTGTTGTTGTACGTGCCATGCCTCTTGAGGGTCACGCCGGAGCTTCCTCCGCCACGGAGACCTAAGGACAATTCACCGCCAACGATCTTTTTTTGTGCATGTGTGGAGATACCCGCCAGTAGGAGTGCGAGCACCATGAGAACCGAGACTTTCTTCATACGTGTAGTTTTAGTGGAGTGTTATCGCCGCAAAACTATACGCATTGACGGTTTTAGGCCATCCCCCGGCTGTCATCTTTGTACGATATCATAAATATGACGCAAAAAAAAAGCCCATTCCTCAGGAATGGGCTTGTATTGATTTAGAATTTCATACTGGCAGACAACATAAAATTGGTTCCGGCCATAGGGTAATAGTAATTTTCTGTCTGGAGACTTCCACCATAATAATATGAAAACGTGTAACCGTTCGGCTCGTATTTTGTATTAAAAATATTATTTATTTGGCCGATCAGTAGGATCTCCTTCATGAATTTGGGTTGGATCCGGTAGCTCAGCCTGATGTCCTGCAGGAAGAAGGGGTCCAGGCTTCTGGAAACCCTGGATGTGTTATCCAGGTATTGCCTGGAAACATATTTGTTTAATAGTGATATTTCGGATCGCTGAAAAGGCCGGATATTCAGGGTTGAACCGCCGATCACTGCCGGGGAATAGGCCAGGTTTGCCCGGGCGAGTGTTTCTGTTTTTTGTCCGCCATTGTCGTAATCGTCATAGAAAGCCGTGAAATTCCTGACTTTGTTCTCACTCAGCGCGAGGTTGGCCATCAGGTCCAGCCAGTCCAGCGGTTTCCAGGTTCCTGTCAGTTCTACACCCATCCGGTAGCTGAGGGGAATATTGGTGCGGGCATAGGCGCCAACATCATTGATCTCCCCGGTGAGTACCAGCTGGTTCCTGTAGTTCATGTGGAAGAACGTTGCGCCCCAGCTGAACTGCTGCCCTCTTTTCTCGATCCCCAGTTCCAGGTCGTTCAGGGTTTCATGCACCGGCTGACGGGTTGTGCCTGCTTCAAAATCATCCCGGTTGGGTTCTTTATTGGCGATAGCATAGGAGAGGTAGGCATTCCAGTTGTTGCGGGAGTAGCTGATGCCCGCTTTCGGGTTAAAGAAGAACCAGTTGTTCTTCACGGTCAGGGAGGGGTTATTGCGGAAGCCATAGATATTGTATACCACATTCCTGCCCTGTGCGTCAGCGAAGAAGCGGAAGTTCTCGCCAAGCTTCTGCTGCCATTTCAGGTAGATGTTCACGTCTGATTTATTGGCGTCAAGGTCATACCACCTGTATCCGTCCTGTATGCCTGCCTTGGCCCAGATCACTTCGCCGTAGTGGTGGCCTTTATATTGGCTCCAGCCACCCCGAGGATCAATTCCGTGGCGGATTTTTTGTACTGGAGGGAGAATGTGTTACCGTAAAAGTGGTTGTTGAGCCACAGTTGGCGGATCAGGTCCGTCTTTCTTAGGGTGTCCCTACCCGTTATGAAGTTGGGGAGGCCGTAATCTCCATAGGATTCATCGGCCTTGTACTGCTCGTAGTAACCGAGGCCGCGGGTGTAGAAAATGGCCAGGTTGAGGTTCAGGTAGGGGTCAGTGCCTGGTTGTAGAAAAGCTGGTAATGGGTTTGCCTGTAGTTGTCCGTCTCATTATCATAAGGGGAACCCGGCCTTTCCATGCCGGCGGGTTATAGGTACGGTCCGTCCGGAGTTGGCTTTCTGATACGCCATACCAGGCCTGGTAGGTTTTTTCCTTGCCGGAGAAAACATTCAGCCTGAGCGAGTTCTTCTTGCCTGTATAGGCGCCGGAGAGGAAGAAAGATTGCAGGTCCGATGTAGCGCGGTCCATATAGCCGTCACTGCTGATGCGGGACAGCCGGGCGTCAAAAGAGAAATGGTTGTTGACCAGTCCGCTTCCCACCCTCACGGTATTCTTCCATGTATTGAAGGATCCGAAGCTGTTGTTTACTTCTGCGTAAGCTTTTTCATTAAGCTCATTGGTGAGCAGGTTCATGGTGGCCCCGAAGGCTCCGGCACCGTTGCTGCTGGTGCCCACACCGCGCTGCACCTGGATGCTGTTCAGGGATGATGCGAGGTCCGGCAGGTTCACGAAGAATATGCCCTGGGACTCTGCGTCATTATAAGGTATGCCATTGATGGTCATGTTGATGCGCGTGGCATCTGTGCCGCGTATCCTGATCCCGGTGTATCCAACACCGTTGCCCGCGTCAGCGTTGACAACCACGGAGGGAGTTGGTTGAGCAGGAAGGGAAGGTCCTGACCCAGGTTCAGTTTCTCTATGGTCCGGGCGCTGAGCGTTGTCTTTGTGAAGGGGGAGAGGTCTGAAGCGCGTACCGCATTGATCTCCACGGGTGCCATCATATTGTTCAGGCGTTCCAGGGTTATCAGCAGGTTCAGGGTGTCAGGAAGGACACTCGTCCATTTGCTGAAGCCGATGGCAGTGACATCCACCCGGCTTCCGGAGTTGGCTTTGAAGCGGAAATAGCCGTTGTCGTCCGTCAGGAGAGTGGTTCCGTTCACGCTAATGGTTGCACCCGGGACCGGTGAAGCAACATTTTTTTCAATGACGCGTCCTTTGTAACTGAACTGTGCAATGGCTGGTGCCATCACCAGCAGACTGATGAATGCAAAAACTGTTTTTTTCATCTGTTTTTGTTGTGGCGGCCATCTCACTGGCTGCCAGGTTTACAAAAACAGGAAAGGAGAGGAAGTGAGACTCTGGCCTTCCCTGCGCAGGCATTATCCTGATCAGGTTCTACGGGTATGATCTCAGCTTTGGCTTTGGCCTCAGCACCCCGGGAACGAAGCACAAAAATAAAATAATCATTGACATCTGTAACAAACTATGGTCAATATCGTATCACTAATCAGAATAAACATTGAAATCATGATCAGATCTATTCTAACGGCAGGAGCGCTCATGCTGGTTTTTGTGGCATCGGCGCAGGAAACAATGGTAAATGACCCCAACGCGGTGGTCAGGCAAACAGGCGATTTTGAAGGTGTTTCGGTTTCCGGGGCCATCGAGCTTTATGTTTCGCAGGGACCGAAGAAGGTGGCGGTGAGCGCGTCAGACAAGGAACTTACGGAAGACATTGTCACGGAAGTGAAGGACCGTATCCTCTATATTCGCTTCAGGACGAAAAAGAGTTGGTGGAGCGACCAGTGGAATACCACTGGCAGGAAATTCAGGGCCTATGTGTCTTCGGAAACGATGAAGTTCATAGCGCTCGCGGGTTCAGGGAATATCCGGATCGAGGGTACGCTGAAATCGGATGAACTGGGCATACAGCTGGCGGGATCGGGCAATATCAGTGGCAACGTTGTGGCAAGGAGCCTGAACATCAACCAGAGCGGTTCGGGGAACATCAGGCTTACGGGACGTGCAGATGACGCTGAATTCGATTGTTCAGGTTCCGGCAATATCATTTGCGGTGAGTTGGTGACGGATAAGTGTGACGTTCAGATCGCCGGATCCGGCAATGCAGAGGTGAATGTGAATAAAGAACTGTCTGCCTCTGTCAGCGGGTCAGGCAATGTGCGGTATAAGGGCAATGGGGCATTGGTGAGTGCGTCCACTGCCGGAAGCGGGAAGATCAGGAAGATCTGACAAATTACGTTTGACAATTAACAATTGGATTATGAGAAAGATATTGGCATTCTTGTTTTTGGTTCCAATAGCCGCAATGGCGCAGGACAAAGTAGTGGTGAATGATCCCAATGCCCAGGTGCGGAATGTTGGTGGGTCTTATTCGGAGATCTCGGTGTCCAGCAGCATCGACCTATACCTTAGTTATGATGATAAGGAGACGGTAGTAGTAAGCGCCCGGTATCCGGAAGTGCGGGACAGGATCGTTACCCGGATCAATGGTAACCGGTTGGAGATATATTTTGATAGTAAGGGCAGGATGAACTGGACGGACGCACGGATGAAGGCCTATGTGTCGTTCCGCCAGCTTAAGCTCATCAGGGCCAGCGGTTCTTCAGACGTCTTTGTGAACGGTGTGCTGAAAGGCGATGCTTTGGAAATATCGCTGAGCGGCTCAAGTGATTTCAACGGCGCTGTTGATGTGTCTTCCCTGAAGCTTAACCAGAGCGGCAGCTCTGATGCCAAGGTCAGCGGGCGGGCAAATGATGTAAGGATAGACCTTTCCGGGGCAAGTGATGTGAAAGGATTTGACCTGACCGCGAGGAATTGTTTTGCCGGGCTGTCCGGCGCAAGCGATGTGAGCATCACCGTGAACGGGGAGCTGAATGTGAACGCCAGCGGGGCCAGTGATGTGAAGTACAAGGGAACAGGGGTCATCAAAGACCTGAAGACGAGCGGGTCTTCTTCTGTCAGACGAGTAGAATGAACAGTTCGCATGGCGCAGTTCGCAGTTCGCATGCGAACTAATTTGGAAGTTATGTTGTAACGCACTATATTTGCAGTCCAAATCGCGAAGTAGAGCAGCGGTAGCTCGTCGGGCTCATAACCCGAAGGTCGGGAGTTCGATCCTCCCCTTCGCAACACAAATACCCCGCGATGCGGGGTTTTTTTTTATTTTGAAAAGGCGATGCGTTCAGGATTCGTAAACATATTCGGCAGGCCCAATGCGGGAAAGAGCACGTTGCTGAACGCGCTGGTGGGGGAGAAACTCGCCATCATATCACCCAAGGTGCAGACAACCCGCCACCGGATAAAGGCATTTCTCAACGGAGATGATTACCAGGTGATCCTGTCTGACACACCCGGTATCATCAAGCCGGAATATAAGCTGCATGAAAGGATGATGCAATCCGTGAAGAGCAGCCTCGAGGATGCGGATGTTGCCATTCTGCTTGCTGATGCCAGTGATGATCCGGAGAAAATGGACGAAGTGTTCAGTGCGCTGAAACTAAAAGTGCCGGTGATCCTGGCCTTGAATAAGTGCGACAAGGTGAGCCAGCAACGCAGGGACCAGGTGCTGGCCTTCTTCAGGGAAAAACCCTATGGCAAAGAGATCATCACGCTGTCTGCGCTGAAGAACGACCACGTAAAAGACCTGCTCGAGGCAATACTTAGGCATTTGCCGGAAGGTATGCCTTTCTATGACCCGGATGAGCTTACGGACCTGCCGCAGCGGTTCTTTGCAGCCGAGTTCATCAGGGAAAAGATCTACGAGCTTTTTGAAGAGGAGATACCATACCAGACCACGGTGCTGGTGAGGGAGTTCCAGGAGAAGAATACCCTGACGAAGATCACGGCTGACATCATTGTGCAGCGTGAATCACAAAAGGCCATACTCATCGGGAACGCGGTGCCATGATCAAGAAACTCGGAACCGAGGCCAGAAAGACCCTGGAGGAGTTCCTTCAGCGTAAAATATTCCTGGAATTGTTCGTGAAGGTCAGGCCAAAGTGGAGGGAGAACGATATATTCCTGAAAGAATACGGTTATTGAATCCATGTCAAGTATTGTGTAGATTAGGGGTATGAAACACCTACTTACCATATTATCATTGATGCTTGTCACCGGCGCCGGCGCGCAGGTGATGGCTGATTTTACGCCCAGTGGACAGACCAGGGACGGCGCCATTGTTTTTTACGGGTCCGAAGCCTTCAATAAGAAGATCCCTTACAACACCATCACGGGGATCCCTTACTGGATGAATGATTACATGCCGGCTTTCCTTTACGGGCCGCGCAAGCAGAAGTACGGGCTTACCTGGATCCGTGTGAACCTGGCTACCAGTGAGATCGAGTTCCTGGCAAAAAATGACGAGGTGCAGGCGGCTTACCAGAGTGATGTAACGAGGGCCGTGGTGGTAAGCCCCACGGACAGTTCAAAAGTGGTGACCATTTTCAGGAATGACATTGGCGAGATCAACGTCAATTATATTAAACAGGGTAAGTTGTTCTATGTCCAGGAGATGAATCCCGGCCCGGTGAAACTGCTGAAGGTGACGCACCGGGAGCTGAAGGTGGGGGATTCCATGCTACGCACGATGAAGCGGTTCTACTTTGCGGACACTTATGATTATTACCTGCAAAACGGCAACAGGATAGAGAAATTGAAGAAGCTGGACAAGGATGAGGTGTTGAAATACCTGCCGCGTACACCGGAATTGGAAAAATATCTGACAAATAACAAGGTCGCATTCAAGAAAGAGGAAGAGGTAGTGAAGTTGCTGGGCGTTTACCGGCAGGATAGCGGCACACAATAATTATCATGGGATTCACAGTAGCAATAGTTGGCAGGCCTAATGTGGGAAAAAGCACGTTCTTCAACAGGTTATTGGAGCAGCGTAAGGCCATCGTAGAAGATACGCCGGGCGTTACCCGGGACAGGCAGTATGGCATTGCCGAGTGGGCCGGCAGGAGTTTCAACGTGATAGACACCGGAGGTTTCGTATCAGGCAGTGACGACGTGTTCGAGCGGGAGATCCGCAAGCAGGTGATGATCGCTGTTGACGAGGCGCATTGTATCATTTTCATGGTTGACGCGTCAACCGGGATCACAGACCTGGATGAATCCATGGCGGATGTGCTGAGGCGTACGGACAAGCCCGTGATCCTGGCAGTGAACAAGGTTGACAACCATGACAGGTTCCTGGAAGCCCAGGAGTTCTACCAATTGGGTTTTGAGCATGTTTTCTTCCTCTCTTCCATGTCTGGCAGCGGTACGGGAGAGATCCTGGATGAGGTGGTCAGGGATATGTCTGAGGATGCGGAGGACGTTCTGGGCGGCCTTCCCCGGATTGCCATCATTGGCCAGCCTAACGTTGGCAAATCATCGCTCCTGAACGCCCTCGTAGGGGAGGAGAGAACGATAGTCAGCGATATAGCGGGTACTACACGGGATACGATACACACCCATTACAAGCTGTTCCAGAAGGAATTCATCCTGATAGATACTGCAGGTATACGCCGCAAGACCAAAGTGCATGAGGACCTGGAGTTCTATTCCGTGATCAGGGCCATTAAAGCCCTTGACGAGGCCGATGTATGTATGCTGGTCCTGGACGCCGAGAAGGGGATCACCCAGCAGGACCTGAATATTTTCAGCCTGGCCGAGAAAAAAGGTAAGGGCATTGTGATCCTGGTGAATAAGTGGGACCTGATGGAGAAGCAGACCAATACGGCCCGCGATTATGAAAAGATCCTGAAACAAAGGATAGCCCCCTTCAGTGACGTTCCCGTCCTGTTCATATCCGCCAAAGACAAGACCAGGATCTTCAAGGCGGTTGAAATAGCGCTGGAAGTGCACGAGAACAGGAGCAGGAAGGTCACCACTTCCAAGCTGAACGAGGTGATGCTTAAGGCGGTAGAGGCCTACCACGCCCCGGCAGTAAGGGGTAACCCGGTGAGGATCAAGTATGTGACCCAGCTGCCCACCCATGTGCCCAGTTTCGCTTTCTTCTGTAATTATCCTGACGATATCAAGACGCCTTACCGGAACTACCTGGAAAACAAGCTGCGGGAAAATTTCAACTTCAGCGGGGTTCCCGTAAGGATATTTTTCCGTAAAAAATAGCAAAAAGCCGCCTTTTTGTTTGGAGGAATGGTATATGCTGTTTAACTTTGCGCCACCATTTCCAAAAACAAAAATCTACAATGAAAAAGGTAATCGCCATCTTCGCCGTAGCTGCTGTATTCGCAGCTTGTAACAATGCTTCTGAATCTGCTGCTAACGCTGCTGACTCTGCAGCAACTGCAGTTGAAACAGTTGTTGATTCCACTACTTCTGCAGTAGGTGCTGCTGTTGATTCTGCAGCTACTAAGGTTGATTCTGCTGCCGGTGCAGTAGCGGATTCAGCTAAAGCTAAAGTTGGTGCTGCTGTTGAAGGTGTTAAGGACGCAGCTAAAGATGCTGCTAAAGAAGTGAAAGAAGCAGTGAAGAAGTAATTCCTTTTAAGGATATAAATAAAGAATCCCGCTTTTGGCGGGATTTTTTATTTGTGTTATCTGATCTTTCCGAGCAATTTCCTGACCTCCCTGCTGAACATTGCCAGTTCTTCCTGCTTGTAGTGGATGAAACTGTTATCGTCCAGTTTCCCGATCACTTTATCCATCTCTTTTTCGTCTTCATACACCATCTTTCGGAAAGGGCTCTCGTAGTCTTTCTTCCTGGATTCCAGGATACCGTTATTGATCCATTCAAAGGTGGCCACCCCTTCTTTGAGGAGGTCCCTGATATCACCGGCCTTGAGCTTGCCGGCCATGCCCGTGATCTCCATCAGGGAAGCCAAGGCATGATCAAACAGGTTCTCGTCGTACTGCTCCGCTTGTTTCGTATAGAAAGCATGCACTTCCTGCCAGTTCCTCACCCTGCCGTTGTGGATGGCTGTACGGAACTTGTTGAATTCCTCTTCCGGCACCAGTTGCCCCCCCAGGTTGACCCATGCCCGCGTTTGCCTTTGCGGGAAGGAAGGCTCGCCATATCGCCCGAGTGTTCTGCCAGCCGCCTGGCCAGTTGGCGGATTCCGTAGAACCGGATCATCTTTATATACAGGTCGTAGGCTTTCTGGACTTTCAGCAACAGTACTTTCCTGTCCGTATTCTCAAAGCCATCAGCCAGTATTTCCAGTTTCTCTACCCTGGGGTCAGCACTGCGCAGCAGTTCTTTTCCATGTTGCTGCAGTTTTGCCCGGTCTTTCACGCCGGGCAGTGCAGCCTTCCCTGTAAAGTATTCCAACAGTTCCAGGCCCCGGAACATCTCATTCACACTGTCTGGCGCGAGGTAGCTGATCTCCAACTGCTGGCGCTTGTTCTTCCGGGCATCGCGCGAAGCGTATTTCCATTCATTCCTGGTAAGGGCGTAAAGGTTATATTGGAACCAGTATGCCGGCATTACCACCAGCCTGTCATGGGCCACATCGTTGCTCACCAGTGAGAAGGGGAGCTGGATGTCCAGCTCAGCAGGGAAATCCCCTTTGCTGATAATTGTGAACGTTGCAAACCTGGAGTTGTGCTTCAGGCTCACGCAGAGTCCCGGCCAGAAACCCCTGCCCGCCTGCAGTTCGCCATCCGCACTGCGGGAGTTATGGTTGGATCCGATGGTGGCTCCTGCAGCCATATTGGTCTGACCTTCCACGAGTGCCGCACAGAGGAATGAATTGTTGTGGTGCTGTTCATGGAAGGGGAAGATGAGGGAATTGAGTACCTCGCAGCAAGAGATGGTGGAGTTATCGCCCAGGTATGAGTTGATCAGCCTGGCACCGTATTTCAATTGCGAATGCGAGGCCATGAAAAACCTTACTGCTTTAACACCGTAGAAGATCTTACAGCCTTCGCCAATAATGCCATTCACCAGTTCACAGCCTTCGCCGATCTGGGTTGTTGCTTCCGGCGAGCTGTTTATCGTCAGGTTCTTCAGCTTGTTCGCACCTTTGATATATACATCACTGCCCATCCAGGTGTCCTTGATGATCCGGCAGTTTTTGATCACTGTCCTGTCCCCGATCTTTCCGTAATATCCTCTTTGCTTATCAAACTGCTTTTCTGTGAACTCCATGAATTTGGCCAGCATCTTCTCATCGTTCCGGAATTTCGCCCACATATAGGCGTCTCCGGGGAGCATGCCATTGAAGGGTACTATCTTTCTTCCTGCGTTCTCATTGCATACTTCCAGCCAGATGCGGATATTCTCACTCTCGCCCTGTTTGATGATGCCGTTGCCGAACTTGGAAACGCTGGTGGTGGCCAGTTCATTGATGTTCACGATCATCACATCATTTCCAATGATGTAATGGCTCATGTAGTTGACATTGTCGATGACTACATTATCGCCCAGGTCACAGCTGATGATGGTGCTGTTGTACAATCCCACCGGCATGCGGAGGTTATGGAATTCCAGGAAATAAGGTTCCAGCTTGCCGATCCTGACGAGGCCGTAGAATTTGCAATTCTTAACCAGTTCCGGGTTGAAGGCATCCGAGACGAGGATCTTATTCCAGTCGTCAGATGTATTGTTGTTCCGCACCAGCATCTCAATCTCGTATGCGCTGAGCTTGCGGTACTCTGTGCCGTTGCGGTTCTGTTTGTTCCTGAGATGGTATTCATTTTTGCCCTGGGGCAGGAATTCCGGGGCGATGAACCCGTAACCCATCTTGGTCAGTGCGTTCTTGATGATCTTATTCAACGGTTACGCTTTTTGCCAGGTTACGTGGTTTATCTACATCAAATCCCTTATGGACGCCTATATAATAGGCGAACAATTGCATGGGATCACACTGATGATGGGTGCAACAAGTTCATCCGCGGATGGTACTGCGATCACATCGTCAGCCAGTCCGCTGATCACTTCATCGCCCTCCGTAACTACAGCGATCACCTTGCCTTTGCGCGCCTTGATCTCCTGGATGTTGCTGACGATCTTTTCGTGATAAGAGTCTTTGGTGGCAACAAACACAACCGGCAGTGTTTCGTCTACCAGTGCGATGGGGCCGTGTTTCATTTCAGCGGCGGGATAGCCTTCCGCGTGTATGTAGGAGATCTCTTTCAGTTTCAATGCGCCTTCCAGAGCAACGGGGAAGTTATAACCCCGGCCCAGGTAGAGCATGTCTTTGGCATTTGCATATTTAGCCGCGATGTCCCTGATCTGGTCTGCCAGTTTGAGCGTGCTTCCACTTTGGCAGGCACCTCATGCAGTTCATTCAGCAGGTGCATATAACGGTCATGGCTGATCGTTTTCCTTTCGATGGCAATGCGCAGGGCCACCATGGTGAGCACGGTTAGCTGGGCGGTGAAGGCTTTGGTGCTGGCAACGCCTATTTCCGGGCCGGCATGCGTATAAGCGCCGGCATGCGAGGCACGTGCTATGCTTGATCCCACTACATTGAGGATGCCGAAAATGACGCGCCCTGTTCTTTCGCCGTTTCAATAGCTACCAGGGTGTCTGCCGTTTCACCGCTCTGGGAAATGGCCATGATGATGTCGCCTTTCTGGATCACCGGATTCCTGTAACGGAATTCAGATGCGTACTCCACTTCCACGGGAATGCGGCAGAGTTCTTCGAAGATGTATTCCGCCACCAGTCCCGCGTGCCAGCTGGTACCGCAAGCCACCATGATGATGCGGGGTGCGTTGCTGAATTTATCCAGGTTATTCTCCACGCCGCTCATGGTGATGGTGCCTTTCTCTGCGTCAAGCCTTCCCCGCAGGCAGTCATAAATAGTATCTGCCTGTTCAAATATTTCCTTGATCATGAAATGGTCATAACCGCCTTTTTCGATGGCGGCCAGTTCCATATCGAGTTTTTGATGAAGGGGGTGATCTTTTCGTTGCCGAGGTTTTTCAGGACCAGCTCATCAGGCTTGAGGATGGCGAGTTCATAATCGTTCACATAAACCACTTCTTTGGTATACTCGATGATGGGTGACGCGTCTGATGCGAGGAAATGTTCTCCTTTGCCGATGCCGATCACCAGGGGGCTGCCCTTCCTGGCGGCGATGAGCGTGTCCGGCTTGGAAGCGTCCAGCAGTACGATCACATAGGCGCCAACCACGCGTTTCAGCGCTATCCTCACTGCTTCCTCAAGTTCGCAGTTGTTGTTGGTCCAGATGTCTTCTATGAAGTTGAGGAGCACTTCAGTGTCCGTATCACTCTTGAAATGATAGCCTTTGCGGATCAGTTCCTGCTTGAGCTGGGCATAGTTCTCAATGATACCGTTGTGGATCATGGCCAGCTTGCCGGAGTTGGAAAGGTGGGGGTGGGCATTCCTGTCGCTGGGTTCCCGTGGGTGGCCCAGCGGGTATGTCCAATGCCGATATGGGCGGGAAGGGCCTTCCCGATCAGGTGGTCTTCCAGTTCGGCCACCTTTCCCTGCTTTTTATATACGTTAAGGCCCTGGCCGTCCAGGAGGGCAACGCCCGCACTGTCGTACCCCCTGTATTCCAGGCGTTTAAGTCCTTTCAGGATGATAGGGTATGCTTCTTTTTGTCCTACATAGGCAACGATTCCACACATAGATGCTAATTGAGGTTTAAGGGTGCAAGATAATAAACGTTTACCGTGCCTTTATAGTACAAAGGAGCAATGTGGCAATTAGACAATGCGGCAATGCGGCAATGCCGCATTGCCGCATTGTCTAATTGTCTCATTTACAACAGGATTCCGCGAAGGAGCAGGAAAGCGCAGCTGAAGTAGATGATCAGTCCGGTCACGTCAACCAGGGTGGCTACAAATGGCGCCGATGACACGGCCGGGTCCGCACCCAGTTTCTTGAGCAGGATGGGCAGCATGGATCCGGTGAGTGTGCCGAACAGTACCACCCCGATGAGTGCTATACCAACGGCAATGCCGATCAGTATGTAATGATCCCCGTATGTAGAGGGGAAGAACCTGCCCAGAGGGCCACCCTCATGAATCCTATGATCCCAAGCACGGAGCCGAGCAGCAGGCCGGAGATGATCTCGCGCTTCATGACCCTCCACCAGTCGCTGACAGACACCTCGCCTACGGCCATGGACTGGATGATCAGCGTGGACGCCTGCGAGCCGCTGTTGCCGCCACTGGATATGATCAGCGGGATGAACAGCGCAAGTACCACGGCACGGGCGATCTCGTTCTCATAATAACCCATGGCCGTTGCGGTGAGCATCTCTCCGATGAACAGTACGATCAGCCACACCACGCGCTTTTTGAACAGCTTGAAGATGGGCACTTCCAGGTAGGGTTCATCCAGCGCCTCGGTACCACCGATCTTCTGCATGTCTTCGCTGAACTCTTCGTTGGCCACCCAGAGAACGTCATCAATGGTGACGATGCCGAGAAGTATGTTGTCATCATTGACCACCGGCAGGGCCACCCGGTTGTTCATCTTGAACACCTGGTTGGCTTTTTCCTGGTCATCATTAACGTGCAGGGCAATATATCGCCCATCCACCAGTTCCCTGACCACTTTTTCGGGTGAGGCGAATATGAATTCACGGATCCTTACGTCGTCGATCAGCTTTCCCTGTTCGTTCACCACGTATACCACGTCAATGGTCTCGGAATTCTTACCGTACTGGCGGATGTGGTTCATGACTTCCTGTGTGGTCCAGTCTTCACCTACCGCGAGGTAGTCAGGGGTCATCAGCCTGCCCACGGAGTCCTCCGGATAACCAAGCAGGGCGAGGGTGATCTTGCGTTCTTCGGGTTCCAGCAATTTGATCAGTTCGCGCACTACTTCAACGGGGAGCTCCTCCATGAAGGCGGTACGGTCGTCAGCGGGTAATGCATTCAACAGTTCCGCGGCCTTGAGTGGTGGCAATTCCTGCATGATCTGTTTTTGTACAGGAAAGTCGAGGATCTTGAAAGTGCTTGCCGCGCGGTTGGTTGAGAGGGACGATATGATCTGCATGCTGTATTCCTCATACTCTGCTATGAGTTCTGCAACATCGCTGATGTTCTGGCTGTTCATGAATTCATGGATCTCCAGCTTATCATCGCGGGAGATCACTTCTTCGAACTGCTCGTGCAGGGTTTGGCTTCCGAGTTCCATACAACATGTTTGAACTGAACCGTAAATTTACTTTTATTTGTCCAGAGCTAAGTGTATGATACTTCCTTCATTATTCATAGCGCCCGTAGAGGGCAAGGGCCGCGGTGTGTATACGGGGGAAGACCTCGCCAAGGGCACCGTGGTGGAGCTTTCGCCTGTAATTGTGATGTCGGGTGCGGAGCGGTTGCATATCGACAAGACCACACTTCACGATTATATATTTGAATGGGGACCCAAGCGCGATCACTGTTGTGTTGCACTGGGTTATGTGTCTGTCTATAATCATTCCTACAGTTCCAACTGTGAGTATGAAATGGATTACGACTATGATACCATCTCCATTAAAACGGTGAGGGCCATTGAGGCAGGAGAAGAGCTTACCATCAATTATAATGGGAAGTGGAACAACAAGAAGAAAGTGTGGTTCGATGCCCGGGACTGATCAGGCCAGCGCGTCCAGGGTCTGGATAACGTCTTCCCGGTAATGTCCGCCGAAAAGCAGCAGGTGAACCAGCACGGGGTACAGTTGCAATAGTGCTTCACGTTCCCTGTAACCTGGCTGCAGGCTCCATGCTTCTTCATAGGCCTCGTAGAACCTGGTATGGAAGCCACCGAAAAGTCTTGACATGGCAATGTCCATCTCCCTGTGGCCGTAATAAACGGATGGGTCAAAGAGGGCAACCCTGCCATTGGTATACACCATGAAGTTCCCGTTCCACAGGTCCCGTGCAGGAGGGAAGGTTTTTCTTCAGGGATAAGGTCACTGATCTTTGCGCAGATCTTTTCCGCTGCCTGTACGTGGGAGGCCTCCAGCAGTTGGTGTTTATGCGCGCGGATCACCAGCTTCATGATCCTTTCTTCCGCGTAGAACCGGGCCCAGGTGTTGTGGCGGTTGTTGCACTGTGGGATCTTGCCGATATAATTATTGTACTCCAGGCCGAACTGTGTAGCGGAATTGCGGTGCAGTGCTGCCATCGACCTTCCGAAATCCTCCCAGAAATCCTCGGACGGGATGCCTTGGTCCAGGAATTCCATGACAACATAGATCTGCTGGTGGAATTTGCCGTCGAACAACGGCCTTGCCACTTTCATGGCGCCCGTATTGGCCAGCATATCAAGCCCGCGGGCTTCTTTCTCGAAGAAGTCGTGCCCGAATAGCGACGCGTTCAGTTTCATGAAGAACCTGCCTTTGCTGGTGTTGAGGAGGAAAGCCTGGCTTATGGCAGAGCCGGAAACAGGAGAGGATGAGCTGATCTTCACGTCTTCCCGGAAAAACGAGGAAAAATGCGCATCGAGGTGTTGGGTCAGTGATGGTTGCAGAGACATAGCCTAAAGATAATCAATTGCATACCTGCATCTCTCTGATATTGGTCAGGGGCTGGGGAAAAAAACATTTTACCGCCGTTTTTTTCCCATGGAAATGGCTTTGTGCTGGTGTTACTTGCACACCATAAGGAAGAAGGGCGGGGATGTCTTACATTTGGGCATAAACTGAATTGTATGGCCAGTCAAGATCTATTCCAGAGCCCGGACTACTATGCGTTGGATGAGCTCCTCACTGAAGAACACAAGATGGTGAGGGACTCGGTGCGGAGTTATGTGAAAAGGGAGATATCGCCCATTATCGAAGATTACGCGCAGCGGGCTGAGTTCCCTGTGCAGATCGTTAAGCAGTTGGGTGAAATGGGGTGTTTCGGGCCAACCGTTCCTGTGGAGTATGGCGGCGGCGGCCTTGATTATATCAGTTATGGGTTGATGATGCAGGAGCTGGAGCGTGGGGACAGTGGCGTGCGGTCAACGGCGTCTGTGCAGGGCTCGTTGGTGATGTTCCCGATCCATGCTTTCGGCAGTGAAAGAGCAGAAACGCAAATACCTGCCCAAACTGGCCAGTGGGGAATGGCTCGGATGCTTTGGCCTCACGGAGCCGGACCACGGTAGTAACCCTGCCGGCATGCTGAGCCATTTCCGGGATGCCGGAGACCATGTTGTGCTCAACGGAAGCAAGATGTGGATCAGCAATGCTCCTTTTGCACAAGTGGCGGTGGTATGGGCCAAGGACGAAGCAGGTGATATCAGGGGCCTGATCCTGGAGCGGGGCATGGAAGGATTCAGTACGCCCACCACCAAAGGGAAGTGGAGCCTCAGGGCCTCTGCAACGGGTGAGCTGGTGTTTGACAATGTAAAAGTGCCCAAGGAGAATATACTTCCCGGTGTGAAGGGCCTGCGGGGTCCATTGAGTTGCCTCACCAAGGCCAGGTTCGGGATCGCGTGGGGAGCGCTGGGTGCGGCGATGGATTGTTATGACACTGCTTTAAGGTACTCGTTACAGCGTGAGCAGTTCGGCAGGCCAATTGGCGGCTTCCAGCTGCAGCAGAAGAAGCTTGCGGAGATGGTCACGGAGATCACCAAGGGGCAGCTGCTGGTATGGAGGCTCGGGGTATTGATGAATGAAGGGAAAGCAACCCGCAACAGGTAAGTATGGCCAAGCGCAATTCCTGCGAGGTGGCCACGCAGATCTGCAGGGATGCCAGGCAGATGCTTGGCGGAATGGGCATAACCGGTGAATACCCGGTCATGAGGCATATGATGAACCTGGAAAGTGTGATCACCTATGAGGGTACACATGATATTCATCTGCTCATCACCGGTATGGATGTCACGGGCATCAATGCCTTTGGATAGGTGAAACAATTCATATGCGGATATTTCTTATCGGATTCATGGGCTCGGGCAAATCCACCTGGGGAAAGTTGATGGCGGAGAAAATGGGTTTTCAGTTCTTTGACCTGGATGCATTGATCGAAAATCGGGCGAATTTGAAAATCAATGATATCTTTGATACGAAAGGGGAAGAATACTTCCGGAAGATCGAAGCTGTATGCCTGAGGGAGTTGTACGATAAGGATGATTTCATTTTAGCTTGCGGGGGCGGCACTCCCTGCTACTATGATAACATGATGATCATGAATTCTCTGGGGACGTCCGTTTGGCTCAATACGCCAAAACAGGTGATGGCAACCCGGCTTTTGGAGGAAGCAGGACACCGTCCGCTGATCCGCTCGCTTTCGCCCTCGAAACTGCAGGAATTCATTGATGATAAACTGGAAGAAAGATTGCAGTTCTATACACAGGCAAAGCTCGAAGTTGATCCAACGGTGACCACCCCGGATGAACTCATCGAACAATTGAAACATGCATAGAGCTTATATCAAGCTGGGCGCTTTCATTGGGGCGCTCAGCGTTATCATCGGGGCATTTGGTGCACACTGGCTCAAGAAATACCTCGCCCCAGACGTCCTCAATACTTTCCATACCGCCGTAAACTATCAGTTTCTACCATGCGCTGGCCCTTATAGTAACGGGTTTTGCTGTTGAAGCGTTATCCCAATAACATGGTGATGTGGGCGGGCCGACTGTTTACGCTAGGTATCATTTTTTTCAGCGGCTCATTGTACCTGCTTATCCTGTTGCAGAGCTTCAAGGGCACGGGCCTTGGCGCCTTCGGCCTGCTTACGCCCCTTGGCGGCCTCTTGTTCGTGGGGGGATGGTTGGCCCTGATGATGGGCATCCCGTCCAGCAAGCCGATCGGAGAAGACTGACCAGATCTAAGCCAAAAATCTTAGGTTTGCAATGAGATATGGCCAACCGTCTAAAATCCGCTAAGAAAAGCCCTGATCCGGGAAAACTCACCACGGAGAAAGAAGAGAAAGTAGTACTGAAGGAAGTTGTGCAGGATGAACGAACACACAAGATCATTGGCGCCTTCCTGCTCATGCTGTGCTTTTTCTTTTTCGCAGCCTTCACTTCCTACCTGTTCACCTGGAAAGAAGACCAGGATAAGGTGTTCCAGTACGGTATATCCATACTGGCGCCGAATGAATATCCTATTGCCAACCTCCTCGGTGCATTCGGTGCCTATATATCCCATTTATTTTTCTACAAGGATTCGGCGTGGCCTCCTTCCTGTTCTGCTCATTCCTTTTTGTGGTGGGCATCAACCTGCTGTTTGGCCGCAAGGTCTTTTCCATACCCCGGAATATCAAATACCTGGTTTCCGGCCTTCTTATATTCAGCCTGAGTTTTGCGTTCTTTTTCAGCAGCAGTTCATTCCATTGGGGCGGAGAGGTGGGCAACCAGCTTAGCAAATGGCTGAGCGGGCTCATTGGAAAAATGGGAACAACGGTCCTGATCTTTGTAGCCTTTTTCTCTTATGTTATCTGGCGGTTCAATCCGGTTTTCCGCGTTCCTGAGTTCAAGCGCAAGCAGAAAGTAGTGGCTGATGCCGGCGAAGAGGAAGAGCCGGAGGAAGAGGGTGAGGAAAATGGTGAAGATGAGGATGAGGATGAGCCAAAGCCCTCCAAAGGCAACAGGCTTAAGAAAGGCAAGGGAGCCGTACTGATGATCGATGATGATGTGACCGTTCCGGAACCGGAGCCATTGAAGGTGATCGAAAAAGAACTTCCCCTGGAGCCCACCAAGCCCGTGATACTGGAAGAGCCGGAGCCGGTAAGGGAAATGCCCAAGCCACCGGTGAAGCCAATGGTTCCTGCAAGCGGACTGGAGTTGGAGATAAAAACCAGTACGCCCGAACCAAAAGAAGAAGAGACGCCTGCATCAAAGGTGGCCGGTCTTCCCCCTTATGACCCCGTACTTGACCTGCGCGATTATAAATATCCCAAGCTTGACCTGCTGGACCAGCACAGCAATGAGAAGATCGTGACGGACGCGTCTGAGCTTGAGGCCAACAAGAACCAGATCATCAATACGCTGAAGAACTACGATATCGAAATACAGCGCATTGTGGCAACGGTAGGTCCAACGGTGACGTTGTATGAGATCGTACCGAAGGCTGGTGTGCGGATCTCGAGGATCAAGAACCTGGAAGACGACATCGCCCTCAGCCTTTCTGCGCTTGGCATACGCATCATCGCACCCATTCCCGGAAAAGGAACCATCGGTATCGAGGTGCCCAATGTGAAGAAAAGCATTGTGGGGATGAAGACCATCCTGGCGTCTGAAAAATTCCAGAACAGCCATGCCGCGCTGCCGATCGCGTTGGGCAAGCGGATAGACAATGAATTGTTCGTGGTTGACCTGGCCACCATGCCGCACCTCCTGATGGCAGGTGCTACCGGACAGGGTAAATCTGTAGGTGTTAACGCCATACTTGTATCACTGCTTTACAAGAAGCATCCTTCGCAACTGAAGTTCGTATTGGTTGACCCCAAGAAAGTGGAGCTGAGCCTCTACCGCGTGATCGAAAAACATTTCCTCGCCAAATTGCCCGGCGAAGACGAATCCATCATTACGGATACAAAGAAAGTAGTGCATACACTCAATGCGCTTTGCATTGAAATGGACAACAGGTATGACCTGTTGAAGGAAGCACACTGCAGGAATATCCGTGAGTACAATGAGAAGTTCGCGGCCCGCAAAACTCAACCCGGAGAAAGGGCACCAGTACCTGCCTTTCATCGTGCTGGTGATCGATGAATTTGCAGACCTGATCATGACGGCGGGCAAGGAAATAGAAATGCCGATAGCCCGACTTGCGCAACTGGCGCGTGCCGTGGGTATACACCTCATCATTGCCACGCAGAGACCTTCGGTCAATATCATCACCGGTACCATCAAGGCCAACTTCCCGGCACGTATCGCCTTCAAGGTGTCCAGCAAGGTTGACTCCCGCACCATCCTCGATGCAGGTGGCGCAGAGCAGTTGATCGGAAGGGGAGATATGCTGATCTCCTATAACGGGGAGATAACCCGACTGCAGTGCGTATTTGTTGACACCCCGGAAGTGGAACGCGTGGTGGAATTCATTGGCGAGCAAAGGGATACCCACAGGCCTTCCTCTTGCCTGAATACATAGATGAGAAAGATGCCGATGGGCGTGAGATAGACATGTCAGAGCGTGACCCGCTGTTTGGTGAAGCCGCCAGGCTTATTGTCCAGAGCGGCGTAGGTTCAACCTCCCTGTTGCAAAGGAGGATGAAACTAGGATATAACAGGGCCGGCCGATTGATGGACCAACTGGAGAATGCCGGCATCGTGGGAGGCAACCAGGGAAGCAAGGCGAGGGACGTTCTCGTCAAAAGCGAAATGGAACTCGAGGAGATACTGCAACAATTCGGCATCTGATATGCCTGCTTTGGGTGGTGGAACGGTTTTTCGAAGATTTTCACATATCGGCAGTAAACCCGGAAGGCACGGTTCCCGTCTATAACCATATCTTTGCACCCATCTTAACACTGATCATGAAAAAATTTTTCTCCCTCTTTGTACTCGTAACTGTTGTTACCAACGTGTTCGCACAAACGAAGTCGCTCGGCAGCAATGACCCTGAGGCTAAAAAAGTGCTGGACGCCGTAAGTGCCAAATTCAAGACCCTGAAAACCGTCAAGGGTAATTTCACGCTGGAAGTGAAAGACGCAAGCGGCAAGACACAGGGCACCAAGAAAGGCACGGTGTACATGAAGGGCACTAAATACAGGGTAAGCATCACAGGCCAGGAGATCTTCTGCGATGGCAAGAATATCTGGACATATGACAAGTCCGCAAACGAAGTGCAGGTGTCTGCATTTGACCAAAGCGGCAGTATGATCACACCCCAGAAGCTGTTCACCAATTTTTACGATAAGGACTTCCTCTACAAGTTGAATGGCGATAAAACCGTTGCGGGCAAAACAGTCCAGGAGGTTGAACTGACACCTGTTGACAAGACCAAGCCTTTTTTCAAGGTTGTGCTGGGGGTTGATAAGGCCAATAAGATGATCACCTCAACACAGATCTTCGAGAAAAATGGCAACAGGTATACCTATTCCATGAGCAATGTGGCAACCAATGCCAATATCACGGACGATACTTTCGTGTTTGACGCGAAGAAGTATCCCGGTGTGGAAGTGGTGGACCTGCGATAGGGATCAAGGAATTAAGGAACCAGGGAAATGGGAGGCAATGCTTCCCATTTTTCATTTGCCCCAATGCTAATCCTTTCCCCAGCGATAGGTGGAGATGTCCAGCCCGGCCAGGTCAAGCACGCGGTCAACCACAGTAGCTGCCGATTCTTCAATGGTAGCTGGTTTGCTGTAGAATGAGGGTGTGGCAGGGCAGATGATGCCACCTGCGAGGGTGACGGTTTCCATATTCCTGATATGTACCAGGTTGTAAGGTGTTTCTCTGACTACCAGGATGAGCTTCCTGCGTTCTTTCAGCACCACATCTGCTGCACGCGTGATGAGGTCATTGGAAATGCCTCCAGCGATGCGCCCCAGTGTACCCATTGAACATGGCACTACGATCATCGTATCAAACATCCCCGAGCCTGAGGCGAAAGGGGCGGTGAAATCAGTTTTAGAAAAATAGCGGAAAGGGTAGTTATGGTGGTCCTTGTTGCCGATCTCGGTTTCCCAAACGTCCACGGCGTTGTCAGACATCACGATGGCCACTTCGTCCCACTGCTCCCTGATGGCGGCCAGTTTATCTAATAAAAGTTTAAAATAGACCGACCCGCTTGCCCCTGTGGCAGCCACCACGATTTTTCGCATACTTTTGATCATTGCTGTAAATAAACACAAATTGGTGCAAAAAGTTACCCTGACAGCCGTACTTATCGGTTCCCTGCTATTGGGTTCCTGGAGATCCCTGCCCGGGAATGGGAAAGAGGCCATCCGTTGGGTGAGCCTGAAAGAAGCGGCCATGATGGCTAAGGACGGCAAAAAGACGGTGATGATAGACCTGTATACCGACTGGTGCGGATGGTGCAAGGTGATGGACAGAAAGACCTACAGCAACCCCCAGGTGATCGCCTATATCAACGAGCATTTTATTCCCGTAAAGCTGGACGCCGAGACAAAGGAGGAGCTTGAATGGGCGGGCGGAAATATCGCTACAACCAGAATTACCGTGTGAACACGTATGCGCTTTACCTGACCGGCGGACAGCTAAGCTTTCCTACCACGGTGTTCCTGCCGGCAGATGGTTCCTCGCCCCAGCCCGTACCCGGTTTTTTGGAGCCCAAGGATATGGAGGTGGTGGTGAAATATTTCGGGGAGGGCCATTACGGGAAGACGGCTTTCCAGGATTTCCTGAAAAATTTTTCAAATTCCTGGAAATAAATGCAATAAGAAGATCAAAGCCACCGTTATAGACTTGGTTTTTCATAGGATATTGGATTTAAAACGGGGCTGGATTTCTATCCGGGCCTCTTTTTTTTTAGGGAGATGGGGAAGGGGAGAAGGCTTTAGGAAAGCATTATCATATTGTATAAAAGAAAAAGTCCCGGTTTACCGGGACTTTTTCTTTTTATGCATTTGCCATATCCGGGATCGCTTCCGTCCTGTAGGCACCTTTGTCAAGCTTGGCTTTGGTTTCCTCGAAGGCTTTCAGCGTGAGGGCTATGTCCTCGTCCGTATGTACCGCTGTAGGTATGAGGCGATAGATGATGTGCCCCTTGGGGATCACGGGATAAACCACGATGGAGCAGAATATGTTATAATTCTCCCTCAGGTCCATTACCATGGTAGTGGCTTCTTCCACGCCGCCTTTCATGTAAACCGGGGTTACCACGGAGTCTGTCTTGCCGATGTCGAACCCTTTTTCCTTGAGGCCGTTCTGCAGTTTGAGGGCGTTTTCCCAGAGTTTGTCTTTCAGTTCCGGGTGGTTGCGCAGCAGTTCCAGTCGCTTCAGGTTACCCACTACAAGTGGCATGGGCAGGCTTTTCGCGAAGATCTGGCTGCGGATATTATAACGGATATAGTCGATAATTGCTTTATCGCCCGCAATGAAAGCGCCAATGGAGGCCATGGACTTGGCGAAAGTGGAAAAATAGATATCGATCTGGTCCTGTACGCCCTGCTCTTCGCCGGCGCCGGCACCGGTTTTACCGAGGGTGCCAAAGCCATGGGCATCGTCCACCAGGAGGCGGAACTCATATTTGCGCTTCAGTTCCACGATCTCTTTCAGCTTGCCCTGGTCGCCACCCATTCCGAACACGCCTTCAGTGATCAGGAGGATACCGCCGCGCCCTGTTTTTCTGTCAGTGCGGTGGCACGCTGCAGTTGCTTTTCGCAGTCTTCTATGTCGTTATGCTTGAATACGAACCTATGTCCGGGATGGAGCCTAACGCCGTCAATGATACAGGCATGGCTTTCGGCGTCATACACAATAACATCATGCCTTCCACCAGCACATCGATCAGGCTTACCATACCCTGGTAGCCGAAATTGACGAGGATGGCGTCTTCTTTGCCTTCGAATGCGGCGAGTTCAGCTTCCAGTTGTTCGTGCAGGTCGCTGTTACCGCTCATCATGCGCGCTCCCATGGGAGGGCGAGGCCGTATTGGGCGGCTGCATCCGCATCTGCTTTACGCACTTCAGGATGGTTGGCCAGCCCCAGGTAGTTGTTGAGGCTCCAGACGATCTTTTCCTTACCCCTGAATTCCATGCGGCTTCCGATCTCGCCTACGAGCTTGGGGAAAGCGAAATATCCGTGTGCCCTTTTCCTGTGTTGTCCGATGGGACCCTGGTTGCGGAGGAGTTTCTCGAAAATGTCGGCCATGATAGAGATTTTATGGTGTGCAAAATTACGGAAAAAACGCTGAAAAGCCGCTGAGCAGTTCGCGGGTCACAGTTCGCAGGTCGCAGGGGCAGCGTTGCGAAATACCATATATCCTACATTTGGGGATATGAAGAAGATGTTGTTCGTTTTCGTAATGTTCCTTTCGTTCGTGGGGGTTGCGCAAGTCAAGCCATCGGCCCCGGCCAAGCCGAAGATCATTGTGGGCCTGATGGTTGACCAGATGCGTTGGGATTACCTGTACAAGTTCGCCGCTCGATATGGCGAGGGTGGGTTCAAAAGGCTGGTACGGGAAGGTTTCTCGTGTGAGAATACCATGATACCCTATGCGCAGACGGTAACGGCCTGCGGGCATGCCTCTGTATACACGGGCTCAGTGCCCGCGGTGAACGGGATAATGGGGAACGACTGGTACAGCAGGGAACTGGGAAGGCTGGTTTATTGCACGGAAGACCCCAAGGTAAAGACCATTGGCGGAGGTGCGGAGGCGCCCCCGATGAGTCCGCGTAACATGCAGGTGACCACCATGTGTGATGAACTGAGGATGTCTACAAATTTTAAGTCAAAGGTCATAGGAATAGCGATCAAGGACCGCGGGGGCATCCTTCCTGCCGGACATTCCGCGAATGCTGCGTACTGGTATGACGGCGGAACGGGTAACTGGGTAAGCAGCACTTATTACATGCAGGAACTGCCCGGATGGGTCAACAGCTTTAACGGCCGGAAGATGCCGGATTCGTTGTACAAACTGAACTGGAATACCCTGTACCCGGTGAACACCTATATCATGAGTGATGAGGACGATAAGCCCTATGAGGGCAAGTTCGCTTTTGATCCCAAGCCCGTGTTCCCGCATAATATCAGTACACAGGCCGGGAAGAACTATGGCATCCTGCCTTCAACGCCCTATGGGAATACGCTGACGCTGGAGTTTGCAAAGGCAGCCATAGAGGCAGAGGGATTGGGCAAAGATGAGTATGCGGATTTCCTGGCAGTCAGCCTGTCTTCTCCCGATTATATCGGGCACCAATATGGCCCGAACTCTGTAGAGATAGAAGACACTTACCTGAGGCTTGATAAGGAACTGGAAGCCTTCTTCAGGCATCTGGATGCCAAATTTGGAAAGAACGGGTACCTGTTCTTCCTCACAGCGGACCATGCGGTGGCACATTCACCGGAATTCTCGGTGGCTAACAAGTTGCCCGGTGGAAGGAATGGCAACGGCACTAACAAGGCGTTTGCAGATGCCGCAGCTAAGTTCAACGTAAAAAGCCTGGTGAAGAATTTTTCCAATTACCAGGTATACCTGGACTATGCGGTGATAGACAGTGCTAAACTGGATATGGGGGAAGTAAAAAAAGCGGTCATCAGGGAGCTGATGAAACAGCCCGGAGTGGCGCTGGCGTTTGATATGGATGAGATCGATGAGGCGCCTTTGCCAACGAATATCCGGGAGCGGTTCATACAGGGCCGTCATCCAAAGTTGTCCGGCGACATACAGGTGGTGTTGGGGTCCGGTTACCTGAGCTATGGAACAACAGGTTCCTCCCATGGCAGCTGGTATCCTTATGATTCGCATATCCCGCTCGTGTTCATGGGCTGGGGCGTTAAGCCCGGCCAGCTGAGCAGGCAGGTGTATATGAGCGATATCGCACCCACCATCACGGGCCTGTTGAAGATCCAGATGCCCAGCGGAACGGTGGGAACAGCGATACCCGAGGTTGTGGATGGTAAGAGTAATTATCCACAGCGCTGACCGCAGGGATAAGGGACAAGGGTTTAGGGTTAAGTTTGCCAAATGAAGCAGTACCACGATCTTTTACAGCATATCCTTGATACGGGCACGCAAAAGCACGATCGTACCGGAACAGGAACGGTAAGTGTTTTCGGCTATCAAATGCGTTTCAACCTGGCGGAAGGATTCCCGCTGGTGACCACCAAGAAGCTGCATCTTAAGAGTATCATACATGAGTTGCTCTGGTTCCTGAAGGGAGAGACCAACATCGCCTACCTGAAAGAGAACGGGGTGAGCATTTGGGATGAGTGGGCCGATGAGCATGGTGAACTTGGGCCCGTTTATGGAAAGCAATGGAGAAGCTGGGAAGGAAAGGATGGCGCGGTGATAGACCAGGTGAAGTGGCTGGTTGATGAGATCAAAAGGAATCCTGACAGCAGGAGGCTGATCATCAGTGCATGGAACGTGGCTGACCTTCCTGAGATGGCACTGATGCCCTGCCATTCATTGTTCCAGTTCTACGTGGCCGATGGAAAGCTGAGCTGCCAGTTATACCAGCGTTCAGCTGACGTGTTCCTGGGTGTGCCTTTCAATATCGCTTCCTACGCGTTGCTCACGCTGATGGTGGCGCAGGTCTGTGGGCTCGAGCCCGGGGATTTGTACACACATTCGGAGACGTGCATATTTATAACAACCACATGGAGCAGGTGAAACTGCAGTTGGGCAGGGAGCCCTATCCGCTGCCCACGATGAAACTCAATCCCGGGGTGAAGGATATTTTCGGGTTCAGGTTTGAGGATTTCACGTTGGAGAATTACCAGTTCCATCCCGCCATCAAAGCGCCTGTTGCAGTTTAAAACATCATTATGATCGTTTCCCACATTGTTGCCGCAGGAGAGGAGAATGAGATCGGAAAGCAGAACCAGTTACTCTGGCACCTGCCCAATGACCTCAAGTTCTTTAAGAACACCACCTGGGGTATGCCCGTGGTAATGGGCCGGAAGACATACGAATCCATTGCCGGCGAGCCCTTGCCGGGAAGGGTCAACATCGTGGTGACGCAAAATCCTGGTTTCGATCCCAAGAATGATAAAGTGCGTATTGCAGGCAGCATCGAGAAAGCGATCGTGATGGCGGCGGAAACGGATTGCAAGGAAGTATTCATTGCCGGTGGCGGGGAGATCTATAGGCACGCCATGCCATTGACCCATCGCATATACCTGACGAGGGTACATCATGTGTTCCCTGAAGCGGAGATCTTTTTCCTGAGATCAGGGGCACGGATTGGAAGCTGGTGCAAAAAGCTCGATTTCCCCGCGGATGAAAAGCATGCATGGCCTTACAGTTTTGAAACCTGGGAGAGGTAACCATGTATTCGCTTCCCAGGGCAGCTTCTAAATTCATCAGGTATTGGCTTACCGC